>CM062243.1:26874993-27474993 GCA_031216285.1 Syzygium syzygioides | reverse complement strand
ATTTGATTGGATGATAAAGTACAAAAGGGTGTGTCGGCGAATCGTGCATCCATCCATGTGATCTACGACATTGAATAAGCGAAAAAAAAATGTTACACGAATTGAGTTCATATTAGATCAACATGACTATGGCCGTTGAGCTGAATGTGGTGGTCCCACGGTAAGGTCCACGTAAGCACGGAAGTACGAGGATGTCGGTCCACGTGGATGCTCAATGTCTGCTCTCGGGAAAGTGCGAGAGCGCGAGAAGGAGACGAAGAATCCGTGGGAAGATTCCACTTCCTCTCCCCCAGTCTCTGCAACTGCGAGTTACACTCGGCGACGCAGCGCATGCTCGCCGTCAGCCATCTTCCGTTTCCATCCTCCTCCGCCTTTCTCGACTCGTATCTCGACCCGCTGACCCGGGAATCTGGTCAGTTTCGCTCTCCCCAACCCGGAGATCCTGCGATGGAGGACGCCAGTTGTAAGCATAAACTCTTCGAACCGCTTCGCTTGGTTTCGTCCGAGTGATTGGTTTCGCTTGCGTTTCTTATCCGTCGGTCACATCAAATCCAGTCGAGAGATTTATCTTCGTGCTTGTGCATGCGTTTTCGTGGTGATTGCGATTAATGGGTTGAAGTTTGCCTTGGCTTCTGAATGGCGTTTGCTGGTGTTTCCGAAGATTTTCGCTTGCATGGTTTCACAATAGGTTTTTTCCGTCGTATGCCACCTTAAATGGGAAAAATAAACGCCAGGGCTGTGTTCGTTAGCTTCTTCATCAAAGTAAAGGTTTCTGATGCTTCCAGTGGAAAAGTTGACACTCTTGTAGTTGGCTGGTTAGCATTTTGGACATTGCATTGTCAAGCAAATGATAAGATCAGCCCAGTTTTAGACGTTGCATAAATGTTAGATCTCTGTTGAATGTGATAAATGTTGATGATTTCATTGAGTTCCAGGTGACTTTAATCATAACACCATCCTTACCGATCGATCATTCCAGATAGCCATGCGTGCTGGAAATGCGTGCTGTTTGCAAGAGGGAACTAGGATAAGAACCAGATTTGAATTTAGACTCGGTACTTTTCTTAGGCTTATGTGCACATGCCGATTGCTTTGTTTATCTGCTCTTGTGGAGTCTTAGTTCCTTCTGAGTTTTGTGTTATGGTGGTTACTGGAATTTCGTCGCTTGATGATGTGATCATCTAACTGTCCTATCTGTCTTTTCTCAGTGGTGGAAACTAAAGACGGGAAAGTCTCTGTTGCTTCTGCATTTCCTCCTCATCAAGAGGGTAAGCAGTATATAGTTCATTTGGCATGACTTTTCGTCACAGCATTGATCTATTTCGAGGCATACTTGCATCTCGCCTTTTGTATTTTCATCCCTGATATGAGAACAGAGGGTGGGTGTCCTACACTTGAACATCGTACAAATATGATGATATTTCTCGGCCCGCTCATTCCATATCCAGAGCATCATCTTCCACCCGTTCGCTTTCCACCCAAAATCGTTTGATGGCTTTCCACTGTTTATATGGTAATTAGTTTTTTCAACAATCAGACAATCAAAATGATAAAGTAAATAGAAGCTTGAAAACTAAATGCGGCTAGATTAGAAGAGCATGACAGTGGTAATTAATGAACTTTTTTTACCAGCTGTACAGGATAGGGATCACATTTTCTTAGCCATAGCAGTAGAAGAAGCTTAGAAGGGTGTTGAATGTGGCGATGGCGGCCCATTTGGTGCAGCAGTTGTTCGTAACAATGAGATTGTCGTAAGTTGTCACGACATGGTTTTAAAGAACGCTGACCCTACCACTCATGCGGAAGTCACGGCAATAAGAGACGTTAAGGCTTCGAATTTCATCAAATTTAGTGGTATTGAAATCTGACATTTTGTTTCCTTTTATCATTCAAGCCATGCCTCCCAATCTCTTTATTAATATGTCAATTCGCTCAACTTCTACTGATTTGTGAATTTACTATCTGCCATTCTTGTTGGTCTCTTCAAACTCTTGTACTCTGGCTGGGTTTCACACTCAAAAGTAAGTTCTACCAGTTGTTTGACGGTTCTGCCAGGCTCGTGTCTTCTGTAGCGACGAATCACTTCTCTAAAATCCAATGGCTTCGCTATTTACAATGTTCGTAGGGCTTGCACAGTTCAGTAAAGTCTGCATAATTTCTTGAATTAGAGGAATAGACACTTACTGCACATGACACAAGTTGTCCATTTTGAAGTTCATGTGTGCGTTCACGTTCTCCCTTCTTCACTTTACTGCTACATTTTTCTCTCAAATTCATTTCACATCGCTTTCATGAAATCAAGTTGGGTATATTTAATCAGGCTTGCAGAAAGCTGAATCAAATCGAACTATCGGATTGCGAAATATACACCTCTTGTGAGCCTTGTCCCTTGTGTTTCAAAGCCATCCACCTCGCAAGAATTAAGGTTCTTTCAAGCTTTTGAATTTCCTTATCCGCTCGGTATGGATTCTTGTATGAATCTTCTGAATTTGCCTACATATTGTTCTTCTTTGGCAACAGAGGTTGGTCCACGGAGCAAAAGGCCGAAGCAGCCATAGCAATCGGGTTCGACGACTTCATTGCAGACACACTAAGGGGTACCGGTTACTATCAGAAGGCTCAGTTGGAGATTAAAAAAGCAGATGGTACCGGAGCTGTTACCGCTGAACAAGTTTTCAAGAAGACGATGGCGAAATTTCCACTGTATTGACCTTCGACTCGGTTCCGAAAGACTGCTGGAATGTGATAGAAGACTCTTCTCACTGGTACAGTATGAAACATAAGACTGTTACATAAAAGTGTGCCTATTACTTGCTTTGTTATTCCGGCTAACTCAGTTTTGAGAAGGTCTATATCATACATTTTCGGCGAAAACGGTAATGATACACGAATATTGACTCTGCTTCCCATTCCTCGACCCGGTCAAGTTGGAAGGTTCACAGGCATCTTGTTGAATACTTCAGAGAGAGAAAGAGTGAAGCTGGCAAAGTGGGTCAAAGATCAGCAATTTAACTCATATCTAGTGGATTGCTTTGCGCGGGAGTCAGTTAAAATTAAAAAAAAAACAGGTTGTATTAGGTTTAAAGCAGTAAATTTTAACGAGATATCGGTCTTGATGGGTTCCGACGTACCAAATTTAGAGGGACAAAGTGAGAGTATTGTATGGTCCATGAAATGGCATCTCTCTCTCTCTCATAGATGTGTCCACATGAATGCCCGGTTTGTTCTTTTGATTAGAAAAGGCAACAAAAAAATTAGAAGAACAATATCGAGAAATGATTAGGTGACGCTGTTTAATCAATTGCAAAAATAATAATATGATTCAGATGCTCTTTTGTCTGGTTTAAGAAGGAAATTATTATTTGCTCGTCTAGTTTCTTACCGAGGCTATAGAATGAAATTTATATTTTTAAGGACATCTGAATCAATTAAATCACGTGAAATTTCTTGTACGTTTGGTTTTTCTCTTAGATCATTCTACACTTCTTTTGAATTCGATAGCTAGCTAATATTACACAGTTCTCTGTCGTCGCCGTTTAGGTTCATTCTCTCGTCTTCTCAGCAATCGGCATTACGCGAAAGAAGACCAGGGATGAAAATAAACAGAATAATAAAAAATTAGAGCACATGTGATGTCAACCATCCCAACCTTAATTATGAAGATCCGGCGGTCAAGTATCTGTTGCTAAGGTCGTGCCGCACGAGGATGTGCGGATAGAATAAATGGGTCGATTTGGATCGTCCATTTTCGATCTGCTCGATCCGATCCGTCGGTTTGATCAGTCAACGAAAGAAAACTTTATTTTTACTCGGGAATGTTGATGCGTAATCGAACAAACAGATCTTCCGCTTCTGTTGTACAGTCGACAGCATCTCAACTTCGAAGAAAGTGCCTCAGCACCAACTACAATAATTTGTTGCCATGGATACACGATTTTAAAAAGTGCCTCGTTTCTTTTTATTCTTATTTCCTTTTTCCCTAACTCAGGACAAACTTTTCTTCTTTTCTTTTTTAGGCAAAAGTCTCAAAGTAACACATTACCCTAACAAAAAAATCTCAAATGCATACCTATTTAACACGTATACTCTCCATCAAAGTTTTGTGGTTGAGAAACCTTAAAATCTGCTTAATAGGCTTCAGAAAGCAAACAGTATGGACATAACATCACGTGGTAAAAGACGTTATTTTGACTAAAAAAGTCATTTAATAAAACCATGACGGAGGAAAAATATGTCACATAGATATAAATTTCGGTTTTTCATGTTACAAGAAAAAGTTAAGTAAATTTGTCACAATGAATATAATTTTGGATTTTTAATGTCACAAGAAAAAGTTAGGATAGATGTGACATAGTTGACGGACTATGGAGTATTTTTTTGTGGCTTTTTCGCTCTTTTCTTTTCTCTTCTGCATCGTGTCTTCTCCTCTGCGACTCTCTCCGGTTGACCTCTAAGGAAAGCTGCAATGCCGCGTTGGTAGTTGCGTTTTGTTGTGATCTTGACTAGGGTCGCGAGACCTCATATCTCAATTTAGGTGGTGTCATCGTTAAGTTCTTGATGGCGGTGATGGGTGTGGTCGGATTTGGTTCGTGGTGGATTGTATTGGATGGTGGGCAGCTCTGTTCGTGCTTGCGATGATGGCAAGTACCGAAGGTGGCCAAATCTGCTGGCGCTCGTGCCAATGGCGGCCAACTACGATGGTGGCAGTGTTTTCTGAATCTGTGGCAACGGTGGTACTGTGAATTGTTTTGGGGCAATGGTTGCGCCCAAGCAGGCGGGGTGGTTCTTGCGTTGTTGAGTATGGCGGCGGCGGTGGCGGCGGCGGCGGCGACCCCCATGGTGGGTGGAGGCAACAAGGTGGTTGGAATAGGGATAGACACGTGGCTGCCGAGATGTAAAAGCAAAATTTAGGTAGTTGATTGAATGGAAAGAAGATGTTCTTGTACTCAAACTCAAATGCACAAAGAACAAAAGTACAAGTCCTCCCAGATGTCATTAGCCCAAAATTGAAATCTACCAACACATCTTCTCCTTCGCTAGATAGTTTCAACGATGCATCAATCAAGTTTCTTTCAGCTTTTCCTGATTTTGTACTTTTTTTAGGGCAAACTGTACAGAAACTCCTATAGAAAAAAAAAACAGCACAAAAACCAACCATTGAGAATGAAAATATCCCAAATGATGCTCAGGGCGCGTTGACAACCATTCTTTTTTCGAAAGCTGATTTTACTCAGAAATGATTATTTTTTATTTCGTATTCAGGAATAATTTCTAAGCATTTGAAAGCGTTTAATAACTATTTAAAATTTCTACACTTAAAATAGAAAAAGAATAGAAATGCATTTGATAACAAAATTTCTTTTTATTAATAATATTTTGAATTTTTTAATATTTCTTTCTTTTTTTTTCTTTTTTTTTCTTCCCCTTCCCCTTTCTTAGCCATGGCTAGTTGGCTACGCCAGCGAGGGCTTGACCCTCTCCGCTGCCCTTGCTAGATCCGGTGAGGGCGGCTCGCAATCTGGGCGAAGGGCCGCGACGCCCTCATAGGCCAAGAAGAAGAAGAAGAAGAAAAATAAAAAAAATTTTCTTAATTCTTGATTTTGTTCCAAAACTGATTCTGAGAACAAGAAACTACTTTTTTTTTTTTGCTTCTTGATTCTGTTTCAATACTGATTTTGAGAACAAATTTTGGCAAATTTGTGCTCAAAAAATAAAAAATTTATCAAACGCATTTATAAAAATAAAAGAACATAAATTGTTATTTTGCCAAACGCGTGCTCAATGAATCCAGAAATAGATCATACTCTGTCCTTTTCCCCCAAGAAAAAGTAGAAGAGGAAATAGACTAGTCAACACGATAAGGAATCGACGTTAATCACTCATTATCAAAAGGTTCCTACAGTATAAGAGAGGACCATCCATATCATGACCGACCAATATGATTGATTGCCATGTTTACCCCACATCTAATGTGGGGATGGGTTTAGCAGAAGTGGAACAAAAATATATTCTTGTTTATGCTTGACGAATCCAAATTTTCTTCCTACACCCCCAATTCCTCCCTGGATATTTTCTCTCCCTTGGGTAGGAGGGAATATCCCCTTTGATGTTTTATATCCCTAAAAGCCTAAGGCAGAAACCTTAAAGATGGAGAGCATTTTAAGAACCCGCTTGGATTCAAGGAATGTGTTACTGTTTAGTACAAGTGGAAAAAATATATTCTTGTTTATTTATGTTTGACAAAATCAAATTCTCTTCCTCTACTTCTAACTTTAATCCGAGTTGTTTTCCTCTTCTGTTTTTCCCTCCCATGTGGCCCTCTATTTTTTCTATCACTATTTTACTTCATAAGAAAATAATAATGAAAAGATGTATATGTAAATTTTATACAAGAACAAACAAAGAAGAAAATAATTATAAAAATATATAAATAAATATACCAAGAAGAACGAAATATACTTGATACTTGTGAACTTTTTTTATACTTTGAATAATTACTTAAATAGAAAAATTTGATTCTTTGACAGTGCACACGCGAAAACATTTTCACCAAATTCTAGAAACTATAAAAGTCAAATTAGCAACCCACATAAATATTTTAACCTAATTTGATGAGATTTCAAAGAATTACCGAACAAGTGAAAAAATTTAAAGGTTGGCTAGCACGGTGAAAGTGACGTTGAACAGATAAAAAAAAGCATCTTTATCAAACATATCCAATATATTTAATTTTTTTAAATAAAATTATTTCTTAGTTAATCACGGGAAGATGATAAATTTGATTTTCGAGTTAATTTGGACTGCCACGATAATTTACAAATATTTTAAGTTACGTAGAATAGGTATTTGACTTTTTATTTGGACAAATGCATTCATTTCTTCAAATGATGCATATTTTCATTCCCGACTATAAGTGTTGAAAAATGTTTGATAGCAAAGATGCTGTTAGTAGAAATCCAACCTTTAGTTTGTCTTATGATAAAGGTGTTTACACCCATTTTTTTATATCCAAAATAAAAGATATCTTATATTGACAATGTTATTAATAAGTAGCCTTCTAGTTTCAATTTTTATTTGTTTTATTGTTCTTTTAATCTAAAAAAATCCCAAATGGGATCCACAGTTTTTCTCAAGGAAAACCGGTTTCCTCGAGAAAACTTGGGGTGGGGGAAGGGCAGCACCGTTACTCTGTAAGGAGTAATGGTGCCGTCACCCTCTCTTATTCCAATGAACATTTGCATGTCCAAAGAAAAACTTCAATGAATGCTTACCCACGTCTCAACAACTAAATCCTTCGACAAAAAAGAAGACGAAAGGACTAAATCCAACACCTTGTCAGTTGTTATGTCACTGTGAGAGAGAGAGAGAGAGAGATCAACAACCCCGGTACGGGGACCCAAATGGGAAAGAGAAAAAAAGAAAGATATAGCCAGGTTTTTCATCAGCCATCTTCCCAATATAGCCAAGAAATTCATCAGCCGGCGAGGTACACTTGTACTACCCAAAATATTCCTATTCAAGTCAAGGCAGTCTGTCTGTATAACAAGGGTCTGTATAAATGGTCTATATAAAGGTCTTGCTTGCTTTTGGAGAATGGGAAAGCCAGACAAGTCTCTTTTGTGAGTGGTGTCCAGACTCCGGAGCTTTCCTGGTTGAGATTTTAGTCTTTGGTCGTGATAAGGTATATTCTTATTTTTGTTTCTTTTTCTCGTTTTTTCCATGTTACAATGTCGCAGGTTTGAATTCTCAGCCTTCCTGTACAGAAAGAGCGCTGGGGTTGTTTGCTGAAAACCCAACCTCTCGCTTTTCGAGTCTACCTTTTTGTCCCACTTAAAGCTTCTTCCCTTTAAGGTGGTGCGATCTCTTTGTGCAGTTTTCTGGGTTTGATCTATCACTTCTCTTTCTTTTCTTGTTCTTGGGTTGATGATTTGCTGTGTTAGTAGAACTTTAGATCGTCTATATGAGTCGTAAATGCATTCGAGGGTTGAACTGGAAATCAATGATTTCGCATTCTTTTTGTTTTATCAGAAGTGCTGAATTATGGGATTTCTAGGACCTTTTAGTTATGAGCGTCATCAATTTGTGTTGCTTCTTGAGTTGATGGGTCAATCTCCAGTTCTTAGCGACACCTGTATGGAAAAGTTTCAGGCTTTGGGGCGAATTTGGGAGGGTTTTGCACGATCTGCTGTATTTAATGAATGGAAAATTTTGAAAAGTTTCAGATTTTTTGCAAGGATTTTTCTTCTGATTTGGTGAGCTTCTTATTTATCTGCACAGGTCCTTACATGCTTAATCATTTAAAAACCTTGGTGGGTTTTGCAGTGGCACAAAAATGGTGGAAGAGAAGTCTATGATTGCAAAAGATGTTACTGAAGTAAGCTATTTCCATGACTCATTTCACTAATTTCCGTAGTCTTAATACAGTGATTGTGTGCTTACGTTACATTCTTGTTTATATTTTTGTTGTATGCAGTTAATTGGTAATACACCTCTGGTGTACCTCAACCATGTCACTGACCGTTGTGTTGCCCGAATTGCTGCCAAGCTAGAAATGATGGAGCCATGCTCCAGTGTCAAAGACAGGTACTGGAAGATTTCATTTTGAAAGGAAAGAAAATTCCCCTCCACGATGAACTCCTAATGGCTGCACCATTAGATCTAATTCGTACGTTGATTCAATGTGCCAATCTGGATCTTTGTTACTTAGACAACAAGATCAGTTAGTCTGGTCTCCATTCTTTGTTTGACTCAACTCCTTGCCAGAATCTACTGTTAAGTAAAACAATCGACTGCAGTTGTTGTGTGTGAAAATGGTCCACAAAATTCCAAGTCCTTCAAGAAACATTTAGGGCCAGGCCTTATAGGCTTAAAGCTGAAGGCTGCTACAATAGAAGAGTTCCTTCACTCCCATTTTCTTCGCCATCCACCTTTCTCTCTTTATTTGCTCACATAGCCAGATCTCCTTTGTCTCTTGCATACGTGTGTGCGCCAATTCTAGTGAACAACAACAGATTAGTTAGAAACCTGGATGTGTTTGACTTGAAATTCATTGCTTATCTCATCATTATCTACCGCCTCTAGGTATGTGGATTACTTCATATTCAGAGTTTAATATGGATTTCTCTGCCTGCAGGATTGGGTACAGTATGATTGCAGATGCAGAGGAGAAGGGTCTTATTCGACCTGGGGAGGTTAGTTACTGCAACCACTCTTTCCAGGTTCACAATAATAGTAATAATATTCAAACTAAGGACTCCTAGCTCATGCATCTGAGACTCTTGATATAGTTCCTGAAGGATTAAACATCTTTCTCCCATGGAAAGTGATTATGACTAAATAAATCATAGGCAATTTCTCTCTCTCTCTTTCACTCTTCTAATTTCACGACTTCCGAAAGGCTTACACAGGCAAGTTATCGCAAGGCCTGTTAAAACAATTTGAGATTATGTAATCTCATTTTGTAGGTTCTAGAGTGATAGATGCAAATGAAGAAATCTAACAAAAAATGTTCCTTGCTTGACTTGATGAAGAGTGTTTTGATCGAGCCAACTAGTGGAAATACGGGGATTGGTCTGGCATTTATGGCAGCTGCAAAGGGTTACAAACTTATAATAACAATGCCTGCTTCAATGAGCCTTGAAAGAAGAACCATCCTCCGTGCATTCGGAGCTGAGCTGGTCCTGACTGATCCAGCCAAAGGCATGAAAGGTGCTGTTCAGAAGGCAGAGGAGATATCAGCAAAGACTCCAAATGCTTACATTCTTCAGCAGTTTGAAAACCCTGCCAATCCCAAGGTATTTTTTTTGGCCTTGATAAGACGGATGCTTCCAGGGTAGAGAAGTTCATTGATATTACTGATCAAAGAAAAAAGAGTTCATTGATCTTCTCTCTGTTGTTAGATTCATTACGAGACCACTGGACCAGAAATATGGAAAAGCTCAGGTGGGAAAGTTGATGCCTTTGTTTCTGGAATTGGAACTGGGGGTACAGTAACCGGAGCAGGGAAGTATCTCAAGGAACAAAACCCCAATATCAAGGTTAGATACTCTAGTTATGATATTTGGAAAGAAGTTCTGCTTTTCCAATGTTCCTATTTCTCAGATCACGTGTACACCCCTGTTTTTGTCTTTAGCTATATGGGATAGAACCAGTAGAGAGTGCGGTTTTGTCTGGAGGGAAACCTGGTAAGTTCTGATTTCACATAATTGACATTATTAATCTTATAATCCCTTTCGCTAGTTAGTTCTTGCTTAACTTTCGACAAGTGCTACAGTAACCATGCACTAGGACGGCCCTTTAAATAATGAAGCAAGTAACTTCGTGCTTCCTTTTATTGTTCTATTTTGCATTGTTTATAAGATTTTTGCAACAGGGGACACTGCTTTTATAGCTTCTAATACCATCAATTGTATCCTTTTGTTGCTGTTATAAGCGTGCTAAGTGCCAAAAATCTCCAAAGAAGATGTGTCTCTTTTGAAGACTATCTTGTGCAATCCTCTATTTGACTATGAATCTCATGCCCATAATTTCCCAGGCCCTCATAAGATTCAAGGTATTGGCGCTGGTTTCATCCCCGGAGTTTTGGATGTGGATATACTTGATGAAGTAATCCAGGTAAGAGTTTGTGCAAGAAATCATAATTTGTTCCCTTTTCCCTAAAGCTGGGAAAACAGTTCATATACTTCCATATGTCAAAGGACGGAAGAGCTAGATGACGTGAAATAGGATAATGCTGTTTTAGCAAGAATGGGTTCGTAAGCAATGAGCTTTCGAAGTTACAAGGGCTTAGGTTTAATAGGAAATTGCAAGGCAGCTTTGAGTAACAGGTAAAAAAGTTAAACAAGAAGAACCAGGCACCTCCCCCTTCTCTCGTATGGCTTCACAACTATATATATGGACATTGATAATTCATCCTACTGATGTACTTTGACAGTCTCTTGTGCTAAAATTCCAAAATTGCTCCCTTTATGAGTGCTTAGATGTGGAATATGTAGTTTTTGTACTATATTTAAATAATGCAAACACATGACCTTGAAAGGTATATTTGCAAATGATTGAGTGCGATGATAGTATACTCCAAATGGTTATGCTTGTTATTTATCAGCTGCTTGTGGAAGCAATCCTTTATAGTTGGTTAGGAAGTCTGTACTTTTTGCCATCTAGTCTTGATCATCATTCTCTGATCTTACATTCCTGAGTAAATTTTAATGCAAAATCACTTTCCAGATATCAAGTGACGAAGCTATTGAAACTGCAAAGCAGCTCGCATTGAAGGAAGGCTTGCTGGTAATCTGTGGTCAATTTTTGTGCTTTCCTGTTGTGCAAATATTGTGATCCATTGGGAATGTCAGCCACTGCTAGCTCTTATGGCCAAAAGAAAATAAGAGAAAGAGAAAAAACTACTGCTAGCTCTTATTGTACGTTTTGCATTAATTGCTGTCCCTTGATCATCGGGATACACTTTGCAGGTAGGAATATCATCCGGAGCAGCAGCTGCTGCAGCAATTAAGATAGCAAGAAGGCCAGAAAATGCTGGGAAACTCATTGTTGTAAGTGTTCCTTTCACCGAATTTATACTGTAGGTTTTTACTAATGATTCTTCGTTTCCTGGATTGACAATTTGGGTTTTTCTCTAAATTTAAACTGTATAAACTTTGTCAGGTGGTCTTCCCCAGCTTTGGAGAACGTTACTTGTCATCTGTGCTATTCGAGTCCATCAAGCGAGAGGCCGAGAATATGGTTTTTGAGCCCTGAGCGGGGGGAGTTCCGGTCCATAGAATCACATGCATTTTGTGCTGTTCTTCTGAAACATGGTATAGAGTTTAGTCGCCGATCATCGTTGTTTGATGCCCGATATTTTCCATGTTGATGTGTTTCCAGGAATAAATGTTTGCGTTAGAAATGCTTGTTCTTCGTGGTTTTATCATCGTAAGCTGTCGAAGCTGGCTGCGGAACTGGATATCTATGCTCTGTGACAGGATTAAATGGTGTCCAATTTCAAGTTTAGAGCATATTTGAGGAGGGTTAAAAAGAGTTTCTTATATACTTTCCCATTATTCTTCTTTTCATATTCTTGGTAATAGAACATGAATCAGAGTGATTCGGAACAATTTTCAAGCAGAATGCCATTTCATGTGCATTCTCAATGTTTCATATCATCTTTCGAGGAATTACGATGAATGCGCTTAGTTTTTGTTTCAGGCTTCCCGGTAATGTCCTTACTATATGACTTCCTCCTACCATAAAATGCATTACAAATCCACGAGTTCTTATATACACTTCAAACCTTTTGCCCAAAACCCCCGGACACAACCAAAGAATGTTAAAGTATTCATAGATGACTCAATCATAGTGATTACAGGTTCAATTTTTGGCACAAGATGAGAAGAATCAAAATTATAGATTTGATTAGGAATTGAGAGGTGCCGTGCCAACTCGGCTCTTGCCGCCACAAATTATGATGTAGGCCCTTCTACAGTGAGCAGACTTAGGCCAACGCACCTCCCGAGTGCAATGGAGGCCGATGATGTAGGCCACGAGCCTTCTTGATCGCCCATCGACCCAGTCCATGTAAGTGATTTGATAGTGCCATAACCTTAACTTTTGCCCACTTCAGTTCACCTCAATTTCTTGGTGTCTTTCCAATATGGGAATAACTCTGTGCCACTCTATCGTCATATTCATAAGCACATTGTGGGAACCGGCAGTGTATGTACTTGTGCCCTTCCTCTTCCTTCTGCATCTCCTCGTAATGGTGCTTGAATGATCACACTTTTCAACCCACTACAGCAATTCATTGTTCATGCCTGCGCTTGACACCGTCCCGCTACATTAAATTTATGCTTGTCGTTCCTCAGCCAATCATGCGTTAAATTTCTACTTGCAAGCTGCTCCTGCTTCGAATTGACTTATCCAACCTTATGCTGTTATCTTTCACCGACATCATCTGAAGTAAAGTTTTGACGAATTGGGATTAGTTAAATGATCTGCTTAAGCGTAAACCTATTCCCTATGGTGTTCTCATGCACTAATCACCTACAAGAAACCTCTGATTTAATCTGTCAAGAAGCTGAGCGTGTTGTGACTCTCACTCTTTATTTTGTGGTTAAACTAGTACTTCCACGCCAAGATTGAAGTTGTGAGACCCAAGACACGTAATTCAAGCGGGACACTTATGTAGCATTGAGTCTAGAGATAAAAAAAAAAATGGTTTTATTTCGTCATCGGACCATCTACAAATGATGGGATGATTTTGGATAATAGACCACCCTCAACTCCTCCGTTATCACATAACATAACGTTTCAATTCGAAATTGGTGGGGCTGCACGAACGCAGGCCCCTGCTACAACGCACAAAGACGGAGGCTCGGACTTCAGAGAATCAAAATGCGCCGCAAACAAATGATGGGTTTTCCTTATGATGCACCCAGGGCTAGGCATTATGGCTATTGAGAGCACCATGTTTTCTATCTCATGTCGTGCAAATTGCATATGATGTAGCAAGCTTTCACTTGCCTCATGAGTACTAAATCCCGAAGGTAAATCTCATTAAACGAACAGAAGAAAACATAAGCTAGCTTTCTGTGACTTCATCTGCTCAGTCTACTTTTCTGCACTCTCCAAAGAAATGCATTAAGTGTTAGGCTTGATATTTGTAAGGGCCGCGCGAACACAGGCCCCCACAACCACAAATTATGATGTAGGCAGCCGATGACCTAGGCCATGGGTCTTCTTGATCGCCCATCGACCTCGTCCAGGTAAGTGATTTGACAGTTGGTGCACACCTCAGTCTTTGTTCAGGGACCTCATCGGTTGATTTTTGGTAGTACTTCTATGTGGGACATAATCAGGCTTAAGAGTTGTTAAATAGCCTCTCCCTACTTCATTCCGATGATAAATTTGCTTCAGGCGCCATCCATGGTGGCTTTAGAATTCGATTTAACGAACTCTTTTTCATCTTCTTCGCATCCTCCGTCGTGGAATCGGCATCATTTGAAGGTCTATAATCGATTCTTTGTCAAAGTTGCTGTTCCATGATTCGATGATATCGGGTCATTCGCTCCTTATGTCCGATTTCTGTTCCTTGTCAACATCACCGTGCCTATTCATGCACTAATCCTTTCAAGATTTAGCATGTGTCGACATCTCGAAATGGTAGGCGAGTTCACATGGTGCCATTTCCAATTGGCCTCTTCTCTTATCAACTTCTGACGGTCAGTAAGCTTCATATGTTTATCACAGAACACCAACTCGTGGATGAAACTGCCCTAGAAAAAATGGAATTAAGAGGTATGCGATAATATCATGTGAAGAAAGTGGAGATGCTAGAGCGTATCTGATGTAGGCAAAGTAGAGAGGAAACAACATTTTCTTCAATCATTGTTTGCTGTTTCTATGTATATTTTGCCCAATCTACGGACGAAAGACCCATATGGATGTGGCAAAAGCCTAGTTGCACCTACTTAGCAACCTCAGCTCATAGGCCTTCTAAGTTTGGGCGAAAGACTATTATCTAACACAGCTGAGAATTGTCAGGTTGCGACTTGCGAACTGTAAATTTAATGATGCCCGAGATGGTAAGTCCAAACAGAAAGAAATGAGAGAGAAGGAATACGGATAATGGTACTGTTAAATGCAGATTGGAGGAATCACCTTCTTATGAAGGCAAGTACCGGAGTACAATCCGCACTGAAAACTGTGAGCTCGTCGCTTGGGAAGTATTTCGGCATTAATACTACTTACATTGAAATGTACAAGTTGGAGTGAATTCTTGCCCATGGCCTAAAGTTGGCACGACATCACCATCTGTTACGGCTGACCACGTGAAAGAGCTTCTGCTGAAAATCATTGCAGCAGTCCCTAGCCTTTGCTATCAGAATCATACGACACATTCTGCTTATAGTGAAAAGCACGAGAATTGAAGTTCAAATTTCAGATAGTAGCATGAGCAAGCAATCTAGATTTTTCAGTCAGCATGAATCATTTCATCCATTTAGGTTTTCCCCAGGCCTTGCTATGAAAATCACCGAACATGAGCTACTGGAAATTGGTTTTGTACAACAATTTTGAGCTCAAATTGGTAAGGGACACAAGAACTCAGGGCCCTGCTGCTAAAAATTATGATGTAGGCTCTGCCACGATAAGCAGTCCCAAGGCCAAAGCACCACCAAAATGCAATGGAGGTTGGCCTGGGCCACGGGCATTCTTGATCACCCTACAACCCCGTCTTGGTCTGTGTGATTGAGCGACTGCTCGTGACACTTCCTCTAATATATACTCTCGGGCCACTCTCTCTCTCTCTCTCTTTGCATTCTATTCGATGTGGCAATTCTTACCATATGTAGGTAAAGGTTTCCACTCGTACCTAGCTGCACGGAAAAAATACCGATATGCAACCTTATATGCGGCATATGCTCAATTGCCTAGTGTTAGTACCTCATGTTTTTTCCTTTTTGGCTAAGCAAGCAAGCAATTTTATTGAACTAATAAATAGTACAGAGAAACTACTGCTACAAATTTCAAATAGCTTTTAGTTTTGTATCATATTAATTTGCCAGTTTTGACAAACTGCAAGATGCAAGGGACTAGAAGCTTTATAATACAAGATCAAGTGATTAAGAATCATACTGTCTTATTTTTTTTTGTGTCGAACCGGATTTAAACTATCCTGCATTAACACCGACTTCTAATTCAATCTTCTCAAGATCGTTTCTTCAACTTCATCAAGCTATACATCTTTAGGCACTACTGTTGGACACACAAGTCAAATTAGTTTCTTAACTAAGGTGTACTACATCGGTTATTCTGCATGAGATCACATCCCATCACAAGCCAACTCAACTGCAGATGTTTTGGAGATGCAAAGTTACTACAACAGCTCACAAGTGTATCAAAGTTCATGACATATTGGCAATCCATTAGCGCCAAGATCACCTTCACAAACAATTGTGAGCTCATAGTTGTGGGGGCCGCACGAACGCAGGCCCCAGCTACCACAAATTATGATGTAGGCTCCGCTACAATGAGCAGCCCTAGGCCGACACATCGCCCGGTGTGCAATGGAGGCCGTCAACCTAGGCCATGGACTATCTTGATCAACCATCGACCCCGTCCAGGTAAGTGATTTGACAGTTGGCTACCGCTTCAGTTTTGGCAGGGACTTCCTCTATTTCATCTTTGTTAGTCCTTCCATGTGGGACTAGGGCCAGACTCAAAATGCTTCAGTAAACTTTAGAAAGATGATCTACACTTTTATTCTCCTTACATGTGTTCATCCATGATTTGGTAACGGAAAAGATGTTGGAGGGGCTGTTTATGCAATACGAATCAAACAAATACTTCTATTCGAGTTTGAACTTCAACCATCTTGCTAAAAATTCTCTGTTTTTCTCCTTCTACTTCAGCATTCCATTTCGTTGCTTGAGAACAATAAGACTCACCCACCAAACATGTTCTGTAAACGAGTTGAATTCTATGTTTATAGCTTTCTACAGAAAATGTCTAACTCTAGTATAACAGTTTACCATTTGTATGCTGATGTTTTGACTCGCAGCGAGCTGTGCAGAAAAACGCGGATGTACCAAATGAAGGCATTCCTTCGAGGCATAAGAAAGATCCCTTTTAAGTTCTGCCAACGACAATCCCTCCTTTGCCTACTAAAACTCTTAGCAGAGATACAAGAGAAAGCAATGACTATCCTCATGGTTCCCAAGTTGGCTCTTCTAACACAGTCATAGCCATCTATCTTGTATAAAACCTCCCCTAACCAATAAGGCGAGCGAGAGGCGGTCTTATTTATCCTGAAGCCGAACCCAAATCAAACAGAACCCAAACAGTATGGAAAAGAAAAGGCAAAACGAAACCAGACTGTCTTTCGCATTGAAACTAAACAGAACAAAATCAGTATAATAGCATCGAATATAAATTCTCCAATTCATCTACCAATTCCAGTCGAGCAAACCACTTACATTCTTCCTAGAGCAACATGGACATGAATTAAACACGGCAAGAACTTCCTATCACTTTTCAACTACAAATTGGTAGGGGCCGCGCGAACGCAGGCCCCCGCTGCCACAAATTATGACGTAGGCTCAACCAACTTGGGCTGACCTTAGGCGAGCGCTCCTCCGAGAGTGCAATGGAGGTCGCTAACCTAGGCCATGGGCCTTCGTGATCGCCCATAGACCCCGTCCAGGTAAGTATGTTGCAATAGATTGCCAGGCTGATTCTAATTCTCGCTATTCCTTCTCTCTCTTCACCATTTTGGTCAATGTGGGACTCTCGTTACATACTCACCATAGGCGTATCTGAACAGGAAAATACAGATGTACCATGTTCTTTAATTCCCTTCCTAAATCATATTCTTTAATTCTTAAAGCCTTTCTCAATTTAAATCATTAAGTAGTTGGTTTCGACAATGGAATTGCACCGGTTTTCACATGTTTAGATTTAGAAATCGAATAGTCCCTGCTTTTTGTTTTGCGAAAATGAAAAGAAATGCTAGCATCGGATGAGACTTATTCAGCATTTGGAATGCTACTTTGGGAATGCAATTGCTTTTGGGTGAAAGCCCTTTGTGGGAAATGCAAATGGCGTTTGGTAAAAATTCATTTGCAAAGCTACTTTGACCCAAGTGGTGTTTGGTTAATTTTTTTTACAAATGGGCTTTGGGGGGTTTTTATAAAAAAAAAGACGAAAATACCCTTCGCCGGCTCCGGCGAAGGGCTCCGGCTCCGGCGAAGGGCTACAGCCGCCGGCGAGCCAGATCTGGCGCCGGCGGCCATCGCCCGTCGCCGAGCGACCCCCGGCGAGGTCGCCCGACCCAGGCGACGGCCGCCCGGGGTCGGGCGACCGCCCAGGCGTGGCCGCCTGGGTCCCGCGACCTCAGGCGACGGAGGCCTGGGTCGGGCGACCTCGCCGGACCTTCGCCGTCGCCGGCCCTTCGCCCTCGCCGGAGTCCCTTTGGTGAAGAAGATGAACAGTAACGAGAGGGTAAAACCGGAATATTGAAACTTGAGTGAGGGTAATTTGGGAAGTATAAAAATGATTTTGACATTTGGTTCAAGGCTGAAAGCCCAAAGCTAGTCCCAGCCAGCATTGGGCTTTCAGCATTGAAAATGCTAGTTTTGAGCATTTTCAATGCTCAATGCTAGCCGTTTGGTTCAGCATTTTTGGGAAGGGGCTTTAGGGGCTGAAAGCCCCTTCCCAATGCTGAACCAAACGTAGCCTAATTAGTGTGTTCTGAAGACTCTGAAGACAGTCTGCATTGCAGCATTAACTGAAAACTTATACGTAGGTTGCACTATTGTGAATGTGATCAGTCCAACTTACATGGTCATAACTAGTAAGCAACCCATCAGTTTTAGTACAGTTACTGTCCCATCCTTTTTAATATGCAAGCTCCCCCGTGGAGTTCACCATTTCGAGGGCTCAAAATATAATAAAGATGAACTCTTGATTAGATTCGGTTTCCTTGTGAATTTCTATTTCTACGGCTAGGGAAATTCATTAATGATAATCACACCATGGTTCGTACATCTTGTTCCACAAATTCACCGGGCTCCAAAGTCCTCAGGTGTTACTGTCCATCGCACAAATTGGAGCAACTTCTCGACCGGGGCATGATATTTGCACAAGATTACAATCTACCACGACCCAGCTGCATAAAGAGTATCCCTAGAGAACCAACCGTGGCTTGACATTGACATGAGTCAAGGCAATTGTGGTCGCTTTACGCATGCTCGAGTCATTC
Source organism: Syzygium syzygioides (assembly GCA_031216285.1). NCBI lineage: Eukaryota > Viridiplantae > Streptophyta > Magnoliopsida > Myrtales > Myrtaceae > Syzygium > Syzygium syzygioides. The sequence goes on along the minus strand of CM062243.1, from coordinate 27,456,242 downwards.
TTATGGACTCATATAGTTGATTGTCAGGCAATTAACCCACAAAATCTCACTCTCGCCATGGCACAACAGTTTTTCAAACTAAAGTTACATTATTGCACACTGGAATAAGCAATCCATCTATACTTTTCGGTACAATAATCACCTAATACAAGCAGCTAATGAGATGAATATTGCATATTGAAGTTGAATTTTCTGAGGCCACGTGAACCGGAGCCCGCCGCTACCACTAATTATGACGTAGGCTCTGCTACAACTAGCAGACCTTAGGCCGATGCACCACCTCGTGCACAGTGGAGGCTGTCGATCTAGGACATGGGCCTTGCTGATGATCCATCAACCCCGTCCAGGTAAGTAATTTCACAGTTGGTGCAGACCTTTGTTTTGTTCAGGGACTTGGCCCATTTCATCATTTCATTTCTTCCATATGGGACTCAAGTCAGACCCAGAAAGCTTGTCTTGAACTTGCGTTTAAGAATATGATCAGATCTCTCACTCCTACCATATGTTATTCCACGATTTGGAACCTGAGAAGAGTTAGCAATGCTATCTATGGAAAAAGAAACCAAATAGATGTATTGCGTCGTAGGAAGTAATCTGTTTCAAGAACCGGCCACGGGGGTGTGTATCTTAAGTTGATTTTCCAAATTATTGACACTCTTGCTAAATTATTGATGCATTCATTCAGCCATTTTAGATTCCGCTGTGTATGCAGTTTCGCTGTATTTTCCCTTCTTATACCATAGATTTTTGGCATAAACGCCAGGAGCTATGATTCACGCGCGCGATCTTATTGTACGTTTCGAGGTTCACCCTCTTGTTCAAAATTTGAGAGAGCGAGGGAGGCTGCATGAGGCTGCATGTTACTCGGCAGTGTTGCTACGTCATTGCTCAAACAGACATTCTCCTTCTGTCAACCTTCAAAAACACCATTTCTGTCTACATGAAATGCCAGCTCAACAGCGATCAGATTCTGAAAGAATGATGCGGATGTCAACTCGTTTCTTTTTCCTTCCGAGTCAGGACAAGCCTTGTAATCGAACCCTTGGTTCTTGCTGTCATCTCCACCGCCTCTCTTTCTTTCCAGTTGACGTCTACTGATAGTATGCAACGCGGTTTCGAGATGGCGATCTCAATGATTCAGTGGTTGTGACCTTGATTCTCGTGGTGGGAGGAGGCCACGAGGTGGTTAGAAGAGGGACAGAACGAGGGAGAGACCCGCCAAAATGCAAATTCAACGATAACTTAAAAGAGGAGAATCCCCTACAAATCACCGAACGGGGTCAACTTTCTATCGAAAGCGGTTCCAACTGGATAAAAGTCAACTCACCAAAAGCCAAGAACCGTCTCAATTACAGAGGTACACCTGTACAAACGAGAACATTCTTAATTTTCCTCTGTACAACAGGTTTCTGTATAAGGTAAGCTTTCCTTGTTGCAATTGTCCAAAGCTTTCCTCTTTTGTAAGTTGTCTTTGCTCGTGATAAGGTAAGCCTCTTTTTTCTCTTTGCTCGTTGTGATTTTTTGTTATGTCAGTAAAGCTTTGGATCAAATGTGTCTGAGTTGTGAATGTATTCGACGGTTGATTTGCATTCTTTTTTCATCTCTCAGAAGTGCCGAATTATGGAATCTCTAGGACCCTTTAGTTAGCACTTCATCATTTTGTGTTGCTTCATGAGTTGATGGGTTAGTCTCCAGTTCTGAGTAAGAATTTGGTGTGACCTGTATGAAAAAGTTTGAATCTTCAGGTCTATTCGGTAGTGTTTTGTATGATCAGCTGAATCAATGTATGGAAAATCTTGAAAAGTTTCATATGTTTTTGGTGGGATTTTTCCTTCTCGTTTGCCAAAATGAGCTTCTTAGTTATTTGCACTTGTGCTTATTTGCTGGATTATTAAAAATGGGAAAAAAAACACTAAACATGCCACAACTTTTATACGGCCCTTACTTAAGTGTTACAACTTTTCAATTGATTATTTAAGTGTCATAATTTTTTTAAAAAGTTCAAATGAGTGATGTCTGCAATTTTCCTTGCGGGGATCACCAACGTGACATTAATTTATTACAGAAATCATTGGACTATTTTGTTAGGTTTCCAAGATGATTTGAAGTTGTGAAAAAGAATTACTAATGGTTTGTTGGCACTGCTTGTCGATTTATTTCGCGTAATTTCTCCACTTTTTTTTTTTTTGCTATTTAGGTCATTCCTTCATTGATGATGCTGTTTTTGTGCAGTTAGATGCTCCAAATGACGGTCTGTTCGGTTCCGTTGCCGATGGGATCGCTGTTCTTCTTCTTCTTCTTCCTTGTGTTGTCAGTTACTAGGTAATCACAATTAGAGTTTCACAAAAAGTTGCTAGTCAATAAATGCGCTAGGTATACAGAATGAGACAGAGTGAGGGAGAGAGTGTGTGAGAGAATCACTTTAATCCCCTTGATCAATTCTTCTTCAATGTGTTGTCATTTAGGGCCGGGAAGCTGCGTCATTTAGGCAATTTTCCACTTTGGCCTTAACTCTCTTTAAAAGATGTCACGTTGGACATGCTTTGAGTAAATAAATATATCCACATAGGATTCGTTGTCAAAGATATATAGCCGGCATCCCTTAAGTAAACGTTTTTTAAAATTATGGCACTTAAGTGATCGGTAGAATAGTTATGGCACCAAAGTGAACTCTTTACACAAATTATGGCAATGTTACTATTCTTTTCTCCTAAAAAATCTTGGTACATTTTGCAGCAGCACAAAAATGGTCGAAGAGCAGTTTATGATTGCAAAAGATGTCACTCAAATAAGCTATTTGCATCGCTCATCTCACTAATTCTCTGTAGTCTTGATAATGTGCTGGTGTGCTTATTTTACTTTCTTGTTCACATTTTAATTGTCTGCAGTTAATTGGTAGGACACCTCTGGTGTACCTCAACCATGTCAATGACAGTTGTGTTGCCCAAATTGCTGCCAAGCTAGAATTGATGGAGCCATGCTCCAGTGTCAAGACAGGTACAGGAAGATTTCAATTCGACGAAAAAATTCCCCTCCATATGAAGTGCTAATGACTGCCATTATATGTTATACGTACCTTGATTCAATGGGCCAATCTGCATGTTCTTAACTTAGACAGCAAGATCAGTTAGTATGGCCAGAGTTCCATCCGTTGTTTGACTCGAACTCTTTGCCAGAATCCACTGTTAAATAAAACAATCGACTGTGGTTATCATCTATGAAGATAAATTACAAAATTGCAAGTCTTTTAAGAAACGTATAGTCTGTCCGGGCAAAGCATTATAGCTGAAGGCTACTACAATAGAAGAATACGATATGGTTATTTCCTTCCGCCCCATTTTCTTCAACATCCACTTTTCTCTCTTTATTTGCTCACAAACCCGCACCCGCTTTCTCCCTTGCACACAAAATGCGCACACCAATCTTAGTGAACAATAACAGATTAGTTAGAAACTTGGAATGCATGTATCAGACTTGAAATTCATTCGTTTTCTGAAGCCTCTAGGTCTGTGGGTTACTTCATATTATGGGTCTAATACACAATATTCTTTTCTGCCTGCAGGATTGGGTACAGCATGATTCTAGATGCCGAGGAGAAGGGCCTTATTCGGCCAGGAGAGGTCAGTTACTGAAACCTCTCTTTCCACTTTCATAATTATTGGTGACTTTGTGCGCTTATTAAGGAAAGTCAGTGCTCTTGTACGATGAAAGTAACAATTATATACTAACTTCTCCTAGCTCATGCATCTGAGACTCTTGATATAATTCCTGAAGGATGGGACCATCTTCTTCCCGTTGAAAGTGATTATAACTAAATAAGATCATGGGACATCTCTCTCTCTCTCTCTCTCTCTCTCTCTCTCTCTCTCTCTCTCTCTCTCTCTACTTATTACATGACTTCTGAAAGACTTACACAGGCCTTAGGTCATCGTAAGGCCCGCTGAAACAAGTTGAGGTTATGTAATCTCATTTAGCCATCAACACTTTGCTTCCTATTTATGACTATCGATTAGAATAATGCTATTGTATCAATTGATGTAGAACCTACGAGGTCCATATTGGATGCCTCAGTTGGTTAAAGATAACAACTTTGGGTCATATTGTCTTGTTTTTTATTTTTTGATAAGTGTACTGGAATTCATAAAAATTGTTAGGAAAGTGCACTAGAAGACCTAAAACTTGCCACGAAAATGCAATTAAGTCCTAAAAATTTTAAAAAAATGCAATCAAGTCCTAAAACTTGTCAAGTTAGAATAATCAAGTCATTCCATTGACTCCAACCAAGTTGACAAACGGAAAATGCTAACGAGTTTTAGAACTTAAAACTTGATTACACCAACTTGACAATTTTAGGACTTAATTGCACTTTTTAGAAGTTTTAGGACTCAATTGCATTTTCATGACAAGTTTTAGGACTTCTAGTGCACTTATCGCTTTTTTTTTTATTTGTATGTTAAGTGTTTACCTAATGACATCTGGACTTCATCGTTAAGTGTTAAGTGAGCCCTTTTTGTCAATGAGAGTGATGATGTAGATGAAGATGTCTAACCAAAAATGTTCCTTGCTTGACTTGATGAAGAGTGTTTTGATCGAGGCAACTAGCGGAAGTACTGGGATCGGTCTGGCATTTATAGCAGCTGCAAAGGGTTACAAACTTATAATAACAATGCCTGCTTCAATGAGCCTTGAAAGAAGAACAATCCTCCATGCATTTGGAGCTGAGCTGGTCCTGACTGATCCAGCCGTAGGCATGAAAGGTGCCGTTCAGAAGGCCAAAGAAATATCAGCAGAGACTCCAAATGCTTACATTCTTCAGCAATTTGAAAACCCTGCCAATCCCAAGGTACTCTTTTGGTCTTGATATGATGCTTGCAGGTTAGAGAAGTTCATGGATACTAATGATAAAAGAAAAAAAAGGTTCGTTGTTCTTTTCTCTGTTGTAGATTCATTATGAGACCACTGGGCCAGAAATATGGAAAAGCTCAGGTGGGAAAATAGGCGCTCTTGTTTCTGGAATTGGAACTGGGGGTACAGTAACTGGAGCAGGGAAGTATCTTAAGGAACAAAATCCCAATATTGAGGTCAGATTCTCTTGTGGTTATGATATTGGAACAGAAGTTTTGTTTTTCCAATATTCCTATTTCTCATATCACTCGTGTACCTTTGTTATTGTCTTTAGATCTACGGGGTAGAACCATCGGAGAGTCCAGTTTTGTCTGGAGGGAAATCTGGTAAGTATTAATGTTGCATGACTGACATTCTTAATCTCTTAATTCACTAGGCTAGTTAGTTATTTCTTTTATACACTAATATCTGCAAGTGCCACGGTAACCATGGACTAATGAAGGTTAGTTTAGGAGTCGAGTAACTTTGTATTTCCTTTTATAGTTCTATTTTGCATTGTTTATGATATTCTTGCAACAGGAGACACTGCTTTTTCTGCTTCTAATGCAGTCGGTTGTATCATCTCTTGCTGTTATAAGCATCCTAAGACCCAAAAGTCTCCAAAGCTTCTGAAGACTAGGTTGTGCAATCCTCTATTTGACTAAGAATTTCATGCCTATAATTTCCTAGGCCCTCATAAGATTCAAGGTATTGGTGCTGGTTTCAGCCCCGGAGTTCTGGATGTGGATTTACTAGATGAAGTAATTCAGGTAGGAGTTCATCCAAGAAATTTTAATTTGTTCCCTTTCCCCTTATAAAAGCTGGAAAAATGTTCATGATATTGGTTTTATCAAGAATATGTTTGTCAGCAATGAGCTTTCTAAGTTACAGTTTCTTTTCTAAGAGTGAGCTTAGGTTTAGTAGATGATTGCACGGGGGCTTTTCATAACAGGTGGAAAAGTAAAACAAGAAGAACAAGGCACTTCCCCTTCTCTGCATGGCATCACAATAATACATATGGATCTTGATACTTTATCCTACTGATGTACTTTGATGGTCTCGTGTTAGAATTCCTAAAGTGCTCCAATTGTGAGTGCTTTAGGCATTGACTTTGTAGTCATTGTACTACATCTGAATAATGCAAACACACAAAATGGAAAGATATATTCACAATAGATGAAAAAGGTTTACTCCAAAAGGCTATGTATGTTATTCGTCAGCCGGTAATGGAGGCAATCCTATTTTAGTTGGTTAGTTGGTTAGGAAGTCTGTACCTTTTGCCATCTAGTCTTGATCATCATTCTCTGAGCTTATACGTTTCCGAGTAAATTTTAATGCCATTTCAAATTCCAGATATCAAGCAACGAAGCTAAGGAAACTGCAAAGCAGCTCGCATTGAAGGAAGGCTTGCTGGTAATCTGTGGGTTCAATTTTTCGTGCTTTCCTGTTAAGCAAATGTTGTGATCTATTAGGAATGCCAACTACTGCTAGCTCTTATGGCCAAAAGAAAATAAGAGAAAGAGAAAACAATTTCTGGCTCTTATTGTACGTTTTGCATTCTCATGATCATCGGGATACACTTTGCAGGTAGGAATATCATCCGGAGCAGCAGCTGCTGCAGCAATTAAGATAGCGAGAAGGCCAGAGAATGCTGGGAAGCTCATCATTGTAAGTTTTTCTTCCACTGAAAAACAGTTATTTGCTTTTACATAGAAATGCAGATTGGTGTGAGAAAACACTTGTTTGAAAGGAAGAATAATAGTGTCAAGCATCATAGCGTTGATATCCATAGGTTTTTACTAGTGATTTTTCATTTCCTGGATTGACAATTGGGGTTTTTCTCTGAATTTATACTGTGTAAAATTTATCAGGTGGTCTTCCCCAGCTTTGGAGAAGGTGACTTGTCTGTGCTATTTGAGCCCGAGATTAGGCATGATGAGTTCTGAGCAGGGGTAGTTCCGGTCAATGGAAACAGATGGTTTGGTCCCGTTGTTCTGAAACATGGGACAGAGTTTAGTTGCTGGTTGCTGTTGTTTGTTGCCAATATATTTCATGTTGACGTGTTTCCATATATAAGTCTATGTGTTTTACTACAGATCTTTACTTTGTGACGGGTATAATATGTTATCTAATTTCAAGTTTAGAACATAGAAGGGGAAAAAGAGTTTCTCATATGGTTTTCCATTGTCCTCCTTTTCCATTATATAAAATACACGTTCCTGAATATTTTTTGTATTCAAGAGTGAACTTGCAGTGTATGTATGTGTGCCCTCCTCTTCCTTCTTCATCTCCTTCTAATGTACTTGAACAATCGCACTTTTCAACCCACAACAGCAATTATTGCTCATGCCTACGTTACTTTGACACGGTCCCGTGACACTAAATTTATGCTTGTTGTTCATGGGCCGAATGCGTCGAATTCCCACTTGCGAGCTGCTCCTACTGCAAATCGACTTAATCCAATCTTATGCCATAATCGTCGACGTCATCTGAAGTAAAGTGTCAATGCATTCATGATTAGTTGAATGATCTGCTTAAGCATAAACCAATTCCCTACGGTGTTCTCATGCACTAATCATCTATAAGAAACCTCTGATTTAATCTGTCAAAAAGTAGAGCGTATTGTGACATTCAGATTTTGCTCTTTATTTTGTGGCTAAACTAGTATTTCTATCCCAAAATTGAAGTTGAGAGACCAAACACATGAATCAAGCAGAACACTTGATTGCGCAGTATCGAGTCTGGAGATGAAGAACCAATTGGTTTTAAAGTGCCATTGAACCATCTACTACTAGTGAATGATGATGGAATGATTCTGGATAATAGGCTGCTCTCGAATCCTCTGTTATCACAAAATAAAAATTGATAGGGGCTGCACAATAGACTCTGCCACTTGGGCAGACCTTAGACTGAGTGCCCCTCCAAGAGTGCAATGGAGGTCACTAGCCAGGCCATAGGCCTTCTTGATCGCCTATCAACCGCATCTAGGTAGGCATGTTTTGAAAGTTGTGATTGATTCCTTTGCTTTGTCGCTCTTTCTCTCTCTTCAACCATACATATTTGATGGGGGACAAACAGAGTTATGCCAAAAAGTAAGATTGTTTATTTCTTTTCAGCTGTCTTTGTTAATGGTATTAAAACTTAAAAGATGGCCAGCATAACATATAGAAAGAGTGTGAGAGATCCGAATTGAGAGACAGGTTTGAGTAAGAGAGAAACAATGTGTTTAAAAATATGGGGCAAACTAAAGATTTGTGTATGGAAATTGGAGAGTTTTGTTCTGCTTTTCAATGTTTCCTTGCCATGATTCTTGAGCCTGTGGAAAATAAAGAGAAGGGATGTATGCAATGAGACTATTACTGCACTGATCATATGGCCTATCTCCTTTCTTGGCTTTCTGATTGAAGCAAAGTAAATCTTCTCCACAAAAACATTGCTTCTGTGTTCCATCTCCATCGCGAGGAGCTCCATGGCGGGAAAGAAGCTGTCTCTTCACATGGCATACAAATAAGGAAAAACTCTTTTGGAGATTGTTCAGTACTCGCACAAACCTCTGGGCTTCAGGTCCTTAAATCAAGAGTCAGTATAAAGGCATGAGATGTCACAGTTGACAAGTGGCTCATAAATTATTCTTACTACCCAACTTTTGGTTTATGTCACTACCTACTTCTCATCCTAATGAACTGGTGAACTGTGACTGCAAGAGAATTGTTAATGATCTCGCTTTTGTTAATCTTCGATGTACTTTAATCTAACCTGATGTGATCCCACCTGATCTTCAAGCTTCCAGGTTTGGCCTTGGCTCGAAGGCCAAATCTTGGATACGGCTCAAGATTCGTTCAAATTTCCTTTGGTAGCATAAGTACTGCTCTTTTACTCCGAAAATTGATTCGTCGTCAATTCATCATTGATGTTATGTGCATTTCTGCCTTTTTCTTAGGTTGCCACACAGCATTACAACAGCTGCATAGGTTCCTTTTCATAGTATTTAGCTTGATTGAATTAGTCGGAGACTTGGAGTGGGTTGCAATTTTCCTCCTTTTGCCCGAGTGCTTTGAAGCCTGTCACTAGTTTCTTCTCGTCTTCACTATTCTATTGTTTCAAAAATTTCCTCTTATATAAGTATCGATTGTCCCATCCTGTGAAAGGAATTGCTTAAGGATTTGTGCAGATAAACATGATTTGTCATGCTAAAACTTCATGATTAGCAGATATACGCAAGTTGGAAATCAGAAAAGATTACCCTTAAATTTTAATTCTGAAAACCTTGGCATCATTTATCTATTAGTGATGTCTTAGCAAATGCACAATCCCATGCTGGTTGAAAGATCGACTGAAATGCTGAAATTTTATTGCTCAACTTGAGACATCGAGGTATTACAAAGTTCTTCCCTTTACAGTTCTAGATGATTATGGAAGTTGCAGTGCATGTCTATTAAATCTCATCCTTCACTCTTTGCGACTTCACCTGGTTGTGTAATATTAACCTATGGTGTCACCGCTGGTCTTCTACACCAAGATGTGTCACTGATATTGTTTGGACTATGAATTGGTGGGGGCTGCGCGAACACAGGCCCCCTCTACCCCAACTTACAACATAGGCTCTGTCTCTCGAGCAGACCTCAGGCTAAAGCACATCTCCAAAGTGCAACGGAGGTTGCTAGCCTAGGCCATGGGCCTTCTTGATCGCTTATTGACCCCATCCATGTAAGTGCAGTTGCTCCATTTTAATTGGACTTCCTTTTCTCTCTTTTCGTCATTTCATATACATTATGGGATGATGGGGAGCTGTGTGGGAGCAGGTCATGTTTTTATACTGGATTTCTACATTAAAGAAGGAAGCAAAGCAATGTTCCCCTAGAGGCCAGTATATCACAGATACATTATACTTGGCTAAGAATACAGAAAATGGTTAGGAAAAAAATGTGTATGCCGAATTGGTGAGGTTTTTTCTTCTTTTTCGCATTTCAGTGGATTCTTTTCACTCAAGAGGATTTGCTTTCATCTCCATTATCAGATGCTCCTTATATGGAAAAGAGAAAATCTGCCTACAGGTCAGGAAATGGATGACAACTTAATCTTTTGCAGTTCGTTTCTCAACTTCAGCAAGTGGAAGAACTTTCTACCAGGACTCAGTAGAGTACTGACATCAGAAATCACAATGTGCCGCAAAAAAACGATGTGCCTTAGCATTGTGACTATTGAGAGCACCATGTTTTTACCTCATGTCTGTGCAAACTCCATGTGATCTATCAAGCTTTCACTTGCCTCATAAGTTCTGAATCCTGAAGGTACGTCTCAATAAACAAATAGATAAAAACATAAGCAAGGTTTCTGTGACTTTCTGCTCAGTCTACCATTAAGCACTCTCCAAAGAGACCAAATGTTTGGCTTGATATTTGAAGGGGCCGCGTGGAGGCAAGCCCCTGCGACCACAAATTATTATGTAGGCACTGCTACGATGAGCAGACCTTTGGCCATAGCACCGCCTGCATGCAATAGAGGTCATTGACCTAGGCCACTGGTCTTCTTGATTGCCCATGGACCCCTTCCAGGTAAGTGATTTGACAGTTGGTCCACACCTTAGTCTTGTTCTGGTACTTCATCAGTTGATTTTTTAGTAGTTCTTCCATTTGGGACAATAATCGGGCTCAAGAGTTGTTACATAACCCTTCCCTACTTCAGTTAGATGATAAATCTGCTTCCAGCGCCGGCCTTGGTGGCTTTAAAATTTGATTTAATGAACTCTTTCTTATCTTCTTCGCCTCCTCCATTGTTGAATTGGCATCTTTTGAAGGTTTATAATCAATTCTTTTGGAAACATCACTGTTCCGTTGTTTGATGGTATCCGGCCATTTACTGCTTAGCTCCAATTTCTATTCTTTGTCAATGTCGCTTTACCTATTGATGCACTAACCTTTTCAGAATTAGCATGTCATACATCAGCATCTCGAAATGGTAGGCAAGTTCACATTGCCATTTGTGATTGCCCTCTTCTCTTATTGACTTCTTACAGTCAGTATGCTTCATGTATTTCCTCTAGAACACCAACTTGTGCATGAAACTACTCTAGAAAAGATGGAATTAAGAGCTACGCAGTTATGTCATGTAAAGAAAGTGGAGATGCTAAGAGATATTTGATGTAGGCAAAGTAGAGAGGAAACAACATCCTCTTCAATCATTTTTTCCGCTTCTATGTATATTTTGCCCAGTTCATGAACAAAGGACCTGTATGGATGTGGCAAAAGCCCAGTTTCACCAAATTAACTACCTCAGTTCATCCATGTTTGGGCAAAAGAATATTAACTGACACAGCTGTCAATTGTGGATTTGTGTATAAATACCAGTTGCCGGTTGCAACTTGTCAGCTGCAGTTTAGATGATGCCCAAGATGGTAAATTTAAACAAAAAGAAATGAGAGAGAGAAGGAATGCAAATAATGGTACTGTTAAGTGCAGATTGGAGGACTCACCATCTTTTGAAGCCAAAGTATATCAGTACAATCTGCGCTTAGAGCTGAGAGCCCCTTGCTTGGGCAGTATTGCAGCATTAATACAACTTGCAATTGTCTTCTTAACTTCATCAACAAATTTTGGTTTGCTAGAATAGATCACTATTGGTACGTCATCTCTGGCACTTTGACGTGACAAGTTAAAGAGAATTCTTGGCCAGGGCCTAAAATTGGCACAGCATCATTATCTATCGCAGCTAACCACGTGAAACAGCTACTGCTGAAAATCATTGCAGCAGTTTCTAGTCTTTGCTATCGGAATCATATCCCACTTTCTGTTTATAGTGAAAAGAACACAAATTGAAGTTCAGATTTCATACAGTAGCATGAGCAAGCAATCTAGATTTTTCTGTCAGCATGACTCATTTCATCCATTTAAGTCTTCACCAGGCCTTGCTATGAAAATCACCTAACATGAACTATTGAAAATTGGTTTTGTACAACAATTTTGAGCTCGAATTGGTAGGGCCACACATTGTGTGTCCCCGCTGCCAAAAATTAGGACGTAGGAACTGCTACGACAAGCAGTCCTAAGGCCAGCGCACCACCAAAGTGCAATGGAGGCCGTTGACCTTGGCCATGGGCATTCTTGATCACCCAATGACCCCGTCAAGGTTTGTGGGCGACCATTGCTAGTGGCGCTTCCCTATACATACTCTCGAGCCTCTCTCTCTCCCTTAAAATTTTTTCGATGTGGCACACTTCTTACCATATGTAGGTAAAAGTTTCCGCTCATAGCTATCTGCACGGAAAAATACCGATATGCAACCTTATATACGGTATGTACTCAATTGCTTAGTTTCTTATCCTTAATTGTGGACAGGGAGTGCCTTGTGTTGTTTCCTTTTTGGCTAAGTAAGCAAGCAATTTCAGTCAAATAATAAACAGTACAGAGGAACTACTCCTGCAAATTTTAAATAGGTTTAAGTTTTACTTGTCCTATAAATTTGCCAGTTTTGACAAGCTGCAAGATTAAAAGGACTAGAAGCTTTATGATACAAGGTCATATGATTAAGAACCATACAGTCTTTTTTTCTTTGTCAAGTGTCAAACTGGATTTAACACGGTGGGAACAGGTTGGTGAGCAGCATTCTACCAAAGACTTAAGTGGTATTGAAAATTAAAACCAGATACTTTGCAATCCCCATTGCATGAATCCTATGCGCAAATGCAGGTTTGTCTGATTAACTTAGAAAGCTGCTTCTCTAATTTGTCATCGCCTCTCACAGTGTTGAGTTTGCCTCTTGACATCACCTGAACATGAAAAGAAGAAACTGGGGAGAGAGATGCTGGGAGTGACTGTCACTGCCTGAAACTTAGCAATGTCAAACATCATAGTTAATACACATGCTAAGAGATTCATTTCTGTAGCAGTCTCATTGCAATTAACCATAATATCTTCTTTCAAACTGTGTGCTTCATCATGGATTATATAATTTGAGCTTCAACCATGCCGATTATGAGATTGAAATCTACACTAGAGTTAATTCATGATAATACGCACAAAAATGAGGGCCTTGTTTCCTAATGAGTGCAGAATCAGTTCTCTGTGAAAATCTACAGCCAGAGAAATCAACCAATTATGTTCACCGTGATCTACGATGTAATTGACCACTCTAATTTTGTCAGCTGATTTCAGGACTACTCAGCAAAGATGAAGAGAAATCAATGACCCTCTCATAGACATTCTATATTGGGGAAAATTCTACAATCCGACAAAGATGGTAACTGTTGCAATCTGCCATTTGCCGAATGGTATTTGTCCATGGTGTAGAAATAAAAGGAATGTGAATAATAATGCGGTTCAAAATGCAGATCATATGGCTTGTCATATTCGCCTGATTCATATGAAAGCAAATAGATCTGCTGCAAGAGACTTGCTCCATTGCTAACTAATGGACTCGCATTAACACAACTTATGATTCAATCTTCTCAAGATTGCTTCTGCAACTTCAGGCTCTACATCTTCAAGCACTAAAGTCAGACGCGTGAGTTGAATTATCTTTTCAACCATGGCATACTATATCGTCAGCAATTCGGCATGAGATCACAGCCCATCACAAGCTAACTGCACAAAAGATTTTCAGTTAACTACCTTTTCTCGATATTGTGGTGAATGGGCCTAATGTATTTATTTTGTAACTATGCTCAACTCAACTGCAGATGTTGTGGAGTCACAGAGTTACTACAACAGCTCACAAGTGTATCAAAATTCGCAGATATATTTGCCGTCATCAACTTACAAGTGCATCAAGATTTTGAGCTCATATTTTGGGGCCCTCGCTCTCGCAAATTATGACATAAGCTCCTCTAGGATGAGCATACCCTAGGCCAACACACCGTCCGGCATGCAATGGAGGCCATCAACCTAGGCCATTGGCCATCTTGATCGTCCATCGACCCTGTCCAGGTAAGTGATTGACAGTTGGCATCCACTTCAACTTTGCCAGGGACTTCCTCTATTTCATCATTGTTATCTTTTCTTTGTGGTTACAAATCAGACTCAAAATGCTTCTGTTTAATTTAGGAAGATGTTCTCTTACTTCCGATTCTCTGTACATGTGTTTATTCAATGATTTGGCACCAGAAAAGATGTCGGAGGCACTGTTTATGAACTATGAATCCAAATGAGTACTTCTATTCGAGTTTGAACTTCAACCCTTGAAGTCTGCTAAAGATTTTTCAGCTTCTCCTTTGGTATTATTCCCAGGTTTCATGTTATTTGACTTCTCATGTGAGCTTCCCTAAGTGATATGCCAAACAATCAACGCTAATGTTGATGATTCGTTCAGCAAATTTCAGATTATGCTATTACTTCATTTCTTTTCTCACTCTTATTCGCTCCTCTTTTTTTCGTGTCAACAACTTTGCAGCCTCTATTGGTTTGCCATTTCTTCGATTTAAGAAAAATAAGACTCAACCACGAAATGCGTTGCTCTTTGAATTCCTGACTAGATGAATTGTATGTTTATATCTTTAAACAAAAAACGTTCAATTCTGGTTATAGTTTACCGTATGTATGCAGATGTTTTCCCTTGCAGCTACCTGCGCAGAGGAACACAGATGTACCAAATGAAGGCGTTCCTTCAAGGCATGAAATCCTTTTTTTAGGGGACATCTACAGCTGAAGAGTTCTACCGATGACGATCCCACTTTTACCTACTAAAACTCATAGCAAAGATACAACATAAAGCAAAGACCATGTTGAAGATTAGATACCTCATTCTTCCGAAGTTGGCTCTTCTATCACAGTCATAGCCATCTATCTATCTTGCCTAAAACCTCCCCAACCAATAAGGGTGAGTGAGGTGCGGTTTTCATTTATTTGGAAACCGAACCCAAACAGTTCGGAAAACATAAGGCGAAACGAAACCAGGCGGTCTTTCACATCGAAACTAAACATTACAAAACCAGTTCCATCTTTGATATTAAAACCGAGCTGGACCGGACTGCACTTACTGACCCCAAATAATAGCATACATTCTCCAATTCGTCTACCAATTCCAGTTGAGCATACCACTTCAAAATTCTTCAGAGACAAAGATGGACATTAATTAAACACAAGTATCATTATACCATTCCTTTCTTACTACAAATTAGTAGGGGCCGCGCGAACGCAGGCCCCTGCTGCCACAAATTATGACGTAGGCTCAGCCAACTTGGGCTGACCTTAGGCGAGCGCCCCTCCAAGAGTGCAATGGAGGTCGCTAACCTAGGCCATGGGCCTTCTTGATCGCCCATAGACCCCGTCCAGGTAAGTATGTTGCAATTGGTTGCCAGGCTGCATGTTATTTTCTCTCTTCCTTCTCTCTCTTCACCGTTATGTCAATGTGGGACTTTTATTACACACTCACATAGGCATGTCTGAACAGAAAAATGCAGAAGTACCTACCATGTTCTTTTTCTCAAAGCCTTCCTCAATTTTATTCAGTAAGTAGTTGGTTTCGACAACTGAATTGCGCCGGTTTTCTCATGTTGGATGAAGAAATCAAGTAGTCACTGCTTTTTGCTGTGAAAAGGAAGAGGATTACTAGCATCGGATAAGACTTAGCACGGTCTGAACACAGTTACACGAAAGCATTAACTGAAAACTTAAACATAGATTGCAGTCTTGTGATTATGGTCGTCCAATGTACATGGTTGTAACTTGAATGCAATAATCAATTGATGTTAATGTAATTGCAGGTGAACACCTTCTAAAAACTCAAAATGATTGTCCCACAAAGAGTAGTACTTCAAATGCAAAATAAAAACGAGAATTGTCAATCATACGACCTGCATGCCCTGCATATCCTTATAGGCCGGCCAATGCAGGAGTGTATAGTGGACATCAGTTTTAGTACAGTTACTGTCACATCTTTTTTCAGTCTGTACGCTTCCTCATGGATTTTACCATTTCATGCGCTCCAAATACAATAAAGATCAACTCTTGAGGAGCAGAATCAGTTTATCTGTTAATTTCTGTTTCTATAGCCTGGGAAATTACGAAGTATAATTACACCATGGTCGTATATCTTGTTCCACAACTTCATCGAGCTCTAAGTTCTTAGGCTACTGTCTGCCGCGCGAACTGGACCACTTCTCAACCGAGACATAATGTTTGCACGAGATTACAATCTACCACAACCCAACTGCATAAAGAATATCTGTTGAAAACCAACCGTGGCTTGATATTGGCACGAGTGGAGGCCATTGCCATCACTTTAAACAATGCTCGAGTCATTCTTATTGACGTTGTACAGTCAAGCCATTAACTCAAATTTTCACTCTCGCCATGGCAGACAGTTTCTCGAACTAAACTTACATTTTCGCAAATTGGACTAAACAATCCATCTAGATTTTTGGTACCAAAATCACCTAATACAAACAGCTAATGAAATGGGTCTTGCATATGACCATTTTGAAGTTGAATCTTAGCGGCCGTACAAACGAAGGCCCCCGCCACCACAAATCGTGACGTAGGGTCCACTTCAATGAGCAGACATTAGCCGATGCGCCATGCAGGAGGCTGTCAATCTAGGACATGGGCCTTGTTGATCATCCATCGGCCACCGTCATTTATTACTTGGGAGTCTAGGCGGAATTGGTGTGTACAGCAAGTAGACATTCCGATTTATTGACACTGCTGCTAAGAAACTGATGCGCTCATTCAGCTATTTCAGATTCTACAGACTTTGTTATGCAGCGAAGCTCAAAAAGCTTTGTCAAATTAACAATTTCACTGCTTGAGCATGCTTTCTGGTGCTTCGAGCAGTTACTCAGACCCAACGCACTTCCGCCTCTTGACAAGGATGGGGCAGGGAATAGGCAAATGATCATCAAATCACTCGCCCGTGGAATCTCGCAGCACATGACAGAAGCTACCTTTAGACTATGAATTGGTAGAGGCCGCGCGAACGCAGGCCCCCGCTGCCACAAATTATGACGTAGGCTCAACCAACTTGGGCTGACCTTAGGCGGGCGCCCCTCCGAGAGTGCAATGGAGGTCGCCAACCTAGGCCATGGGCCTTCTTGATCGCCCATCGACCCCGTCCAGGTAAGTATGTTGCAAATGGGTGGGAGGCTGCTTCTAATTCTCGCTATTCCTTCTCTCTCTTCACCGTCATGTCAATGTGGGACTCTTATTACGCACTCACATAGTCATCTCTTAACAGAAAAATGCAGATGTACCTAGCATGTTCTTTAATTCTCAAAGCCTTCCTCAAGTTTGTTCAGTAAGCAGTTAATTTTGACAAACCAATTGCGCCGGTTTTCTCATGTTTAGGTTTTTTTTCGCGGTCGGATTCTCATGTTTAGTTATAAAGTCAAGTAGTCACTATTTTTTGATTATGGATATCAAAAGGATTAAAAGCATCAGATAAGAGTTAGCATGGTCCGAAGACCCTGAATGTTGTCTGCGTCAAAGCATCAACTGAAAACTCAAATACAGATTGTAATCTTGTGATTATGGTCAGTCCAATGTACTTGGTTGAAACTCGAAAGCAGTAATCAATTGACGTTATTGTAAATGCAGGCAAATAACTCAAAATAATTGTCCTAGAAAGAGTTGTTACTTCAAATGCAAAATAAAACGAAAATCTATAGTTTATACAACCTGTATGCCCTAGACTTTCGCATATTCTCATAGGCCGACCAATACAAACATCTATAGCAGATATCGGTTTTAGTACAATCACTGTCGCATCTTTTTTCGGTTTGTACACTTCCTCGTGGATTTTACCACTACGACCGCTCCACAAGATCAACTCTTGAGGAGCAGAATTGGTTTCTCTCTGAATTTCTGTTTCGATAGCCTGGAAAATCTACCAATTATAATTACACCCTGGTCCGTATATCTTGTTCCACAACTTCATCAGGCTCTAAGTCCTTAGGCTACTGTCCGCCGCACAAACTGGAGCAACTTCTTGACCAAGACATAATGTTAGCACGAGGTTACAATCTTCCACGACCCAGCTGCATAAAGAATATGTCTTGAGAACCAACTCCAGCTTGATATTGGCACGAGTGGAGGCCATTGCCGTCACTTTAAACAATGTTTGAGACGTTCTTATGGACGTTATACAGTCAAGCCATTAACTCACAAAATTTCACTGTCGCCATGGCACGACAATTTCCCAAACTAAACTTTTTTGCACAATGAAATACACAATCCATCTAAATTTTGCGGTAGCAAAATCACCTAATACAAACTAGTAAACGAAATGGGTCTTGCATATGACCATTTTGAAGTTGAATTAGTCAATGCGCGAATGAAGGCCCTCGCTACCACAAATTATGACGCAAGCTCCACTTGATGAAGCGGACCTTAGCCGATGTGCCACCCCAGAGGCTGTCGATCTAGGACATGGGCCTTATTGCCGGTGTAGACCTTTGTTTTGTTCAGGGACTTGCCCCGTTAGATCATTGTATTTCTTCCATACATACAGGACTCAAGTTAGACTCAGAAAGCTTGTCCCGAACTTGAATTCCAGAATATGATCTGATCTCTACCTCCTATATGTCTACATAGAAATCGGAACCAAAGAAGATGTTAGCCGGACTGTTTATGGAACTAAGAAACCGAATAGATGCATTGCATTAGAGGAAGTAATCTGTTCCAATAACCGGCCACGGTCATTTACTTAGTCTAGGCAGAATTGGTGTGTATCGCGAGTTGATATTCTGAATTATTGACACTGCTGCTAAGAAACTGATGCAATCATTCAACCATTTCAGATTCTGCTGACTTTGTTGTGTTTAAAAAGCTTTGTCGAATTGAACAAGCAGTTAATTAGAGAAGGCAACGATCAGCATCTCACTCACTGACTTCACAGGCATACATGACAGAAGCTACATTTGGACTATGAATTGGTAGGGGCCGCGCGAACGCAGGCCCCCGCTGCCACAAATTATGACGTAGGCTCAACCAACTTGGGCTGACCTTAGGCGGGCGCCCCTCCGAGAGTGCAATGGAGGTCGCCAACCTAGGCCATGGGCCTTCTTGATCGCCCATCGACCCCGTCCAGGTAAGTATGTTGCAAATCATCATGAGGCTGCATCTAATTCTCTCTCTTCCTTCTCTCTCTTCACCGTCATGTCGATGTGGGACTTATTAGTTTAATGCTACTTAGGTACTTACCATATTGCAGATTAAAATATGAGTCACCACCTAGCAACACCGAATATACACATTCGGTACCAGATCCAAATAGTCAGTGTAATCTTCCTTGAAGTCACAACTTACAGTTATCCTAGGATTTTGCTCTAGTCCACTACAAGCTTGCGCTGCCGCTGCTGATCGATCTTTCTGCACAACAGATGTTGACAATATCCTCTCTTTTTTTGGGTTTTTCACTGACAAATGCTTCGGCGGACCCTTCTTCTGATCCATTTTTCTCAGGGGCATAGCACATAACTACAGTCTGCAGCTCTCTTTTCTCTGAAGCAGAAACATATAGCATCCATTGCTGCTCTGAGCAATCCGAGACCCCACCAAAACAGATAAACGACACACATTTACTGCCATATCTTAGACCAAGAACCCATCCGCAATCTCGAGCACCAGGATCAATTTCCACAACATTTGCGGAACAACCTGAAGATTGGATCCAAAATTTGCAATTCGACAGTGCTCACTCAACGCGGACGCAGTTGCTCCAGGCCTTAACCAAAATCCAAAAGGCAACCTGATTTCTTTGCTTTCCCAAAACATTCTCCAGAAACCCTTTTAATAAGAATCTTTAATTACACTCAGCGCCGTTTCTGCAGAAGGACCAAATGATTGCAACTCAGCTCAAATTTGGAATCAGCTCCTCCTCAACCATATGGCAAGCCCAACCTCCTTCCAAATCTATTTCAAGGGATTTGGCCTGTCAGGACCAAGAATCATCACGTTGTCAGCAAACCTTCTTCCGCACTTTCTCACGAGAATCAATCACCCTTCTTTCTCTTCACCGTTATGTCAATGTGGGACTTTTATTACACACTAACATAGGCGTGTCTGAAAAGAAAAATACAAAAGTCTATGGCAAACATCAATTTTACTATAGTTAGTGTCCCATCTTTTTTTCAGTCTGTACGCTTTCTCGTGGATTTTACCATTTCAAGTGCTTAAAATACAATAAAGATCACCTCTTGAGGAGTAGACTCGGTTTTTCTGTGAATTTTTGTTTCTATAGCCTGACAAATCTGCCAATTATAATTACACCATGATTCATATATCTTGTTCCCCAACTTCATCGGGGCCTAAGTCCTTAGGCTACTCTCTGCTGCACAAACTAGAGCAACTTTTCAACCGAGACATAATGTTTGGACGAGATTACAATCTACCACAACCCAGCTGCATAGAGAATATCTTCTGAGAACTAAAAGTGGCTTGATATTTCCACGTGTGGAGGCCATTGCCATCACTTAAAACATTGTTCGAGTCATTCTTATGGACGTTGTGCAATCGAGCCATTAACTCAAAATATCACTCTCGTCATGGCACGACAGTTTCTCAAACTAAACTTACATTTACATTTTTCGTGCAATGGAAGCGTAGGCTCCGCCACAATGAGTAGACCTTAGCTGATGTAGACCTTAGGATAGTTCAGGGACTTGCCCCGTTTGATCATTGTATTACTTCCATACATACAGGTCTCAAGTCCAACTCAGAAAACTTGTCTCGGAACTTGAATTCAAGAATATGATCTGATCTCTCACTCGTATGTATGGCGTCGGAGGGATTACAGGAAGTAATCCGTTCCAAGAACCGGCCACGGTCATTTACTCGGTAGTCTTGGTGGAATTGGTGTGTATCGCACGTTGATAGTCCGAATTATTGACACTGCTGTGCTAAAAAACTGAAGCACTCGTTCAGCCATTTCAGACTCTGCCGACTCTGTTGTGTAGTGAAGCCTAAAAAAGCTTTGTCGAAATAATAATTTCACTCCCACCCGACAGGTAAAAGGCCTCGCGGAGGCAACTCATAGGCCTATACATTTCCAAGGCCTTCGCAACACATAGGCCTAAAAGTTTCAAAAGGTACATTCTTGGACTATGAATTGGTAGGGGCCGCGCGAACGCAGGCCCCCGCTGCCACAAATTATGACGTAGGCTCAACCAACTTGGGCTGACCTTAGGCGGGCGCCCCTCCGAGAGTGCAATGGAGGTCGCCAACCTAGGCCATGGGCCTTCTTGATCGCCCATCGACCCCGTCCAGGTAAGTATGTTGTCAATGGTTGGGAGGCTGCTTCTAATTTTCTCTCTTCCTTCGCTCTCTTCACCGCCATGTCGATGTGGGACTAACTAGTTATACTGCTACTAAGGTACTTACCATACTGCATATTAAAATATAACGTCGCCACTCTGAGCAAGCTAGCAACACTGAATAAACTCATTTGGTACAGATTCAGATAGTGCAGTGTAATCTTCCCTAAAGTCACAAATTACAGTTACCCTAGGATTTTTGCTCTAGTCCAATACGATTTCGCGCTGTCGCTGCTGATCGATCTTTACGCACAACAGATGTCCGACAAAATCATCTCTTGTTTTCGGGTTTTGCATCGGCAATTTATTCGACCCTTCTTCTGATCCACTTTTTGTCAAAGGCATAGCCCACAGTTACAATCTGCAATCACTCTTTTCTCCGGAGCAGCATATAAGCATCCACTGCTGCTCCGGCCAATCCGGGTCCTCACCAGAACTGATAAACAACACATTTTCTTCCATATCTAGCCCAAGAACCTATCAATAATCCCCAGCACCGGGATCAATTTCCACAACATTTGCAGAAGAACCCGAAGTTTGGATACAAAATTTTGCAATTTCGACAAGGTTCGACGCGAACGCAGTCATTTCAGGCCTTAACCAAAATCCAAAAGGCAACCTGAATTCTTTGCTTCCCACAACTTTTTTTTCCAGAAACCCTTTAACGATCTTTAATTACACTCGCTCCAATTCTGCAGCAGAAGGACCAAACGATTGCACTTAACTTCGGAAAACTCCCGACCATTAACTAGAATCAGCTCCTCCTCAACCATATGGCAAACCCAATCTCCTTCCAACTCTATTCCAAATCTCCACCGAAGTAGAAGGGATTTGACCCGTCCGAACCAAGAATCATAACAAAGTCGGCAAATCTTTGCTTGCCAGAACGTTTTCCAGAAACTCTTTCAGCGATCTTCAATTACACTCGCACCATTTCTGCAGCAGAAGGACCAACTGATTGCACTCAGCTCCTCCTCAAACCATATGGCAAAACCAATCTTCTTCCAAGTCTATTCCTCAAACCTCCACCAAAGGTAGAAGGGTTTTGACCCATCCAAACAAAGAATCATCACAAAGTCGGCAAATCTTTGCTTCCCCAAAACATTTTCCAGAAACCCTTCCAACGATTTTCAATTACGCTTGCACCATTTCTGCAGCGCAAGGACCAAATGATTGCACTCAGCTCCTCCTCAAACCATATTGCAAACCCAATCTCCTTCCGACTCTATTCCAAACCCCCACCCATCCGAACCAAGAATCATCACAAAGTCGGCATATCTTTGCTTCCCAAAACATCTTCCAGAAACCCTTCTTACGATCTTGAATCACACTCGCGCCATTTCTGCAGCAGAAGGACCAAATGATTGCACTCAGCTCCTCCTCAAACGACATGGCAATACCCAATCCCCTTCCAAATCTATTCCACCAAAAGGCAGAAGGGATTTGACCCGTCCTGCTAAGAATCACCACAAAACCACTCCATCAGAAGGTAAGAAGGGATTTGACCCGTCCTCCCAAGAATCATCACAAGGTCAGCAGGTCTTTCTTCCCTACTTTCTCGGTTTCTCCCAAGAATCCCAACCACAGAAAAGAATTGGAACGATTTTATCATTGGGCTTTGGAATTGGAGGGGGTCGGCGCGAACGCAGTCCCCCAGCTACCACAAATTACGACGTACAGTCTCCAAAGTTTTGGAGATGTTAGGCTGAGTGCACCCTCGTTCGAGGAGTGCAATGAAGGCCACTCGGCCTAGG
This sequence comes from Syzygium syzygioides, assembly GCA_031216285.1. Taxonomy (NCBI): domain Eukaryota; kingdom Viridiplantae; phylum Streptophyta; class Magnoliopsida; order Myrtales; family Myrtaceae; genus Syzygium; species Syzygium syzygioides. The sequence continues at coordinate 27,433,364 of CM062243.1, read as the reverse complement.
CCATGGGCCTTCTTGATCGCCCATTAGACCCCGTCCAGGTATGTATGAAACTTTCTCTCTCCTTCACTCTTCCCTTATGTACCGTCCCCCGTCATCCCCCCGCCTCATCACCCGCCGATGTGGGACGCGTTCGTTCGAGGTGCAACTCCAACGCCCTGTCCTTTTCGTTTTTCGGTCATCCTCTTGTTGGGTGGCTCTGTTTTGGCTGTTGTTCGGTGACGAGAACATAAACGAATTTTGGCATTGCGAAGAGTGGTGGTGTCTCCAGAGAGATCCTTCCTCATTTGAAACAATTTTTAGGAAATGGCGAAAAGGGGAGAGCCAAATCGGGTTGTGAGATTAATTAAAGTTGTCGGATTTGCGATCTTGGGTATTTTCCATTTTGGTAGATTTCGCGCATTTGTATTCAAATCGGTTTCTGCGATATGCAGTGGTTTTATGTCCGAAAAGTTGTGACTGATCGCCGTAGCCATGGGCATGATTGGAGGAGAGACGGGTCCTTGTCCTTTTAAGAATTCAACGGTGGGAATCCCTCACTTCACTGTCGTGCAGCAGTTTTAGTAGTGTGGATGGATTTGTACACTTGCATATCTAGAGGGAATTATCCAAGGAGCATGCTGGACATGTCCTTTTGAGGGGACCACACTGATGATTTTACATCTATAAGTATATCTTCACCTAATCATTGAAAAATGTGCTGAAGAGCCGATTTGATTTTGCATTTATCACATCTCTCGTTTTGGAACTTACGATATTTTTGCATTGACTGCCATCGTACGAAACTTACGAGAAGAACATACAATCCAAATGAAAAGAGAATGTCAAGATAATCTTCGACTGAGGTGATTCGGAGAATTTTTAGCTGTGCATTTTCAAGTGGTTTAACAAGGCTAAAATATCAGCTCCAGTAAGAGAGGCGATCTTGGAGATACTCGAAGGATGCTAACCCTTGTGAGAATCGAGATTTATGCACTCATTGCAAGCAAAAAGCAAAGGGATAGCATGAGTATGAGTATTCGAGGAATTGACCTTCAAGGATCAAACAAAGAGGGGAATGCATCATCAAGTTTTGTTGATTTGTCTGAGGTGCACTGTTGTTAAGGATAATTCTATCTCTCGGAGTGCAAAACTCAGTTCATAAGACTAACAGTTATCTTCCAAGAATACAACAAATATTATACTTCGCACTAAATATTAGAAAGAATACGAACAACATTATGTGTATAACTTACCCAAGAAGAAAATGAAAAAAAGAAAGGATAATCTCCTTTTAATTCGAAGTGTCTCTAAGGATTGTGCTTAGAAATTTATATTCAAACGAAAGACAATGGTTAAAAAAACCGTTATAATTTTTTTAATAATTAATTGATGACCATTACAAAATAATAAAGGGTTTATGGAGAAATAAATCAAACATTACAAAGCTATTATAAAATCATTTTATATTAATGGCGAATAAAAACCGTTACAAAATTAATCGTTTTAATATTTCAAAACTTATTGAAATATACTCATGGTGTCTATTTTGTGCTTTTTTAATTTCATATGGAATGTGAGTATTGAGAAAAAAAAATGTGTTTTCTGTTGTTGGATGCTATGTGTTCTAATGCAGTTAACATGTTGGTTGACCAACAAAGTTTTGAATTAAATAAACTATATCGTTTATTTCATCCATCCGTTGTTAAATAATTTTCATGGCATTAAAGAAAAATATATCGTTTAAAATAAGGGCAAAAGCCACAAAAAACTATAAACTATGCCTGACACATTTACTCTAAATTTTTTTCAGTGACACCAAAAATCTCAAATTTATACTCATATGACACATTTACCCTCTTTTAAAGTTCTTTCAATGAGAATTGTTAATAATTGGCCTACATTGACGCCAAAAAGCAACATCATTAACATGGCGCTCATATGACTTAAGTGAAAAAAAAAAAACATTGTTTTGGCCGAAAAGTCATATAATAGAACCTTGTTAAAAGGTAAATGTGTCACATAAGCACAAATTTGGGGTATTTTTTATATCACAAGAAAGAGTTTAGGGTAATTGTGTCATAGTGGGCATTATTTGGGGTTTTTGATGTCACAAAAAGAGTCTATGGTAAATATTTCACAGTGGGTATATTTTGGGGGGGTTTTTTGTGATTTTTTCCCTTAAAATAATGGCCTCATTCATGAATATATTTTATCCTCAATTTGATGAATTTTGTTAACTTATGTATATCATTTGTTTTTGTTTTTGTTAAACAAATTTGAATTAAATAAGATATGATCGTTGGGATGACGAGCCTATAACCTTAGGGCACGTTTGGTAACGTTTCTGTTTTTGGAAAACAATTTCTTCTCAGAAATAGTTTTTTGTATTTCTATTTTCTAGATGAGTTTCTGAGCCTGCACAAAATTTCTATTCATGGAATAAAAAAAGAACAGAAATGCGTTTGGTAACTGCACAAAATTTCTATTCTTGGAATAGAAAAAAAAATGCGTTTGGTACAACAAAAAAAATTTCTATTCCCAATTTTTTCATTCAAGTCTATAACTTTTATTTAACTACAAGTACAACTTATAAGTGAAAAAAACCAATAAGCATTGTTTTTGGTTTGTCTAATCCTTTTTAACTCACACTACTTTATATATATCTCTAGCATGCTCTTCACGCATAAATTAATTTTCTTAATCTTTTTATTATTCTGAATACCATATTTATCTATTTCAAAAGTTTCTTCACAACCGCTATTATAAATACTATTTATTCTCCTATTAAATTACCAAAAGATAAAAAAAGAATGCTTACATCTTAACCATGTGTTAGTTGTTTTTATTACCAATAAATAAACAAAATGAGAACTCCTTCTACGAATGTGAAGAACTCTCCAGGTCGACCTTGACAGTGCTATAATATACAACAGCTAACGTCACTCATTTTTGTCACTTAAGAAGATTATACCTTTCTTTCTCTTTATGAACTCTTTCCTATGATGCATAGAGTTCCTTGCCTCTATATATATATATGAATGATCCAATAAAGAACATTCGAAACTCCATATACGACATTATAATAACATGTGGATGATGATGTAGATTTTATTGGACGCTTGAATATGATCCATTCGCTTTATCAATCACTTAAATAGTCACAGGAACTTTGAAAATTGATTTATATAGACATGAATCCTTAATTTTTTGATAATGATTAAGTTTACAAAATCAATTTAAATTTAATTGTGACTTACATATATATATATATATATATTATACATCTTGTTTTCGTCCAATAAAGTTGAACACGTACGTCAAGGAGCAATCTTCATTTGGAGCAAGAAAAGCATAGTTGAATGCCAACATTCCAAAGAGATTATATATACTCCCAGTGTTTAATGTCCCATCGACTCATGCTTTACCAAATATTCAAAGCCTACCAAACCTCCGTTTGAAACGCTGCACAAGCTTTAGATTTGAAAATACAACGATAATAATACCCGCTAATTAACAAAATGTTGCCAAGTATTTATAAACAGCATTACATAAGTCAGAAACACAAAGTCATGGAATCTCAGACATATTGTGATCCCTTTGCATTTGATTTGTAATATTTTTCCTAAGCATGTTTATTTCAACTGCTTCCTTATACCACTCATTTGCATCCTCCACTTGTATAGGTCCAAATTGGTACTCCGAATCTCCATATAGGGAAAATTTTTTGTCCATCTTGTCTTGGTCACAAATGTAATTATGTATAATACAACATGCAATTACAATACATGCTTGCTTTTGAATTGTAAATGGAGGCATGTGTCTCAAAATGAAAAAGCTATTCTTTAATGCCCCCAAATGACCTCTAAATGACATTCCTTAATGAAGAATGCCTATAGTTGAACAATTTTGTTGCTGTTTTGGGTTGTCTCTCCCTACCCCTATAATCATTCAAATAAAATTGTTCACCTTTAAACGGAGTTCAAAATCCTAGAAGTGCTACATAACCAAAATCTACCACGTAGTATTTTCCTATAACAAGGTATATGTAAATTTGTTATGACATTCAATGCAATATAATCATATAGAAAATTACTCCTTATAGATAAAGTAAATACCGAATAGTGGTCAAGGAAATTGCAGTTGAGGAGTCTTGAGTGCTGCAGAGAGCACCTGAAAATCGTTGGCAAATCCTTCCTACCCAGCATATATGAAAGTAAATTTCATATCAAACGAACAAACACACAAGACATTTTGGGAGGTAGTCTCTTTCCTGCCTCTAAATGGGATTTGTTTCGACACAAGCATGGAAGCATTAATGTGGGTGCCATCAATAGCACCTAGGCAGCCCTGAGATTTTATGAAAGTCTAGTGTTATACAAGATTATCAACACATGTATTTGATGGAGTAAAATCGACATGAAATCATACATTGAAGTAGAGTTTATGGTTAAGATCCATAAGAATCTCCTCTGGGACAACATTAAAAGAAGGTGGCTTAATAATCTCTTTTGACAGTTTTATAACGGCTTTCAACACTACGGTAAAATATTTGCTAATTATTTCTCCCGAACGTGGGAATCTCTCACATAAATCTCTGATGGAGTTCTCATGCCCAACTAAAGATAAGAAGATCCCAACTTGTTCATCTATCCTAACATACCGACTATCTTTTAACCAACCTCTTGCCCTCATTAAATCACATAGGTTCAGAAAAACACGTCTCTCCATTCTAAACAAAAGAACAGAAAAATAAAGAAGTAGAAATATTACCAAACGCTGCCTTATTAGCTGAAGTTAGGCCATGTGGCGAGCATAGGAGGGAACATTCTTTTGACACTCATATTTTTCCACAAGTATAAAAAAATCTTTATACCTCCTTGTACATAAATAAGATTTCAGATCTAGATTAAGATTTGAGAATATGTGTCAGCCCCCGACTCGGGATCATGACTCGCGGGGGTTATTTTTGCAACGTCTCGTTCATTTTTATCTTTTCTTACGAACAAGCGGAAGCATATACTATCCTCGGGACAATCACAACAACATCAAATAACAACGGGGTTAGGAACACACTACAAGCATTCTTATATTTAGACTCCGTTTGTTTCACGAAAAATGTGACATTTTCTTAAAAATTTTTTCTGGGAAGTCATTTCGAGAAAAATGAAAATATCTTCCGGTGTTCGGCTAAAATGTGAAAAGGACCAAGAAAATATTTTTTGCCATTCGGCAAGGAAAATATTTTCCAGACTTCACCATCTGGGCATGCACTTATCTTTAAGGCCACAAGGCAAACTTGCTTGGCATCTTTGTTCCCTCACTATCGCCAAACACCCATCACTTCCTCCTTTATGGATTTTGAACTTCTCTTGCAAAGCTACAATCTCAAGCAAATGATCTTGATAGTATAAGATTTCGACAATTATGCATAAATAGGAAAGATATCAAAACACTACCAATTTTACCAAAATGATTGGTATTGGACATTCTTCATAAGCCAAGAAGCCAAAATTTGATTAGCTAGACATGACTAAGGGAAAAAGTTCACAACTTTAGATCCAATAAACAATACATAATCACTTCAGAACAAAGGTTAAGTATTCTTTAAGTTGAAATGCAGAGTCCACACTAAGATCACTAGTCATAAAAAGGCCAACACAGACCAACCTTACATCAAACTTCATCTCGCGGAGTACTAACATTGACAATATATATATATATATATATATATATAAAAGAACACATGAGTCTTTTGACAACAAAGCTCTATAAAATATGTCACTATTCTCCTTTAGCTAGAAATTTATTAATCTACACTTTCTTAAGATTCACACTCTTCACCATGAATGCTTTTTTAAATTTTTCATTCTCAACTAGGTAGTCAAAAACCAATCCAAGGGAAACTTCATCATATCCATCCACCTTCGTCACCTTATTGTACAGTTGAGAGTAATTGATGCTGCTTTAACCCAATGATTTAATCGTCGATGCCATTTCTCCAAGTTTTTTTGAAAATGGAGCATATTTATCATCATTGTCGGAACATTTTTGTCTTTTGTGGGACCTCTTTTCTGAAGGCACAGTAGATGAAGATGTTTTTGATCCCTTCATCAACTCATCGAAGTCATCGCCTAAATCAATGGGTGAGGATTCAATTTTCGTCACATCAACTTCTCCAAGTTGCTTAGCAAAGCTTTCGGTGGCCATATCTTTCCCAACCACCAAAGACATCTCATCATACATATCAATCATCTTATTTAGATACTTCTCATGAGAAGGATGAACTTGTCAATTCAACGCAAATAATCCATAAAAAGTAAACGAAACAATTTAGATCGTCGTAATATGCATAATATTCATTCAGTTATTATAAGTGTCATTGCATGAAGCTGCTGTAAATACCAACACTACAACTTAATCTAAACTCTTCTCAATACTAGAGTCAAAAAGTTCAGCTGATAATGTCAGAATTTCCAATAAAGAAAGGAAACCCTAACAGCTTTCCATCTCTATCCCATAAAAAGTAGGCGATATCATGTCGCCAATCATTACAGCGGCGGAGCTAATTTGTTCACAAAACTAGTTTAAACTAGAGGACTCCACCAAGGAATAGAAAGCACAAAAGCCTTCAAAAGCTAACAATGCTTGACAGTTCAGATATATTAATAAAAAGACCAAGATGTTGCCATTATAAAGGACAAAAAGCACTTCCAGCTGAATCAGGAAATCAACACAATCCATAAGCAAAAATTATTTCTACCTTGAATCCTAAACCTTACGGGTACTAGTGTCCAAACATGTGAATTAGAGAGAATTTGAGCTATTTTGAATAGGCAAACAGAACAAAAATTCAATTTGCCCCACCACCAAGCTTCTTATGCCCCAATTATTTAAATAGATGAAAAGTGATGAGAAAAATTACTGTCACATATTCATCAAATTCCTTTTTCCCAGCTATGATCATCTTCAAATTGTCATCCCAATTGAATCCACTCTTGCCACATATCATTTGAATCGTCTTCCAATTGCTTTTGATTGTCTTCAAATGGTTCTCAAATTGTTTGAACTAACAATGAACGCCAAACCTCTCACTTATTGTATCGACAACTCGAGCAATTGAAGAGGGTTTCAATGCGCTCGAAGGCTTGTTTCCTTTACTAGCTTCATCGGCAATAATTTCAAGTACAACACATTCCATAGGTTTAGACCATCTAAATTGCTTGATCTTCCCATCATTTGCCTTACTTTTACCCATCATGATAACTACGGAACAACTTTAAACAGTTGAATAAGAAAAAATACAATGAAGAGAGACACGTAGTAACTATTTAAAGATGATTAACATTAAAGAAATGGAAACCACATGTTCTAAATGAAACACTCAAAAGAAACAAAAGGAAAACTATTGACTTCTTCGAATTTTCTAATAACTAATCCACATTGCATTCGCAATCCTATCCCTTTTTTTATGCCCATATCCTATTTCCTCCCTTTCCTCTCTTTGCGAAAGTAGGATTCTTGGATTTTTTCTCTAAGATTCCATTTGTCCATTCATCTCTTCCATGATAGAGTCATTGGGTTCAAATCCCATGATAAAATTGTGAATGATACAACAAACTAAGACAACATCAACTTGTGTTTCAAATGACCAAAAAGGTTTAGAATCCAATACTCAAAAACGCTTCCTTAAAACTCCAACCGCTCTTTTGACCGTAGTTCTTAGAAATGAATGGCAGAAATTGAATAGTTCCTTCTCATTTTCAGGTGGGTGATCACTGAACTCCTTCAAATGGTATCTAACACCACGATAGGGAGAGATGATCCCATTTGGATTCCATGACCAGGATCAACAAGATAATTTTTTCCTACAAATTATAAATAAGTTTATTACTAAGATACTAACCTCAATTCAAACATTGTGTATAAATTCCATTTTCTTACCTCTAGGAATGTTTAATCCTTTTGGCTTTGAAAGTGCATTAGATAAAATATGTGGATCATGTGCAGTGCCCTCCCAACCAGCTAAGACATAAGAAAATCTTAAGTCAAATGTAACGAGATCTAATACATTTTGTGTTGTCCTATCCTTCCGACCACAAAATCTTCCTTGAATTTCATGAGGAACTAATGCATGTACATGAGTTCCATCTATTGCTCTGATACAATCCTAAAATAATTAATATAGCTACCAGCCAAATACTAATGAAACTTCTCAAGCAATGTATAAAAACTTTTTTTCCAAATTTCATACCTTAAAGTGTGGATAAAACCTTGGACTGCTACTTATCTCAGGTGTGGAATTGCTTGGTTCTTTCACTACATGCTTGTATAATTTGAAAATCACTTGCAAGACAATTTTGAAATACCTATGCGCAGTGTTTATTGATCTATGGAATCTTCCCCCAATAACTCTAAACCTCACATTATGTCCAATGATATGGCAAAATACCAAAACTTGGTTTGTAATAGAAACATTTATGTAGACCGCAACAAGTTACTTGCACCGAGTACCTTGCAAAGCTCTAACAAAGCATTTGGTGTCATCCATATTTGATTTATACAATGAGTATTGCCACTGTATAATACACAATTTATATACAACTCTATCTCGTAATCTTAGTTCACATGAGGCCCTCTCAGTATGTGGTTCTCAGAATAATCATAATCATCCATAACTAGTGTGATAACTGTCATAACTACTGCATCTGCACCCGTTACCCCCACTTGGATTTTGTTATCATCCATCTCTATTGGAGCGCACTGATCATAAAACACAAAATGCAGGTGAAATACTAGAAGCCTATTTATACAAGCAAAATGAAACCGAGGCTAATGAGCAGCATAGCAGCCATTTCTCATAATTGCATCTCATATATTATATTTTGGTAGAGTGCAAAGCAAGAAGAACTAGTTATTGCAAAACACAACTGCATCTTAAGATTCTACACCGACTACAATATTCAGATCCAAGAAAGCAAAAGAACTTTTTGTTACTCCATACCCATGTTCTTGTCGTAGTCTTGATGAACTGGTTCAAAGTTGGCAGAACCTTCAACCTTTGCCTCAGAATTCTCCTCTTTCTCTGAATCTGAAGAGTCTTGGGGAACTTGATGAATCGCTCCTTGAACCAAAAGGATCGCCAAAAAGCAAACTCAATCATGTCAACCCGACAACAGAACAAACACCTAAAGATCTAATGAACTCCGCAATCAATCCAACCATTTAGCTGTCCCCAACTCCAGAACGCAACATTCCTGTCTGACCCATCAACAACGAATCGACGGCGCACTCAATTGATCAACAACCAGAACAGACAAATAAACGAAGACCCAATTGCTAATAGCACCAATGCTATCAAACTAAACTCGAAGAGTTGGTTTACGCACTTTTCCTTGAATCGGCTACTGAGCAAAGAGATTGATTTACAGAAATGAGAGCAAATGATAGTGATTACCTTGTGGTTATCAAAAAAAAAAAGACAGTGATTACCTCGTAATTGTGTCTCTGTGGGATGAGAAAAGGGACCAGATAAAGCGCGAGCCAGCAATGGAGAAGGAGCGGATCTGGAGATGAAGGACTAGACGAAGTGCAAGCCACCAATGGAGAAGGAGGAGATTTGGAGATAAGGGATGAGATAAAGAAAGCCTGAGAAAGATGGGGAAACAGAGAGGACAGGATGCGTGAGAAGAGGGGAAAACGAAGAGAGGAGGCAAGGGCGAAAGGGTGACGCAAGGAGGTGAGGGTGATGCTAGGGCAACAAGGCATGAGGGCAATGCGAGGGCAAGCGAGAATGACTAGAAATGATTTCCTCTCTTGAAAGAAAGGAAAACATTTTCTTTAGTTTTTAAAAGGATATTTTTCATTCACTGAAGAACATTTTCCTTGATTACTTATTTTCTGCCCCCAATCACCAGAAATTATGGAAAACATTTTTCGGCAAACAAACAGAACCTTACATGATAGTAGTGTAGTTGTGGATGCTTTGTATGATGGTTATTTTGACTATTGTTGAGCATATTTTATTGACGATATCGATATAATTATTATCGAGCATTGAAGTGGTATTTTACATTTCCGTCATTTCATACATATACATTACATTAAGAGCATTACGGTAAGGACTATTGGACGGCAAATCGATGATGCCCCGTGGGAGCCAGCGAGGGAAATCAGGAAGCTTAGGGTCATATACCTTGAGGCCGTGCTTAGTGGTCTCGGTGGCAAATGCGCAAATAAGTCGCATAACCTTAAAGTAGAAGCAAGATGCCTACTGCTGTGTGGTCTGCAGAAAATCAATTCTAAAGACTGATGGTTACGAGTGGAGTGGCATTCGCGGGGAATTCATGGGCATATGATATGCATTCTCACATACATATTATTATTATTCATATCATGATGACTGTGACATTCCGAATTTCGATCCACTTAGGATCTATGAAATGCATTATTTCATTAATGCACTTATAGTAAATCTCACCCAGAACTGATCACTCTTAGAATAATAACTATTAGGGAAAAGCTAATTAGGGAATTAGATTCGCGCGACCAAAGAACTTTATTATGGACTGACTTTCAATCATAAGGATTGTCGAGGTGATATTTTGGGCCAGTATAGACCGATTCAAGGATGATCACGGATTGATGTACTAATATCATATAATTGGAACGCAGGTGATTCAGTCTTGCCATAATATGATATTGATGAACGACACTAAACTTATTCCAAACGATTACGTTCTTAGGAACTAGTGATTGATCCTCGCAATTACATGATAATCGAGGTCACCATGGTTCAAATCTACTTAAACGTGACTCGATTGAGTATCGACCACAGGTTGAATATACAAATTTTCCCAAAAATCGCATGTTAGTTTGAAATATGCTCAAGTAGCGTTTATTTAGATTTAGCCATTAATTAGAAATCGAGTTTGGGTATCGAAAATTTCAAAAGTCATGACAACTAATTAGACGACATTATTATTAGCATGGCTAGCTTCGGATTCGTTCAGATTCATTAGAAAATCAAAATTTTGACTGGAAGTGGAAAATGACCGTTTTGCCCCCGAGACTTTGTGAAGGCTAAGTATAAAAGTTGAAGGGCATATTGGACATTTCACCCCCCCACTTTAGAAGCCACAATTTTTGGATAATTTTGCCCCTACCTTTTTTGTTTAATTCCCGTTTTACCTTTGGACATTTTTTGTGAGAATTGATCTTGGCTATTGATTTTAAGATAAGATTGAATCGTGGTCGTCGGATGGAAAGTTTAGAGGAGGGCGAGATGGTTATTTTACTTGGGTAGACTTTGACTAGCTTTTTATTTCTTTTTCTCTCTTTTTCTCTCTCTCTCCCTTATTTCTCACGCCTCCCGCTCTCTCCCTCTCTTCTTGACCGAGCCACCCTCCCCCTCTCCTTGTCGTGCTTGTCGCCAGCCAGCCATGCCAACCATCGCCACCATCCACCCGTTGCCACCACCATCTCGTTCGTGGCCGCCATGAGCTGCCGGTGCTCTTCTTTGTTCGGAGCAGCCATTGCCGCTATTTTCTTCTCGTTTGGCCATCTTTGAGTGCTTGATCTCACATAGGACATTGTGTAAGTGATAACCTAAACCCCGCTTAGGATAATGGGTAAATTCGGCTTAGTTTGGGCGTGATTTGAAGAAATTTTGAGGTTATTCGAAGGTAAATTAGTGGACTGAGTTGGCTGTGATGTTTGAGTGAAATTGTGATATTTTTAGAGGTTAAATCGAGATTAGAATAGGTTGATTTGATCATTAAATTGATTAGAAACGATTGTAATGAGCATAGCATGGAAAATGAGCTCAAAGGTGATGTTTTGGTGATTTGCGTGGTGCGGCTGAATTGATGTGCTTAGCGTGGTTAGATTGAATGCGTGAATATGTGTGAAATGCATTGCGTAGTGAATCGGGGTTGATGGCGTGAGTGCGACCATTCTTGATTGATGAAATATGGTGCAAAATGCGAAAATTGTGTTAATTGTGCTCGTGCAAGTTGAAGTGGTGAAATTGTGAGTTAATGTGGCCCGTTGGTAGTTTGAATATCTTGGGTGACATGTGCAAATTGGTTATATGAGAATGATATGTGATTGGATGCTTGATGTGTTGCACAAACATTAAACACCCTAAGGTATTTTTACGCGGAGTCCAGATAATAAATGGAAAATATGTGTACGTGTGATCACCTAATCCTCGAGACGTGTTTACGCGGGGAATGGAACCCGTCCTAAGGCGTGTTACGCGGGACGTTGCCCGGTTTTACCAGAAGACTGTCAACCTGAGGCATTTTTATGTGGATTTGCAGTAGACCTGAGGCGTATTGACGTGGGTTGAGAATGATTGATTGTTTTTTAGCCTAAAGCATTTTGATGCAAGCTGTTAAAAGAGATTGGACTTGAGGCGTATTGACGCGGGTTGAGAATTGATTGATCGTTTTTTAGCCTGAGGCATGTTTATGCGGGCTATGGAAGGATTGGACTTGAGGTGTGTTTATGTGAGTTAGAAATGAGCTGGACACGCGTGATCAATTATGATGGTGAACGCGATATATGTGTTGTCAATTGAAAGTAATCAGATTGTTATACGAACTTTGGTATGGATATGGATTGATTGGTATTGATAAGTGCTTTATTATGTCAGTTTCTAAAAGTTATGTTTGAAATCGCATGTAAGGTTGCGTGTGTATCAAGGAGAGATGTTTGTGCCTGCGATTTTATGGCATGCTGATTTTATGATCTGAGTGTTTGAATTGGTTCGGAGGTACGTGTTAGCCTAGGTAGGGTCTTGGGTATTCGCTTGCTAAGAAGTGTTCTCATGGTTTTATTTAAAACCATTTCAGACTCCAGACCTGGACCATGAACAATCCATCGCCGCAGAGTTTTGGTATATCAATGCAGTTAGGCCATGCGTCAGTAGAGTACCCTATAGATGACTAGTATACTTGGATTAAACACATTAGCATGGTTCGGGTATACATAGGTGTTCAGGAGTGGCAGTCTCATAGTTACACTGCTTGGACCTTCCGAGATGGATTAGATAAGTTTGGGCCAGTTCGAGGTTTCGATGCTCCCTTTGATGCAATTGGGGACTGGGATCCAGCGGCCATTCCTCCCTCTAATGGTGAGGTGACTGGCACGGGTATTGATTATGAGCAGTCGGCCCCTTCACTCGCACCTGTAGAGTCTATACCTATTGAGGTCGATCCTCAGCCAGAGCCCGAAGTGCCATATCAAGAGCCGAGTCCGATGGATTTAGCCTCAAACGAAGAGCCCATGGAATTGGAGTCCGAAGAGGAACCCAAGGAAGAACCAGAGGAGGAGCCTAGAGAAGAGAAGCCGATTGAGGTTCCATTGGAGTTGTGAGATGAAGCTAACTCAATTAAGATCGATGCAGAGTTTGAGTCCTCGGATTATCAGACTGACTACGATGAGATTGATTCTGAGTGGACCCCCTCTAGGGTTAGTTAGAAATTAGGCATTGGACCCGTTTTTTCTTTAGAGACATCCTTTTTGGTGTAAGTGTTAGTCTACCCGAAGCCACTAGTTCATTCTGATATTGGCGGTTGTCAGTGCGGAGGTTTGATGGTTGCAATGGTTTATAGTGGATATTATACATATGTCTCGTGTTGTTGAAAGTTATTCGTTTGGTTATGTAGTTGTTCTTTCTGTTAGCCCTCTTTTAATTCTTGTCTGGGTGTTATACTTGTTTCCGCTTGTGTTTGATCTTTGATTATTTGGGGTTGGGTCGACGATGAACTTGGGACGTTGTATTCAATACAACCAACTTAGGGGTGTCGCGTGCTCATTGGGGTTCGGGGCATGACAATGACAATCGATGATCTCATGATAGACCCTTTAATTGTGATATAACTATTTGAATTGAATAGTCATGGCTTGGTTTAATTACTGAATTTATCTCATTGCTGTTGCTTTTCATGTTTCCAAACCGTTGGCATGGCCTTCTTTTCGCTGACTGGACCAATATCTACTTATGGTTCGGTTTTAGATATTGAGGGATCGTTTGTCGAGTGTCTCGATCTTGTTGCTCCTATTGTGGTGTGGGAGTGCCACTCGACCATTGTCTGGGTCGATTGCTTTACTCCTTTAGATCGTTTGCCGTATCGCTTTGTATTTGACTACTTCCGCTTAGATGGTTGCCTGTATGGACCCGTTCCTTTCCCATGCGAGAGTATGAGGAGGTTCGCGACTGATGGCTGATCAGGTTAGGTGTTAGTGCAGCAGCCCCTTTTTGTTTGAGCTGTATAATAGTTGCTTGTTGATAGTCTTCTAGGACTTTTGGTGTGATAGCTTCAAGTCAGGTGTGGATGTGACTTTTTGTAGTGGTAGAAGGAGTAGATTAATCCTCGCTTCCCGGTTGTCACTTCCTTTGTATTGTAATTATGCTATTGCCTAAAGAAAAAGATAAATAAAAAGTTGTCTGTTGTGTTCCTCTAATATATCTATATTGTATTGTTGTCTTTCGTTTGTGTTTTTAATCAAACCTAATAAACAAGCCAAGTTATGACAACATAGGACGTCACGGCTCAAGTTGGTATCGTCATATTTTATGGTATCAGAGCCATAGGTAGTCATAGGTCTACTTGGAGTGATGAGATGCATTAAAGATTGGGGAATTTGGTAAATATGTGCACTTAAGTGTCTTTATATTATTGTGTGTGAGTGTTTGTACTTACTGCTTATGATAGTAACTTTGGTTACTTCTTATTCAATTCTCTTACTTGCTTGTTTGTATTGTTCAAGTAACATTATGTTACTTATAGAATTAGATCTCTTGGTCATTAATAGTTATGACCAATTTGCAGAAGCTTTGTTAACATAAGATCAGAAAGGATAGGACTGCAAGAACGGCTCCACTTGTCAGAGTAGATCCACAAGTGGATGTGATTTTGGAGGCGTTAGGAGGATTAATAGAACAACGAGCTCAATTACCGACTAAGGTAGAAGGAAATGGTCACCATATGTAGGGGTTAGTCGAGAAATTTTTTAAACTGAAACCATCTCGTTTTGCTGGACTTTGAGATTCGGAGGAGGCCAAACAATGGATCAAGGGGATGGAAAGGATCTTCAAACTTCTGAATTGTAATGATGTTGACAAGATTTCTTTGGTTGAGTATCAATTGGATGGTAATGCTTTATATTGGTGGGATGCATCTCAAGGAATGTTGTTTCCCGAAGGTATGGCAGTTACCTGGAAAGGTTTTATAGATGTATTCAATGAAAAATATTTTTCTAATTGTGCCAAGGACAGAAAGATGGAGGAGTTTGTGCTCTTGACTCAAAAGGGTTTATTTGTGGATCAATATGAAGTCAAGTTTGCAGAATTATCCAAGTACGCTTCTTGACTGATTGCAGATTAGGAGGATAGAGCAAAAAGATTTCTAAAAAGTCTAAGGACCAATTTTAGGAAATAGTTTGTGCCTATGGAAATAAGATATTACAATCAACTCTACCGACGTGCCCAATTGGTTGAACAAGAGCAGGCACGGGAGAGAACCAAAATAGTATCACAGGCGAGGTCAGGACTTCTAGTCGGAAATTTTAGGCATGACAGAAGGCCTATGTGTTTTGGCGGGACACCAATGACGTTCAATAAGAGAGGAAGATTTCCAAGTTATGGAAATTTTGGTAACAATCGCATGATGAGCCAAGGACGGAATTTTGGCGAGGTGTGTTGGCAATGTGGTAGGACACATGGAAACACACCATGTTTTGGACTAAGAGTATGCTCTGGTTGTGGACAAACAGGTCATGTCCATAAAGACTGCCCTCGTGAAACACAATAGTCACGTGTTGGTAGGACACACCAACCTCAATTGATTTCTTCAATTGTAGTTCCACGTCAAAGAAATTTTCAAAGACCCCCGGCACGAGGAAGGGCATACACGGTGACTCAGGAGGGAGCTGAGGCTTCTAAGATCGTGATAGTAGGTACACTTCCTATATGTGGTCACAAAGCTTACGCAATATTTGATATTGGTGCAACACATTCCTTCGTGTCTTCACAATTTGTTCAATTGTATGGATTAAGGCTTGAATTGCTTGAGATACCTCTTAGTGTGGCTTTGCCCCTTAAGGATGAAATTCTGGTTACTTTAGTATATCGGAAATGTGAAATTGATGTAGGGGGATTAGGTCAAGAGATTGACTTAATAGTGTTGTCTATGCATGACTTTGATGTAATTGGGTGAACAAAGAGCCAGTATGGACTGCCATGAAAAGGTGATCCAATTTAATCCTCTTGGACAACCTAGATTTGAATTTTGTGGGAATGAAACTAAGCTTTCCCCGGCTGTCATATCTGCCATTGAAGTATATCGACTTCTTGCTAATGGATGTCAAGGGTTCTTAGCAACAATAAAGGATCTTTCTAAAGTGGAAGCAGAGCGTGCGAGAATCGCTGTAATCCGAGATTTTCCCAATGTCTTTCCCAAAGAATTACTAGGATTATCACTAAAATGAGAGATTGAATTTGTGATAGAACTTGCTCCTGAAACAAAACCTATCTCGAAGACTCCTTATAGGATGGCCCCAACAGAATTAAAGGAATTGAATGTGCAATTAAAAGAATTGCTTGATAAAGGATTTATTCGACCCAGTGTATCGCCATGGGTGGCATCAGTGTTATTTGTCAAGAAAAAAGATGGATCTATGTGTTTATGCATTGCTTATCGGCAATTAAACCAGGTTACGATTAAGAATAAATATCTGTTGCCTAGGATAGATGATCTATTCAAGCAATTGCAAGGGGCACTAGTGTTTTCGAAAATCGATCTAAGGTCGAGTTATCATCAATAAAGGATTACGAAGGAAAGCATTCGTAAGACTGCTTTTTGGACTCGATATGGACATTATGAGTTTTCAGTTATACCATTTGGATTGACAAACGCACCTACGGCATTCATGGACTTAAGGAATCGAGTATTCAAGCCGTTCTTGGATCATTTTGTCATAGTTTTTGTTAGGGCTAGTGCTATCACCTAGAGGGGGTGAATAGGTGATTTTACCAAAATTGTATGATTTAAACGTGCGGAATGAATATAGTCTAGGTCAACAACTCATATGATTAATATCAGATGGATTCTATAGCAAACTTGTATATAAATTATTATCAGATGATTGCGTCTGATGATTAAGATGATGTTCTGATGAACTTGTTTGACAGATATATATATAGTACATTGTCAATAATAATAGATAAAAGTTTAGGGATAGAGAATACTACACACAGATCTTTATAGTGGTTCGACTTTAATGAGCCTACGTCCACTCTTCACAATGGCAGCCAGTTGGCTGTAATTCACTATTGAATTACCAAAAAATTACAATAGCTATGCTTCTCATATGATAGATAACACTATCATGTAGACTCTTGACTCAAGTAATTTTCTTTCTAAAAACACAACATGGAAAATAGTAATCACAAGTGTGTAACATCGAACCTCTATTCAAACTTTGGAATTCTCAATTCTGGTTCTCTTATTTCTTGTACAATGTTTGCACTCCTTTTATACTCCTCTACTTCCAATCTATCCGTTGGACAGTCTTTAAAATATTGATCTCCAAATCAACCCGTTGGAGATTCTTCCCAAAAGAGGATGCATAGTCATTAGAAGAAGAACCATTATCTCTTAGTGATTTGATCGCCCATACAATCAAATCAAGGCTTCATAAGTGTAGTTCTTCGTATTTGAGGAATGATCTTGTGATTACCAATTAGAATATCTTAAAATATCAATTTAATTATCCTGTATAAACTTGCCAAAAATAACACTCATTGAATTTGACGAGTGATTTTGAGTTTGATGACAAAGTCCTCTCATCGACTAAATCTTATGACTCAACACTTACCTGCATCAAATAACTTAAATATAATTTTGGTCAGTAATTGTGACGATACCAACTCGAGCCGTGACGTCCCAGGTCGTCATAAAAACTATTCATCTTATTTATCAGGTTTGATTAAAAACGTAAGCGAAAGACAACTATACAAATAGAGATATCAGAAGAACATAATGAACAGCTTTTTATTTATCTTTTTCTTTAGGCGATAAGCATAATTACAACGTAAAGGAAATGACAACTGGGAATGAGGTTCAGTCAACTCCTTCTACCAGCTACAAAAGGTCACATCCACGCCTGACTTGAAGCTGTCACACTAAAAGTTTTAGGAGACTACTAGCTAGCGGCCATGATGCAGCTTAAACAAAAAGGGATTGCTGCACCAACACCTATCCTGATCAAACACTAGCTGCGAACCTCCTCATCCTCTCGCATGGGAAGGGTATAGGTCCATACAGGCGACCAGTCAAGCGAAAGTAGTCTGCTACAAAGCGATACGGCAAACAACCCATAGGAGTAAAGCAATAGACCCAAACAGTGGTCGAATAGTGCTCCCACACCACACCGGGAATAACGGGATCGGGACACTCGACAAACGATACCTCGATATCTAAAACTAAACCATAAGTGGCGATAGGTCTAGTCGGCGGAAAGGAAACCATGCTGAAAAAAAATGGAAGGCAACAACAGTGAGATAAACTTAGCAAGTAAATTGAGCCATGACTATTCTATTCAAATAGTTATATCATGATTAAAGAGTCTACTACGAGATCATCGATTCCCATAATAATATGAATAATGATAATATGCATATGATATGCCCATGAATTCGCCGCGAATGCCACTCCCTTAGTAACCATCAGTTTTAAGATCCGATCTTCTGCAGACCACACAGCAGCAGGCATCTCGCTTCTACTACGAGGTTATGCGACTTACTTGCGCATCTGCCACCGAGACCACGAAGCACGGCCTCGAGGTATACGACCTTGAGCTTCCCGATTTCCCTCACCGGCTCCCACGGGCCATTATTGGTTCTCCGTCGGATGGACCTGACCGTAATCCTCACCATGTAATGTTTATGTATGAAATGATGGAAATGTAAAATGCCAATTTCAATGCTCGACTCTAGTCGAAATAACCATCAATTAGAACATCTACGGCTATACTACTAACCGTACCCTCTCAATTCCAATATCACCGATAATTTCTAATATTAATCACATCATTGTGATCATCACAATTAGCTCACAATACATATAGAATATTGTAAAAACATGTAAACAATGAAAGCTAACCATGCAAGCAATTCACGTTCGCCTTTCACGCACATAACCACTAAATGATCTTATCGTGCCAATTTAACCATGAAACCAGTATTTTCTCTTCTTCAAAATAAACACTAGCGCAACATCGATATGGACGGCTGCCAACGGAATTTCCGAATTGACCGAAAAACACATCTATCCATCATTTCTAAAGAAAACCATCCCATTATCACGAACCACTTCATTTCGAAGCTTCCACCATCAATCGCGAGTTCCGTACGACTACCGGTCAGCTCCATACTTATCACACAACCCAAGTTCCACCTCTAACCATAACATAAAAGGTTGAAAAGAAGAGAAATGGCGAGAATACTCGCCTTAGACACAAACGCAACTACGACCTCCGTCTTCCTCGCGGTACACCAGAATCCAAGCTTCGATGGAGAGGAAACGGACGAGATCGTAAGAAGCAAAAATGATGAGGAATGAGAGCAAGGGGAGAGCACGGCTGAGTGAGGGGGCTGGTGTTCGGTGATGAAGCAAAGAAAATAAAGAAGCAAGAGAGAGAGAGAAGAAGAAGAAGGATAAGAAGAAGAGAGTCCCCAAAGTCAATTCTCATCATCAAATTTTTAATCAATGTAATATATCAATTGCTACAAGACAAGAACATTGAAGGGGAAGGGATGGTTCTGCCGAAGAAAGGAGAGAAGAGAGAGAAAGAGGGTGACTTTCTTGACAATTTCATCATTACTTCTCAATTAATTGGATAAGAAGACTTTCTTGGCAAATTCATCATTACAATCCAAATAATTGAACTCTAATTATATCCAAGGAAGTTTATAAAGTGACGAGGAGAGAGAGGGGGTAATGGCTGGTTGGACTTATCGTGAGAAGAGAAAGAGGCAAAAATGCTGTTGGCTTTGTCTTTCTTTAATTGAAATAAAGGGGAAGATTATAATAAAGAAGTTATAATCAAAGACAAGAAGAAGAGTGGCGGTGGCAGAATCAACGTGAAGAAGGGGTCAATGAATTCCAAAAGAAAATCAAATTTCACTTATAAATGGCCTCTTTCCCGAAATACCCCTGAAGTTTCTGAAAATTACGATATTGCCACCGAGTTGATAACAAGCTAATGACAACATGAGCTAAAAAATGTAAGGCGCCACCATCACTAGGTCCTTTAGATCACACGCCACATCAACAAAAATCATTTAAAGCTCATACACCTCAAAATCACAATTATCGCAAAACCGATAATTCACAGAAGAAACGCAATTAAATCATGAATTAATCACTCGAGGATTATTCTTCAATAGTTAAAGCGAAATAGCATAACCAAATGTTATTCTCTGCGCATTAAAATAGACGAGCTAGAATCAGGATGTCACAAATTTCCCCACCTTAGAAAATTTCGTCCTCGAAATTTAGATCTTTTCTGATAACTCAAAAAGTTGAGGATGCTGTTGTTTCATAATTTCCTCATTTTCCTAGGTGGCCTCTTTCGTATCATGATTTTGCCATAAAAATTTTACTAAGCCAATGACCTTGTTCCTAAGCACATGTTCCTTTCGATCCAATATTTGCACTAGCCTTTCACATACTTAACTCGCTCATCCACTTCCAACGTCTCAAAATTCAAAATGTGACTAGGATCTGGATGATATTTTCGTAGCATCGATACATGGAATACATTGTGGACATTGGCTAACCTCAGCGGTAAAGCTAATCGATATGCTAGATTCCCCACTTTTTCCAATATCTCGAATGGTCCGACAAATCTTGGACTTAACTTTCCTTTTTCTCCGAACCTTGATACACCTTTCATGGGCGATACTTTGAGAAACACATGATCGCCTACTTGAAATTCCAAAGGTCTTCGACGTTTATCTGCATAACTCCTTTGTCGACTTTGAGCAGTCTTAAGTCTATCTTTAATAATCTTCACAGCATCGGTCGTAACTTGTATTAATTCTGGTCCCATTAAGCTTCTTTTTCCAACTTCGTTCCAACAAATCGGAGTTTTGCAAGTTCTTCCGTATAAGGCTTCGAATGGTGTTATACCAATACTTTGTTGATAGCTATTGTTATAAGCAAACTCCACAAGAGATAACTTTTCATCCCAATTGCCTTTAAAGTCAATAACGCAAGCCCGTAGCATATCCTCTAATACTTGAATTACCCTTTCTAACTGTCCATCTATTTGTGGATGAAATGCTGTACTATATTGAAGTTTCGTTCCTAACGTCGTCTGCAGACTCTTCCAGAAGTTTAAGGTGAATATTGAGTCTCGATCCGATGTGATGGTCACTGGAATCTCATGTAGTCGTACTACCTCCTTAACATATAAATTTGCATACTTATCCAAAGTATAGTCCACTCGTACGGCCAGAAAATGAGCCAATTTAGTTAGACAATCCACTATTACCCAAACAAAGTCGTGGTTTCTGAACGTCCTTGGCAAACCTTGCACGAAATCCATTACGATATGTTCCCATTTCCACTTGGAAATTTCTAATGGCTTCAACATTCCTGCTGGTTTTTGATGTTCTGCTTTAACTTGTTGACATGTTAGACAGCTCGCAACATACTTAGCTATGTCAGCCTTCAATCCATTCCACCAATAATATTGACGAAGATTCCGATACATCTTTGTGTTTCCAGGATGAATGCTGTAACTACTTCGATGAGCTTCTGTTAAAATCTCCTTTCTCAATTCTTCATTGTTCGGTACACACAATCGTCCATGAAACTTGACAATCCCATCATTAGATACTTGAAAGTCTGGCTTCTTGCCTTCCAAAGCTGCTTCGCGAATTTTCATGAGTTCAGGGTCAGTCTGTTGAAGTTCCTTAATCCTTTGCATGAGATCAAGTTCGACCCTAAGAGTTGCCAGAAGTCTCATCTGATTATCAACTTCAAGTTTAAATTCAGAGTTTGATGCCTCAGTCAATAATTTCCACTCCTTAATCCTCATGCTTACTATCATAGCAGACTTTCGACTCAGAGCGTCGGCAACCTTGTTGGCCTTTCCTGGATGATACAAAATCTCACAATCATAGTCCTTTAATAATTCCATCCATCTCCTCTGTCGCATGTTTAATTCCTTTTGCGAAAATAAGTACTTGAGACTTTTGTGGTCCGTATAAATTTCAAACTTCTCACCATATAGATAATGCCTCCATATTTTCAACGCAAAGACAATAGCTGCAAGTTCCAAATCATGCGTTGGATAATTATTCTCATATGGTTTTAATTGTCTTGATGCATAAGCAATCACTTTTCCATGTTGTATTAGGACACACCCAAGTCCTTTATGAGAAGCATCACTATAAATTACAAATCCTCCGCTTCCATACGATATCGTTAAAATTGGAGCAGTTGTCAATTTCCGCTTCAGTTCTTGAAAACTACGTTCATATTCTTCACTCCAATCAATTTTACATCCTTTCTTGTCAATTTAGTCAAAGGTCCAGCCAAATGGGAAAATCCCTCCACGAACCTTCGATAATAACCTGCTAGCCCCAAGAAACTGCGAATCTCTATTTCTATCTTAGGTCTCGTCCAGTTAACCACAACTTCAATTTTAGCTGAATCTACTGAGATTCCTTCGCCTGTTACTACATGTCCCAAAAATATCACTCGATCCAACCAAAATTCACATTTACTAAATTTTGCATACAATGAATGATCACGGAGTGTTTGAAGCACTAATCTTAAATGTCTTTCATGTTCCTCCAATTCCTTTGAGTATATTAGGATATCATCAATGAAGACTATGACAAAATGATCCAAAAATGGCTTGAATACTTGGTTCATTAAGTCCATGAATGCCGCAGGTGCATTTTTCAATCCAAATGGCATAACCGAAAACTCATAATGTCCATATCGAGTCTGGAAAGCAATTTTAGGAATGTCTTCCTTCCTAATCCTTAATTGATGATAACCCGATCTTAGATCAATCTTCGAAAATACTGATGCCCCTTGCAATTGATCGAATAGATCATCTATCCTAGGCAACGAATACTTATTCTTAACCGTAACTTGGTTTAGTTGCCTATAATCAATGCATAAACGCATAGTCCATCCTTTTTCTTGACAAATAACACTGGTGCTCCCCATAGCGATGCACTTGGTCGAATGAATCCTTTATCAAGCAATTCTTGTAATTGTACCTTCAATTCCTTTAATTCTGTTGGGGCCATCCTGTAAGGAGTCTTTTAGATAGGTTCTGTTTCAGGAGCAAGTTCTATCACAAATTCAATCTCTCATTCTGGTGGTAATCCTGGTAATTCTTCGGGAAAGACATCGGGAAAATCTCGAATTACAGGGATTCTCACAAGCTCTGCTTCCACTTTAGAAAGATCCTTTACTGTTGCTAAGAACCCTTGACATCCATTCCCAAGAAGTCGATGTGCTTCGATGGCAGATATAACAGCTGGGGAAAGCTTAGTTTCATTCCCACAGAATTCAAGGCTAGGTTGTCCAAGAGGATTAAATTGGATCAACTTTTCATGGCAATTCATACTGGCTCTTTGTTCACCCAACCAATCCATTCCTATGATAACATCAAAGTCATGCATAGGCAACACTATTAAGTCAATCTCTTGACTTAATCCCCCTACATCAATCTCACATTTCCGACACACTAAAGTGACCAGAATTTCATCCTTAAGGGGCGTAGCCACACTAAGAGGTATCTCAAGCAATTCAGACTTTAATCCATATAGTTGAACAAATTGCGAAGACACGAATGAATGCGTTGCACTAGTATCAAATAATGCATAAGCTTTATGACCACATATAAGAAGTGTACCTGATATGACAGTTTTGGAAGCCTCAGCTCCCTCCTGAGTCACCGTATATACCCTTCCTTGTGTGGGGGGTCTTTGAAAATTTCCTTGATGCGGAACTACACTTGAAGTAATTAGTTGAGGTTGGTGTATCATACCAGCACGTGATTGTTGTGTTTCACGAGGGCAGTCTCTACGTATATGACCTGGTTGTCCACAACCAAAGCATACTCTCGGTCCAAAACATGGTGTGTTTCCATGTGTTCTACCACATTGTCGACACGCCTCGCCGAGATTCCGTCCCTGGCTCATCATGCGATTGTTACCAAAATTTCCATTACTTGGAAATTTTCCTCTCTTATTGGACGTCATTGATGTCCCGCCAAAACGCATAGGCCTTTGTCATGCCTAAAATTTCCGACGGGGTGTCCTGACCTCACCTGTGACACTATTTCGTTTCTCTCCCGTGCTAGCTCTTGCTCAACCAATTGGGCACGTCAGTAAAGTTGATTGTAATCCCTAATTTCCATAGGCACCAACTGTTTCCTAATATCGGTCCTTAGACCTTTTAGAAATCTTTTTGCCCTATCCTCCTGATCTGCAATCAGTCGAGGAGCATACCTGGATAATTCTGCGAACTTGGCTTCATATTGATCCACAGATAAATCCTTTTGAGTCAACAGCATAAACTCCTCCATCTTTATGTCCTTGGCACAATCAGAAAAATATTTCTCATTGAATGCATCTGTAAAACCTTTCCAAGTAATTGCCGTACCTTCGGGAAATATCATTCCTCGAGATGCGTCCCACCAGTATAAATTACCATCCAATTGATACTCAGCTAAAGAAATCTTGTCAACATCGTTACAATTCAAAAGTTTGAAGATCCTTTCCATCCCCTTGATCCATTGTTCGGCCTCCTCTAGATCTCCAAGTCCAGCAAAACGAGATGGTTTCAGTTTCAGAAATTTCTCAACTAACCCCTGCATATGGCGACCATTTTCTTCTGCCTCAGTCGGTAATTGAGCTCGTTATTCTATTAATTCTCCTAACGCCTCCAAAATCCCATCCACTCGTGGATCTGCTCCGACAAGTGGAGCCGCTCTTGCAGGCCTACCCCTTCTCATCTTGTGTTAACAAGGCTTCTGCAAATCGGTCATAACTATTAATGACCGAGAGACCTAGTTCTAAAAGTAACATAATGTTACTTGAACAATACAACAAAGCAAGCAAAAGAATTGAATAATAAATTACCAAAGTTACTATCACAACCAGCAGACACAAACACGTGCACAATATATATATATTAAAAAAACACACACACACATACGCCCGCATATCTATCAAATTCTCCAATCTTTAACGCACCTTATCACTCCAGGTAGACCTATGACTACATATGGCTCTGATACCATAAAATGTGACGATACCAACTCAAGCTGTGACGTCCCAGGCCGTCATAAAAACTATTCGGCTTATTTATCAAGTTTGATTAAAAACGTAAGCGAAAGACAACAATACAAATAGAGATATCAGAAGAACATAATGGACAGCTTTTTTTTTTTATCTTTTTCTTTAGGTGATAAGCATAATTACAACGCAAAGGAAATGACAACTGGGAATGAGGTTCAGTCTACTCCTTCTAACAGCTACAAAAGGTCACATCCACGCCTGACTTGAAGCTGTCATACTAAAAGTTCTAGGAGACTACCAACTAGCGGCCATGATGCAGCTTAAACAAAAAGGGATTGCTGCACCAACACCTATCCTAATCAAACACCAGCTGCGACCCTCCTCATGCTCTCGCATGGGAAGGGTATAGGTCCATACAGGCGACCAGCCAAGCGAAAGTAGTCTGCTACAAAGCGATACGGCAAACAATCCATAGGAGTAAAGCAATAGACCCAAACAGTGGTCGAATAGCGCTCCCACACCACATCGGGAACAACGGGATCGGGACACTCGACAAACGATACCTCGATATCTAAAACTAAACCATAAGTGGCAATAGGTCTAGTCGGCGAAAAGGAAGCCATGCTAACGATCTGAAAAAAAATGGAAAGCAACAACAGTGAGATAAACTCAGCAAGTAAATCGAGCCATGACTATTCTATTCAAATAGTTATATCATGATTAAAGAGTCTACTACGAGATCATCGATTCCCATAATAATATGAATAATGATAATATGCATATGATATGCCCATGAAGTCGCCGCGAATGCCACTCCCTTAGTAACCATCAGTTTTAAGAACCGATCTTCTGCAGACCATACAGCAGCAGGCATCTCGCTTCTACTCCGAGGTTATGCAACTTACTTGCGCATCTGCCGCCGAGACCACGAAGCACGGCCTCAAGGTATACGACCTTGAGCTTCCCGATTTCCCTCACTGGCTCCCACGGGGCATCATCGGTTCTCCGTCCGATGGTCCTTACCGTAATCCTCACCATGTAATGTTTATGTATGAAATGATGGAAATGTAAAATGCCAATTTCAATGCTCGACTCTAGTCGAAATAATCATCAATCAGAACATCTACGGCTATACTACTAATCGTACCATCTCAATTCCAATATCACTGATAATTTCTAATATTAATCACATCATTGTGATCATCACAATTAGCTCACAATACATATAGAATATTGTAAAAACATGTAAACAATGAAAGCTAACCATGCAAGCAATTCACGTTCGCCTTTCACGCACATAACCACTAAATGATCTTATCGTGCCAATTTAACCATGAAGCCAGTATTTTCTCTTCTTCAAAATAAACACTAGCGCAACATCGATATGGACGGCTGCCAACGGAATTTCCGAATTGACCGAAAAACACATCTATCCATCATTTCTAAAGCAAACCATCCCATTATCACGAACCACTTCATTTCAAAGTTTCCACCATCAATCGCGAGTTCCGTACGACTACCGGTCAGCTCCACACATATCACACAACCCAAGTTCCACCTCTAACCATAACATAAAAGGTTGAAAAGAAGGGAAATGGCGAGAGTACTCACCTTAGACACAAACGCAACTACGACCTCCGTCTTCCTCGCGATACACCAGAATCCAAGCTTCGATGGAGAGGAAACGGACGAGATCGTAAGAAGCAAAAATGATGAGGAATGAGAGCAAGGGGAGAGCACGGCTGAGTGAGGGGGCTGGTGTTCGGTGATGAAGCAAAGAAAATGAAGAAGCAAGAGAGAGAGAAGAAGAAGGATAAGAAGAAGAGAGTCCCCAAAGTCAATTCTCATCATCAAATTTTTAATCAATGTAATATATCAATTGCTACAAGACAAGAACATTGAAGGGGAAGGGATGGTTCTGCCGAAGAAATGAGAGAAGAGAGAGAAAGATGGTGACTTTCTTGACAATTTCATCATTACTTCTCAATTAATTGGATAAGAAGACTTTCTTGGCAAATTCATCATTACAATCCAAATAATTGGACTCTAATAATATCCAAGGAAGTTTATAAAGTGACGAGGAGAGAGAGGGGGTAATGGCTGGTTGGACTTATCGTGAGAAGAGAGAGGGGCAAAAATGCTGTTGGCTTCGTCTTTCTTTAATTGAAATAGAGGGGAAGATTACAATAAAGAAGTTATAATCAAAGACAAGAAGAAGAGTGGCGGTGGCAAAATCAACGTGAAGAAGGGGTCAATGAATTCCAAAAGAAAATCAAATTTCACTTATAAATGGCCTCTTTCCCGAAATACCCCCGAAGTTTATGAAAATTACGATATTGTCACCGAATTGATAACAAGCTAATAGACAACATGAGCTAAAAAATGTAAGGCGCCACCATCACTAGGTCCTTTAGATCACACGCCACATCAACAGAAATCATTTAAAGCTCATACACCTCAAAATCACAATTATCGCAAAACCGATAATTCACAGAAGAAACGCAATTAAATCATGAATTAATCACTCGAGGATTATTCTTCAATAGCTAAAGCGAAATAGCATAACCAAATGTTATTCTCTGCGCATTAAAATAGACGAGCTAGAATCAGGATGTCACAGTAATAGATTGTCTTGTGATTCCTCAAAACTCATTAGGGATTTTGCTCGACAATTTTCATTGATGTTATCCTAATATACTCGAAGGAATTGGAGGAACATGAAAGACATTTAAGATCAGTGCTTCAAACACTCCATGAGCATTTGCTGTATGCAATATTCAATAAATGTGAATTCTAGTTGGATTGAGTGATATTTTTGGGCCATGTTGTTAGAGGCGAAGGAATCTCAGTAGAATCAGCTAAGATTGAAGTTGTGGTTAACTGGATGCGACCAAAGACGATAATAGAAATTCGCAGTTTATTAGGATTGGCAAGTTGCTATCGAAGGTTCGTGGAAGGATTTTCCCATTTGGCTGGACCTTTGACTCAATTGAAGAGAAAGGACGTGAAATTTGATTGGAATGAAGAATGTGAACTTAGTTTTCAAGACTTGAAGCGGAAGTTGACAACTGCTCCAATTTTAACAATACCGCTAGGAAGTGGAGGGTTCGTAATTTATAGTAATGCTTCTCATAAACGACTTGGGTGTGTCCTAATGCAACATGAAAAAGTGGTTGCTTATGCGTCAAGGCAATTAAAACCGTACGAGAAGAATTACGCAATGCACGATTTGGAACTTGCAGCTATTGTCTTTGCATTAAAAATATGGAGGCATTATCTATATGGTGAGAAGTTTGAAATTCATATGAACCACAAAAGTCTCAAGTACTTGTTTTCGCAAAAGGAATTAAACATGAGACAGAGAAGATGGATGGAGTTATTAAAAGATTATGATTGTGAGATTTTGTATCATCCAAGAAAGGCGAATAAGGTTATCGATGCTTTGAGTCAAAAGTTTGCTATGGTAGTAAGCATGAGGATTAAGGAGTGGAAATTATTGACCAAAGCGTCAAACTTTAAGTTTAAGCTTGAAGTCGATAATTGGATGAGACTTCTGGCAACTCTTAGGTTTGAACCTGATCTCATGCAAAGGATTAAGGAACTTCAACAGACAGACCCTGAACTCATGAAAATTCGTGAAACAGCTTTGGAAGTTAAGAAGCCGGACTTTCAAGTATCTGACTATGGGATTGTCAAGTTTCGCGGACGATTGTGTGTACCGAATAATGAAGAATTGAGAAAGGAGATTTTAACATAAGCTCATTGAAGTAGTTACAACATTCATCCTGGAAACACAAAAATGTATTGAAATCTTCGTCAATATTATTGGTGGAACGGATTGAAGGCTGACATAGCTAAGTATGATGCGAGCTGTCTAACATGTTAGTAGGTTAAAGTAGAACATAAAATTGGCGGGAATGTTGAAGCCATTAGAAATTCCTGAGTGGAAATAGGAACATATCACCATGGATTTCATGCAAGGTTTGCCAAGGACAATCAAAAATCACGACTCTATTTGGGTGATAGTGAATCATCTCACCAAATCGGCTTATTTTCTAGCTACATAAGTGGATTATACTTTGCATAAGTATGCGGATTTATATGTTGAGGAAGTAGTATGACTACATGGGATTTCAATGACCATCACATCGGTTCGAGACTCAAGATTCACATCAAACTTCTGGAAGAGTCTACATACGACATTAGGAGCGAAACTTCAATATAGTACAGCATTTCATCCACAAACCAATAGACAATCATAAAAGGCAATTCAAGTGTTAGAGAATATGCTACAGGCTTGCATTATTGACTTTAAAGGCAATTGGGATGAAAAGTTATCTCTCGTAGAGTTTGCTTATAACAATTACTACCAACAAAGTATTGGTATGACACCATTCGATGCTTTATACAGAAGAACTTGTAGAACTCTGATTTGTTGGAATGAAGTTGGAGAAAGAAGCTTAATGGGACTGGAATTGGTGCAAGTTACGACCAACGCTATAAAGATTATTAGAGATAGACTCAAGACTACTCATAGTCGACAAAAGAGTTACGTAGATAAACGTCGAAGACCTTTGGAATTTCAAGTTGGCGATCATGTGTTTCTCAAGGCATTGCCCATGAAAGGTGTATCAAGGTTCGGAGAGAAAGAATAGATAAGTCCAAGATTCATTGGACCATTCGAGATATTGGAAAAAGTGGAGAAACTAGCGTATCGATTAGCTTTACCGCTGAGGTTAGCTAGTGTCTACAATGTATTTCATGTATCAATGTTACGAAAATATCATCTTGATCCTAGTCACATTTTGGATTTTGAGATGCTGGAAGTGGATGAGCGAGTTAAATATGTAGAAAGGCTAGTGCGGATAATGGATCAAAAGGAACATGTGCTTAGGAACAAAGTGATTGGCCTAGTAAAAAATTTACGACAAAATCATGATATGGAAGAGGCTACCTGGGAAAGAGAGGAAATTACGAAACGACAGCATTCTCAACTTTTTGAGTTATCATAAAAGATTTAAATTTCGAGGGCGAAATTTTCTAAGGTAGGGAGATTTGTGACATTCTTATTCTGGCTCACCTATTTTAATGCCCAGAGAATAACATTTGGTTATGCCACTTCGCTTTAGCTATTGAGGAATAATCTTTGAGTGATTAATTCCTGATTTATTTTTCTTCTATGAATTATCGGTTTTGCGATGATTGTGAATTTGTGGTGCAGGAACTTTATATATTCCTTTCGTTGTGGCATGTATTCTAAAGGGCTTAGTGATTATGACGCCTTGCATTTTGGCTCATGGTGTTTATTAGCTTGTAAAAATTGGCTCGGTGGCAATATCGTAATTTTTAAAAACTTCAGGGTTATTTTAGAAAAAAGGCCATTTATAAGTCAAATTTAATTTTCATTTGGAATCTATTGACCCCATCTTCGCGTTGATTTTTCCACCATCAATCTTCTTCCTTGTATTTGATTGTAGCTTCTTATTGTCATCTTCTCCGTTATTTCAATTCAAGAGACAAAGTCAAAAGCATTTTTACCTCTCTCTCTCTCTCACTCTTCTCACGCCCAAGACCAACCAGCCCTCTCTTTCTACTCATCACTTTATAAGCTTCATTAGATATTATTTGGAGTTCAATTATTTGAGATGTGATGATGACTTTGTCAAGAAAGTCTCCCTCTCTCTCTTCTCTCCTTTCACTCAGCCGAACCAATCTCTTCCCCTTCATTGCTCTTGTCTTATATCGATTAATAAATTTGGAATCCATATGTTACGTTAGATATTATTTGAGGTAACATTGATTGAGTTTTGATGATGACATTTGACTTTGTTGCTCTCTTCTTCTTATCTTTCTTCTTCTTTCTCTTGCTCCCTCACATCTTCTTCTTCATCACCGAAGAGCCCCCTCACTCCACCGTGCTCTCTCTTTGCTTTCATTTTCTCATCATTGTGCTTCTTAAATCTCGTTCGTTTCCTCTTCGTTGAAGCTTGGATTCCGGTGTACCGCGAGAAAGATGAAGGATGGAGTTTGCGTTTGTGTCTAAGGCAAGTATTCTTGCCATTTCTCTTCTTTTTCAACCTTTTATGTTATGGTTAGAGGTGGAGCTTAGGTTGTGAGATTTGTGTGAAGCCGGCCGGTAGTCGTGCGAAACTCATGATTGATGGTGGAAGCTTCGAAATGAAGTGGTTTGTGATAATGAGATTGTTTGCTTTAGAAATAGTGGAAAGATGTGATTTTTCGTCGATTCGAAAATTTCGTTGGTAGTCGACCATGTTGATGTTTCGACTAGTGCTTATTTTGATGAAGAGAAAATACTCGTTTCATAGTTAAATCGACACGATAAGGTCGTGTAGTAGTTATATGCGTGAAAGGCGAACGTGAATTTCTTTACATGGTTAGCTTTCATTGCTTATATGCTTCTACAATTTTCTATATGTCTTGTGAGCTGAATGTGATGATCACAATGATATGATGAATACTAGAATTTCGATGGTACGATTAGTAGTGTAGCCGTCGACGCTCTCTATGATGGTTATTTCGACTATTTTTGAGCATATTTTACTGACGATATCAATATAATTATTGGTGAGAATTGAAGTGGTATTTTGCATTTTTGTCATTTCATACATGTACATTACACTAAGAGGATTACGGTAATGACCATCGGACGGCGAACCGATGATGCCCCATGGGAGCTAGCGAGGGAAATCGGGAAGCTTAAGGTTGTAGACCTTGAAGCTGTGCTTTGTGGTCTCGGTGGCAAATGCGCAAGTAAGTCGCATAACCTCATAGTAGAAGCAAGATGCCTATTGTTGTGTGGTATGCAGAAGATCGGTTTGAAAACTGATGGTTACAAGTGGAGTGGCATTCGTGAGAAATTCATGGGCATATCATATGTGGCGTCCCAGGCACAACCCTTCCTATATATCATTCTATCCTCACACGATTATAAGAGTTCGCACACGGAAACGTTTCCTCTTTTTTTTTTTTTAGCAATTAAAACTTGAATTTATAACAAATGAAAAATGTAAAGATGTCACTGGCACTAAATTTCAACATTTCTTTATTTATAAACATGGATGATACAAGGGTGAGTTCATACTAGGGAGGCTCTGTACAATGCTACTCCCATCGCTATACTATCAACATAAGACTCACCATTCCATCTATCAAAAGTGTATCACCTATCACGTGACCCTTTCCCAAAAAGTGTCAGTCACATGTCCCAAAAATGATCCTCCTCGTCCTCCAACTACAGCTCACTCCACCCCACTAGAAGCATCATCATCCCCATCATCGGACACGTATGGTATGGGCCCTACCAGTCGCCCACCAACACGAGCATACACCGCCAAAAAACCTAACAGTATAGGTCCGACAGGAGGCCCAACATCTACAGTCAAAACTGAGATACATCGCACAAACACTATCCCAGGGACATAAGGAATCTCGAACTCTAACAGGTGTCCAGAGAAGTCGATCGAGGCACCATACCTAACTGAGGAGGAGGCGGGTAGGATAGGCATAACTAAAAATCTATAAGAAGTTGTCAACAACAACAGTGAGCTAAGCTCAACAAGTAAAATATCTGTCAACCTATACTAAACAAGAATAGAATACATATCAACAGGCATAGGTATCACAGTCTTCTAGCTAGACTTACTAATCATAAAAATCATATTTTGTTGTGCTCATACTAGTAATCATCTCAGGTGTGATACTTTAACTCAGCAATCACATTCAACAGCACGATTCAAACATACACACACAACTTTACTCTTGCTTAGGTATCATTATCCCACTCCAAGTCACATGCCCGGTGCGCTCGCCGGACATGCAAGGAGGAAAACTCCCGTCTAGCGGGATTCGGTGCACACTCCGATCCGCTGCGGTGTACGCCGGAATTTTCAACGGCCCGCGCAGGCTTCGTGATCTACTAACCACGGCATCCCAATCAAACTCCCGAGGCATCTAGGGCATTCTCATCCTAGGCATCGTAGTCCACTGATTATGGCATCCCGCATTCCCTACGGCTCCTCGGGGCATCGTCGGTTCACTAACCGACGGCATTTAATAACCCAGCAAGTCCACACAACTAATCATTTCGTGTAGTACACAGTTCATCAACAACAATCGTCCTTTCTCGATATTACACAATTCACAGTTATAGCTATAATAGGAAATATCGTAAGTCGCATTCACGATCTCGTTCACTAAAGCACCGCCTTGACTAATCGTCAGCAACACATCCCACGATACATGGCTAACCACATCAAGGTCTAGCATGACTCATTGGAAAGATCAGAATTTATACATTTCATCTCCAGAAGACATCAAATTGAGATTCCAGCAATTTCACGTGGAAAATAGTAAGCTTTTATAAATTGGTAAAACTGGGCAGTCTTGCACCCGTTTTAAAATCAGACTTAAATAAATAGTGAATGAACTTTAAAAATTCTAAATTTTAGATATGTCACCGAAGACACCTTGATAAACATTTTTCATGAAGGATTCAAAGTCTAATTATGTCTTTAAATGCCTCGTTCGGGAGCTTAAAGTCAGACTAAAAACTATTCATCGGGACAGAATCCTTTTCAGTATTCAAATCATCTCCAAAAATTCTAAAATTTAAATATTTTGTAGATAAAGATGTCGTCAAGAACTTTTGTGAAGGAAGTTTGCTCAGAATCATTCTAGAAAATTTTATAAAAATTAAAGAATGTGGAAAGGTCACTGAAACAAAGTACCAGGGCAGTCAAGCACGTATTAGAGATTTGGTGTTCGTGCCACCCAAAACAACTCCAAAAATTATGAAATTAAAATATGTTATAGCTCCAGATGTTTTGAACAACTTTCATGAAGGAAGTCTTGCAAAATTCTAACCACAGAAATCTCTACAAAATTGGAAAGCAGTAAAGGTCCAGTGGAAACCGAATCTGGAAATCACAACTCAAGTTCAAGAATAATCCATGACATAATCTACACGAATTTGGTGTTCAAAAACACCCAAACCAGCAGCTAATTTCCATCACCACCATCCATTTCCATCAATATCCTAAAGCCACATCAACATTCAATCCATTCT
Organism: Syzygium syzygioides; assembly: GCA_031216285.1. Lineage (NCBI taxonomy): Eukaryota > Viridiplantae > Streptophyta > Magnoliopsida > Myrtales > Myrtaceae > Syzygium > Syzygium syzygioides. The sequence continues at coordinate 27,398,958 of CM062243.1, read as the reverse complement.
GATCTATTATAGGGAGGCAGAATTTCACTTGCCTTAACGGCTGAATACAGCGCGGCGCGGTTCGGAAATGGAAAGGGGACCACAGAAAATTCTTCTCAAGCCTTTCGTTGCACCTCAAGCCCACGGTGAGAAGGAACTTGGCGGCGTGAAGGTCTGGAAACGGCTCACCAGGATGGACAGCAAGCTGGAGGCGTCGGGCAATGAACTTGCTTCAGAGCAGAAAAAAACCAACGGAGGCTTAGGGGAAGAAGAAGAATAGGTCGACAAGGATGAAGAAAAATCAGAGGCTTGGGGGCTTTGCTGGACGATTTTCCTTCGCCGGTTGATTGAGGAAGAGCAGAATTTGTTGGGTGCTTTGCTGGACAATTCTTCTTCGCCGGTTGACTGAGGAAGAGTAGAATTTGTTGACTAAAGAAATGAAATGGGACAGCTAGCGGTGGGGCAGCAAATGGCGTGGAAAATGGAAAGCAAAGTAGAAGAGTGGGCTGATCATGTTGCATGAAGTCAGTGGAAAAGGAAATATTGGGCAAGAATTCAACTTGGGTGGATAACTTGACTAAAGTTCATAGTGTAAATAAAGGACATGATAAGGTCAGGACAGTTAATTCGTAGCGCAACGTTAACGAATAAAATGACAGATAATTGTAGGATGGTCTTGCGGTGGTTGACAAAGTGACGGTACGGTGATTTCGTAATAACATACGTGTCCTCCGAAGTTGATGCTTCCATAGCACGTCGTCGATTATTTAATTCCCATGAAATGTTCCGTTACGTACGTTCGTTAAACTAGCGAATGGAATTTTGGGATGCCACAACTCTCCTCACCTTATGAAATTTCGTCCTCGAAATTTAGATCCTTACTTGTTCCTTCAAACAATTGTGGGTACCGAAGTCTCATCTCTTCTTCACTTTCCCATGTAGCTTCCTCATCACCATGATGTTGCCATAGAATTTTAACAAGAGGAATGGTTTTATTTCTGAGAGTCCGCTCACCACGATCCAATATCCGTATTGGTCTCTCAATGTATTTTACCTTGTCGTCAACATCTATGATCTCAAAATCTAGCACGTGTGAGGAGTCAGGCTCGTATTTTCTCAACATTGATACATGAAATACATCATGTATATTGAAGAGCTTTGGTGGTAATGCTAACCGATATGCCAATTCTCCAATTCTCTCGAGTATTTCAAAAGGTCCTACAAACCTGGGACTTAATTTTCCTTTCTTTCCAAACCTTGATATACCTTTCATTGGTGATACTTTCAGGAACACATGGTCACCCACCTTGAACTCTAAGGGTCTTTGACGTCTGTCGGCATAACTTTTCTGTCGACTTTGGGCGGTTTTGAGCTTATCTCGTATTAGTTTCACGGTTTCCGTCGTGACTTGCACTAATTCTGGTCCTGTCAACTTTCTTTCTCCTATTTCATCCCAACAAACCGGGGTCCTACAAGCTCTTCCATACAAAGCTTCAAATGGAGCCATATGAATACTTTTCTGAAAGCTATTATTATATGCAAACTCCACTAAATGTAGCTTCTCGTCCCAGTTGCCTTTGAAGTCAATAACACAAGCACGTAACATATCCTCCAATATTTGTATCACCCGTTCTGATTGTCCATCTGTCTGAGGATGAAATGTAGTACTATACTGAAGTTTAGTCTCCAGAGCCACCTGGAGACTCTTCCAGAAGTTCGAAGTGAATCTTGGGTCTCGATCTGACGTGATGATCACAGGCACTCTGTGTAATCGTACTATATATTTAACATATAAGTCTGCATACTTCTCAAGTAAATGGTCTATTCGTACTGCCAAAAAATGAGCAGACTTAGTCAAACGATCTACAATCACCCAGATGGAATTGTGACCACTTGATGTCCTCGGTAAACCTTGCACGAAATCCATTGTTATATGTTCCCATTTTCATTCGGGAATTTCTAAAGATTTCAGCAGTCCAGCCGGTTTACGATGCTCTGCCTTAACTTGTTGACACGTTAAACACCTTGCTACATGTTTGGCTATATCCGACTTCATTCCATTCCACCAATAATATTGACGAAGATTATGACACATCTTCGTATTTCCGGGGTGAATACTATAATTACTTTGATGGGCCTCCATCAAAATTTCCTGCTTTAAATTCATCATTACCAGGCACACATATACGTCCACGGAATTTCACAACTCCTTCATCCGTTATGTGAAATTCTGACTTCTTTCCTTTCACAATTTCTTCTCGAACCTTTGAGATCTCAGGGTCCGTTTGCTGTATTGCTTTAATTCTCTGCATAATTATAGGCTCAATTCTCATCGTAGCCAATACACTGGAAAGATCCTCAATCTCAAGTTTAAAGTCAGATTCTGAAGCCTTCTCAAGTAAACACCATTCCTTGACCATCAGACTCGCCACAGTCAAAGCAGACTTCCGACTAAGAGCATCTGCCACTTTATTGGCTTTCCCTGAATGGTATAAGATTTCACAATCATAATCCTTTAATAACTCCATCCACCTTCTCTGTCTCATGTTTAACTCCTTCTAAGAAAATAAATACTTCAGACTCTTATGATCTGTATAAATTTCAAACTTTCCTCCGTAAAGATAGTGTCTCCAAATCTTCAATGCAAAAACAATTGCTGCCAATTCTAAGTCATGTGTCGGATAATTCAACTCATACAGTTTTAGTTGTCTTGATGCATAAGCGATGACCTTCCCATGTTGCAGTAAAACACACCCAAGGCCCTTGTGGGAGGCGTCGCTATACACAACAAATCCTTCTGATCCACATGGTATTGTCAAAATTGGGGCAGTAGTCAATTTTCTCTTAAGCTCTTGAAAACTTCGTTCACACACGTCGTTCCATTCAAATCTCGTGTCTTTCCTCGTCAATTGAGTCAATGGACTAGCCAGACGTGAAAATCCTTCTACGAATCTCTAATAGTAACCAGTAAGTCCTAAGAAACTTCGAATCTCTGTTAGTGTCGTTGGTCTAGGCCAATTGACTATCGCTTCAATTTTAGCTGGGTCAACTGTTATACCTTCTCCAGTTATTATGTGACCCAAAAATGCTACTTGATCTAACCAAAATTCACACTTACTAAACTTTGCATACAACTTATGTTCTCTCAGAGTCTGAAGTGTAACCCTTAGGTGTCGTTCATGCTCTTCATGTCCTTTTGAGTATATCAGAATATCATCAATGAAAACTATAACGAACTGATCCAAATAGGGTTTAAACACTCTATTAAATGGCCCGCGCAGGCTTCGTGATCTACTAACCACGGCATCCCAATCAAACTCCCGAGGCATCTAGGGCATTCTCATCCTAGGCATCGTAGGCCACTGACCACAGCATCCCGCATTCCCTACGGCTCCTCGGGGCATCATCGGTTCACTAACCGACGGCATTTAATAACCCAGCAAGTCCACACAACTAATCATTTCGTGTAGTACACAGTTCATCAACAACAATCGTCCTTTCTCGATATTACACAATTCACAGTTATAGCTATAGTAGGAAATATCGTAAGTCGCATTCACGATCTCGTTCACTAAAGCACCGCCTTGACTAATCGTCAGCAACACATCCCACGATACATGGCTAACCACATCAAGGTCTAGCATGACTCATTGGAAAGATCAGAATTTATACATTTCATCTCCAGAAGACATCAAATTGAGATTCCAGCAATTTCACGTGGAAAATAGTAAGCTTTTATAAATTGGTAAAACTGGGCAGTCTTGCACCCGTTTTAAAATCAGACTTTAATAAATGGTGAATGAATTTTAAAAATTCTAAATTTTAGATATGTCACCGAAGACACCTTGATAAACATTTTTCATGAAGGATTCAAAGTCTAATTATGTCTTTAAATGCCTCGTTCAGGAGCTTAAAGTCAGACTAAAAACTATTCATCGGGACAGAATCCTTGCCTCTCAAAATGATTTCATTTCAGTATTCAAATCATCTCCAAAAATTCTAAATTTTAAATATTTTGTAGATAAAGATGTCGTCAAGAACCTTTGTGAAGGAAGTTTGCTCAGAATCATTCTAGAAAATTTTATAAAAATTAAAGAATGTGGAAAGGTCACTGAAACAGAGTACCAGGGCAGGCAAGCACGTATTAGAGATTTGGTGTTCATGCCATCCAAAACAACTCCAAAAATTATGAAATTAAAATATGTTATAGCTCCAGATGTTTTGAACAACTTTCATGAGGGAAGTCTTGCAAAATTCTAACCACAGAAATCTCTACAAAATTGGAAAGCAGTAAAGGTCCAGTGGAAACCGAATCTGGAAATCACAACTCAAGTTCAAGAATAATCCGTGACATAATCTACACGAATTTGGTGTTCAAAAACACCCAAACCAGCAGCTAATTTCCATCACCACCATCCATTTCCATCAATATCCTAAAGCCACGTCAACATTCAATCCATTCTGATCTATTATAAGGAGGCAGAATTTCACTTGCCTTAACGGCTGAATACGGCGCGGTGCGGTTCGGAAATGGAAAGGGGACCACAGAAAATTCTTCTCAAGCCTTTCGTTGCACCTCAAGCCCATGGTGAGAAGGAACTTGGCGGCGTGAAGGTCTGGAAACGGCTCACCAGGATGGACAGCAAGCTGGAGGCGTCGGGCAATGAACTTGCTTCAGAACAGAAGAAAGCCAACGGAGGCTTAGGGGAAGAAAAAGAATAGGTCGGCAAGGATGAAGAAAAATCAGAGGCTTGGGGGCTTTGCTGAACGATTTTCCTTCGCCGGTTGACTGAGGAAGAGCAGAATTTGTTGGGGGCTTTGCTGGACAATTCTTCTTCGCCGGTTGACTGAGGAAGAGCAGAATTTGTTAACTGAAGAAATGAAATGGGACAGCTAGCGATGGGGCAGCAAATGGCGTGGAAAATGGAAAGCAAAGTAGAAGAGTGGGCTGATCATGTTGCTTGAAGTCGGTGGAAAAGGAAATATTGGGCAAGAATTCAACTTGGGTGGATAACTTGACTAAAGTTCATAGTGTAAATAAAGGACATGAGAAGGTCAGGACAGTTAATTCGTAGCGCAACGTTAACGAATAAAATGACAGATAATTGTAGGATGGTCTTGCGGTGGTTGACAAAGTGACGGTATGGTGATTTCGTAATAACGTCCGTGTCCTCCGAAGTTGATGCTTCCATAGCACGTTGTCGATTATTTAATTCCCACGAAATGTTCCGTTACGTACGTTCATTAAACTAGCGAATGGAATTTTGGGATGCCACATCATATGCATTCTCACATACATATTATTATTATTCATATCATGATGACAATCGATGATCTCATGGCAGACTTTTTAATTGTGATATAACTGTTTGAATTCAAAAGTTATGGCTTGATTTACTTGCTGAGTTTATCTCACTGTTGTTGCTTTTCATGTTTTCTAGACTGTTAACATGGCTTACTTTCTGCTGACTCGACCAATCTCCACTTATGGTTTGGTTTTAGATATTGAGGGATAGTTTGTCGAGTGTCCCGATCCCATTGTTCTCGGTGTGGTGTGGGAGCACCACTCGATCACTGTTTGGATTGACTGCTTTACACCTTTGGGTCGTTTGTTGTATAGCTTTGTATCTGACTACTTTCGCTTATATGGTTACTTGTATGGACCCTTTCCCTTTTCATGCAAGAGTATGAAGAGGTTCACAACTGGTGGTTCATCTAGCTAGGTGTTGGTGTAGCAACCCCTTTTTGTTTGAGCTTCATCATGGCCGCTAGCTGGTAGTCTCCTAGGACTTTTGGTGTTACAGTTTCAATTCAGGCATGAATGTGACTTTTTGTAGTGGTAGAAGGAGTAGACGAATCCTTGCTTCTCAGTTGCCATTTCCTTTGTGTTGTAATTATGCTTATCACCTAAAGAAAAAAAAATAAAAAGCTTTTAGTTATCTTCCTCTGATATCTCTGCTTTGTATTGTTGCTTTCCACTTGCGTTTTTAATCAAACTTGATAAATAAGCCGAATAGTTTTTATGACGGCCTGAGATGTCGTGACTCGAGTTGGTATCATCAGAGCCTTGTTTCTCCTTCAAGAACACTTAATCATTAGTGCTAAACACTTTGTCCAATGGTTCATCCCCTTTTTTAACACTAGACTCAAATCATCATTGGCTAATTTAAGGGACGAATTAAGATAAACGAGAGTTTTATGTGTCAACTTACGATTGACCATCCCATTCGGAATATGCCGAGTATGACTAGGCATAGTCAAACCACTGACTGGGCTGGACGACATAAGGCCGGATCAACCGGATTGACCAGACACAAGACCTGTTCAGCTGAGCCTGACCAGGCACAATGCCTGTTTAGCCGAGCCTAACCAGGTACAGGGCCAGGCACATGGCCAAGTCTGATTGAGCATTAGACCGGGTGCTGGTCGGAACTGATAGGCACGAGAACTAGCACTGTCAGGTCCCGAACCACTCACGGTTGATGCTTATTGACTGACCATAATTTGAACAAGCCCGTGAAGCATGGTCAATTGTTAGAATGTCCCGTTGATTTTAAAATGAAATGCAAGCAGAAGCAGAATAAATGAGACAAATCCATGCAATTAAAGCAAACGGTGCACGTTGTATTTACATGACGGACTCGTGTTTATTTTACACGCCCTATCTCGGGGCAAGCAAGCCTCACACTAGATTTTTCATATGCCTATTTCTAAGGCACCTCCGAGTACAAGCCATATAGACAACAAAATTTGGCTTGGATCCCTAGCTTCTTTACGGCTACTAGCTTCTCACTCTCACTCGCTCCTCCCCGCCCTCGTTCGCACGGCTATCCTCACGCCCTACCCATCATCGATCCCGGAGCCGACCTACCCGTGCCATCAAAGGGACCGCTAAACCAACGAAGGGGCCCGACCCAGTCCCTATTGGCTAGATGATACCAAGCCACATACGAGTGCGGGACAAGGTATTCCCGGCCTTCGTCAACCATAACGTAGGTCGTAATCCTATAGTAGGCACAGTTCTCACGGGCATCAATCACCGTTAGGAGCTCGGCTCTCATATCGATGGGATTGTCAAACTGAGTCGGGGGTGATGCCATTCTACGGACCTGAAAAAGAGGAAACAACGGGGAGTCAGTCGAGGAGACTCAGCAAGTAAAGACTCTAATAACAAGCGAGGACATATCGATCTCCGATACACAAACCATTTCTTACCGTACCTGCCTTAGTAGCCAATCAAACAATAATGTGTATACCAAGCATAACACAAGAACTTCAAGCATGGCTAGTTCACGGTTTACCTCATTTGTTGCGCGTCAATTTTTATTTCGGTATTAATTAACATGCAAAACCATGAAACAAGGCAAACTCGTTATAGAAAACGCAACATTTGAACACCAAGAGCCGAGAAACGGTGGAATGCTCATGATACAACATATCTCAATGTCATTTCTCGGTATTAGGGAATTCACTTACTACTAAATGAAACAAGAACTAGAGAGTGGAGAATGGACGGTGGGACGGCGGTCTTGGGGTCTCGGGCGACTTAAGGTGGCTGACCCTTTCTCTCTTTCTCTCGGCTTGTTCTCTCTCCCTCTCAGCTCTCTCTTTCTTTTTTTTTTCTTTCTCTCTTGGGCGTGAGTGGCCGGCTATGTATGTGAAAAGTGTGGCAATTCTCTCCTAATGTCCTTTATTTATAGGGTAATGGCTTGGGGTTTATTGATGTAAGCACATATGTCATTAGAGTATGAGGTAAGCCATGACCTCATTAGTTTATTAAAAGCATAGGCCAAATTCATGATTATGAGCAATAACTCTCTCTCTCCTTGGGTTCTCTCCTTGGCCGAAACTCTCTCACTTTGAGTTAAATAATTGGTGCCTTGGTGACTCAAGGGCTTCATAAATAGTCTCATAAACGCTGATAAGAAAAGTAAATACAAAGGGGACACCTATGTCAAGCATTAAATGAAGGTAATAATGAAGATGATAAGCTTGGACTTGGTCTAAGACTTCTAGGCTTTTCTTTGATATCAACGTAAGCTCACAATCAGAATTTCTAAGGGTTGGTTTCTGTCCCAAACGCAAAAACATACAAATAACGCCTAAAATGAACCCTGCATCATACTTAGATTAATCACTTTCCAAGATTCTCTATAAAATAAAATACTAAATAAACTCAAATGAACTAAGGTTGGATGTATAAAACCATCTAAAAATGACCAAATAAGGTTAAGGAAGTGTTTAGACTAAAACTGGGCAAAATTGTGCTTCTCGAGTGGCCTGGCGCATGGCTTGACTGGCCGAGCTTGATCAGGCAATTTGCCTGTGCGTGGCCGGGCACATGGCCGAGCACTTGGCCGGTTTTGCACGGGCGTTGTGCCTAGTTGCACGAGCAACGTGTCAAGCTGCACGAGCGGCACGCCGGGCACAAAATAGAACAGAGCACTCCTAAGGTTGGTTCATGGTTCAAGTATAATTATTAGTTCATGCATAGGCACAACACATGACTCATGGACAATTTTCATGGGCACGAGACTAGGTCGGGGCCGAATCTCATGGGTACAAGGGTCGGGCACGGTGCTAGGCACACGGTCGAGCGTGTGGCCTGTCCGCGGCCGAGCACATGAGCACGGTGGCCGGTTATGACCTGGCCAACGTAGCAGGCACGATGGCCGGCCCATAGCCAAACCATTAGCCCTCTGGCCTAGTACATGGCTCGTTCATAGCTTATTCATCATAACTTGACAATAAATTTTACAACCAATCCTCACCCAAGTACTAGCGATCTAAGGTTGACCCTCGACCCTCGGTTTTTTTTATGCTCAAATTCAGGGATGTCATAAGCACAAGTACCAAGCACAGTGGCTAGCATATGGCCGAGCACAGGGTTGGGCACGTGGCCTGACTGACCGGCGCAAGACTGGTCCATGGCCGAGCATAGAGCTTAGTTCTCGTCCAAGCGACAGGGCTACTAGCCTGGTCTGTCTATAGCCTACCTCGCTTCACCGCAACAATTCATGGCTGATTCACGATCGGTCCATGTTTGAGTATCAATGATTTATGATCGACCTTCGGTTGTCATGTAATCGCATGGAATTAATTCGTGACCAATGCACAGCCGTATGGAATCGGTCTATGGTCACCCGCGACCGGTGCATGGCCAAGCAGAAACACCCGCGATCGGCACATGCCTGCACGATATTAATCCATGATCGCTTGTCGATTAGCTCAGTACGTAATTGTCCCACTGCCGACCCTTATGGTCGAGTTGTCGATCCATGATTGAATCACATTGATCGACTTGCATGATTGGAAAGTCGTTTCACTGTCGATCCCTTAGCCGATCTATGACCGATCCCTTAGTTACCCGTTCCGATCAAACCGATTGGTCCATGGCTGACCCTCGAATCGATCCACATACCGATTCTCTAGCCATTTTCCTTGGTCAATTCGGGGTCCGTACCACGGATGTCACAATATGTATAGATTGTTTACAATTCAATATATGTAGTACAATCTCTAATTACAATAGCAAATCTTGAACTCCTTTAATTCTTTCGTTTCTCGAGCATGATTTGAAGGCCTTGATGACTTAATCTCAAGCCAAATGTAATGAATTTTGATCCTCTTCGTGAGCCAAACTCGAACGCCTGAACTCGAATCAAGGAAAATTAAGCTCTTTATGATCTAAATTCAGTGGAGTTTCACGTTATTGAAAAAACTTCGGTCTCAAAGAAACAAACATCCAGTCTATTTAAAAGGAAGGAACATATTTGTTACAAATTTGACTTGGATTAATGTCAATATAATTTACGTAATTGACTAATAGTCATATAATAAATTGATATTAAACTCATGAACTTAGCTCGCATATGTTTTTTTGTTGTCAAATTTAAAATCATATAAGATAAGTTTTTAAGTAGGATAATGGAAATAAATTTCAAAATAAAAATAATTGAAGAATTTTTTTATTTATATTCAAATTTAAACTTAATAAATGATAGAAATTTGAAGGTGACAAATCACTAAACAGTTTGGCAATTGGTTGAACATGAGCTATGCGACATAAGTATGAGCCGCGTGACAATTACAAAGTTGATTTGAAGTGCCACATGGCAAGTAAAAAGCAAGTAATCTCTTAACTCCGACTTCAATCTGTCTTGACTTTAACTGTACATAATAGGATAAAAGAGACCAGTAAGTTCCCTATTCTCCAAAACTATGGAGTTGTTTGATGTGACGGTCCGTTGTTCGTTTTAGTTAATAATGATGAAAAATAAGATTACTAATGCTAATCTTGTTAGTGTATAATTTGATATGACGAAAATATGAGATATTAACACTTGCAAAATTAATGAAATTGTGACTCATTGTTCATGGATATTAGTCCAAGTAGGGGTGTAAAAGTCCAGGTCGAGCCGACCCGGCCTGACCTGACCTAGCCTGGCCCAATCCGAAATTTTAGGATATTTTGGGGTTAAGTCTTATTTTCTCTGGGTATGAGTTTTAGATATGAGTATTTATCAGGATTGGGTCGGGCCAGGCTGGGCTAGGCTTTTTTGACTTGGCATCAAATATAACCTTTCCCCCCTCTCTTCCCTTCACTTCTTCTTTCTCTGGCGGCTGTGAACTTCTCTCTCCCCCCTTTCGTTCTCTCTGCTCCTCCTCGTCCTCGAGTTCGAGTTTGTGGCAATGGTGGCCGTGAAGTTTACGAACATGGCCATAGTGGCCTTCATCCTCACCCTCACGGTGCTCGTCGTGACAGCCCAGGTCGAGGCCTCGGCACCGCAGCCTTCTTCTCTTCGCCTCTTTCCTTAGGACTCTCCATCTAGTTCAGCCTCAACCGCGATAGGAGATTGGAGGACAACCTGATCTTCCTCGCCTCCCACGCCGCTGTCGGGATAGCGAAGTCGTCAATCCTGGACAGCCCCAGGTTCCAGCATATCCAATCGATCTTGCCTTTGCCCCCCTCAACCCGGAATCTCGTCTACTCGAACAAATCTAGCGACCATGTGTGGAGTGTGGCCGAGGCGGAGGATGAGGAGTTGTTGGGTGAGTGCGACAACGAGGATGCGTCGTAGTCGTAGTGCTTCGCTACGTTCAGGCGCTCGAGCCGCCTTTTCGTCGACCCCCAATTTGTCCCGGACTCCATCGGCTTCGCTCTAAAAAAGAATTAGGGCATGTGGCAACTGCATAAGGCTTAGGATTTTGGGACCATAAACCCGACCCAAACCGACCCGCCTGACCCTATTCTTGGAGTATATGCTCAACAGGGTCTTGGGTTGGGTCAGGTCGGGTCGAGCGTGACCCTGTATATTTCGGGTCAGCTCCCACGTCGCTGTCGGGATAGCAAAGTCGTCAATCTCGGATAGCCCCAGGTTCTGGCATATCCGATCGATCTCGCCCTCGCCCCCCTCAACCCGGAATCTCGTCTACTCGAACAAATCTAGCAACCATGTGTGGAGCGAGGTTGAGGTGGAGGATGAGGAGTCGTTAGGCGAGTGCAACAATGAGGACGCGTCGTAGTCGTAGCGCTTCACCACGTTCGAGCGCTTGAGCCGCCTCTTTGTCGATCCTCAATTTGTTTCGGACTCCATCGGCTTTGCTCTAGAGAAGAATCGAGGCATGTGACAACTGCATAAGGCTTAGGGTTTTGGGACCGTAAACCCGACTCAGACTGACCCGCCCGATCCTATTCTTGGAGTATATGCTCAACGGGGTCTTGGGTCGGGTTGGGTCGGGTCAAGTCGAGTATCATGAAGCTCGACCCGACCCATTGACACCCTAAGTCCAAGTTAAAGATTTGGAGTTAATTAATTCATGGATCTTTAGGTTATTGGGTCTCCATTATGTACCCAGATAAAATCAACACAATGTTGATTTTTTTTAAAGAAAATTACACAAATGGTTTTTGAACTTTGATCAATGTATAATGTGTCCCTTATATATTTAATTTGTTCAATATCGTCTTAATGTGCATTGTCGTCCCTGAACTTTCAATTTATTCAATATGGTCCATAAATTTTTTATACATGTTCAATTTAGTCTCTAGACTATACGAAAATGTCCAATGTTGTTTCTAAACTTGAATTAATAAAATGACGACATTGAAAATTTTCATATATTCCATAGACTAACTTGAACGTGTGCCAAAAGTCTGGAGACCGTATTAAACAAATTAGAAGCTTGAGAAACATATTGGTCTAAAGTTCAAAGATCACATTGAATAAATTAAAAAAGTTTTGAATTATATTACATATTGGATCAAAATTCATGGATAATTTGTGTCATTATCCTTTTTCTTTTTTAGTTTGGAATTGTGTTGATTACACTTGCCTTAATATCGCCTCTAATCCATTTCGTTCCCACTTGTGGAAAAAATCAGCACGGGCGAGGCCCTCGAGTAGAGCCACAGCGACGAGCGAGCAAATCTTCGAACATCACAAAATTTCGCAAAACTCGAAACTCCGCTTGATCCGGACGAAGCTCTCTTCGCTCTCGATTCGGGCGGGCGCGCGATCTCATGCCGATCTGAGCAAATTCCGGCGTCGCGGTGCTCGATTCGCGGTGACGCAATGGCGTTCATGGCCGTACTGGAGTCGGATCTTCGCGCCCTCTCCGCCGAGGCTCGCCGGAGGTACCCCGCCGTCAAGGACGGCGCGGAGCACGCGATTTTGAAGGTGAGAGCGCGGTCTTGGCCCGCCGATGAGTTTCTGTGACGCATCTCTGCGTAAAAATGCTTGTATCAGTGGCTTCTGCGTACGCTTCTGTATATGCGCTTCTGGTCTGGTATGTGGTTGGTACCTTGTTGATTTAAACGTGACATGCTGTCAGGATATGTCTGGGCGTTAGAGAAGCTGTGTGACTATGAACTGTTATATATTCTGTCTGTTTGTGTTATCTGCATTTTGTCTTGTTGATGTAAGTGGCTGCGAATGGTGGAGTTTGATTTGTTTGGAGGTTGGAAGTGTGTCTGTCTAGTTTAAGATATTGCAGTTTGGAAGGCAGTATCTTGGAAATGTGGATTTTGAGCGGCTGCGCTTTGGTGACGTTTTTTGTGGGACTTGTGTATGTGTAGCTTAGTGGCCAACAGCTGCATCTCTTTCTGATTTGATAGACACTGCAATTTATTCCACTTGTTTGTGAATCTATTGGGAGATCTATGTATGAGTCTGGAATCGTGGAAGAAATTGTCATATAAGAGGATGACACTTTATTTGATTTTGACTTGCAGCTACGCTCGCTCTCGAGTCCAAGTGAAATTGCACATAACGAGGACATATTACGGATCTTTCTGATGGCTTGTGAGGTCAAAGCAGTGAAGCTAAGTGTCATTGGGCTATCGTGCCTACAGAAGCTCATATCTCATGATGCTGTTGCGCCATCAGCTCTGAAAGAAATACTTTCTACTCTTAAAGATGTGAGTTATCCATGAACACGACATGTTCTGTTTTTAACTTTAAATTAAATGCAAATCACTGCCACGTTAAGTTCAGAGCTCACGCGAACCACCGAATTGCTTTCACTCTGGAGTCGGCATTACCTGACTATATGTCTGGAGTAGAGGGAAATTCCATCACTAACATTACCCTCTTTAACTTTCCCATAACTTTCTGGTTCTACCACAGTGTATTGTCCTAGCCTCTCCAGAGAGCAAACAGTTGACATGTGTCTTAGTTTGTTGAGCTTTAACAAAGCCATTATTGCAGTATGATGAGATATACTCGAGCAACCAGGAGTAGAACAAATTCCCAAGAAACTCTGTCCCCATCCCAATTTGTTAACGGAAGCAAGGACTGCTTTTGCAAGTGAGCTGCAATTGAATAAGACTGATGCTTCAGCATGTATGTTGCCACCTAGTATCTGGTTTCTTGTTGAAGTGTAGTGTCTTCGTGATGTTCTGTTTCCTGCACTTAAATTTCATAATCATGATTTTGTCCATCATATTTTTCTTTTTACTGCACAAATTGCTCTAGAAATTCTCAGGAAGCTATCTACATGGAGTCCTCTGCATCATAAGCCTTTGACCTTCCTGGTCAGTGTTTAGAATTTAATTAATGCCAGGACATTGATAAAAGAACCTGAAGTTGGACACCTCACTGATCAAGGAGCCGCTATAAGTCTTAAGGAACTATTGGATATTTGGCTTGATGACCGGGTAGAGAACAGAAGCAGGGATGCTAATTTTTCTCATTAAAATCTTCAAGTAACGTTTGGAAATTACTACCATCTTGTATGTACTGTTGATTTTGGGACCTTCCTTGTGTAACTGATTCTTAATGTAGAAGAAGATAGAGGGAGCAAGAACTTCAATAAGAATTGTAGCTGATCTTCTTACTGAACAGTTTTGGGTCTTTCTTAATACTCAAAATCTAAAAATCACATTTGGAAGCTAATGTCCTTTTCTCCATGCAGCATTCTGAGATGAATGACGAGACTGTCCAACTGAAGACGCTACAGACTATATTGATTATACTGCAGTCACAATTGCATCCTGAAAATGAGGTAAGCTAATCTCTAACCAGACTGTTGACTTGAAAGTGCATCAATATTCCATTGAAAAATCGACTTTTAGCAGATTTGAAAATGTTTACATTTTTGGAGACAACAGTGTGAAGTATTTTTGTTTCATTATGCCATCATGGCTGACCTCAGACCTACTCTAATGATAGAACTTGGGCTTCTAATTTTATATTTCCATTATAACATTGGATGCTTTTGTTTTGGCATATTTTAGGGGACTCCTATTTCTTTCTTGTACCTTTATGCAGGATGTTAAAACTGTTGTGAGCATAAGTGAGCAAATATTTTATTGGCATGCTGAATCTGCACTATCTACTTTAGTATAATTACAGGTTGAGAATATATTACTATGATACAGTCCATGAAACCTCACTGGTTTCATATATTTACTTTTCTTGCATGTTTGAGTGCATTTTTTAGGTTGGCACTGAATATAAATAGATTTCCTTTACTTTGTCCGGTCAATGCATTCATCCAAGTCAGTTTTGTGTGGACTAAGTGGGCAAATTTCTTTAGATAGTTTGCTTTTGTCTACTTATCAAAATTAATGTGTTTTATCCCGACTGGATGCATATGTCTTTTAATCAGGCAAATTAACGGGCGCTAATCTAAGGTGGATTAATCTCTGGTGTACAGGCTATGTAAAGTGTTTTTGCACAAGTTGTGTCCATCACAGTGGATATAGGCAGTTAAATCAACGATAATGGAGGTGGCTGGTGTAAAGAACACTACATAGACCCATGTATGCTGTGTTAGTCCATCTTAAGTTACCTTACTCATTAACTTTTCGTGCATGCACTAGGTAACTTGAAGCCGTTCATTTTACTATTTTTCCCTTCATGACAGATTTTGTTAGGTTACTGTCTTTAGCAAGTGAAAGCCTGTGCCTTTTGTCTGTGATCTTGTATATATAGTCTCTTTCGATTCATGAGAAGTAACTATGAGGGTGGATTATGGTGTAGGCTTTCTTGCACCGATAACTTTTAGTATTGTTGTTTTCGAGTTCTTCATGCCATTGATTCTCTTTGTTTTGTTTGTTTTCCCTTATAACTTTTAGGAAAACATGGCTCAAGCTCTTGGCATCTGTCTTCGACTTTTGGAGAGCCACCGTTCTTCAGATAATGTGCGGAAGTAAGTCAAGTACATTTTGGCTGAGGACTTGATGTTTTCTATAGACAGTGCTTGTAGATGCTTACAGTACACCTTATTTGTAGTATCAATTCTTTCATTATCAGTTGCCCGTGATACAAAACATTAATTTTGTGCTTTTCACGAGGAAGTCATTTTTTCCGTTGCCCACATTTGGAAATTCACTGGATTTACTATTCCCTTCAGTACTGCAGCAGCAACTTTCAGGCAAGCTGTGGCATTGATATTTGACCATGTGGTTGCGGCTGAGTCTCTTCCTGCTGACAAGTTTGGTCTCGGAGGCCATCTAGTTCGAACTAGTTCCGTTACTGGTGATGTTGGCCGCAGCATGAATCTATCAGAGTCAGTCCTTTAGTCTCCTTCTGCATTATATTGGTCTATGGACACTCTAGTTTAGGAACTATGTTTGATGGTCATTTGTGTGCCTAATATTTCACCTTTTCTTGGTGTTTATATCATTAATAAGCTATCCAATGGATTCACAGATCACTTGAGCATGATATTGGTTCTGGATGGCCATCGCCCAAGAGTGAAACATTAAGTAAAACTGGAAAGCTTGGGCTTCGGTTGCTTGAAGACCTAACAGCTCTTGCCGCAGGTGGATCTGTATGTGCTGAATTGGACCATTAGATTTCATCCAAGCCAAATGCTTAAGTGTTTTTGTAGGCTTGTACGATAAATCATAACTATCGTTCTTCAATTATTGTAGCTCTATGTCACCGAAATTCGTTCTGATATGCATTTGCATATATACTGCAGGCGGTTTGGTTACATGTTGGCTCTCTTCAGCGGATTTTTGCACTTGAAATACTCGAGTAAGCAATAGGCCTTCCTGTGTTATACCGTCCTTCTGAACCTTATGCCCGACTTCCAATTTTAGACGGTGGGATGTACAAATGGCACAGAAGTAGGGGCTATGCTTTTGCTGAACATCATCCTTGAATCAGAGTTATCTTTTTGCCGAAAACATAAGCAGCGGCTCAAGTCAGGACTTATGAGCCTGATTCTAGAAATACAATTGGTGCAACAGGGAATAAATGTTACACAGAATTTCAATTTTTTCTTTTAGTCTGCTGAAATTGGAGAGTAAAATGGAATGAGATGATCTTGTTTCCTTGCTGGTGCCGGGTTTGAGCTGCTTTTTACCTTACTAAACTTCTTCTCCAATGTAAGTATGAAATATGATTACTCCATCCCAGAGGAGGAATAATTGCAATGCGAATCATAGAAAAACTCGTGTGGGAACTAAGATGCCCATTGGGTACCTTTTTGACTTATTTTGTCAACCTGAAATGACCCTTGCTTTTTTTGTATCAGGGGGATTTTATTTCTTTTTTTTTTTTGGGTGAAGTAGGGGGATTTTATTTCTTCCTACCTTGTATTGGGAAGCTTTTTCTGAAAATGACAAGCAGAGATATTCCCCCATGATTTCACTTTAGACTGGATTTACTACGTCAGTGGAAGCTATTTTGGACTTGCTCTGAAGTTTGCATATTTTTTATCGCAGGTTCATTCTCTCCAACTATGCTGTTGTTTTTAAGACCTTAATATCCTACGAACAGGTTAGGAGTCAAATCTCTTAACTGATGTCCCTGTACTTTGCTAATTTAAGTGACAAAATCTTTTCAGTTGAAAATATGGTACACCATTTCAACAGGTTTTGCGTCACCAGATATGTTCACTCCTGATGACATCCCTTCGGACTAATGCTGAGGTAATCTCTCTTCCAGAAGATACTGTACATCTGGCTTTTGATACTGGATATGATGTGGATGATGACAGCTTTTCTTTTCTAATTCTATATGCTGAAACAGCTTGAAGGGGAAGCAGGGGAGCCTTCTGTCCGACGGCTGGTTTTGCGGTCAGTTGCTCATATTATCAGGCTTTACAGTTCATCTCTTATCACTGAATGTGAGGTATATACTATTTTGACCATCTCTTGTACATGTAAATCACATGTAACATAAGTCATACTATTGAACATCCTCGAGAATCACTATCTGATGGACTAGCATAGTACCTCGCATCATAGGTCACTTTGGATGTCTGTTTCTCATATTTTTCTTCATTATAGTCTGGTTTTCATATAGGTTATGACACTCGCATTCCTTTTTTATCTTTCTTGAAGCTATTTGATCCCCTTATTTCTCTTTCCAGTTAAATATAATTCCATTGACAGTAAATTTTTGTGGCTTGTATCTCAGCAAACTCTATTTCCTGTCCTTGTGCAGGTTTTCCTTAGTATGTTAGTGAAGGTTACATATCTTGACTTACCTCTATGGCATCGCATTCTTGTTCTTGAAATTTTGAGGGTAAGTGTTCTACTTTTCATTATTTCAAAGTTAATTTTTACAATGGAAATAGATGCATCAAATCTCTATGTTTTGTAATTGGCAGGGATTTTGTGTTGAGGCACGGACACTAAAAACTCTGTTTCTGAACTTTGACATGTAAGTCATAAAAGTCTACATATTTATTTTCTAATGTGTTCATTCTCTCTCTCTTTCTCTCTCTCTCTCTCTCTCTCTCATGCTTGCGTGCACACACACGCTCATGCAAGTACTTACACATGCACGTCATGAACACACACATATTGTGCATACACCGAAAGCTAATAAAGTCCTACAGATGGTAGTAATTAACATAAATCTTTGGCCCAAAAAAAGAAAAATCAAGGCTAAGGTTACAAAGTATTTATGAAGACAAGGAGATGATCTTCGAATGGGGGAGGGGTCCTGTTTTGGGGGCAGTGTTGAGGTTGTTCTGTTTAAGTTGTACTAATTTAAATGTGATGCTGTATGTATGAGAATATGATCCACAACTAGGTCCCTTTTGCATGTTGAAGCTAGGATGAAAGGCTTGCATGCTGGAAGATATTTAAGTAACTGAACTGGTCAGTAGAATTCTCATGATCACTTAAGCATGAGATATGTCATACGAGGTCAAACTGGAAGATCTTATTTATAGAAAGGATGGCTTAGTGATGTCAGAACGCCTTTTGCAAATAGTAAATGTTCATATCCGAATAGACATTTGTCACTTGCATGAATTAGGATTGTAGCATGGCCACTATCGTGAATTTATTATGGGCATCTGCTGGGGGCAGTATTATTCTAAACTCGAAGTACTGCTACTGAAGACTATCAATGTAGGTCATTTAATTGGGTGAGCATTGTGTTTAGTGTATGATACATGATTGCTTCTTAATGTGCTTGTGGCGTATCAAGTATTTGCATTGGTTTTATTTAACTTAATATAAATTATGGCCTTTCAAGTAATAGCATAATGATTTCTTCTGGTGCCGATGAGATAACCTTATAGTAGGTAGACAACCCCCTTTTGTCTATTCAAATCATAGTAATGATGGAGCATTTTTCTTTTCTAAGTACGGTCGAAGCCCAGATGCGTACATTTTTTTATTAGAAAAACCTATTCTGAAGCCTTAAATCTATAGATTCTCTTTGAAAAAGTTCAGATTGTGTTATTTGGAATTTCTTATTTTTTACGTAAGAGAGATTCAGGTATTGCTGACATTCCCATTACTCCTCTTTTAGAGCACCATCGTAATATTTTATGTAATTGTCCAGTTGCATGTATAATGAGATTATGCTTGTAGATTTTATCTTTGATGTGAAGGTTTGGGCGAAATATTAGTTGTTTACAGTGAGTTACTTCCATGCATGGGATATAGAGGATCTCAATGAATTGGTTTTCTCATAAATTATCTGGAGACAAAGAACCGTTTTTTGGCAGTCAAGAACTTTGTTGTGATTTCCATTTAATAGATGATGTCAACAGCTAAGCCTTTTCCGTCTATAGCTTTTGTCATGTTTTGTTATTATTCTCATTGATAAGAATAATCATATAATAACACATCTGGGGTTCATCTTTCAGAATGTTTACTAATAACTTCTGGAGAGCTGAAAAAGTATAGAATTTATTCGTCTGTTTTCTGGTTGAAATGCAAGTACAAGCAAAATATTTTAGAAAACTCTTATATCTTTCCATTTTCAATTTGAAGGATCAAAGTACGAAGAAAATTGAAATTGGAAGCACCTCATGCGGTTCTAGAATATGAAATTGAAAAAGGAAAGCAGTTGTTGGCAAATATTTAAGAGAAATGATGTTGGAAAATTTTTTGAGCAACAAAGTCCCCTAAAATTGTGTTAATAGTCCAATTGAAAGTTAAAATGATCTATTAACAAGTGGGTAGCTATGAGCAATTAACTTGCTGCGGATATATCTCAGAGTGTGGCTCTATTCCTGTGTGATCACTTTTGGATAGCAGTATTGGACCTTTTATCCCACCTTCCTTAAAGTTAATGGTTTAACAACATCGTTTAAAAGACAAGATCTCTATTTGAGCTGAGGTTCTGGTGCCTGTTATTTTGGGAACTATGAGAAATATACCAGCATGTGTATGACAAATTTAGTGCTCAGTTGATGAATTAAGAAGTAGTGACATAGCTGTATAAAGCAAGAATGGTTGCGTAGAAATTTGTTTTAACCAAGCAGTTTAGTTTCTTTAACCATAACTTTTTCTATAATTTGTAGGAACCCAAAGAATACAAATGTTGTGGAGGGTATGGTTAAAGCTCTAGCTCGAGTTGTTTCGAGTGTACAGGTGAAATTTATCTAGTAGTTTTGGTTATAAAATATATACGAGTTTTGAACATCTTAATTCTCGACTTGATTCTTTACATCCTGATTTATGTAGCTTTGCGCTCTTATAATTCTTTCATAGAAGGCTTAAAAGCCAGAATTTCTTATAGGGAGATGCATTCATGGCATAGCCAATCTTTCTGAACGTTATTCCACAATCATGACTTCATTGCTTGCATCAGATGCAAGTTTAAATAGCCACAAGCATCACAAGTTTCACTATGAAATGGGCAGTTTTATGGGCTGCAGAGTATTTGTAATGTCTTGATGCCTATCTCCGGTTATTACTGTTGCTTTATCTTGTTGGTTGGGGCCTTCTTTGAGCAACCTTTGCTTTTAATTTGACCTATAAATGTTGGCAAGTAAAATTGCTTAGAATTTTTCATAGTTTTGCTTTACTTTATAATATATTTTTTGGTTAAATTCAACTCAGCTCTTACATAGGGTCTGTGGTCAGGAGTGTTGTCTATTGACAGGAAATAACTAGCATCTGGAAATTTTTAACCAAGGAATAACTTCTAGCTATATGACTCTAATGTAGGTTCAGGAAACGAGTGAAGAGAGTCTGGCCGCTGTTGCCGGGATGTTCAGCAGTAAAGCTAAAGGTTTATCTTTTGTATTCTCAGACTAATGCTTGCAGTTGGTAATTTCTTTGAATAATATGTGGTCATTTAAGGCAAACACATCTTAATTATTATTTTCTTCTTGGTAATTTCTTCTTTGGAACTTTGTCAGAGCTGTTACCCTTTCTTTGATGAGTACTTTCAATGTCCCTCTTAGCTTCTCTTTCTCAACATTGCTATGCCCAGAACAAGGAGCAATCATCAAAACACTTTTTAAAATCTGGTGCGGATAATATTCTGACCATTGCAAGAAGAGAACCGAAAATAGCTTGAATTACAAAGGATCATAATCTGGACTTCCTAAAATCCAACTGTTTTTCTCCTATAAATAGCTAATATCTCTTGGAACTCAATTACCTGTCTTAGATCTGTTAGGAAATTTCATGGCACACTGCTATGTCACTCATATTTAGTAAATACGGGTCGAATGGCATAAACAATAGTATCTGGACTTCTTGCTCTTTCTTCTTGTCCAAAACTGTGGTTGTTTTTCTTCTTTTCCTGCATGAGTCTGCCGTTAGTTACTTCAACTCTCGGTTGAAAGTGATTTGATTTGGAAATATGACTGGCTTCTTGCAGGTGCAATCTTGATTTTTTTTTTCATTTTCAAACGACTCCTTTCTTTTAAAGACCAATAAGAGTTTGCTTCCTTGATGTCCATAGTTCACTCAAAGGTTCCAGTATGTCCTTATATTTCGACCTCTTGAAGTCGAAATATAATATTATGAGCCTATTTACATGTATATAGGACATGCTGGGACTGATATACTACTTACAGCTGGACTGGTATACTAGTTACAGCTGGATTTATAAGGCATAGAAACATAAATGTCGTAGCCTACAAAAAATAACAAATTTAAAACTTGATGACAAGTTTCTATTCTAATCAGGTAAAAGGTCATCAAGTTCACATGTGACCTATTTCTTCGTGCAGTTATAATGTGTCACGGCTGCGGATTGTCTATCTGAAACAAGAATAAACATGCCACTCTCTGCTTCTCCTTTATTTTTAATTTACCAAGCACTAGGGAAAACTGATGGTTTGACTGAATTGCAGGGATAGAGTGGAGCCTTGATAATGATGCATCCAATGCTGCAGTCTTGGTTGCTAGTGAAGCCCATGCAATAACTCTGGCTATTGAGGGTCTTTTAGGTGTCGTATTTACAGTTGCGACATTGACCGATGAAGCAGTCGATATTGGTGAGGTGATTGTCATTTTCTACCCTACTATGTGCCTTTAATGTTCCTTTATGTGCTTGTTATGTAAAGAGCATGATCTTACACTCTTTTGATGTATCCAGCTTGAATCGCCTAGAAGTGGATATGACCAACCACTGAAATGTACTGGGAAGACTGCCCTTCTCTGCATTTCCATGGTTGATTCTTTGTGGTTGATAGTACTTGATGCTTTGTCCCTGATATTGACTAGGTACTCTAGTTTTCTCTTACACTGGTTTATCTATTTCAAAGAAAATATACCATTATTTATCTGATGTGGATGCATTTAAAAGGTCACAAGGAGAGGCTATTGTGTTGGAGATCTTAAAAGGATACCAGGCTTTCACTCAGGTTATACACTGCTTTCTCTCTTGTGCCACACTAGCAACATCACTTCACTATAATCTTAAGATTACCAGTCTTCCATTTAAGTACAAGTGGGTTTGCCGAATCTGTTAAGCTGTTCTACACTGCTTCTGAGTCGCTTTTCTATGTGGGGTGCTATGTTCGTCACTGGTTTTCTGTTGCTTCACAGGCGTGTGGTGTTCTTCGTGCTGTGGAACCTTTGAATTCATTTCTTGCATCTTTATGCAAATTTACGATCAACTTTCCTGTTGAGGCAGATAAGAAGAGGTACTAAGGAGAAACTTTTGATTCTAGGCTGAGTTCTGGTCTGTTAAGTATGGGTGTTGCACTTCCTATGCGAAATGTCATGACTTATGTAATAAAAGGGTCTCTCGTTCATTAAAGAATGTAGGCTCATTCCTAGCTTGGTGTCTCTACTTATCTGCAATATCAATCATGTCAGTTTAGCTAGTTTTTCCTGCCAACATAGCCCTTATATTACCTCGAGATTCGGTTTTTAGCGTAATTGAGTGGTTTGGCAATAATTAATTTAGTTGTATTTTTATTATCTCAATTCTAAATAGCTTCATTTTGAAAATTTTATGCTATTGTGATTTCATGATCTTCTCCAAATGATTATTTCATAGAGGGTGGGGCTATTTTCACACTAATTGATAAATCCACTCCCTTTTCACTAAATTGAGAAACTGCTCTTGGTAGATTCCACGTTTATACCTTTTTCCTTCAATTTCATTCTTTTCATATTTCCTTCAACGTTAAACCTACTATTCTTTAGAAAATAAAATTCAACATTTTCTTGGTCGCTGCTCATATCACACTTGTCCATTCTTCTTTCTCCTATGTAAAAGGCTCACATTATGGTGAATTTGTGATTTAATTAGTATCAAATAGATAAATCATATCAAGTCTCTTTATGTATAGGGTCAAAGAATATGTCGTTTTCTCCCTACCATTGATGAAACACTGTTACACTGTGCATGTAAGATGTTACATGGGCATCTAAAACTACAATGAGAACAACAAAAATTATGCACATCAAGGCACCTTGTTATTTCTGTTTTTTTTTTTTTTTTTTGGTAACCCAGGGAACCCCCGCACGGCCGACAGCCGGGGACTAAACCCTGGGGGCGACACGTGCTAGCCACCACACACGTGCCACCGGTTAAGTCACCCTGCGGCGCTCGGGATTCGAACACTCAACCTTTTGCGAGAGGAAGAGTGCGCGTTCCAGCAGCGCCACCCAGGCGGGTGGTTGTTATTTCTATTGTGAACACTCCATGCTCAATGATAAGTTTTGTCAGTCCAAAATGAATGAGATTAAAAGGTTATATAAACCTTTTATCTATTGTTATGCAGAGTTTCCATTTAATTGAGTTCTATCTATTAAATATTCGTCATAGTGGGATGTAATTGTGATTGCGCCAAATCTTTAAAGAGGGCTCTTTTTTTTTTTTTGCTGCATCCTGTTTTCTGTATGTAAAAGATCCCTGATAAGAAAGTTTGGTGATGGAATGAACAAGAAAACTAAAAGTCTGAATATTTTGCCGTGTCAAGAAGTAGTTTTTTGTGTGAGATATTACAGATTTGACTTCACAGTTGGTCCATAAATTTGCTGAACGTGGTGAAGAACTAAATTTCTCAGGAATTTCTCTCTTGGACAAAGCTAATATATACAGAGTTTAAAATAAGAAAGGAAATGTAGTGCTACTAATGTGTATGATAATCTGCACTTAAATTTTATATTTTAATAAGACTAATACTAAAAGAAAAAAAAGGCAATTGAGTAAATTTAGGGTCGACCTCTTTAAATTTTAGTTGGAAAATAAAGGGCAATTTGTCCATTTAGTGGAAATAATGTTGTTTTAGTCACGTAGGGTGTGAAAATATCCTTGCCCTTTGTTATGTTTCGTTTTGTATTTGCAGTTACATCAATTCTCAACACTCCTGGTTTGGTCAATAATTAATCTAGCTGCTTATTTGTTGTTTCAATTTTAGAATATTTTCTCATTCTTGAAATAGGGTGATTACTGTTTCAGGATCTTCTCCAGTTGATCATTTCCTATATTATGTTTTATTGTTGCAGTAACAGCAGTTTGCATTCTCCTGGTTCAAAGCGTTCTGAGTCAACAGTTGATCAGAAAGACAGTATTGTTCTTACACCAAAGAATGTACAGGTAGTGGTTTTGCTTTGTTCAGTTGTGTGAAATAATCCATGATGCTTCCAGCAGTAGCTTTGCTGCATAATACTTTACAGTCTCACGATCATTTGCTGAGTCCAAATGGTTTTTCCTACTAGGCCTTGAGGACTCTCTTCAACATAGCTCATCGATTGCACAATGTGTTGGGGCCATCTTGGGTCTTGGTATGATTGATATACGCTTCTTAAATGCACATGGAAGAAGCAGATTTGTAATTGGTTATCGTGATATAATTTAGGTTTTGGAGACCCTAGCTGCTTTGGACCGAGCAATTCATTCTCCTCATGCTGCTACACAGGTGAAGATTGGCATCTTTCTAATGCAACATTCATTTGAAGTACTTGTCAGATCTCTGGAGTATATACGTCACCCTCTTGTGCAGCATTTGTGAATAATTTATGCGGTTGAATAATGTATATTATGATGACTTGCTTCTACTTCATTTCAGTGGAAATGCTCTCTTGTTATTTGCTGGATATATATTGGAGCTTTTCAACATATTCCATCATCGGCAATGTTACCATGTCTTTCTATGATGTTTTACTTCCCTTTTGGCTTTCATTAGAGCTTTTCATGAAGCGTAAAGAAACTTGATTTTCCAGTTTATCTCTTAATGTATTTACCAAAAAGAAGTCCCTTTGAGCATATGAGCTTCAATAGTGTGGCACCCTTGATCTTCAGAGAGGTGGTTGTTGTGGCTTCAAACCTCAAGCCTCCTCCACGTCATCATGCGGAGACAAGGCTGTTGCACTCCTGTGACTTCCGAATCTCCATTTTAAATTGTTTAAGTTTTGCACTTCAAGAATGTTCAGACTATAGGTAGCTCCACTGATTATTGGCATTGTTTCGATGGTCAGTGATTAGGCAGGGTTTCAAGAATACACTAATTCAGAATTGATCCGTGATTGAAATATTCTTTTCCTCTTTGGTAAACTAGTAATTTGGAACAGCAAAATAATGTTTTGAAAGCGCCAAATCATACCAATTTAGTTTCCCACGACCTGATACCTAAACTAGTCCCAATCCTAGGCATATTCTTTAACCATAAATGTCTAATGATCATATAAAATGAGTCTTTTAACTACAGATCAAATACAGTAGGATTCATCTTGTTTTGAAAAAACTAAATTCTTGTGTCTTATTTCAACTGGAAGACACAAAGAAGCCTAACTCTGTCGCACCAAAATTGTAATTAAGGATGGGTATATGTGAAACTGCAGAACAATGCTGCTCTTTGTCGTGAAGTGAGTATGTAGATATAGTATCGTTTGAATACCTTAAATAATTGTGAGATAGTTTGTCTGATTTGACTGGTCATTTGCAAGTTATTGGACATATTTGTATTAATGTTGACGACTGCTTATAGCTGAATGGTGGCATTTAGATCTTCTATCTAGTATGACATTTTAATCTTATTTATTCAGTGGGGGTGTTCCTTCCATTTTTTCTGAACTTGGGTGGTGACCACTTAAACAAATAATATTATCAAAGTTAAAGTAAATGTTGGGTCCTAAGTGTTATAGCCTTTTATTGACATTGAAGTCCAATATCAAGTGCGTAGTTATGGCAACGGCTTTTGTTCTGGAAGAATAAAGTCTGCTGTTACTTGTCCACAAATCATGCACATATGCTTCTCATATCACCAAACAGCCAAATTTTGGCATCATCGAAATGTTATTATAATAATTTCTGAAGGATTTTTCCCGTAATTGGTTATATGGTTTCTGTTGGCATTCATCTTTATGTTGTGTAGGAGGTGGCAACGTCTGTACCGAAGCTTACAAGAGACTCGTCTGGCCTGTACAGTGACTTCAACATTCTCTCTTCCTTAAATTCTCAGGTGAGTGGTGATGATGTACTTTGTTTAGGTGCATCGAAAGGGTTGTTAGGAAAATTTTGACCAAAGTTTTTCTATCACATCTATTGCTATCATTATGTCAATTTCTCCTCTATTCTAAAACTTTTGCATTTATATGAAGGTATTTCTTTGATGCCCCATCTTAAGTCAATTTCTGTGTAGAGAGAAGGAATAAATTTTCTTCTCAAAAATAAAAGAATATATTTTCCTGTTTGATAATCGCCAAATTTCATATTACTTGAGAATCTTTTGTTGATGAACTTGTATTCAGAACAGATGTTTGAAGATGGAGCTTCTTTTTGGTCCTTTTTTTTGTCGCTTTATACCTCTACTAATATGTTGCCTCTGTTTGTGGGTGAAGCTGTTTGAGAGCTCGGCGCTGATGCATATATCTGCAGTTAAATCACTTCTTACTGCATTACATCATCTGTCACACCAATCTATAACTGGGATGTCAAGTGTATTTGGGGCAACATCAAATCAAAAGTTTGGTACCATTAGTTTTTCAGTGGAGAGAATGATGTCTATCTTGGTCAACAATCTCCACAGTACGTGTTGTGCATATATTTTTATTGTTTGTGTATGTTACTTTGGTGTGATCTTCTATTTCTAAAATTCTGTCGGGAAGCATAATGCCCACCTTTTTTTTGTGGTCAGATCATAATGCCTGCTGGAGATTTTCTTTATTCGAATTTTTTTCTTGTCGTATTCTCATTAGAATAGCTTTTCCTGTTTGTATGATGAATTACATTGTTTGTGCCTTTTCTCCCAAATTAGTAGAAAGATCAAATGGAGGCCCCTATTTTCATAGTTGTCGTTCCATAACTAAATTCTGACTCTATTTATTGGAAGAAAAATAAGTTTCTTGAAATGTTGTCTGGAAATTTCATTTAGCAAGACATTCTGTGTCATCTTCCTAGAGTTTAGTGCTACTTCATTGAATATGGATGTTGTTGAGAAACCTGATACAAGATCTATAGTCAAAATGGATGCTACTCACTCAACTTTGCCATACTTAGGCACCTTAGGCATCAGCACTTCTCCTTATTAGCAATGTATGAAGAAAATACCTGTACATGTTATTTCCTTTCGTTCTCAAGAACCTTTTATTATCTTATGAAACACCTGAGATGATGGAATGCTCATATCATCCTCTATTTGGGTAACATTCTTTTACTGTTACAGGAGTGCAGCCAATATGGGATCAAGTTGTTGGTCATTTTCTTGAGGTAATTTTCAGGTTTCAACTATGTTTTGTCAATGTTACATCAGTTTTTCTGACAAAATAACATTTTGCAGCTCATTGATAACCCCAATTGGCATGTACGGAATATGGCACTTGATGCATTAGACCGATCAATATCCGCTGTTTTAGGTTCAGATCAGTTTCAGGAATATTTGTCATCTGAATGTGGTAGCTGGTCTCAAGATGTGTGTTATCTCCCCTTTTCTTTTCTCTGGGGTTGATGCCCTGCATATAGATGTGAATCAGAAATATTATTAAAGGCTCTCCATCTTTTTCTCTCTAGATCGGTGCAACAACGACAGAGACGGGGTTGCTTGAATGTGCTGTCATATCTCCTCTAGGGGTTCTTTACTCTTCTAATCAAAGCATTGATGTTCGGGCCACGACTTTGAAAATTCTTCTGCATGTTTTGGAGGTGACTTGGTATCCCTGATGGCTAATGAAGCTTTACTGGCATTTATGATCTATATAGCTCTTCTTTGATCTGACAATTTTTACCCCCGATTTTTTATTTCAGAGGTATGCGGACAAGTTGCGCTTCAGTTGGCCAGATATTCTTGAGATGTTGAGGTCTCTTTCTCCTCTATCTTTCTCTAACATGCATACATGCCTTAAGCTGTATCACTATCTTTCTAACTTTGCTGTCCTTTTTCCTGCTAAATTGTCAAGATCTGTGGCGGATGCATCAGAGAAGGATCTTGTCACTCTGGGCTTCCAGGTTAGATATTGAATCTCTTCACTTGAAAGGATAAAACTGTTTGCTTTTCTTTTGGGGTTGGTGGTTTGGGGGGAAAGGGGGGCGGGAGGCAGAGTGTATCGTGTTCATATACGTTGAGAGACAGACATCGTGCACCATCACCTGTTTGCATGCAAAAATTCTCATTAACTGGTGATGGCACTTATTTTTCTACATATTCAATTGAGAGAAACATTATGCTTGGGTTGTTAGTTCTTACTGCAGTGCGAAAGCTCATGAAGACCTCTTCTATGTAAATATAGAAGCATCTCCAATTAATGGCATTTAAAAACATAGACAAGAACAATAATTGAGGTCAAGCAAAATTTGCCGTTTCACTCACTAACTGCGTCACTTCGGATAATATCCCTATGTAAAAGTAAATTGGTGCTCTAAAGGAGAGCTTACCACAGACAATGGTGCTTTTTGTGGAGCATCATGTTCTCTTTGCATCTTCTATTATACTCTCAATTTCTTTTCCAATTTCACCCTACTCTTCCTTCTTCCCAATCTCCTATCATATCCAATTTTCTACGTTATGTCTTTCATAATAGTCATGCCGATGATTCGACAATTTATTGAGTGGCTACTATAACATGTAGTTTTTCTGCGCACTCACATTGGTCATGGCTCATATTTTTTTCTGTGTACTCATCTGTGGGGTTTCCATGGGTTTTATATACATGTATAGAGCTAGGTTTTACTTTAGGTTCTCTTTTTGCACGTGGCTATCTGTTTGTCAACTCCACGTGACGTTTTCAGTCCGATTTGCGCTTGAGAGGGGGTGTGTAAGTCTTCCACATTGCTTGTCAATGGGCCTTTTGTACATGCTGTCTCCCTTGACCTATTGAGTTGAGCTTTTAGGTGGAACTTTTTAACATATGCTAAGAAAATATAGCACAAAGCAATACCTAAGCAGCACAAAATATATAATTTAAGAGAAAGCCAGGAGTTAGACACATTTATAAGTTTGCATTCTATTATGCCTAAATAAGGTTTTAGATGGAGATTATGAGAGAATTAAACAATAAACCAAAATTAGTTTCTTCAAATAAAAAATTTCAAGTTAAGTGATGTCATAATCATTGAATAATCATCACCCAAGCTTTTATTAGTTTGTTTGGTCACCTAATAATTGCTAAGTTGTGCCAAAATTTAAAATAATTTAAGATACTTACAAATTAAAGTCCAATAAGTAAAGCATGTTGAGCAAGGAAACATAAACTTATGATTTTACCTGATTGAGTTTATGTTGCTTCAAATAAAGTGAGTAATCATTTTGCTTTTCCAATATTGCTTCATGAAAAGAATATTTGATGGCAAGCAATGAAATGGTAACTATCTGCCATAACTATTCTCATGCATCAATATGATTAATATGTGTTGGTGCTGGCATCAATATCCGTTTAAATCCCCTTGTGCCCTATGGGTGATTTGAATTTACTTATAAAAAATGATTAATTTGTGTTGACTTTCATGAAAGTTCAGGTGGAGCCTTCTAAAATTATCAAGTGGCATGAAAGTTGGTAATTGCATTCAATTCTTTTAACTGAGGTACATTGGTGTCATAGAAAGTATACTAGAATGACTAATACATCATACATATGCAGGTAATTACAGAAGAAATGATAAATACCACTGCAGTTAATTGCCATCATCATGCCTCTTACACTTCAATTTTGGAAGAAGAGATTTAAAAACTGAATGAATAAAACTTGAAATTATCAACGATAATCAATGTAAAAGTGAATGTATAAATAGTCATATGGTATTAACCAAATAATTTATAACTGAAAGAGTTTTATTATCTCTTTCAGTATCTGTAATATTTGCATGGAATGCTTATATTTGACAGGTGATTGTTTGGTTGGATTCTTTAGCTCTTTGGGAAATATCGGATGGGAATGAACATTAGAATAAAAGTTGGTCCCACCAATTTTGAGATGAGAGGAATTCATTAAAGTGGTTTGGACATGTCAAATGACAACTTTAAATGTTTTAATGAAAAACAGACTTTATGATGGAGATGGAGGTTGGAAGGAATAACCTGAAAAGACGTACATGCAACTAGTTGGGTTCTATTGAAGATTGGTACTATCCAGAGCTTAATTGTATAGGAGGATACGTGTAGGTGTAGCAAACTCCGTTTACTGGAAACAAGCTTGATTGATGTTGTTCTTACTAACAATATACAGTTCATGGGTTCAAGTCACATAACATTTGACTGTCACTGAGAAGCTTTGTATGGGGCGATGCCCCCTTGTGAGATATTGCTTCAATAGGTTGTCAGAAGAACGGAAAGCAGAAAATAGCTCCTCTTTTTTCCACTACACCCAACAATATACCTTTCTGTGGTTCTGCAGAAATTCTTGCCCTCGTCGCTGTGAATGTTCCATTTTTTGAATTAAATCGTTGAAAAATGCCAAATTTGTCCATGATGTTCATCTGCTTTCTAGTAGACATTTGGAATCAATTGAATAGAGAGAACGAAACTCTTTAATGTGATTATCATATTTACAGCAGAAGTAAAAAGGAATTTTGACAAGTTTGGGAGGTTTACATTTTTCGCAAATGAAAACTGCATGCTAGTTAAAGGTAGTGTTACCATGATCTGTTGACTGAGTTTGCAATTGCAACAGCTTCTATAGTCCTGAAATGCAACATTTATTAGCATTCTTCCTTCCATTATCCGTTGTAAGCATGTTCACTGTTTAATTTAATTCCTAATTTACATGGCAAGGGCTGGATTTCACTGTTCAGTGTGGCAAGCTTTTATAGAGATGCAAGATAATGAAAAGATGTTGCTTCATTGCTAATGTTTGAAAAGTTAATTTTGGTCTTATTCTTAGCTACTCAATCTTATTGGTTTGCTTGTTTGCAGAGCCTTCGTGTGATAATGAACGACGGGCTTTCAACTTTACCAGCGGAATTCCTACCAGTGTAAATACTGTACTTATGTTTTGGACAATCAATATTAATTTTTAGTCCATTTTTGTTGGGATGTTGTTGGGCAATGGCAATTGTTAATGTAAATGCATAAGCATTTGCAATTAATGAAATTAATTGATGAAATCTGGAGATCTTGAGGAGTATGCTATGCAGCTAAGATGCTGTTGATATGGGCAAGAAATTCCTGTACAGAAATACCAATCGGTGCCTAGTGGTGGCTGCTGCCCCCAGTTATGTCTCAATTTTTTTTGAAACTGAAGCCAAGAGCAAGTTGGTGCGAGTTATTCTCATGTGAAAACTTGCAGTAAATATCCCGAATCACTTAGCTGTTAAGCTCTGAATATTTGCATTTAAGAAAACTTGTATCCATTGAAATATTTAACTTGGCTAACAGATCATAGTTGGAGACATTTAATGCTCGTTTCTGATCAGCACACGTGAAAGACTTTTGAAAAAGTGCCAACTCTGTTATACTTGAATATGTTCTGCTTTCATCTGTTTTGGCAGATGTATTGATGTTACTGGAGCATATAGTGCTCAGAAGACAGAGCTGAACATTAGCCTGACAGCAATAAGCCTCTTGTGGACTGCTGCTGATTTTATAGCAAGAGGTCTTAGCCAAGAGCTCTCTGAGGAAAAGGAGTGGGAAGCAGGTCAATTTTTCAATTTTAAAGTTTTCTTTTGATCCTTTTGCTTTTTTCATATAGTCTAAAAGTTCTGTTCTTGCTTTCCTTGACCTTAGGACGAGGAGATGTACAATATATTCCTAGGTCAGTGGATGGTGAAGAGAGTTTAGATGAGGCTCGTGTTGCATCTGGCAGAGAGAATGATGAAGCTTCTTCGAAAAGTACAGAGGGTCGCGACAAGTTGCTATTCTCTGTTTTCTTGTTGCTTCAGAAGCTTGGAGCTGATGAGAGGCCGGAGGTATGGTGATGGACTGAATGATGGCATATTTGTTTAAAGACTTGCCCTTTTCTTTGATTGGCTTCTTCATGTCCTATCTTCTGTTTCTTTCTGTCTCTGTCATTTTGGATGTCTCCTTAGTTGTGCAGTCTCTATTATTAACATCTTATTCTAATCAAGTACAATAGATGAGCATTATCATAACTCCAGTTGGCTATTTGAATCTTTTTATGCCATTGTGCTCGATTTTTTATTAGTTTCCTGAAAATCCAAATCCTCCATAATATTCCTGTGGTCTCCTTCCATATCTTTTTAAGTCATTCTCTTCCCCTTTTAACCCTAGTCTCCATCCACTAATCACATTTCTTCACTGGACCATCCAAAAGCCTTCATTCTCCATGACAAACCATCTCAAGAGGCTTCTCTCATCTTATCCTCGATTGATGCCACATCAGTAAAGTTGCTTCTCCCCTGCCTTTTCCTTCTTGTGGAATCTCCCTAAAATTATACAGTTTCAATGTAATACTCTAAATGTTGAGTTTCATATGAGCAAAGTAATCCCTATACATTTTCAATGTTTTCCTGGATACTGGAGCTCAGTATGCAGTATGTCTTTTTCCTTTAATTTTACTTTGGGAAACTCACTGTTCATTTGCCAATGTTTTTTCATATGAATGTGTGTTTACCGTTGAGGAGGTTTACATTCAATAGTACTAGGATCATTAGATAGTATTTGACAGGATTATTGAGCAATTTTCGAATGTGATAGTGGGATATTATAATTTGAGTTATTCTGCGCTTGATTTGAAATACATTCTCATTATTTTATTAGCAGTAAACAATTTTCTTGTCATATACTGTAAGTTGAGTCAGTTCTACAGATATAAGTAGACGGGTGCTATTGTCCTTACGTGATATAAAGAATAAAGGAGGCCATCCTATGGTTGTTAGCTCTAGTTTCCATTCATATCCATGTATTCTTCTCTCTCTCTCTCTCTCTCTCTCTCAACCCTTATATTACAATATGTTTTGCTTCATCCATTCTTTTCAGAGGTACTTGATCATTCACTTCAAGTTTTCTAAAGGAAATAAAAACAACAATCTTCCTGAATTCTAACCTTTTAAAATGGGATTCTGGGTTTCTTAAAAAGCTCTTTCAAGCTGGTTCCCTTCATTGAAACCTCGTAGAATCACCTTTAACACCTCATGATGTTAAAACCTTTTTTGCACTAGCTAATGCTAATGTCCACTCTTGTTCATGCATCTCTCTCTCTCTCTCATATGAAAAATGTCTTCTACAAGTGCTTTTAGGCTATTTTTGGTGATATTATCTACTTCATGGCATTTATATGATCATGCAACCAAAGCTAGAGTTTTGTTCCAAAATTTAGTTCTTGGAGGCTAATCTGGATTATAGTTGTGCTGAAGAAGTTTCTAGATGTAGCTCTGCCCTTCTCAGTGAGCTCATGTGCACATTTCTTTCTTGCGAAAATGACACAAACGGTACCAAAACTTTGGTTCAATGTGCAATTTAGTCCCTGAACTTTTAATTTGTTCAATGTAGTCCATGAATTTTAGTTTAATGTTCAATGCGGTCCTTGAACTTTTAATTTGTTCAATTTGGTCCTTGAACTTTTGGTACATGTTCAATTTAGACCCTGATTTATATGAAAATATTCAATGTAATCCTTCCATTAATTCAAGTTCAGAACTACATTGAACATTTTCATATAGTTTAGGGACTAAATTGAATATGTACCAAAAGTTTAGGGACCATATTGAATATTAGGCTAAAGTTAAAAAACTACATTAAACAAAATAAAAGTTCAGGGACCAGATTGCACATTATGCCAAAGTTGAAAGACTGTATGTGTCATTATCCCTTCTTTCTTTCCATATAATTTCTTCCCTATTGAGAATGTTTTTTTATCCACCATGTATAATGTATCAAGGAAATTGGTTGTTCCTTGCACTTACAACAAGCCTGTGTTTTAGGTGAGAAATTCAGCTGTCAGGACACTTTTCCAAACTCTCGGTAGTCACGGACAAAAACTCTCCAAAAGCATGTGGGAGGATTGTCTTTGGAACTATGTCTTCCCCATATTGGACCGGGCATCCCACATGGTAGTGTCACATGATTTCAAGGTTGTATTTAAAGCATCGCTATAGTCTCTGTTAATGAAATGTAAATTTTGTGTAGGCTGCAACCTCATCAAAAGATGAATGGCGTGGAAAAGAACTTGGAACAAGGGGAGGAAAAGCAGTTCACATGCTCATTCATCATAGGTACTCTTTGACATTTTCACTGTCAATGAGGTTTACATCCTATGTCATCTAAATATCTGTACATACTAAATTTCAATCTATGTATATGCAGTCGTAACACGGCCCAGAAGCAGTGGGATGAGACACTTGTGCTGGTCCTCAATGGGGTATCCCGTATATTACGTTCTTTCTTCCCCTTTCTCAGAAGCTTAAGCAACTTCTGGTCTGGTAAGGTTATAGTTAAACAAATTATAGTTTCCTTAGTCATGATTTCCAATGGTTGTTGGTACTTGGAAGTACTGTTTCCTAAGTGTTCATTAATTTGAGTTATTTTAAGGGGATTGATTGTTACAGGATGGGAGTCTCTGCTCATTATTGTCAAAGATAGCATTTTAAATGGAAGCAAAGAGGTCGCTCTTGCAGCAGTTAGCAGCCTGCAGACAACCATTGTATCTCATTCTCTCAAGGTGATCATCAATTCACCGATCTTGGTTGGCCAAAAAAAATCGCTGTTCTTGGAATAATTGAAGTAGAATTGATTATCAGTTGGCTTTCATTATTTTAGTTTCTCTGTTTCACTGAAACGCCAAGAGATGCAATGTCCTCATATTTAATTTCTGTGTAACACAGGGGAACTTGCCAATGCCTTACCTCACCTCAGTACTGGAGGTTTATGAGTTTGTTTTTCAAAGGTCAATCAGCTATGGCGTTAATTCCCCTAGCAAGGCAAAGCAGGAGATTTTACATGGTCTTGGTAATGTAACCGTCTCTATAATATAGAATCTCATCTTTGCACAAATCATGTCAATGTTAACAGTTATCTTCTTCTTGGGTTGATTTTAGAATATCATGAAGGGGCATTATTTATGAGGTCCTTAGAGTCATATCAAAGTCACAATCACAGCTTTCATTGAAATCTCCATGTCTGTTTGATCTTTTCGCAGGGGAACTATATGTTCAGGCACAGAGTATGTTTGACAGTCAAATGTACACACAGCTACTAGCAATTATTGATCTGGCGATTAAGCAATCCATGATGGGAAGTGAAAACATTGAAACTGACATAGTACGTTTGATATGCCCTCTTTCGTTTCTCCTCGTATCTCAGTTTAATTGACTGAAAACTCTTAAGGTTGCTTTCTAGTGCCTTTTCCTTTTGTATATGCATGTTTTGTTTTAGTCTTTTGAAGTGTGAGGGGTTATAACTAAAAACGAGGGATCATGAACCATGTGGTTTTTGTAAAGCAGGTGAGATAATCATAATTGGAACTGAGTTTTGGTGGTTTGAAAGAGTGAAATTCGGAAAAAGGTAATTCTAGAGGTTTTTGTTTACTAACTGAGTAGTCCCATTTTGTAACAGCTTTTAGATCGCTATCCTGTAAATAAGCACTTTGTTTCTTTTGACTTTCTGAGTACATTGACTCCCACCCCTTCTGTATCTAATTATTAATTTTCTTTCTTCTTGAAAAATGAAAATGAAAGTCCTATTTCTTTTCTTAAAAGAAGGAATGGGTCAAATGATGGTCTTATGTGTCTAATTATCAATCATACCCATTTGATAGGCACGATTTGTATAGAAGAGGTGGATGAAACCCATGATACCATCAACTTTTATAAGATGTTCGTTGTAGAAAAGTTTAGAATGTAGTTAGCTTATGTTCCACATGCTCCCCCTCCTAATATATAATTTCATGTCGTTCCTTCTAGAGGTGAGCGATTCCAGGTTCCGTATAGGTTCCATTTGGAACCTGGAACCTATTCATGAGAATAGATTCCTCATTTTTTAAAACCTGTAACCTACTCTACATACCTTGGAACTTGGAACTTACCTTGTCACAGGTTCTAGGGTCTATCTAGGTTCCACATGTATTATTAATTGAACAATTACAGTGAATCATCACACTTTTAATTACTACCACTTGCTGTTATGACCATTAACCACAACTTATATTTAGACATATGAAGAATATGAAACATTAACAAGTCATAAAATGAAAGCTCACACTAGTGGTTCCAGATTATATACTCATCATCTAACGCTGTGAAACACCACAAGATCACGCATAGACATAGACCAAGAAAGAACACCAAAAACTTGTTTAAGGCTTTAGGTTTCAGATTCCACCTATCTAGAACTTAGAACCTATCCATCGAAACAAGTTTCCCAATTTTTGGAACCTGGAAACTACTCCGCATACTTTGACACTTGGAACCTACAGGTTCCCACTAGTCAAGTTCTCAGGTCCTAGGTTCTATCCCGGAACCATGCTCACCTGTAAATTCCGTTCCACTTCAACCGATGGTCTTCGTATGTTTTCTCAATGATTACCCTTGACCGACCAAAACAAAGCAATTTTTGTGTATCTTCTTTCTGCTTATTTGTTTGTGGATTATTTCTTGGTGTAAATTCATTGTGGCTTTCAATTTTACCTGGATTCGATCATCATCCTACCATTTTCTTTGACAGCTCTGTATTCTATCATCTTTTCTCCAGGGAAATATTTCACCTATTCAACGTACTGTGCTGGAAATTTGGCCCCTTTTACGGCCAACTGAACAGTTTTCTTCATTGTGGCTGATCTTGCTCCGAGAGATCTTGCATTATCTCCCACGACCTGATGAATCACTGCGAAATGAGGAAGAAGAGGTTAAGAGAACCAATGCTTCCGATGGAAGTCAAGGTAAATTGAGACTTACATCGAATTGATTTGTTTAAATGTTGGAGTTGAATAACAAAATGTTTTGATGTTTATGTCTCATTTCATGGATGTTCACGTAGAGACCAGAAATGGAACACCCAATGGCATTGCTTCCACTTCATTAAGCAAAGTAGAACTGGATAGTCATTCAAGCAACACTAAACCAATGTGTATCTCAAGTAACGTGTTCCCAGAAAAGGTCATCCCTCTGTTGGTAGATCTCTCTTTACACACTCCGGCAGTCGAGAAGCATATCATACTACCAGAAATTGTTGAGAGTCTTGGAAGGTATAAACCATTCTATCTGTAGTTCTCTGCATATATTTTTAGGAGAAACCTTCTTGTGCAACTTGTTAAATGCTTTGCACTTGTTTTTCGTTGGTAATTATTTTGACCACTTTCATCCAAGGAGGAAGCTGGGAATTTAAGTTTGACCAATATGACATGGTAGGATACTTGATGCATGAACGCACTGACTTGAAACTTGAAAAATATGATACTGTGTCATCTGGACCAGAGTGGCTTTTCTAGCATATATGGATTTTGCAGGTTCGATAGTTGCACGGGCTCATTGATGGAGCAACAAACTTGGGTCCTTCTGTCATTGAACATGCAATGTGTAAAGTTGTCTTTCACCTCATACTGGTTGGTAGCAGGCATTGACCAAATTAAGCAAGCATAAAAATCTTTTTTCATATGCTTATGCATAATCAGATCAAAATGTCATCACCTTCGCTAAACATGTTGTCTATCAAGCAGTTTCCAAAAAAATAGCCAATGTGTCTCAATTGATATTTCGAAGACCAGTGCATTTATTGATGATATTATACTATAGTAATCCATTGGAGAGTTATCTCAGAGCACAATATGCACTTGTTGAATTTGTGCTGCACTTAGCTGCAAAGTTTGCATTTCTTTTCGTGAGATGAGACATGTTGCTCATATGTGGAGATTTCTGCTGGAAGCACTACCTTGCTGGAACTCAAGACATGCATTGAGCATGATGAAATTTAGCTTTAACTCTACAACCAAAAAAATGATTTTCTTTACATGTTGTGAGCCTTGGTGTAGTAGTACAAGGTTACTCCATTATGGCCTGAGGTCATGGGTCGAATTGCAAAAGCAGCCTCTCTGGAAAACTGGCAGTTAGGTTGCCTACGTCAACCCCTCCCCAGACCCTTGTAGTATGGGGAGACTTGTGCACTGGGATGCCCTTTTTTACACAAGTTGCGAGCCTGCTCATGCAGAGATATTAGAGGCACTATCCTGCTGCGATTCTAGAACATGAATGTAGCATGATTGGCATCAAAGAGGCATGCAGTTTGCTATATATGGAATGTCCTTTCTTCAATTATATAAATAGCTCAAAGCGGTCAGTATGTTTTACGGAAATTGACACAATTTGACATGAACATAGAAGCAGATATTGATGAACTCCAAAATTATGCCAATTGAAAGAAATTCAGAATAAATCAATTTTTTGTTCGTTGATAAACGATGATAATGTCTTGCAATGACAAGAGCCCACATTTGACATGTGGAGATCAATTAGATCTACCAGATCTTGCAAACTGCTGATACGTTTTTTATCTGATGATTATAATGGGTGAACTGACAGGTGCATGACATCGAGAAGAGACAATCCAGATGCTGGTCTCTGGAGAACAGCAGTTGAAGGTTTCAACCGCATTGTTCTCGATGATGTCAGTAGGCTAAAGATGAACAGTGGCCCTGATGCAAGTATTAGTAGACAAGCAAGGGTACGTTTTTGGAAAGGAGTTGCAGATGTATATGAGGTATTCCTTGTAGGTTGCTGTGGACGAGCTCTTCCAACAGATTATCTCCCTGCAGCAGCAGTTAAGGCTGATGAGTCCCTTGAGATGACTGTCCTGAACATTCTGGGTGACAATATCCTCAAATCACCAATTGATGCGTCAGCCGATGTAATTCTCTCGCCCAGATGCGTAATAAAAATATCTTCAATTAATGGACTGGCCAATTGAATAAGATAAGAACCCGTGCCAAAATTTATATATACATATGCATTGTTTTTCTTTTTTAAAAGATTGAAGGGATACTGGGAACTTAGTTGTCATAATCCTAACGATAATCACGATAACAAGAGCTGAAGCTTCAATCCTGGTAACAGAGTCGCTTCTATCATGAAGCTTAACATAAAATTCGAGATCTGTTCTAGTTTATTATTTCTATTGCCCTCAACTAGCGTGGTTCATATCATTATTTTGAAACTCTTCCATTAAATTTTCAGTTGAACAACTATTTAGGTACTGGAATGTTTACCTTTTCTTTTTCAATTTGGGTTTCTGTTAATTTGTAATTTTTTTTTGTGTTTGTGGTTATGGGGATGGTTATTTTTTTTCAA
The DNA here is from genome assembly GCA_031216285.1 of Syzygium syzygioides. Taxonomy (NCBI): domain Eukaryota; kingdom Viridiplantae; phylum Streptophyta; class Magnoliopsida; order Myrtales; family Myrtaceae; genus Syzygium; species Syzygium syzygioides. Next base: position 27,359,200 of record CM062243.1, on the reverse strand, counting down.
GTAGCTAAAGTTGGCTCCACTTTTAATACCATGCAAGATGACCCCCTAACTGGTAGTTTTAGATTGGAATCTCTAGAACATTTTCGTCTTCTCTTTTTGTCATTTTAATCATTATTTGCCAAATATGTGAGAGCTATCAGTCATGCTCCATGGAGCTCTATTCTGTTGGTAATATTTTCTTTTATAATTTATACAGATATTGCAACGACTAGTTTCCACCTTGGATCGATGTGCATCACGCACATGCACTTTGCCTATTGATACAGTGGAACTGATGCCTCTTCATTCTAGCAGATTTTCCTTGACTTGTTTGGAAAAGTTATTTTCCTTGGCCAGGTAAGGTAGTGTTTCCTGTTTAGAGTTTTTTCCTTGCAGCATGTGATCAGTCTGTCGTTTATGAAGAGGCACCTTCCGTGTCCTCGTACCGGTGTTATTGAGTCATCTCTAAGTTTCTCTTGATGAGTTTGTTTACTGATATATTCATGCAAAATGTCTCTCCACTTCCAACTCAAAGCTGCAACTCATGAAATCACCATATGCTGATAAAATTGTGCACAATAATTGAAACCCTTTCCTTCAAGGCTTCCATTCAAGAGTGCTATCTGATATGATTATGGCTCCCCCTTTCAGAGGACTTAGATGTTATGTGGCTTTGGCAAGACTACATGATCTAAAGTGGCCAGTTCAATGTATATTGCGAGCTGCTCATGTACTAACACTTTTGTTTTCTTGTCAGTTACAACAGTGAAGCTAGCAATTGGAGCTCAATAACATCCGACATCAGTAAAAAATCAATCATGGTCTTGATGGCTAGATGCGAGTATATTTTGAATAGGTTTCTTATTGATGAAAATGACTTGGGTGCGTGATTCTTGATACTCAACCTACTTATAAATATGTGGAATCTCACTTTTATTTGGGTATCTGATAACTTGGCTTTGTTTGTGCAGGTGAACGTCCACTGCCCACAGCTAGGTTGGAAGAGATGATTTATGTCCTTCGACAATTGGCACGTCTTGTAATCCACAAAGAGACAGTATGCGAGCTTCCTTTACATCCTCACTTGAGAAGGGGCCTAGGGGCAGATGACGACTATAACCGACGCGCCCATCTTCTTGTTCTTTTCCCATCTTTTTGTGAACTTGTCGCATCAAGGTGAGAGACTCCTACGAAGCATCCTATATGTGTAGAAGTAGCCAGGAATTATGGTTGTGACTGCTCTTATATGCATCATAGAGCCTTCTTTCCTCATCAATTAATTGTCATACAAAGTGCATGGATGTAGTTTTGAATATGTGCATGGCAATGCCTAATGGCATTGAAATTTATTAGTGATGTAAACTTCATCATTTTGCATTCAAAATATCACTGCCTGCGAGTCTAGCCGCCTGGGAGGGACGCATCGTGTAAATCTTAAAGAATGGAGATTCTTTACATTGATCTAGAGGGGAAACACAAATCAAATCTCGAGCTAGTCTATCATCTAATATTCTCGATAATCTTAGGGGTTTTTTTGTGCTCGCTTCTCAGTTCTGAGAGATGAATGTACAGAGAATCTCGAAAGATTAACATTGTTTAGAATTCTGTAGTTTCCATTTTTTCACCTGAATACTCCCCTTTATGTGTATTTCGCTTTCTCTTGCATAGTGAAACATCTAGCTGCAACCACATGCATTAAGATACACATGCAAACTACACAATGTGCTGGTCAACATGCCGGTAACAAATAGATTAACTCGAATTCTGAAACATCGACTTCTGCACCATTCCGCATGCAGGGAATCTAGAGTAAGGGAGCTAGTGCAGGTGCTCCTAAGGCTCATTGCTGAGGAACTTGCTCTCGGAAAGTTTCAAGCCTTGACCGGACTAACTCCTCAATGACATCACCGAGCACATCTGGATTTTTTCATGGAGCTTTCTTTAGGTCAGGATTTCTCCCCGTTTCTGGCCATGTGTGCCCAAATCTGCATGTTGTACCGTGGTATCATATAGAAACATGTGTACTTTCGTGCCTTCAATTCAATGAGAGCATGGTTTTGTATTGGTTGCTCTATTGCCTGTAATGTCATATTGATTATTGATGGCCCCAAAATTAAATGAGCATAGGCTTTTTTATTGGTTGATCTATTGTTTGTGACTGTCATGCTCCATTTTATAGCTTCCTCTACTCAAGATATTGAAATCTTAGTTTTTTTTTTGGTCGAAATTGAAATCTTAGTTAGTTTACCTGTTCTAGTTCGTATAATGTGAACACAGTCGAGCGGAAAGCCCTTGACCACTTGACTTTTTCTTTGATTTATGTCGTTTTGAAGAAGTTTTTAATGCAATAGGAAAAAATGGTGAATGAGTCTTGAGAGAGATTTTTCGCTTAAAGTTCAATTTTTCTCAGTCTTCTACGGCATTGCTTATTAAACTATTGATTTCGGCTTCCTTTATTTCACGAAAAGTGAATGACTTGGAAAACGTTTTCATGAAAACGATTACTTGCGTCGCTTACAAAAATGAACGAACGAAAAATATTTCCATCGTTTACGAAAATGTTTAGAATTAAATCGTTGTCAATAATGAAAATATTTTTATTGATTAATTATTGTCAATCGATCAATTTCAATAAGTTAGTTTTAAACAAATGAGTGAAATGATTATTGACTTGAATCTGTCACTTTAAGTTTGTTGAATTGCAATGTTTTATTGAAAACGAAACTCGTGGATCTTTGTTCTCCAGTGACTTTTCACTACAAAAAAACTGTAATTTAGCTACAACATATTTGCGACGACAACAGTATCGTCGCTAATTAGCGACGACAAAAGGCAAATAGTCGCTACGTGGCGATGAAATTAGCGACCAAGTTAATTTCGTCGCCAATTACCGAAAATAGCGACGGCAACAGACAATTAGTCGCTAATTCGTCGCTAAATAGCCACGAGATAAAGATGTCGTCGCCAATTTGTGACGATCACGCTTTTCTGTCGCTAAATAGCGACTACATTCAGCGACGGCATTTTTATCATAGCTAAGTAGCTACGAAAATACTAGGTAGTCGCAAAAACACAGTTTAGCGACGCATCGTAATTACTTCGTCGCTAATGTGATCTAATGTTACATTTTACGTTTCTTGATCTCTGGACAGTTTAGCGACTAAGTTGTCGCAATCTCGTTTCAAATTAGCGACGATATTAGTACCGTCACTAAATAGCTACTATATTTACCTACGACTTGTATTTAGTCGCTGAATAGCGACTATCTTTAGCGATGATTTAATTATTAGTCGCTATTTAGCGACGAAATAAATATATTTCGTCGCTAAATATAGCTTATATCAGCAACAAAACAGACGATTCATTCATTTCGCAGCACTCGGGGACATCATTAGCGACGGATCACATATCTTCGTCGCTAATTGGTGACGGGGAGCGCATGTCGTCGCTAAAAGTGGCCATGGCGTTTTAGCGACTACTTGGTCGCTATACCGTCGCAATTAGCGACGGAGGTTTTAAATTGGTAGCCAATTAGAGACGAGTCGCAATTATGCCGTCGCTGAATCACGATAACCTAAGTTCGAAATCGATTTTCCCCAGTCTGTCTCTCTCTATCTCTCCTCTACTCTCGCTCTCCCTAAAATAATTTCCGGAGTCGAAGTCGAAGGGAGGAGGAGATCCGCCCCGGAGCGATTCCACATTCCGCCGCCGCGCCCCGCCGCCGCCGCCGCCGCCGCCGCCGCTCCTCCTCCGGTAGGCTCCCTTCCCCCCCCCCCCCGCTCCCTCCTCCTCCTCCTCCGCCGACGCCGCCTCCGGCGGCCGCGTGTTCCGGCCTCCGCCGCGTCCCGAATGCTTGGTAGGCCGGTGGGTGCCGTGGGTGTTGTGTTGTGGTTAGGAAGATTCGGGGAGATGATTGTGTTGTGGTTGCTGCGCTCGAATCGAGTTTGGGGGCTGCTGAGGGCTGCTGATTGCGCGCCCCCGCGCGCGCGCTTGGTGGGTTCGTTAAGTAATTGCGCTCTCCGTCTTGGGTTCCTTGCTTTGGATATAGTCGATGAGGTTGTTCTTGGATCTGCACTACATTGGAATTAGCTAATGGCGCGGAGACTTTAGAGGTCAAAGAGGCATGCTCTTTGTGCTTCTCTCGAGTTTTCTAGTGGGATTGGGGGGGTTCTCTGGCGTTGTTCGGTGTCTTGATCATGGCGATTCATCGGTATAGAGCCGGGCCTGCCGGCTCTCCATGCGAATAAAATCTAATTCGGGGCTACCGTGTTTATGTAACCAGGCGATGCATAGGTGACTGTCGAGATGGAGGTTGAGGAAAAGAGAACTTTTTTAGAATTTTCTGAAGAGGCCATTGAACGTTGGAGTGGCTTCAATTTTAATGCCTTTGTTTCGCATCTTTCTTCCGTGTCTATAGTTCAGACGGATCAGGTAGAATGATGATGGACTGATCTGTTTGTTTTGGCCGGAGACATATATGATTGATCAGCATTTGGTAATTTTAGCTGAACAATTTCTCCTATACACAAGGTCAAAGTTCTATTGCCCAAAAAGATTAGGAACCAATTTGTGCTTTGGATTTATGCTCCTCTTCTTGTTGAAGGAGAGGGCTTGTTTTATGCTTCAAATTTGCTGCTTATATCGTTACTATCGAGCTGATGCAATTGCGAGATTCGTTCTTCTTTTTCTTTTCCATTTTCTTTAAAGTGTGTACGTAGGAAAAATTTGATGAAATGCTTGCATCTACGGCGGGTGTCGGGGGTAGTGGCAGCGGCGAGGATACAGAAGGGACGTCGCCCGCGATTGAAATGTCGCAGGCCGAGCAGGAGAAGCTGTGGTGGCAGGCATCTGCAGCAGTGAAGAAAGGGAAGGTGTACGGGTTGGGGTCGTTAGCCCGGGACAACATGAAGTCGGTAGGCACTTCTTCTGCTGGAACGAGTTCAAGGCGCAGCGCAAGAGAGAATGAGCTGGAAAAAAAAGTGGAAAACCTCGAGAATCTACTTGCAGAGAAAGACGAAAAAATGAAGAAGATGGAGGAGAGACTAGATGCCATAGATGCCAGAGATGAGGCAATGCGCATCATGCAACAACAATTGAGTATGCTAATGAGACAACAGCATGGTCAGCATTCGCAGCAAGACGATGAGGATGAAGCAGCCGAGCAGACTGGACTTCCACCGGCACCCCCACCCGATGAAGACCATGAAGAGTAGATACATTTGCTGAACATTTTTGATATGTGCGAATGATAATTGTTTAGATACATTTGCTTAACATAATTGCAATATATACATTTTAATTTTTTTGATATGGGTACTTTTCTTAGATATTTACTTTTTGCTTCTATATTTCGTTTTGCGTTGAATGTTATGACTTATCAGGTAGAACTGAACAAAAACAAAAAATACATATTAATCGTTCAAACAGCTTTAGCGACGCTACGATATACTATCGTCGCTATTCTGGACGATTTAGCGACGAACAGTTGCGTTTGTCGCTAAATGGCGACGACTCGGCGACTACCTTGTCTCTAAAAGTGGCCGAGTGATACCCATTTTGCATTCGGGACAACGTTAGCGACGGACAATCTAATCGTCGCTAATTAGTAACGGAAGAACACATTGTCGTTGCCAAAAGTGGCCGACACCTATTAAATTTACATTCGGGGACACTTTTAGCGACGGGAGAAAACATACCCGTCGCCAAAAGTGGCTGGACATTTTTGCGACTACAAGGAAAATATCGTCGCAAAAATTTGCGACGATCATACTCTTGTAGTCGCTAAAATATTAGCGACGCCAGGTGTAGTTCGTCGCTAAATGGCGACTAATGGTGTGTCTAGTCGCTAAGTTGCGATATCTGAGTTTTGCGACAGATGTGTTAGCGACGAGTCAGTTTGTCGCTAATTAGCGACGAATTGCCATATGTTTCGTCGCTAATTTAGCGACATGGTTTTTCGCAACGAAATTTGGTTCGTCGCAAAAGTCGTCGCTAAAAAATTATAGCGACGAAAATTTGCGGTTGTTCGTCGCTAATTGTCGTCGCTAAAATGCAGTTTTTTTGTAGTGTTTGGTACGTCCTGAATGATTAGTCAAACCTTCGATTGAATTTGGCGATTCAATCCGTGGTTGGAAAACCTTTGATCTTGGCATTTTGTTTAAGAAGCCATACTTTACCTAAAACTTGAGTTTCATTTTCAACTGATTAGTCCAAGTCATTCACTCAACCGCTCACGTGTTTTATGAAATTCAAAAGGCCTAGATTAGTTAGTTGACTACGATAATTCAAGTACTGTTTGGTTTTCGAGGAATCCGAGTTATCGGAAATGCTATTCGCTTGGATGCCAAAGGTACCTCATGGTAATTGCTAAAAAAGTCCTAAATCTATTGTATGGCGGCCAATATAGTCCTAAACATTTGAATTGTATCAATTTAGTGAAACATTTTGACGATTTGCCAATGTAATCTTAAACATTTTAACAATTTGTCAATATAGTTTTCCAGCTAATTTTGGTCAGAAATTGCAGGCCGTCATATGTGGCACAACCAATATTGGCGTTGACGTTTTTTACAATTTTTAAAAAGAATTATGAATATTTTTCTTTCCTTTCTATTTTTTTACTTTTTTTTCGTTATTTTCCTCCATCGGCCAGTAGGCCTCGGCAATGGCTGGGTGAGGTTGCTGGCCATTGGTGAGGTGACGTTGTCCTGACCTTCACTAGCGACCAGCAACCTTCGTTGGCCATGAGGGGTGAGCATGGTCCGGGTTGGGCCGGTCCAACACCTAACCCAAAGACCAACCCGCACAATGTTGGTCTCCAATTTTTGGGATCGAGGATCAACCCTGTTGAGCTTGGGACCGAGGACCACATTGACCCTATGGGTCCAGTCCGATTCTAGGGTCAACCTGGGATTAATTGATTATATTTTGTTTCATTTTTTGTATTCCTTGAAAAGACAGATATATTATTTTAAATTACATATCCATCAACAATGCAACATTGAGTAACCAAATTATGAACACCAGTACATAATAACATAAAATTCACACTTGCTAAAAGCAACAAACCAAGAAAACGAACACGTGACATACAATTAAATCATAAGAAGTTCAAAATACATAATATAAATCATGAATTATATAACTTCATATTTTGTTCATTCTCAAATGATCGCTTTAACTTCCGAACACCTAAAAACAAAATAAACAACACATAATTAATACTTAACAAAGTATATTTGTCCAACTGAATTGCGCTCGTAAAGCGAGCGAAGAGGCGAGTGAACAAAGTGAACGGAGGTGAGCGGTAAAGCGAGTGAGGCAAGCAAAGAGAGGCAAGTGGCGAGGTGAGAAGGCAAGGCGGGTGAGATAGGCAGAGACGAGTGAAGAGGTCTTCTATTTTTTTTGGTTGAAGTAGAGCTAGGTTTCTTTATATTTTCTGTTTACACGACAAACTGAACTACATAAGAAATAAGACAATAGAAGAGGAGACGCTAGGGTTTAGAGTAGATAAAAGCATATAATGTATAATATATATGATATATAATAATATATAATATATACAAGGTTGGTCCAACCCAGACCAATCCTAAACTCCCAAGACTGAGGACCAACCCATACAATGTAGAGTCCATGGATCCCAAGACCAAGGATCGACCCATACCCCTTAAGAACTGGACTAGGACAGCCGGGTTGGGCTGGTCCAGGGTCGGTCCAGGACCAATCCTCACCCCTACTAGCCATCATTGAGGCTCGAAGACTAACCGAGGGAAATAGGAAAAAAAATAAAAAATTCAAGAACTTTAAAAATTTTTGCAAAAATCATCCACGTTAGCACTGGTCGTGTCACCTTAGACTGTCATTATCCACATAAGCGAAATTTGACAAAATTGATCAGAAGATCTATATTGGCAAATCATCAAAAGTTTTATAACTAAATTGGCACAATTAATAAGTTTATGATTGAATTGGCCGTCGTACAATAGGTTTAAGACTTTCTCGACAATTTTCCTAAGTTATCTCTTTGTAGCATGAATTTGATTGTACCTTTTGAACTGTCTATAACGTTCATGTATTTTCTGATGAATTTCACTATGGTCTGTAGCACATTCTAAAACTTGGGGGATGCATTTCCACATTGGATAAAGCACAAACTAATCTAGCTGAACAAAGACACAACGCTTGCCCATCTTAAGGGCAATCTGCATATCCATCGAGGGAGTACAAACAGCAAAACAAGGATAAGAAAGAGCATTTCAAAGGGCAACGACAACAAAACCTCAACCCTATCGTAACATGCGGGAGCGTGACCCTAACGTGCTAATTGTTAAATCATCTCGCACACCAATCACTTTTTCTGATTCAGTCTCGCCGCCGCCGCCACCGAGGCCGCAATGCCTGCGGGATGAGTATTCAAATTCGGGTCATTCCTCATCTCGGCGCTGGCCACTCCCTCCGCATCTCGACGTGACGCCGGTTTATCTGATGGCAACTTGGAAGTTGCATCCTGCAAGGGAATTGCTGTCACACATTGTGTGTACTTTGATTGATACAAGACAAAACGAAGATCAACAAGACAAAGAAGCTGATTTGGAGCTTATAGCTCCATTGTGGCTCAAAACAAAGGTAAGGATTGAGCATAAAGAAGAGGGTTCATTTGATTTAATTTGGCCTCTAGATTGATGGACTGCCTCCTTTTTCCTTCTGTCCGAATGCAGTACCTATATTAACTTGCAAGAGAAATGGGAAGATTTCTAGTAATTATACCCCCAGAATATCGGCCAATGTGGTCTTGTCCTCAGCTCTTGGAGTCCTAGCATTGAGATTTGCGGCCGACTGAGCGGCAGCGGCGACTCCACCGGGAACTATGGCGGTGCGGCCCGTGGCCCTGACCTCTGCCGCCTGGATCGCGGCGGCGTCGCTCCATTCCACGGGCTTCTGCCTGGCCGTCAGAGCAGCGGCCTCGAGCGCCTCGCCGATGGTGATAGGACCGACACCGTCCTTACTGGCATCGGTCTGATAGATCGAGGATGGCGTCATCGTCGGGATGGGAGAACGTCGGCTGTATTGATTGACAACCTGCTAAAAGATGGTGCGACGAGCGAGATCAAATGCCCGATATCATCTCATCGCGAGATATAAAAAAAAAACATCGAACGTAGTGTTGACTAGCCCAAGATTTACTTCGTTCACAGCATTACCATGATAGATATATATATATATATATATAGATATATATATATGATCATGTACAAATGCAACATGTCTATAACTGAACATTTAGCACACCAGACAAAGTCTAGGCTAAGACTAATCTTCAAAATCAATTGAATTTGGACGCGTGGAATAAGTTGCGACTCGTCAAACCTGTCGACCGACGGACTCGGTTATCACACGCCGGCCGGGGAGATCGGTCTCGGTGATGGTCACTCCGTCTTTGCCGGCGACCTCGGTCATGTCGCTGTGGCCCACGAGCCCGGCCCTCTCGTTGCGCGCCGCCGCCGACTGCATGGCCGCTGCTGCGCGGCCCTTCTGGATCTGGCCGAACATCTCGCTCTCCGCCGTCTGCATCATTGCCGCGTCCCTGGGCATGACCGGCTCCTCCGCGAGCTCGCCGCCGATGGCGAAGATGTCGCCGTACTTGATCGTGTCCTCCGATGCCCTCCTCGGCTGCTCTTGGCTCATCTTGGAGTGAAACTTCTTTGGACGAACCGGACTTTACTCTTTGAACAGTTGCTTTGTTTCTAATGCTGTGTTTTGATTGTGTTTCTCTATAGTGAAAAGAAAGAAGAGAGATTGGAGATACGTAGATGGCTATATATACGTAGGAACGTCGTTGCATGGGACATGCAGGTTGAGACACGTGGCAGCTTCGGAGATCGGCATGATTGGCGCTCCGGGACTCGGGGAATTGGCAGTCACATTGGTGGTTCATAAGAGAGGATAATCGTATGATGATTAGGAGTTTAGGACAAGTGGTGATTAATGAGTGAATCCGTTTACTTGTTCTTGCTAAACATTTGGGGGAAATAAACATGGTTATTAGGAAAATAAAACATGTAAAAATGGATTGAATTGCACAACAAAATTATTGATTAGTTAGGTCAGTATAAGTTTTCATCATCGGTGAATTATATGATCAATCTTTCATAGCTTAAAACACTTCAAGGTTTCGTTTATTTCACAAAAAATAAATATTTTGGAAAATATTTTCCTAAAAGTGATAGCTTTTATCATTTGAAATAATTAGTTAATACGAAATATTTTCGCTATCAACAACTAATTTATGTCTAAACGTTTTCGTTGACGATGATAATATTTCTTGTTCATTAATTTTTGTAAAAAATGAAAGCGACTGTTTAATTAGAAAATTTTTCAAATAATTTATTTTTTCGCGAAACAAAGGCAATATCATGGTAGTTGATGCTTGATAGGATCTTGTTAAATTGTTTCTTCATGGACATTACTTAGGACATCATACGCTTGCCTGAAATTTTTTAAAGGCATGAAATGAATGATTTCAAGGTCGTCTAATGATGCGGATCACATTTCTCGGACTTGATATCTCTTCATTGTTCCCCCATTTCCGCTTCAAACTTCAAGAGCATTTTCAAAGTTGTTCACAACAAAAAAAAAGCACTAATTTTTTTTGCTATTAAATCCTTTTCAAGATGCAGCTAATTTAATCCATAGTTTTACCTAAACTCGCCTTACTTTCATCCTGCCTCTCTCTCTCTCTTTCTCTCTCTACACACTTTCAACAATAATTTTCCAAACTTGATCCTGCAAAAGCACTCTCTCTTGGTGCTACCAAAAGAATAACATGTCAAACTTGTTCTTACCTATTTCGCTGCTCTCACTTCTCATCTTTCATCCTTTCGTCACCGCATCTGAAATTTTGCCGTTCCACAATGGCCGAGAAGGTGAGTGGCGCCTCCTCCAACCGAGCATCGGCATCTCGGCCATGCACATGCAACTCCTCCACGACAACAAGGTTGTCGCGCTCGACAGGACGGACTTCGGCCCGTCGAACCTCTCTCTTCCGGGGGGCCGCTGCCGCTACGACTCCAATGACACTTCCCTGAAAGTCGACTGCACTGCACACTCGGTTCTATACGACGTGGAGATGAACAGTTTTCGTCCTCTCGCGGTGCAAACCGACACGTGGTGCTCATCGGGCGCCGTGAGTCCAAAGGGCTCTCTTATTCAGACGGGAGGATTCAACGACGGCGATCGCGTTGTACGGGTATTTACCCCGTGCGATGCCGATTCATGCGATTGGGTCGAGTATCCTGATTACTTATCTCAACGTAGATGGTATGCCACTAATCAAATTCTACCGGATGGTCGAATTATTATCATTGGTGGGAGGAGGGAGTTTAACTACGAGTTCTACCCTAAAAATGAAGACCCTTATTCTGCTTCCTCGGGGTCTTTTTGGCTTCAATTTCTATTGGAAACTAGAGATGAGAGTGAGAACAATCTGTACCCTTTTGTTCACCTTCTTCCTGATGGAAATCTCTTCATCTTTGCCAATACAAGGTCAATATCTCTAGATTACAACCACAACAGAGTGGTGAAAGAGTTTCCTCCGATCCCTATTAGCGATCCTCGAAATTATCCTAGCTCGGGCTCGTCGGTCTTGCTTCCTATCGACGAGAATGCGGCCATTGAAGCTGAGATCATGATTTGCGGTGGTGCACCGAGAGGTGCATTCACACAAGCGAGCCAAGGCAATTTCGTGAGAGCAAGTTCTTCGTGTGGGAGGCTTAGGGTTTCGGACGATGACCCTAGATGGGTAATGGAAAACATGCCAATTGCTAGGGTTATGGGCGATATGCTTCTTCTAGCCACCGGAGATGTCATCATCATCAATGGCGCGGAACGCGGCACTGCCGGATGGGAGCTCGGCCAATCGCCGGTGACCAGACCGGTCATTTATCGGCCGAACGGGAGCCCGGATTGGAGATTTTCGGTCATGGCAGCTTCTCCAAGACCGAGACTCTACCACTCAACAGCGATTTTGCTAGCGGATGGGAGGGTGCTAATCGGAGGAAGCAACCCACATAGATACTACAACTTCACCGATGTGGACTATCCCACCGACTTAAGCTTAGAAGCCTTCTCGCCGCCTTATCTATCGATCGAGCACAAACCATTTCAGCCTCGGATTTTATCCATGAACGAGATTCTAATGCTCGGGCAACCCTTTTCGCTCACCTTCTTCGTGCCCCTGTACTTGTCCGAGAGCGTACTGTCCATTAGGATCGTTGCTCCTTCATTCACCACACATTCACTGGCAATGAACCAGAGAATGGTGGTGCTCAAGCTGGTCGGGGTGTCGCGCTTGACGCCTGATTCGTATAACTTGACTGCGGTCGGGCCATCGACGGCAGAAATAGCGCCGCCGGGCTACTACATGTTGTTTGTGGTGCATGCTGGTATACCAAGCTGGGGGAGTTGGGTGAAGATACAGTGAAGGTGGGTTGTGATGATGTTTTGGTTTTGCATGAAATAATAGTCTCAGTCTTGAGAGAGTGATGTGTCCTTAGTATGGTGTAATTTTAGTAAAGAAGATTGTGTTCAACAGGAAATTACCAAAAAAAGGCATTTTCCCTTACAAAATTATTTGACTAAGCGATGGAGTAGAAACTTGCTTGTCTAAAGAGGGCTTTCTGGTCATGAAAGAAAGTTAGGCCCTTTTTTTACGGCATTGAATTCCGGTCTAAATCGAGTCGTCTCATCACACGCATGATATTGTAACAAGTCGTTCTTTATATTGCGCATCTTGCAAGTAGTTTTTCTCGTGATATCAAGACTAGTTCACAAAACTGTAATTATATTTGACCAATTTACTCGAAGTATCTGTCGTATCATTTAGTAAATCAAATTTGTCATTATGTCTATACCCAACGTGCTTTCTTTTCTTTTTCTTTGAACATAAACCTTAACCTTGAAAATTGAGAGAGGGTCAAAAAAGAGAAAGGAAGAAAACATGCTGATATGCGGGTAACATGCATGTAATGTGTGGGAGAGAAATTATCAGATTTGGTTAAAGAGCTATATTTTCCTCTATCCTTAATCGGGGAATCACGTACATGTAAACTTGACTAGAAATGAATATCGGCGACGCCATATTTGTAATCCGATAATCATAAGTCTCAGGTTCTACCAATTAGGGTTAGAAAAACACAACCCTTTTAACGCATCGATCACTCATTTTCAAGTTAAAAAAATAGGAAAAATGACACAAAAAAGTCCCTGAACTTTGATCCAATATATAATTTGATCCCTGAACTTTTAATTTGTTTAATTTGTTTAATGTAATCCCTAAACTTTAGACTAATGCTTGATGTGATCTCTAAATTTTAAATTTATTCAATGTCATCTCTAGATTTTTTTGTATATCTTCAATTCAGTTCCTAAACTATATGAAAATGTTCAATACAGTCTTTTCCATTAATTTAAGTTCAGGAACTATATTGAACATTGTCATATAGTTCATGGATTGAATTAAATATGTACCAAAAATTTAGAAATAACATTGAACAAAATAAAAGTTTATGAATCACATTGAACATTAATTTAAAATTCATGAATTATATTAAACAAATTAAAAATTCAGAGATTAAATTACACATTGTACTAAAATTCAAGAATTGTTTGTATCATTATCCCAAAAATATAAGATTCAGATGCATTCTTCCTCTAGGTTAATCATTATTCATGTGTACTATTTTCTCTATTCATGATATGACCTTGGGACCTTCGTAAACATTAATGTTGTTTCTTTTTCTGGTACAGAACATCAACTTGCATCGAGTTGTCGTATCTTGCGCAATGTGCACAGTGCACGGCCAGTGTGTACATAGATTTGTTTAAGGTTAGAAATCAAAAGTGGCACGAAGTTCATGCTTAACATATAGAAAATTTGGCAAGAGATACAATTATTTTATGGGATGAAGAAAGTCGTCTCCTACAAGTTGCGGTGACCAATATATTTTAGTAGCCTGGGCTAGAGGAGTTAATTAAATCAAAGGGAGATTTCCAAGCAAGAAAGAGTTGCTTGACCACTCCCCAAAAGTTTCTAGACGATAGACCATCTGATCACTACCTCGCCACCACCGCCCTCCTTCTCCACCAACACTAGGTGGACCATCTTGATGTCGCGGAATTCTTTTGGTGGGATGCGAATCTAGAGTTGAAATGCAATCACAATGATTAATTTTGTCGGCTTCGTAAAGATGAATACAGTAAGATTGATTGTACGGATCATTGGACGATATATTTAGGGGTTGGGAATATGGGGCCCGCGTGAGACGACGGTCCAGTGGACCCTAGTCCAAATAAAAAAAATTAAGGCTCAAAATAGAAGAAGCATTAAGAATTTGTTACTCATCGCATGCTGTACATTTCAATGCTTGAAAACTATGAGCTCCATGGATTACTCATATCTCTCTCTAAGAAAATCTAAATTATAAAGAGAAAAGAGAACCATAAGTGAACTAAGAAAGACACGAGGATTTCGATGGTGGGTATCATTGGAGGCCGGTGTAGTTAACTTTAGAGATCACTCGAGGGATTGGATAGTAATTGGCATTGCCCAAGGCACCGGACCATCATCTGATTGCAATCAATATCCTTCCCCAAGTTTCTCTAGTGAGTATCTCTCCATCAACATCTTTGCAGATACGGCAGCTATACGGCGGCGGTTGCCCATCTGCACTTCGCCGGAAAACTCATCGGGGAGAACAGGACCTATTCGATTTCAAATGAATTAAAGCTCAAACGCTTTGGACAACAGAAACTAAAAAGAAGTGGCTTCAATGCAAAGAGCCTTCAGGTGCAATGACCATCACGAGATCCTAATCAAAATCAAGTCCCTTCTATTCAATTCTCACTCATTGCTTACCCTGTTTTCCGCAGTACATTTATGTTCTATTCCAAGGAAACTGTTAGTACAGAAATTGCATTTAATCCCTCAAACATCACATGCATTGACAAACAAGGAAAGGAGAAGGTAAAGAGGGTATAAGCTGGGATAAGACATAATATTTGGAGTGGAAAATTTGACCTTTTCTAGAAGTTTGGGGAACAGTATGAATTGGAAAGATTGAGGGTCATCATGACATGTCAGGGTCAATTTATATGAGAAAAATCTTTCACAGTTTTATTTTAGTTTGGCCAATTTATCATAAGCAAATTTCTTTTTTTTTTCACCCCTTTTTTCATCCATGCCTTATAGCAAATATACAAAGACTACCACAAAGCTAAATTCAACAAGAGGGTTTTGGGGTCACTAGCCTGAAGCACTCAATCTTTAGCTACATCATCGTTTACCAACTTTTCCTTTAGGTACAATTAGGGTTTTTTTTAAATGGTTTTGAGTCCCTCAATTTATTTGATTTGATACATGTGAACAATAAACAAATGTGACCACCAAATGATGACACAGTTGGAATCTCTTAGAAATATGTAGAAAAGTCAAAGGGCGCGAGGTGCTGGTAAGGCGGGGGAGGGGCGGAGTCCACCCCTCCACCACGAGCGAATGCCGGAGACTCTTACTGAAGGCCAAGCGACCACCAAATGATGGACATTGGACGCAATGTTCGATGGACCATCGCCACCATTGTGTGGTGGTTCAAATGGTGGTCCGAATCGGCCCTTATACCGGTGGCTTAGGTCGAGTTTGGACGAGATTGCTACAGCACTTTACAACATTTTATATGAAATTACTCTACCTAACTTCAAAGGGGATTAGTTTTTAGAACTTGTGCTGCAACTACAGCATGGTTACACCATAATTACAATTACTCCAAAACAAACTCTAATACTAATAACACTAGTTCATTACATGTTGACATGCGGACGAAACCATTAACTTCATTATGTTAATAAGAAAGAAAAGAGCGATGCATTCGGATATTGCCTTATTTCTCTCGTATCATCGCACGTGCTGAACATGCGAAGATCGTCATTAACACAAGCGAAAAGGAAAGAAAAACGCATCCATTATATTACTAGACAACATTACGGTCATGCTTGCAACACAATTGCAATGCGTGCTTATCATGCCGGTATTTGGGGGTAACATCCACCGTTCGATTTTAAAATTTTCGACTTTTTTCGTTAATATCTTGCTTTCAGGTTATGTAAAAAAAACTTAACATTTTCATCAGCTCAAATCAGTGTGGAAAATCCCGTAATTTATTTCGAATGAAATAAGAAAATTCACACGGGTTAATTATTCTGGGAGTTAATATCACGAAAAACTTCAAATCGATATACCTATGACATATTTACTATCTATTAAATTGGATTAATGCCGCTAAAAATCATGAACTGATAAATCTGTGGTACGCACGAGGGAAAAATTTTAAATAGGTATACTTGTCAACTGTCGCGTGTCGTCTAATTTAGCAATCTAACTATAAAATTTAACGATAATCAATAGAGGATAAATTTATCACACATATAATAATTTGCGAGTTTTTATAGTATTAACCTTTATTTTTGGGCTACCGTGATCAGTTTTCGGAGGGAGGGGGAAGTGAGATTGATGCGCCGGGGGACACGTGGCCGATTTCCATTCGGCCCCCTCCGCTTCCCCTTTTCCCCACGCGCTCCCGCAAAAAAAAATAATAAGGAGGAAAGCCCGCGTGGAGCCCCGCCATTGGCCCAGGGGCGCCACGGGAACGCGTGGAGGAACAGGGGCACCGTCGCCGGGTCCCCGTTTCGTAATTTCCCCCGAAGGGCCCCGCTCCGTTCCGTTCACCCAAGGCCCCCGTCGCCGCCCGTGCGTGTACACGCGCAAGCCAAAGCAGCCCCGCTAAGTTTTCCCTCCTTCTTCTTCTACCCCCCCCGCCTCGTCTCCCCTCGACTTCTCCAAAGTACCCCCCCGCGCACGCGCACAGAAGAGAGAGAAACAAGAGAGAGAAAGAGCGGTGGCGAAGGTGGAGAAGATGGAGACCTGCGCGTGAGAGCGATTCTGGAGAGAGAGAGAGAGAGAGAGAGAGAGAGAGAGCGGGCGGGAAGGTGATCGAGGGAGAAGCGAGAGCGATTCTAGAGAGAGAGAGAGAGAGAGAGAGAGAGAGTTTGTTTCGTGTGAGTAGATGAAGCACATTTTCAAGAAGCTCCACATCGGGCACAACCACGACCCGAACCGATCCAACGACCCCCCGACCCCCCCAGCCGGGGCGCCGCCGCCGCCGGTGCCGCCGGCGCCGCCCCCCGCCGCGGCGGCCGCGCAGCAGTCGCCGACGCGCCCCCCCGCCTCCTCCGATCAGCGGCCCCCCGCCGGGAACGCCCCGCCCAGCCCCTCCGCCTCGCCGGGACGGCCCCCGGCGGCGGCGGCGGCGGGCGATCGGTCCGGGGACTACATCGCGTCGGAGGAGGAGTTCCAGATGCAGCTGGCGCTCGCGATCAGCGTGTCCAACTCGGAGTTCCGCGGGGAAGACCTGGAGGGCGACCAGATCCGCGCCGCGACCTGGTTGAGCCTGGGCGGGGATCGGAGGGGCGACGCGGCGAGGAAGCAGGACGAGGTCTCGGCGGAGGCGCAGTCCAGGCAGTACTGGGTGAGTTTGGCGGTGTGATTGTTGCTGCTTGGTTGGTGAATTCTAGTGGATGAGCTTGAATTTTTGGTGGGGTTTTACTGGGGCTTTGATGATTCTTTTGTTTGATATGCTCGGATTTTGTAACTTTTTGTGTTTGGGATTTAATTGATTGCTCACTGATATGGATAAGATGATACCGATGCTTATATGGATCGATACTTGGTGGGAGTCTTCTTTCCATTTCTGGATTGGGCAAGACTTAGGTTTTGCTGAAACCTTCATTCTGCTTTTGGCCATGGCATTCATCTAGCAGCTGTGCTTGGTCTTGTTAGAGGGGCGTGCATACGCATGAAATCTAACTCACAATTGATGAGGGGAACTAGAAAGAGCTCATTGTTTCCTCTTCATCTGACTCTGTTTTTCTCGGGTTTCTGAATATGTTTGAATGGTGTATCTACTAAGTGTGTTACATGTGCTGAATTGCCGGTAGCCTGTATGTGTACAAGCTATGGGGTCACTGCTTTCGATTGGTTTCCTTGTACTAGTGATTTTGGATTGTATTATCCACGGGATTCAACTGGAAAACTCAGAATGATTTTAGTATAATGATTTTGTATGACCTTGACAAAGCATACTAGCTGTGATGACTAGTGTTTCATCCTTGGATATGTTCCATTCAGCACGTTTGAGGTTAATAAATGTTTTCATATCTACGATGGTTCTGGTATCTTTAGTCTTTTGGCTAGATTAATCCATCTCAGCGGCTTGTAAGATCCCCCTAATTGACAATTGGATAGTTTCCTGTCTTTATTTTCGGTCGTGTGATTTTCCATTTGTCAATCTTGGAGGCCATAAGACTTCTATCAATCCTTTAGGAACACAACTGGCACAAGAAAACCATTTCAACTTTCTCATGGCGCTCTTCTGGATTTGTTTACACAATGCTTAGTTATGGTTACTGGTGATTAGACTGATTTTCGTAGACTACTCATTACATATCTGGATATTGCAGTATATGTTCTATATTGCATTTAAGCAGTGTAAGAAGTGCATATTTGGTTTCTGTACATGGTTTATGATGACGCGTTACTGTTCGGTACACCCCCTTCCAAGAGGTGATTTGGTTTATTGCTATTACTTCCTTGGCATGTCTGACCCTAATGGGTGTGCTCCTTAGGGTTGGGTGCACGCTTGAAATTCTGGAATATGACTTATCGTGCTTAGCTCTCGCTAAAAGTTGTGAATGATCTAACCCACCGCATAGTATCCATAGATCTTATAAAGCAAAATAAGTTTAGAAGAAACGTATGGTCCCCATTTATTATAGAATGGAACATTGTACATGCTTTAGCCTTATTGAGCCTGTGGAATTGTAGAAAATTTGGTCAAGTATCCTTATCTCTTTATTTGAGTTGTGACATATGTTGCACTGCACTTTCTTTGTAATTTCCAAAAAGAGAGGTAGGATAGTTATATCCCAATATCAATCAAGGGTGATCCCAGACATTTGCTTCGAAACACATGGCAACTGTAATTAGTGAATTAAGCGAGTCTACTAGTTACGTACCTCTTCTTTGACAAATTGTGTATCCTGTCCTAATTCTTGTTTGAAAAATTGTAACGTCACATAACCTAGGTAACTACAGGTACAGCATCATCAAACGTCTTAATATGATCCATGCTTAGTCTTAATCTGCAGCCATTACTTGTCTGGCAGGCTTCTTTGTTTCTTCCATTTTGGTGTGACCAAATACTCTTTTATGCAGGAATATAATGTGATTGATTATGAGGAGAAAGTGGTGGATGGATTTTATGATGTCTATAGCATCTCCACTGACTCAAGACTTCAAGGGAAAATGCCATCTCTTGCTGATCTTGAGACTAACCCTGGGAGTTCTGGCTTTGAAGCTATAATAGTTAACCGCAGAATTGATCATGCTCTTGAAGAGTTGATGCAAATCGCTCACTGTATAGGATTGGACTGTCCTGCTACTGAGGTCACTATTTTGGTTCAAGGGCTTGCTGAACTGGTAACAGGACATATGGGTGGCTCAGTGAAGGATGCTAACATTATGTGGGCCAGGTGGATGGAGAGGAGCACAGAGTTGAGGACTTCTCTTCAGACAAGTGTGTTGCCAATTGGGTCCATAAATGTTGGCCTTTCAAGACATCGTGCGTTGCTTTTCAAGGTTAGCTCTTTACCTCATCTAAGTTGTGCTTTAGCAGTCCGTGCTTGTCGATTTCTACTGGTAGTGGAGCTTGAGTCAATTGGTTGATGTCATATATGAAGTTTAATTTTTGTGGTCTTCTTTAGTCATGGCACACAAAGATATTAATACCTTGAAAGTGTTGTGGATGATTGATGATCTACTATCACCAATAATGGAACATTTTCAGTTTCTGAAGTGATAAATTTTATCATGTGAAGGTGTTAGCAGGCAGTTTAAATTTGGCTTGCCGACTGGTGAAAGGTAGCCATTACACTGGCGTGGAGGATGATGCTGTAAACTTGATTAAGTTGGACGATGAAAGGTGCTGGTTGGCTGTTCTTTTCTGTTATTATGTAAATATATAATAGTTACTGTGGTGCTTTCTAGATTCTTTTTTTGTTGATAATTGTGGTATCTTTTTCCTTGTGATGGACTTGAAAGGGCATATTCCTGTGTGAATGAATTTTAATGTCCATGGTCACTAAGATAATGAGCATCCCCAAGGACATGGTGATTTAATTTGCAAATGTTGTAATGAACTTGGATTTCTTTAGATTCTGGAATTACTTTAAACCATAGTTTAGGTTTATACTTGTACTTATCTTAGTAGTAAATGACTTAGTTGCTGAGAGAGAATGTGTCATTTTTCCTGGCATTAAGAGGATACCTACATATTATGGATAAGCACCAGTTATGGATATCTGAGACGACTTCGTCTGTGCTACCCTTTGTCCTGCGAGCGAGATTTACCGTTACTTTGAATTTAGCAGAAATACTTCTGTCTGTGCATATAATTTGCATTTCTTCCAATAGGAGCTCCACGATGTATAGTATTGCTTAATTTCTCTTTTGTAGCTTCCTGTGATTGGATTTGTTGGAGAAATGAGAGCATTTCTTATTTTACAGTTTTTAGGTTAGTAGACCTATATTTAGTACAACCAAATTAATATTTTTGTGTCCCTTTATTAGAAAGGCTGCAATTTAATGTGGTCTGGTTGCAGTACTGTACTTATTTTATGGGTTTCAGTCCTTGGGAGAATGGAAATGCAAAGGCAATGGAGCCTTCCTGTTCATTTTCCAAATGGGAATTCACGGCCATCTCCTGTAGTTGAGGAAAAAAAAACTGACACCCAGGGGTATCTGCATGTTTTACATGAATCTTAAATTTGTTAAGGTTTCTATTTCTTGATCTCGGCTAGTATATTTAATCATCAAGTTGCAGCACTTATACTTTGATGTATAAACCATTTATCTCTCAGGGCCGTGCCTTCCCTTATGATATTTAGTCTTATTATCTTTACATTTTTGTCCTCTCAAGAGCACGAAATGCAGAGACCTTGTAATATGTGATATAGCATTTTATAGCTGGCGATGGTTTTCATATTTTCCTACCACAGGGATTTTATATGTGTGTTCTTGATTCAGGGAGTTTCTGGTTGATCTCATGGCTGCTCCTGGGACGCTTATACCAGCTGAATTTTTCAGTGCCAAAGATAATAAGCCTTACAATGGACAAATTAGTAAACTGTCATCTTTTCAATATTTTAATGACTTGGGAGTTGTTCAGTCAAGGCCAAAGCCTGTAAGTGGTGAAGGAAGCAGTCAAAGTTCAGTGATGGAAACTGATTCGCATGTAGATAGAAAATCAAACTCTAAAACGTCAGAATCCTTCACCTCTTTCCCATTTGGTAGTCATGATCCTGGTGTTGGTTCTTCCAGAGTATCTGGTGTTACAGCTCAACAGTTGAATGTCAATGTGATCCCACAAAGCAAAAATAGTTCAGAGGACCCCATAAATCTTTTTGCAGATCTGAATCCCTTTGCAATTAAAGGCTTTGGCAAAGCCCCAATGGGAGGCAACAGCACAGAAATAAAAATCCATGAGATGCCGAGACAGAAAAATAACCCCGTTCCTGGTCGGCCTCCTTTCCCATTGATGCCAAAAAATCGACATCCTCTCAATGAAGTACCAAGAAAGAAGGAATATGGTTTGAAGGAAGGTCTGTTCCCAAGAAGTAATCGCGAACCTAATCCTTACGATGTGTCATCATCCATTGGCAGCTCCACAACTGATAAAGTCAATCCAGACAGTTTTAAGTTACCTAATAATTTGAATCAGTCAACTCAAGAGAGTAGCGGTGCCAAGTTGTCAAACAATTCAAATCAGTTGATTAAACAGAGCAGTCACTGGAATCCTTTCAGTGATAACAGTCCAATGTTGGGATTTAACACAGGCCAGTTCGATACAATGCCTCATGAAGAGTGCTTGAATGCCCAAGTCAGGGAAGACCCTTTAAGGACTCTGGAGAATTTGCAAGGTGGCATAGCAGACTCTCAAAGAGGACGTGATAGACATGAAATTGGTTTTCTTGATCCAAAAAAGTGCACTAATGACAGATTCATGGACACAAACTTCATGTTGAAGGATTCAGAAAGCCCAAGCTCATCAATCGATAGTAATACAAATAAAGTTGATCAAGTGCTTGATGATGTTGATGTTGGTGATGAGATTCAATGGGAACATTTGGTCCTTGGTGAAAGAATTGGACTAGGTATTGCTTTGATCGAGTCCCTGATTGGATTGATTCTTTTCATATCCTTATGCAGGTCCATTTATTAGCTAAGAGAGCAAGACTCATGGATACAGATATGTTGATCCTATTGCTGCATTTTTATGATATTTGTTTAGTATTATGAGATATGCTTTATTACTATTGTACTGTCTATTATGCTATAGCTAGCTAGTCATGTAACCAGATATAAAGTGCATGTCATCTGAGAAAAAGTTCTCTTTGGCAATTTAAATGTAAGCATAATTGTAGTAGTTATTATAGGATGGACAGCAATATTTTCTTACTGAATTGTGCTTGCTGTTTATTATGTCGAAAATTTACCACAATTTTGTGTTCTTCTAAACAGGCTCTTATGGAGAGGTCTATCAAGCTGACTGGAATGGCACGGTCAGTTTCAAATATTATAGAATTCTCACAAATTAAGAGTGGGCATTGCATTAGTTACTTGAAGAGGTTATGGAATGTTCATGTCCATGGGCTCTTTATATATGACCGCATTTAAGCAAATGATCCTCCTTGAATATGACAATTAGTCTCTGTGTAAAAAGAAATGACATTTAGTCCTACTTCAGCGTCCTGCTTTTGTGCTAATGTTTTAGATTTATAAACTTAGCAGCTAGAATGGAAAGTGACATCGGATGTACTATCAAAATCTGGCATTTCAACCTGAGCTGTAAAAAAAGCACCGGAATTGGTACTTTGACATATGTACATGACTTGTTGGACTGGTGTCAACCATAATAACTAATTCCCCATTGCTCATTCATGGCCTTTTCTTGCTACTCTCTCTTTTGTATTTTGGATAAGCCAAATGGACTTTACCTTTGGCCCCCTTTCTACTCTTTTATTGGGGATGTTTATCTCTTCAGATGTAATCAAATTCTTACTGTGAAGGCTGAAGAAGTTCGTAAAATTAGTCACAATGAATATACTGTTACAAAGTCTTTTTGTAAACTGTTAGTTTGCTACTCAATCGAAACCAATCCATGTGGTAGAAACAATTTAAACACTGGGTCGTTTAGGTTTGTTGTCTTATGTTCATATACTCTCACATATCAAGAAATGGAAAGAGAAGCAGCAGATCACTCTTTTTTACTTATTAACATATTCCAAAGATCCATATGCACTTAATATCAGTATTTGGCAATTTAGACATTACCTTTGGCAAAATACTTGGCGGTCGTACATTCGTAATATTTAAAATTCTATGACATGCCATGAAACATAAGTTACAATGCATTTTCAAGTCTTAACATCTGGCTCGACTTGCTCGTTCTGCAGGAGGTGGCTGTGAAGAAATTTTTGGATCAGGATTTCTCAGGTGCTGCTTTGGATGAGTTCAGACGAGAAGTAAGCTATAGATAGGTCTTTCATTTGTGCTTTTCATCTTCTGGGTCCTTTTCTTTTTGAACCAAAATCTTCCAGCTTTATTAAGAAGTCAAAACTTGTAGAGAATAAAATTTGGAATAACATTGTAAAGGAAAGAATAGCAAAGTTGCTTAATATACATGATGAATTTACAATAACGCTACCTTATCATGCCATGCAGTCTGCATCGTCAGAAATATTGCAGGAGAAAAGGGCCAATTTGCTTTTTCTGTTGCTTTTTCAATGTTGGCACAGAGTTGCCGATATGATTGGCTTTTCTTGGTGCTGTGAATAACAATGAGACATTCAATTAATGTTCTTTACATAAGATCTGACTGGCACACGAGTCTGATAGTTGAAAGATAGTTGAAAGCAACGGAGAGAGATTGGATCGCACTTATGTGTATCTATATGTATTTTTGGACAGCTAATAAATTAGTGTGTTTAGTAATTGTTTGCAATTTTAGTAAGAATAAAACTGAAGACAGACAAGAAATGCTTTTCCAGTATATCCAGCTACTGTAAGATAAATTCCTATGTACCTTGTTGTTTTGCTTCTGTGCCAAGGTTACAGATAGTGCATAGACAGTGTCCTCAGAATGTCATTCTCTTCATGGGTTCCATGATCCGTACACATCTATCTAAATGGTTGTGATCATCGATTAATTTGTTTGTTTAATTTGCTTATTTAGCAAGGAAAGAAATAAGGACTAATCAGAGCATTGAGTCAAGAAATGCTTTTCCAGTATATCCAGGAAGAAAACTGACCATGCATCTTGTTTCTGTTCCAAGGTGCGGATAATGCGTAGATTGCGTCATCCAAATGTTGTTCTTTTCATGGGCGCTGTGACCCGTCCTCCACATCTGTCTATCATTACTGAGTTTCTTCCAAGGTACACTTTTTTGTACCTTAAAATACCTTGTAGTATGGGAACGACATCAATTGTTTTAAGGGGGATGAAGCTTATTTATCTGCTGTTAAAAGGGTGTTATTATATTGATGGTGTGTGACAATCACATTTTGCTGTCTGATTTTTACTTTTGTTTACTTCTTCAGGGGAAGCTTGTACAGGATTATACATCGTCCTCACTGTCAAATTGATGAGAAACGTAGGATAAAAATGGCCCTTGATGTGGTATGAAATAATTTGTCTCCCTTCTCTTTGGTGTTGGAGATATAGAGATTTCTTTTTCTGAAATTGATATAAGTGCTCATGCAAATCTTACAGGCAAGGGGAATGAATTGCTTGCACACAAGCATCCCAACAATAGTTCATCGAGATTTGAAATCACCAAATCTTCTTGTTGACAAAAACTGGAATGTCAAAGTATGTAAAACTTCCCGATGTTGCATGACACTTTTATTTTCATTCTTTCACTTCTCTAAATAACGAATCAAGCTATTCTCTTGCCTGCATATCATTTCTCTATCTCCTAGTTGCTACTAATGTCTTGCTTGGCCTTTTTCTATTCCTCTTGAATATTCTGTTCCCTTACTTTGGGAGCACCTCAGATATAATTGTTAATCGACTAATATTTACTGATTCTGGGACAAGTTGTATTGCTCGTGGACTGACTTTTCATTCTCACTCTTCACTGCCATACATGTACTTACATCAGAACGCTGATATGGATGTTTCTTGATTAACCAAACTTGCTGATGTCATGCAATTTCCATCAGAAATGTGCTCTATGACCTTGATGTAATTGATGATCAAAGTGTTGCAGTAAAATGTTGCCTGCATCCACACTAAAGTGTACCATTTTCCAGGTTGGTGATTTTGGGTTGTCACGCTTGAAGCACAACACCTTCTTGTCATCCAAGTCAACTGCTGGAACGGTAAATATGCAAGCTTTCTTGAAAATCATTCTTGAAGAGTTTGCAACGATGGAGAGAGAGTTATCCAACAATTTTTGAAATAGGGAAAGACATTTGGATAGTTTCTACTAATAGGTTTCATTGTAGTTAATTGGACAATTAGCAACTATAGAGGAAACAAAGAGAAAACACAACCTGAAACATCACTTTTGGTGATCTCGGATGTAAACTTCTCTAGTACAAATCTTGAATGGTTGGACAAGCAAGTATGTAGCGTTTCAACTTGAGAAAGTAAAAAACAGTTTGCCATAGCTAACCAAACAATATGCTAAGAGTCCGAGACTTTTTTTTCCAGATTTATTTTTATACTAGGATTGGAAAGAAACTATTCTTGATGTTTCTCAAGATTTTGAGCTGTTCTTAATGTGTAGTTCTTGATTGTGTCTCAGCCTGAGTGGATGGCACCAGAAGTTCTCCGCAACGAACCATCAAATGAAAAGTGAGTTGTGCATTTCTAAGCTAGCTTCAATTATTTTCTCTGGGCTAGGCTTCTTAAGCTCCTGACGCTTGGATTTTGCAACAGTCAAGCCTAAATGACTTCAGTTTTGACATGAGCATACTCTGATCATATTTTGTAATGATAATATTTGGCCTTATATTTCTAAATGACTTAGTCTTACACTGGAAAGCATTCTTCCTGGCCTACTTTAATGTGTATGTGTTGATTGTGTGTTGATGCTCAAAGACTAGGATATAGAATTTTGGGAAGATGGGGCTTTATTTGATCAGAGACTCTGCTTGGGTGCGACTGTCAGGGAAAAACAATTTTGTGAGAGAACTATGTTATAGATTTTATTTGCTCTCTGTATCTGCTGATATTGTCATTGGTGCTAAAAATGGTATAGTTAACCACGGTGCTTCATAGTCATAAACTTAAGCTGTGGGAGCAGCAAATATTTATTCAATGTCTTGTGGGTTGTGCAGATGCGACGTCTATAGTTTTGGGGTCATTCTTTGGGAGCTTGCCACATTGAGATTGCCTTGGACTGGGATGAACCCAATGCAGGTTGTAGGTGCTGTAGGTTTTCAAAATCGCCGCCTCGAGATCCCCAAAGAAGTTGATCCCTTGGTTGGAAAGATCATTTGGGAATGTTGGCAGACGTAAGAAAAATTCGAGCACAGATAACATGAGCACGCAAAGGTTATCCGGTTGAACTATTCTCTCATCATTTGCTCATGTCATCTTACAGGGAGCCAAACTTGCGGCCCTCTTTTGCAGAACTCACTGTGGCTCTCAAGTCCTTGCAGCGGCTTGTGAATCCTTCTCACTTGGACCAACCAAATGGACATCTGGTGCGGGACCAGCCAAACTCTTCTCTTCCCCTGGAGATTCGAGTAAATTCAACACCTTGAAACATCTTCCCAGTGTGAATAAGAAGTACATGGCATCACTTCATTGGTATGGTGGCATTAATCAATTCATGATAAATGTATACTAGAGGAAGACAGAAGGGAAGCATTTTAGGAGAAAGGGTTCATGCTGTACAGTAATCTTTCCGCTCCAGCAGAGTGACTGCGCGGCGTTTTGTACAGTTCTGCATCCAGTCTTCCTTTGGAGGGGGGGACTGAGGATGGGGATGCGGTGTACAAGTGTATATACCTCTTTCAAGACAAAGGGTAATCTGTTACTATGAAGTACATGTCTCTTGCAATATAAGTTTCTGGTCGAGGTTTGGATGTAACTGAGGAATAATTTGCTCGGCATGAGTTTGTATAAAGTGGTTTGCCCGATTTTCTCTCCTTCCGCCATCAGATGAGTGCTGCTTGCATATCTGCTTTTATTCGTGGAGTATTGAGGAGATTTAAGAACCATCAGTTTAGTCCATTGAGAATTATGATCATAATGATTCACTATTTTAACCCTAAACAGGACAGATGATGAATGTCACCGAATTGACGAAGCTCAGCTCAATCGAGAATATCAGTATTCATGTGGGTCTTCAACCCTACTTCCATTTGGCATACGGTTCGCATGCATCTTTTTCTCGCAGTCTTTTGTACCTGTCCCGAGCACTGGTATATGAATATCATCTCTAAGTGCACTCCAACGTATATCTTGGTCATTAGACAATGGCTTATCTCTGCCTAATCTTAGACGACAAATCTCTTCTCAAGTTCAGCTCTACTGAGATTATAATGAATTCCTTCGAACTCTATTGAGAATATAAGGAAATTCATTGCGTGTTCGGTTGTTTAACTGGTTTCTTATTAGTTCAATACCACACAGGGCAGCAATGATGATGGATGTAGGCAAACAGAACGACCTTCCCACTAATACAGATGACAATGCCAGTTTGCACATTCTTCATCTATCAAGTACTGTAGCTTTGCTTCGTTCCTAAAGCTTACAAATATGGACACTCCAGGAACTTGCCAAGACATAATTTAAGGTTGACAAAAGGCGATTCCAATGCATCGCACGTGCAACTATTGGAGTTATTCATTTCCTTGATCATCTTCTCTGCATGATTTCGTTTTTAAGCAGTCTAGGAGCTCTGGAGAAGAAACATTATTGTAACTCTTTACCAACTTCTGTAGTGCTGCATATATAGTGCAGTATTTCTAGTCTCTAATCTCTACTTTCTGCACTCTATAACCAGGAAAAGCCAGAGTCCTTCCATGAAATCCTCCTCCAAAACTCTTCCGCATGCCTCTGTCTTGAGCTCCATACAAATCAGGGCCTCCTTTTGTATCCTGAATTGGTTATCACTCGAAAGACAAATCCCACAATTCCCTTTAGATATGTCATTCCATCGAAATCTTTATCAATGAAATTATCTAGTACATGTACATGAACAAAAAGCTTTTGTTACGACCAATAACCTGAGTGTTGCTCAGAGGAAAATGCCGATTATTTGACTTGAACAGATAGGCCATTCTCTCCAGCCATAAGCAAGCAAGAATGTAATTAGTAGGGTATCTCCAGCTTTGAATTTTCACCCAATTAAAAGAGTAACTTTGTCCAGAAGCCCAAAAATGGGAATGCAGCAATAAGAAGCCGCACCAGCAATGGCGTTTCCCTTACCCTTCCTATCCTGCTAAACTTTCCTTTTCTTGACTGCTTCGATGGCGCATATGTCTTTCGACTCCTTTTGCTTTTAGGAACATCCCGTGTCCCCGCTTTCCCGTCGAGTTCATCCCATCCACCGAATCTCGGCCTACTTCCGCTGCCTGCCTTGCTATATGAACCATCTGTTGTCACCCAAGACTGATAAGCATTCCTCCCACTGGCAGAACCATTTTCTTGTTTCCCTCCGCTTTTTCGGCCTTCACTTCTGGGATTCACAAATGGTTTTTTCTTGGTTTTAGCCCGGGTAGGAGGTTTCCAGCTATCTCTTTCGCTCGTCCCTCCCCACACTTTCTCGGATGCCAGGGAAAGCAATGTCTGTCCCAATGGAACTGCTAAGGCCATTATGAATGCATTTGGACCAGTGCCTAGGAGCAATGATATGGCAATGGCCGGAAACATCCACCCAAATGCTTGCAAAACCTGCATTCAGTGAAAATTTAGTTCCGACTGCAAATTACCCAAAGAATTTGACAAAGTACACATGAGAACCGATGAAATTCACATATGAAGATTTGGAAAAACAGAACAAGCGCTATATTCCAGCTCAAAGCAGTGCATTGTGAGAATCATTCAAAGTTTGCTTGGATCCTTCATCAAGGACTCATAGACCCAACTGTAACTAACATTAACCATCACTATGATCCTGAGCTGACATTCCCTAGGTCACCATTGAACAAGCAGAGGCCTAGTTACACTCTGAAAGGACTGCTTCACGTCGAGTTATTTCATTACAAAAATTCACGAAAAACCGAAAAAAAAAAACAACTCTAAATTTCTCATCCAGTTCAATTGAGAGACACAGAGATTGCAACAAAGAAAACAAGAAAGTGACGATCCACAGGCGATTCGCGCGTGATCATCATACTTGATTTGCCAACCCAACTCTGCTGAGAAGGAAGCCTAAGGTCCAGAGCATTTGATTCCTCCTCCACATTATCTTCTGTGAATACATAACAACACAACTTCTTCTTACCCTATGAAGTTTCAGTCAAAACTCCACCTAGTAAGAAGACGAACACTGCCTCGCGTCCGATGATGTTTCATCGAAGAGCACGAATGGACACGAAAGCAAAAACCGTCTCCCACGATATCAAAATCAGTTCTTTCCAAAAAGCTCATCAAATCAACAAGAAAACCACAAGAGCAAAGGGGAATGCAATCCAGCACTCATCAACGCGATCAACCAATGAGCCACTCGTTGCAATCACCGTGCGGCAACGGCCACGACGCAATTACCTTGAAGCCCCAAAACTCCTCGTCCCCCTCGAACTCCGAGTCCTCGCCTTCACCGTCGAGCCCGGACCACCAAACCCTCTGCTTCCTCGCGCCGTCGAACCCGAACGCCCCGCCGCCGCCGTCGTCGTAAACGTCGTCGACCTCGCTGTCGAGGCCGAACGCGGAGCGCGCGCCGGGGACGGGCTCGGCATTGGATTCCCAACGGGGGAGAGCATCGGGGGCAGGAGGGGGCCTGGCAGAGCGGCGCCGCGATAAGCGGAGGAGGCTGGTGGAGTCGGAGCGCGACGGCGAAGAAGAAGAAGAAGCGAGGAAGAGAGCGCCGGCGCCGGCGCCGGCGGCGACGGTGGTGGGGGGAAGTGGATGGAGAACAAGATGCCTTCTCATTTGTTCAATGTGGCTGTGCAGCATCATGCTCCACTAGTTGCAATTTGGATAATATCCTTCTTATTTTTCTTTTTTTTTTTGGTTTAGATTTCGGCCAATTCTTGCAAAAAAAAACATTGCTGTTTTACTATAAGGATAATAATACAAACAGTTCCTAAACTCTGATCGCATATGTAATATGATTCCTGAATTTTTAATTTGTTCAATGCAATTCATGGATTCTAACTTAATATTCAATGTGGTTCTTGAAATTTTAATTTGTTTAATGTGGTTCTTGGATTTTTATTACATGTTCAATATAATTCCTAAATTATATAAATATGTTCAATGTAGTCCCTGAATGTGATCGCCATAGTGAAAAAGCTAGTTCAAACTAGATGTGACAAAATAGATCATTTATCCATATATATAAGGGATTTGATGATATATGGGTTGCCTAAATCTAAAATATAGATTAGAATTAAGGGAGATCGGTTCCTGGTCCAATCCTGTCCCACCCAGGAACTGGGATCTGAACCAGGAGGAATGCTTTATCATTATTCAGTTTAATAAATTACTATGGTCACGTTAGCAAAAAGCGTCAATTTAACATGTAAGAGGAATTTGCGTTATCTACTCTTTTTCTCACATTAAGACCTTCCAATTTTGTTCCACTACAAACTGATTGATTACAGAAAATCTGTAAAGGGCTGAGTCGAGCGAGAGTCGAGAGCCAAGAGCCGAGCGCCGTCCACGTTGAGCGAGGCATGAGGCAAGGTCGAGAAAGGGAAAGACGTCAACGTCAAGTGAGGCGTGAGGTGTCGAGGCGAGGCTGTATTGCCAGGGGTGTGCAACTGGACCGGGTTTACCCAGAAACTGGATCAGCTCACTCGAAAAATAGGTCCAAGGACCAGTTCTAACAAGAACCAGTTTGGGAACCGGTTCCATTTTTTGGGAACAGGTTATAACTGGTCCGGTTTCCGGTTCCAAGTAAAAATCGATCCAAACCGGTTTTGTAAATAATGTAAAAAAAAGTGAAAAATCCTAAATCACGTTACTCTACCCAGCTACCCAGTCTCTCTCGCATGGTTTCTCTCTTCTCTCTTCGCAACCTCCTCTATCTCTCACGGTTTCTCTCTTCGCAAGCGCCTCCTTAGTTGCTGTAAGAACGCAACCCAGCTCGTCGCCTGCTTGCATGTTGAAGAGGGCTAGGGTTCGGTCATCTCAGTGTCCATACCATGTGTGTGTTTTTTCCGCCTTTTTAGCTTGCCGATTCAGTAGATCTTTTACTTTGAATTATTTCATTACTACCTATATTATTTTGCTGGAAAAAAATGAAACCAGAAAAAGGGACAAAAAAAAGGTTTTCGGGTAGACCTTGAAACTAGACTGAAAAAACAGGGTTAGTTCCAAAAAAGGGTCCAAGGAAAACATGGTAGATTTCATATTTCAAAAATTGAGAACCAGTTATAACAGGGTTGGTTTCAGATTCCTGGTCTAGACCCAACCCACCCTGAAACCGATCACCCTTATGCGTTGGCACAAGAGGGAAAGGTGTTGTCAAGCAAGCGAGGGTTACGCGAGAGGGAAAGGCGAGACTCGAGAGGGATGGAAACTGGAAGTGGGGAAAGGGAATTAGGAAAGGAATTAGATCAGGATTTCTTTTCTTCAGATTTAAAATAAAATAAAATATTTATAGTCGGTTCGGTCCGGTTGAGTTCTCACTCTAGAACTAAGAACCGGATCGACGGTCACTGGCTCCTAAAATAGGAACCTGGGACCAGATTGGGAGCTCCTGGAACCGCTCAAGCGTTGCCAGTCCAGTTGGTACGATATACTCACGCTTGGCTAGAATGAGTCGAGGAAAGCCCAATAATTGATGGATTTTAGTCGGTTTGGAATTGGCACGAATTCCTTTTCTCGTTTAGCTGCACTCATTGGAAGATTTGTGTTCTGTCGAATCCGATGTTTTGTTCCTGTGCACCGTCTACTTCGGATCTTTTACTGCAAATTTTCCACTTTATTTCTGTTCCTTTGCGACCTATCAAGAAGGTTGTTTCAAAGGAGAAGTTGCTTATTCGCCAAGACAACAGACTGTTATGAAGTTGCATTTCCATATGCTTTAGAAGAGAAATGATCGTCCCTTTCAGGGCGTTAATTCATTTAATATCATGCACTTTGCATCTTGTGTTGTACTCAATCTTTCAGAATACTAGTGCAATGAGAGTGCTGTGTACATCATACAGAGTAGTGCTCAACAACTTTCATTTGAAGTGATCGAACCTCAGAAAGATCATAGTTCAAGCAGAGCCTAGTTGAGGAATCGCCCCCAATACACTCCCAACCAGCTAGCCGGATCCTGGATGATGGCAGCGCAAATGGTGCATGCCATCACAGACTCAGGACCGGTCAATATGCTGAGCAGATTGCATCTCTGTTAGCTCAGTTCTTCAGCAACCCTCGTCCAGCCAACACGCACGATCATAGTAGCAACCACCTGCAGTTCATCGACGTCTTTCCAGCTGACTTAGCACTCTTCTTCATTCAGCAAAGGGAGATTTACGGCGATTGACAAGATCTGTGTACATCGATAACCCGAGTCTCTCTCACCTCTGGCCAGAGGTTTATGCGAGGTTAAAGATTTTGACTTTGTTGGAGGAATTCGTTTTGGACAAAGATGCCACCGGGATACCAATTTATGTCACCAGTGACTTGTATCAAAAGGGATCACTTGATAACATATTCTGAGGGCCGATTTCATCCTTTTGTGCCTCCTTCCCGTGGTTCTCGTGAAAGAAAGCGCAAAAGTAATGTCGTCTAGGCGTGATGCCCCCTTCAAGATGGTGCCACATGAAGGCTCACCTTCTCGGGTGTATCAATGACTTGACTTGGGTTATACATCTGAAGAACGTGATACCGACTTCAAGGCTTGACACGAAAAGGAATGGGCGCGGTGCTGCTTTTGCCTGCAAATACTGGAGATGGAGCAGCTCAGAGTGTGGCCGTTGGACTTTGTGGAGTTCGAGAAGATCAAAGTTCCTGATGACTAGGCTTCATATCATACTTTGTTCTTAACTCAGTATCTATATGCAGAAGTAACTTAGTGTGATAGAATCCATTTCTATGCAAATAAACTCATCTGATTCTGATCAGCTAGTGCAACAGACAGGATATCGGCCCTGTGATCATACTGAAAAAAAACTCAGATTGCCCTAATCATTTCAGTTGGTAGTGATTTGATTAGATAAATTTGTTCCGGTTGGGACTAGTGGGAAATCTCTGCAAGCGAGGTATAGAATGTACCGTGGAGGACTATTTATGGATTTCTTTTGAATGGCTTCCATCTAGAGCACCTGCAATATGCTTGCAGGATCTGATTTATCTGCAAACAAGGAGGAAACTTACTAATTAGCTTCTTTCTATTAAGACTAAGTTAAAATGGGAAAAGTAGGACGCTACTGCCATATAGAGAAAATATGACTTCTGACGTTGGGAACTTACTCTGGTTTCTTCTTATCCTGGAAAGAGACCTGGAACAGGTAAGAGTCTTGGGACTCTGTAAGTTCTGTGAGTCGTTGAGCCTTGAAGTTGACATCACGGCCTCACTCACCTGCACCGTCTCCACTATAAGTACTACAACGACGATGCACCATTTTGGGACCGTGTTGAGCTTGAGCCTCAAAATCGACATCATGTTCTACGGGTTCCCACCACAGCGAGCCTTCTTTTGGTGACATTCGAAGAGGTACAACGTCCATAGCCACATTACTATTGAGATTTGTTCCTCGAGAGCCAAGAGGAGGCACAAAAGGGTGAAATCGTCCCTCAGAATATGCTTCATGTGATTCCTTTTGATATAACCAGTCGTGGTGACATAAATGGGTAGCCTGGCGGCGTCTTTGTCCAAAACAGATTCCTCCGACCCAGTCAAACTCTTAAGCCCACAATAACCTCTGGCCTGAGGTAAGAGATATTCGGGTTATCAGTGAACGCGATGTTATCAATTGCCATAAATCTCCCTTTGACAAATGAAGAAGGGTGTAGGTCAGCAGCAAAGAAGTCGATGAACTGAGAGAGGTTGCTACAAGGATCGAGCGTGTTGGCTGGAGAGAGGGATGCTTAAGAACTTAACCAACAAGATGGTTCAGTACATTGGATGGACCGACCTTCCTGAGTATGTGTTGGCGCACTTGCTCCATTCACACCACCATCATCTGGGATAGAGTAGCTGATCAGGAAAATATCGGGACAATTCCTCAATTAAACTCTACATTTCCTTAGCTTGGTGCCAATTGCTTTGAGGAAGTGGCGAAGTAGGTTTCAACGATAGGGATCTTGAGGAAGCATTGACATCTCGGCCCATGACCGCGGCAGGTGACAGCTGACTTCATGCGATTCACAACCTGACTTGGCACACTGAAGACTGAAGCTTCTCTCCTTGAACCAGAGCTTCTTGTCATTGGAGACTGGATCGATCTCTGCAATAAGAAGAGGTCCTTGTATCAGAACAACAAGCAGATGGCATAGACATCCTCTCTCCCAAGATCAATTTCTATACAACAGTGTTACCAAACAATAGGATATAAGCATTCAGTCCAGGGAGAATGAAACCTTGCTTAGGAGCAACTTTCCTTACCATCAAGCACAAGCCTGAGACTTCCAGGTCAGTGTCAGGACTCATCGAATTTGGAAGGCATCCAATCACTGCAGTCAGGAGTTTCAGAGCTCAATAACTTTTAGGCAAGTCACAACCTCAATCTAGGTGGGCTCGGCAGCTTTCTCTGCTTCAACCATTGTCAATGACAATCAGCAGCAGAAGGCGGCATCAGGAGAGGTGTAGGTGATATCAATAGAACCCTAAGTTATGATGGAACATGAATCGGAAGAGCGGCCTGAAATTCACGAAACTGAGAAAAGTAATATATACAAGAGATACTTGGCTACCCATTCAGGAAATCATAGCCTTTCCCCTGCTAAGCAACACCACCTATAGTTTTGTTTTGGAGAAAAATGATTCCCGGATGGTAACTTTGTCACTCGTGGTGCGTTATATAAGAAGTGGTCGCACGAGAACTGCATTCTGAGGGAAAACTTTAGTCCTTCCATGGCTCCTCACAGTTCTCATGAAAGAAAATGCAGAAATCACGAGGTTTGGAGTGGTAACACGAGAATCGTCCTCCGGGGGACAACTTTGCTCCTTGCACGGCTCCTCGTAGTTCTCATGAAAGAAACCCCGAAAATCAGATGGCCTGGATTGGTAGCAGTGCATGAGAACCTCATTTAAAGCGAAAATTTCAGGTTTGCTTTTCGCGGTTCTCGTGAAGGGAAATGCAGAAATCATGTGACTCTGGCCGTAACGCCGCTCCAAGTCATACCATTTAAGGAGGCTCACCATTTTGTGTATATTTCAACACAGGCTTTTTCATCTGGAGAAATTGACCTTCAAGTCTCAACTCTGATTCAAACAATGGGGTTTCTTGGCCTAGGAGCAGCAGAGAAGCCATGTCCTGTTGTAGCTAGAGCCCCCGATACTGAAGATAGAGCATCCTCGAGTGCCGCTATGCAACGAATAGGACCAATTATCGGGACTGTGGACATTGCGGAGTCTGAGGACTCATACCTGTTCCAGGTGTCTCTTCCTGGTGTGAGAAGAGATCAATGTAAGTTCATACGGCCAAAGTCACTATATGCTCTATTTAACAGTTGCGTACTTTGCCAGATTTAACTTGGTATTTAATGGATTCAGGAAGGTATAGCTAAGTTTATTGTCCTGTGTTCTGCAATGTGACAAAAATCTAGTGTGAAACTTCCATTTTGTAGCAGCTTAGTGGTATATCTCTTGTTTCATGGAAGTGAGCTCATTTTGATCTGCTGGTTCTTGCTTTGATATGAGCCATTAGACCATTTGATCTGCAAGTTTTTGCTGGGATGTCGATGACTATTGCCTAAAAGAAAGGATCTGCAAATTTTGGAACGTTGCCTTTTGTTAGTTTTCTGCTCTAGTGATGGCAATTAATGTGCACAAGATACAGGATCGCAGCAAGATATCTTTTTTCTTTATTGTACAAGTTCTTTTGTCCTACGAAAATTGATCCAACATGGTATTTATGTTGAAGTGCTAATGGATTCTCGAAAACTTGCTTTTGATTGCCGCAGCATTCAGTTGTGAACTTGACATGGATGGCAAGGTTGTGATCTCGGGAGTGATTGCGACTGGTGAGAAGATGATCCACAGGCTGGGGGAAGTGTTTGTGAGGAAGACGGAAAACCCTTATCAGCCCAGGCCCTTCTCTCTCTCCTTTCAGCTGCCTGGCCCAATCAATCCCGTGCAGTCGAACTTGACCTTTCGCAGAGATGCGATTTTCAAGGGAGTCGTGAAGAAGCAGATGAATGATTGATCCGGAAGCTCAAATTATATAGAAGATGTTGGCTTGATGATAGAAGAACTGTCTGTGTTTTAGGAGCTTGTTGAGGCTCTTCAATTATGCTTTGAAAGATGTAAACTTTCCTAACTGCATATCTGCCGTTTCTGTGTTGTCGTATCCATCATGTCAATGACCAACAATTTGCTCTTTAAGTACTGGATACTCCTCCCGTTGTTTCCTTTACCAAATATGTTGCCTTTCACAGAAAATCAGATTGTGCAAAGAATTCATCGAGTTGTGATCAGTCGCTAAGTCTTTCTACTATATGACTTTTCCGGTTGCATGGACCGATCTTAAATAAGATTTGGCTCTAACCACTGTTACAGAATAGGGTTTGAGTCAACCTGCTTAGGACTTGGTACGTGCTTAGGGTAACTAGGATTGCCTCATACTAAACATAAATATGTCCTGGAGAAGGTTTTGATAATGGAGGTGCCTCAATCTTCTTAAACAGTGGAGTTTTCGCATAATTCGGAAAAAATCTTGGAATTCATAAAGCGAGCTTCCGATATATAGCTCTCCATGAATTTGACTTCGGTGTGCCCAAATGCATCGAGCAATTGCAATGAAGAGATTGTGGATAACATTAAACCAAGTTGCAGGAGCAGAAGTGGATGCAGCATCAATATTCCGGATCTTTTTCTATGGAAAGCAGATACCGGGCAATAGTAACTTCTATATCAAGCAACAAATATTTTAATTTCTACCGAAAAAGAAAACATGGCCAGTTCCCGGGAAGAATCTGAACCGATTGGTTCTGGTCCTGGTTCTGCTTTTCTAGAACTGGGGACCGCTGGTTCGGCTGCCAGTTCATGCCGGGAACCAATCACCCCTGGTGTTAACTAGTCAACCTGCACATGAGCTGATATAAGCTTAGGGCAACTAGGACTGGTCATTGTTATTGACAAATATGCTCTGCACATAATTGCTGATGATGGATGGGCAACTTATACAGCGGAAAAATGAGAACATAATACACGGGTCAAGCAAGATTTTCTCTTCGGCCTGTAAAAAGGGTGAGGCTCCAGCTGGCTACTCCTTCTCCCCCCTTGTTAAGAAGGATTAGCTACTCTGTGAATCATATTACAACATAAACTTCACCTATCTCCGGTAAGATAGGTGAACATGATGACCATGCTAATCAGCATATCTATGATCCTACAGAGCACAAGATCCATGGATTCTCAACTGTTTTAATGGGCACAACGAATCTCACCTTAAATATGCTGAATAAGACGTGAAATTTTGTGATAATATGATACTCGCCACTGCATATTTTCACTGGATAACGTACTATAAGGTAATTTATCTCACTCTATCAATGACATAAAATGATATGAATTACAACAAGACACCAATGTTCTATGTTTGTTTTCAGGAAATGAAACTAAAATATATCTAATGATCTTGGAAAATTAGTGTTAAATCCAACTTTGTTGCGCCAATTTTGTTGTCACTCTATGCAGCTGCTGATATCTAAAAACCTATTATGTTAAGTCTCAGTCTAATCCCTTTGTTAGAAATTTATAACTGACTATTAGTAGAAAATCGTATCTCTCCTTAAGTGTAACCCCTATTTCAACCACAAACGACCTCACGCACATTGATCATTCTTGATTGCGGGAAAGATTATTTTAAATCCCTCTATATATAAGCACACCTAAGTTCTTATGAGGAAAAAGTAAAAGGCTTCTTTCTGGAAGAACGTCAAGACTACACACGGTTGATCAAAGTCTGCTTTGAGAGATTTTAGTGCGATATGCATATTTGATGTCAACAAATACAGCGATAATGCTGAAATAGAACATCATGTGAAACAAGTTCGGTCCAAAAACTGAAATACAGCTATATCAATTATTCAGGACTCGGAAGCAACATTCCATTGTGTTCATGAATAAAACTAGCAAAGCAAATCGCCTCCACCGCAAAATGGTTACTCAGCTAAGCACATCCAGACTCTTGCCTCAAAAAGAGCTATGATCTAATTGATGTGGACTTATTCTTTAATACAAGCAGCATGTTCGTGTGGCGTTACGCATTCTCAGCTTCTTAGAACCCAGGCCCCTAAATTACCAAGCCTTTTCCCGGAGTGCAGCATCTGCATATGTTAATCCCAACAAGATAGGCAACAAGAACCTCTGAGAATCCTCAAGTCAAGGACAGGGTAAATATACTCTAAGTTCTTGAATCTCTTCAATCCTTTCCACAACACCTGCACTCAAATACATCATGGTGATGGATATAGATTGTTAAACCAAACTTCCAATTCTTCTTATCCAAGTACCAATGCACCCAAAAAAAAAAAACCAATTTTCAGTAAGGTAAGCAGTAATATCTTGGTAACTTGAAATATATGTACGAGTTAAAGTTCAGTAATATGATACAACTTAAAGGGAACTTAGACAGTTTTCCATGTATTAGCACCAATTTAGGGAGGAAAACAGGTTTTAGTTAATAAAGCTAACATGTGGTAACTCTGAGCAAACTTAGCTGTGCAAGTCAGAGTGTATTCATGAAATCGAATTTCAGTGAGTTATGTGAAAATATAGCCAATCAAGACAGTGAACTGAGCACAATCCTACTTTAAATTCGAAATTACCTTTTGTATCTCTTTTTAGAACCACATGGGCACATTGCATTCCGGCTGATCTGTCCACTCTTAGCCAGATTAGACCTAGCCAAATCTAATGGTGTTGACCCCATTAGTTTTTGAACCTGTAATACAGAACCCGCAGGTCATGCTATTTCTCAGAAATCCTGCTTAAGATAAACAGCCAAAGAAAAAAGAGGAAATAGTCGGTACAATTCAACTGAAAAAAGTTAGCGATTAGTGCAAAATAGTTAGAAGAGATGACAATATCAAATCACTAAACTGCAAGGCAAAGATCCAACCGAAAAAAAAAATTTTGCGACAGAGTATCCCCTCCCCTTTTTCTCCTTAAAAATCAATTAAATACACGCGTATTGCAGGCAAATTTGGCTCAAAAAATGTATCATCGTTTAAGTTGCCCACCAAAACAGTAAAAAAGCCATAACTATTAAGAGTGCACAATCATGAATATTTGTCTTACTTACAAAAAAACAAATATTCTTGACATGGGACTCATTAATCCTCTCTCTCCACCATGAATCAGCTCAAGGCCCACCAACAGAGTTTTTTTTTTATTTTACAAAATCTAAACCGATAGAATACCCACGAATATTAGGAGAAGCCCTCTCAAAACACTCACAGTTGTGGGGATATAGACTTAATGAGCCCAAGACGCCCAATACAAAAAAGCCAACCTCAAACACACACAATTGTTAAGCTACAGACTTAATGAGGCCATAGCACCCAATCCAAAATACCCAACCTCTAGATCCAGAGAATTCTGGTTATTTGTTTGCCATCATATATGTGATGATTGACCTCCGATGGCTCACCTAAAAGTTCAAGTTTTGTAAAGTTACAGTGCAAAAAAGACAGTCCATGATCGTGAGCATAGCTGCACTTGTCAGTAAGCAGGGGCAGGTAGTGAGCAGGCATATAAGGTCTTAGAGCATCCATCCAAACCATTACCACTCAATTACAAATCCATGTCAAGGCACTCAAAGCCTCTGCGACCAATAACAGATGTCGAGGGACAAAAAAATCATTTACCTCGGCAAGGCTCTTCGGCAACGGTTTTCCTTCTTCTTTCATCTGCATCATCTTCTTTTCTGCTTCCTTTGCCCAAGTGAATCTTGCAAGTGTATTCTCTACATCGGCTATCGTACAGTTGCATTTCTTTGCTGCTTCTTGTTTTTGATTAGTTTGGAGATGCTGAAAATCATCATCTAAGTTCATATTAGGGGTGAGGTAGTTATCCACATAATAAGTGTTTACAACTCATTGTACGCATATTTTGTCTATGTGTTGATTATTGCTTTAACAGAAAAAAAAAAAGGTCGTGATAGGGGAATGCAATCAAAGCACCTGTCTGTAGGGTAACATATGACAAACATGTAAGCCTACGTAGCATGGAAAAAACATGGCAGGTCTTGAACTCGGCATTTAGGATCCATGTTAGCCATTCAACGATTGCACTAGCCTATTAAAATAAACTCTCAAATGGTCATACACTATAGACAATCACTTTGAAAATACGAAGCATTTTTTTCCGCACACAAACCATACTGTACAGATGGTTATCTACACTAACACATAAAGGAAGACCGCAGTTTGTAGGAACCACTCTCATCCTTTCGTCCTAAAACTGTATGAGAAACTACACAGACAGACAAGTACATCAGCACGAAACTTCAAATTAGACAGATCAAACCATTTGGGAATTCCATTTCTCCACAGCCCCTTACGCATTTCTGATCTTTCTTCCCCTCTTAAACTACTGCCATGAACATAATTTTCCCTCATATCATCTTCTTACCAAATAAAAGTGTATCCTTTCAATGTTACCTATAAGTATCCATACATGTAAATTTCAGGTCTTTCGAGCACCCATTGATTCAAGTACTCAAAACAAAATGTGACCAAGACCAACCTCTCCAGAAGGGTCCAAACCTCCTACATATCGGAGAATCGCTTCCTGCTTCTCGAAAGCGTCCACGAATGTCGCCTCACTGCTTCGCCCCACCATGTATTTCTTGAAGGTTCCCAGCCTCCTCGCGTTCTTCATCTGGTCGGCAAACCCTTCAAAAGAAAAAGAAAAAAAACACTCCCCACCATCACCACCATCGCCACAACCCAATTCAAACGCGCGAAGAAGGCCCGCGATGGGCGGAGGTAGCTTACGGAGCAGCGTGAACGATTCGCCGGGGACCTCGGCTTCTTCCGGGGACGTCTTCTTCTTCCCGGTGAAGACTCCTTTGACCTTGTCCATCCATGAATTCTGAAGCAGCGCCGTGGAGGAGATGGAGCGCGACGGCGGAAGAGCCGAGCGCTGCCCATTGCAGTGGCCGAAGCCGAAGAGAGAGAAGGGAGGAGATCTCTCGTAGAGCGCTCTTGCGCTTCGCAAAGAACGCATGGTCCCACCTGTGTCACTCTCTCTGTCTCTCTCTGTCTCTCTCTCTAGGTTTGAGGTTTTTCTGTCAGAAGACAGACGACGGTTAACTAGCTGAAGATGACAGTAGGCTTAGCTAATCTCACTTAATACCAGCTAAATAAATCGTGGAATGACAACGCCAATAATATCTGAATTTTAATTTGATGTGTAATTTATTTAATATAATTTTTAAATTTTTTATACATCTAATTTCTTAATTATATAAAAATGTTTGATATTACATAACATATTTATGGTATCAATAGCAGAGCTTGATGGGGAAGTATTAATTTAATGTGTAATGTGATGCCTGAACTTTTAATTTGTTCAATATAATCTTTTGATTTTTTGCATATGTTCTATTTAATCCTTGAATTATATGAAAATATTTAGTATTGCATAACACTCTTTATGGTATCAAAGCCATGGCTTATGTGTTATAGTATTATCTCAAGATTCGAAATACAGCAAAGTTTGAAGGGGAGGTATTACCCAATCATTCGCATGACATCTTTTATGGTTCAGAGACTAAATTTAAAAATATATCAAAAGTCCAAAAATCATATTGAACAAAATGAAAAATTAAGGAATTACGTTACACAGTAAATTACAATTTAAATACCATCTGAATCACATAGCAAAAGTTCAAGAACTATTTATTTAATTTTCGCTTGAATCATCAATAGGATAATTTCTTTTATGGAAGTGTGGGACCAGTGTGTACACATGGCAACTAATGAATGGACTAATGTAAATCCCACTGGCCACTGCTCAGGCGCCGAATATTTTCCCGTTCGCAAACCCGAACTCGAGGAGAGATTCCGACACAGATCACAGAAAGCCAGTGGCCAAGTTCAGCTCACTATCATGTGCAGTCAAAATCACATCTGAGATTGAACTTAGCAAATGCATGTTTCGACATTTTTCGACAGTGTTATGACAGTACCAGCCGTACCGCATCGAGTGCCTAAACGGGTTAGGAAGATCAGAGTCGATGATTGATTAGCCAGTCCCACATCTAAAACAGCACGGTCGCGAGGATCACGTACACAAATAACAGAGTGATCCCGCCCTATCTAAGCGAACGGCACCTATATTGATGTATAATCACGACGTAAATGCACACTCCTATGAACACCCCCTCACACTCCACACAAGAATGTATGAACTAGTCAAACACACACACTGGTACACACTAAAATCACCAAGAAGCCTACACAAAGCACCCCGAACGATCAGCAATCGAAATGCTGGTTTGCTTCAGATCAGATTCGACATCCTCCTCCTGTGACGGCCGAGTGTGGCTCTCACGTTCGGATCCGAAGATGTTACCATCTTGCTTCGTGGCAAGTAAGAGGGTTTTGAATCCGAGCCGACGCATTTAGGACTCTCGGTCAGGGGAGCCTTTGGTTCTGCGTACCTCGATTTTTTGTTTGACTTCTCTAAAATTGCTTTCAAGGGTGGATCTGAATAGCCAAAGGACTGAGAACCTGAAAACTGGGTCAAGCTTCTCGTTGCCGATCTCCAGCTATTTGTTCTCCCGACAATGTCTCTTTCCGAAGCGCTTTGCCTCTGGCGGCTCGCCACCGTCGAGGTCATGAACCGAGGCAAAGAATTGCATATTGTTGGCTTAATGATTTTGGCAGATGTCGGCGGAGTTCCAAGCACTTCCTTCAAATCTTTGGGGCTCGCAGTTTTCTCGATACCTTCAACAAGATCATATGTGGATGAGAAGAGCTTTTTGTTCTCACTTAGAAGAAATTCGGCTTTCAGCAACTGATCTGTGACGATATGACACTCTTCCTCGGCTTCTTTCATATGCTCTTCAAGTTCCGCCAACTTTTTTTCCCTCAGCTTCTTTAAGTCCT
The DNA here is from genome assembly GCA_031216285.1 of Syzygium syzygioides. Lineage (NCBI taxonomy): Eukaryota > Viridiplantae > Streptophyta > Magnoliopsida > Myrtales > Myrtaceae > Syzygium > Syzygium syzygioides. Next base: position 27,315,656 of record CM062243.1, on the reverse strand, counting down.
ACACAGAAGCGCTTCATTTCAGCACGCCTAATGGTTAGCTTGCATTCACCGGCAAGGATGTTTGTGAAGATTTGGAATCCTCGCCAATGTCAGGTAAGATGTATTCAAATGATCGTACCTCGGGTATTTCTCTAATGGACTCGACTGCCCTTGCTCTCGTGGCGAAACTCAAGGAACACACGGTCTCCGCAACATCTTCTTCACAAGGACTAACATGCGCAAGCATCAAGACCTTCGAACCATCGCCTACAGTAATTCCTATATTTAGCACAGGTAATTCGAAAGATTCTTAAGTTTGGAGAAACTTAAACACTTACCTAGAGAATCTTTGAGGATTTGCGTCAACTTGCTGTTTCTGCAAGCGAAGAGAACGAAATAAAGAAGTTGGAAACACATTCACAAGGAGGAAGGAACCGAACCATTTCACTACAGTACCAGAGATTTTAATGCTTAGATTAATCTATCGAGACAAGCAGTTAAAATATGCAGTATGTCAAACCTACCTGTAAGGGACATGACCTCTCTTCCTCCTGAGTGCTGCAATAACATCACCTAAAGCCGAAAGGGACAGATTTATGGCCCGTCCCTCGTCAAGTGTTTGTCCAATAGCTCCTGTTTTCAGCAACCTCTCACTCCCTCCAAGATCAACCATCCACAGCTTGCTCAATTCTGCTTTGGCATCCGAATCCCATTTGCGGACAATGGAGATTCTTGTTAAGCTAGATACATAAAGCTATACAGGTAATGTGAGCTTCCAAAAAAAAGTAATCATACAAAATTTTGGGAAGCTTGTGTTAGAAGTCGAACCCACCAGTGTGATCTGCTAGAATTCTCGTTCACGTTAGTCCACGAAGTAGATCGAGACCGTCTGCCCTTGTTGTACCACCACTTTGCCTTCCCCAAGTTGGGGATTTGAACTTCCATGAGGCCCTCGATTTCAACCAGACCCTTTGGATCCGTCTGAATGTTGAGGTTGCTGTTGTGGACATAATTACAGTAATCAATTTCCAGTTGTTGTGCTCCTCATGGTTATTTAGTTATTATAAATTGCTCGAGAAGTTTGTGATATAATTACCACCGAGCTGAAGTTTCATACGTCCTGCAGATCGGTTTTGGAGCCAGCAGATCTCTTAGATTACCCATATATACCTCCAACATGCTCATGGAAAATGTTAGAGAAGACGACTTGTCCCTAGAGGCTTGGCTGAAAAGCTTCTCGAGAGCTCGAGGGACAATTCCCGGCTTATCATTTACTCCGTCCTAAAGAAAATATCAATGTTCCTCGTTTACTTTTATTTTCTTTTAACAGTGGAGTTACAGAATAGTTGCGACTGCTGAAACAAGAAATTTAGGTCACTGACCATTGTGTACGTCTTGCCGGTGCCGGTTTGTCCATAAGCTAACACGCACACGTTGTGCCCATCGAGTGCAGATGTGAGAATCGGTTCTACCTCCGCAAAAATGTCTTCTACAGAGTTTTTAAGCAGGATAGATCTCTTTCAGAAATCAAAGAAAACTCCATACAAGAAACAAGACTCTGACAGACAACACTAACCTTGGCTTGATTCTTGCTGGAACAGCTTATCAAACTCGAATTCCTTGGCCCCGCCAGACAATTTCACCACGATTTTATCCAAACTGGTCGAAATGGGGTTTATGTTCTTTCTTCTGTTTTTCGATAGAAATGGCCGGACACGACAAAACACCCGAATGCTTCCTGAAAAATCGCATTTTCTTTTATCTATTTAGTCTTCATCTCCAAGAGATTTTTCGTCAAACAGACATTGGCATAGCTTTTATTCAAGAGAAAGTAGTAATAGAAAATTGCAACAAAGCACCAAAAGTCTTGTCACCTTTAATATCTATTATGTTATTCAATGCATCTCTCCGCTTCTCATCCAACAATTTCTGCTTCTGCCGCAATTGCAGAATCTCTCCTACACAATCAAGTTCAGCACGCAAAGCCTTCAGTTCATTTAGACCGACCCTTAAGTAAATTGTGCAAGATCAAAACAAAAAAGTTAATAATAGCATCACAATACCTTCCAGATTCAAGATTGTTTGCTCGAGCTCGTGCTTCTCATGCTCCGGGATGATGGTGACGTCTGTGTATCCATGGATCAGAGGTGGCGAGTCGGACAATTCAGAAGCAGGCGGATACCCATCTAAGGAATCAGAGTTTGATTCCATTGGGGGTGATTTCAAGGGCTTTCTCAAATCATCCAAAGGCCAAGACATATGCTCTTCTTTCTCACTAGAAATGAGCATTCTTCAGTCAGTTAAAGTAGGAGACTGACTGAGCAAGTCACCCCTTTTGACAGAGGTGTGATACGTATACGTAAGGAATACTTCTTTAGAGATGAAAAAACACAAAATCAGGACTTGGAAACATTAAAAAGGGAGTCCTGCAATGGAGCTAAACCAGTTTAAAGTCTAAATCGATGCGATTAGAGATAAAAACAAGTGCATTCAATACAAGAAAGGACAGAGATCTTGAAGTCTACTTGTTCTGAAAACAGAGCAGAAATACTAAAAGATGACATAAGAGGTGTGAGATCTGTTCATCCTTACCAAGAACTGAAGGTCCCTCGAGCATAACAGAAGCAATCAGAGCCGACCCATTTCAAGAAACTACAACGTTCGCACCCACGAACAGAAAAATGAAAAGGAAAAAACAAAAACTAAAGGCCAAAAGCCACTGGTGAAGTAGGATTCAAGCTAGTCCACACTACAAAGTACAAATATTTCTCAGAAAGGAAAGTTCTTTCACAGAACCCAGGTTGAAAAAGCGGAGGAGAAACTAAGATAAGGCTCGCGTTTTGGTGAAATGGCCCAAAAAAATTGGAAGAAGAAGGAGAAGAAGAAGAAACTGTAGACCCAAGAAGTCAAAAGAACAGAGCTCTGTTTTTCAAAGGAGCCCTAGGAAGAACAGGGAAGCCAGAGAGCGCCTAGATGGGGGCAAGAACGAAGTGGGTGCGAGTCACTTTCAATGATTGAGCAAACTGCCAAACGCTCCTGATTAAGAGGCTGAAGCGCGATGTACAGCAACAGCTCAGAGTCACTGAGATCGCAGATGGGCAAAAGAAAAACGAACGAATGCTAGGGAGGAAATGAATGTAAGAATCTTTTTGGTTGGTCCAGATCTAAAGGGCTAATGCAATGAAAGTCCGCTTTTTTGCAGACGGCAGGAGCGTGAGGATCCGAGGGGCAAAAGTGGGATTTGATGCGGAAAGGTATGTACTGTACTTTCTTCGTATGCACCAGATATATATAGCAGTATAACAGATTTTAATCTTAGATCGCGTTACTGTGTATGCAGATAATTCGATTTTCAAAATATCAGTTCGTTAAAGTTATTAATTTTTTTTATTGATTGCTTTAACAAGTACTTCTAGAGCGGTCGTGAATAGGTTTCGTTTTTATATTAATCTATTCATCCCATCGTCGAATGATAAATTAGTTTAATTGATGAGTACACGGGGTACTAAGGTTAAGCATGCTTGAAAAAATGGACTAACGAAGTTTCAGGATATCATCTGCACTACATTTTCACATCTAAAATTAGTGGATATTAAAATTTTTAAGTACCGATGCATTAACAAGAAACAAAAGTTAATACCTTGAAAGTATAAAATAGCTAGTTGTCTAACAAAAAGCACTTGTTGATTTGCCTGTATCTGTAATAAATATCATTTTTAATTAACAAGGTTGACGATGATCGAGATGGTGTGATCTATTCGTTGGAGGAAAAATAGTTGCACTTGGATAAGCGTATACAACCAGCATTTGTAATGCTCGTAAGATTTTCTCTTCCTAACATATGTATTTGTGACTTTGATAACGCTGATTCCCAAATTAAATTTCTATGACGAACTATATACCGAGCGAGAATCCCTAAACAATATTTTACAATATTTGGCCTGCACTTAAAAAGGGCAAATGATAGTTTCACTTATCTAATGAATTTTCCATTCATCAAAATTGGTCAGTCCGCTCCTTTCATCAAGATAAAGATTATAATTATAAAAAAAAATCATTAATAGCTTTTTTCATACATTTCGCTATGATTTGCTTCTTCCTTCTGTGCCCCTTTTAGCCATCATTTGTTTTGCTCGTCTCACGACACGATCTCACGTCCTTGCAAGTGGGCAGACATTGTCCCACTAAGTGCTTGTCTTGTTCGACGTGCCTTGCTACTTTCATTTTTCTAGAACAAAATCAACTGACTTGCATTGAATAATCAAAACCATTGTAACATCCTGTCTGAATTTGCCATGCTTCTTCAGACCAACGTGACAAGCGCAACTAATGAATTTGACTAATTTCGTCGTTTGTCCAGGATGCCGATTGCTGGGTTAAATGTATTCATGTGCTATTTAAACATATAGTAAATTACTTCGCCAAAACACTATGCCTCGTTATTTTGTGGAACCCGAAAGAGTATCCAACATCGGCAAATAGTAAACCACGTCCAAGAGAACATCCGATTTAAGGCCACGGAGTTAGATCACACACCATTGTCCCCTTGGCAAACCCGTCACTCATGCCCAAACACGATGTGAGTGAGAAGTCAAAGATTGATATTACACCTAAGTTTGTGCTTGCCATAATGCATAGCCATTTACTATATGTTTCGCTTCATATTTTTGTTCATATTTCCTCTATTTCATCTTATATAAGGAAATCCACTTTAGGTAGGTGAATTCCGGACACATGAAATATCTCTCTAATCTCATGGATCATGGAAGACACTATACTTTTTCTATTTATCTCACACTTGAAATATGAACAGATATGAACAATATAATCAAGCACATAGATTCAAATTGTTGCATAAGATAATTCCGCATAAACATAATGGAAACTAACAAAACGAACATAAACACCAAAATAAATCTTATCTGTTAGATATGATCCCATATTGTTTAACTAGGGTTTAATTGGGTTTTTGAACATGTGATCTTCCTTTACTTAATAGTGTAAATTGGGCCGAGCATTTCGAACTTGGAAAAAGAGCTAGGTGTCACCCCTGATCATTCCATGTTTGTGGCTCCCCATTTGTCAGGTTTCACATGCTATTATTGACCCAATTTGTACGTGCGAGGATATGTTGAAGTATAATACTTTATTTATGGGGTCTACAAATATCGAGGCCTTATAAGCGAGAAGTCTCTCTCAACCAAAAAGATTTTAGCTTTTGGAATCAATGTGTGTGCCTTCTTAACTTGCGCTGATTAATGAAGCCGATGGCTACCACGCCTTGTCAATTATAGCCATAAAATCATGACAGACCCTAAAATCATAGCTATGCATTTAATAAAGCATGGACAGCTACATATCACCACCCTTCTCCCAAATTTCATTGCCTCTCTCCATTCATCCCATAACCACTTGCCATCGCTTTTTCTCTCTAAATTTGCACATTATTGTTAGTTTTACTGAAAACACAAAATAACCAACCTTTTGTTTTTGTCCAAATGACACTTTGCACCTCCCTCTCAAGACCTACAATTTGCACTTTCAGTTTAGCTATAAATTTTTTAATTACGTCAAGTTGCCACTTTATTTAGAACATGTGGTATTGAAACCTTTTGACTCAATTAATCTCCATGGACATGTGTAAGTCGCTTCATTCATGTGAGTCGAGTAAAATTTCACACATAGGAAAGTGATTGACCCCCTAAAATTTTTGAATAGAAGACACCGTGATTGGAACCCGCATCACAACTTCATTAAGAAATGCCCATGCTGTTTCTCTAACCATACATTGTATTTTCTTTAGGGTAGCGCTATTTCCACCCCTATTTTGGCTTTGACACTCCCAAAAACAGTATTTTTACCATTTTACCCCCCTTTATCTTGCATGCTTTGGTCAAATTTTCCTCTCTTTTTGTTTATTTATTCCTTATCTTTTTTTGTGGGTTCCACGCTCCGAGAAAATATTAGGTGGGACTCGTATTCCACCGTGGCAAAAAACGAGTATCCCAGCGCGCGACACGTGTCGCTGGGCCCCACTCGGTCAGACATCCAACATTTTGAAAATATAGCAAAAAACGAGTTCTTAGCGTGCGACACGTGTCGCTGGGCCCCACCCGGTCAGACCTCCAACATTTTGAAAATATAGCGCCTCTCTCCTCTCTCCTCTCACACTCGCGCGCCACAACCCTTCTCTCTCCTCCCGGCTCAGAACTTGGCGCTCCCTCCGATTCTTCCGACGCCGGCGCCTCCGCCTCCGCCGACGACGCCGGCGCCTCCGCCTCCTCCGACGACGCCGACGCCGACAGCCGACGCTCCTCTACGCGCTCGCGCTCCCAACTTCTCTCTTCTCCCAGACGTGCCGCCTCCGACGCCCACGCCTTTGCACTCTGAGAACTCGCGCTCCCTCCGACACCGCCTCCGACGCCCACGTCGACGCCTCCGCCGACGCCTCTGCCCCCAACCCTTGCCGACGCCTTCGCCCAACCCTTGCCGACGCCTCCGCGTCGGCCATGCCCTAGCCCTAGCCTCTGCATCCGCAGGCCCCGAAGAAGCGACGGTGGAAGGCGAAGCCGTAGCCAAAGGAGGAGCTCCACCACCAGCAGCTGTAGCCGGCGGCGGCGGCCAAGTCTTCGTCGTCGTCGTCGGCGGTGGCCAGGGAGAAGGGTCGCAGCAGCAGCACGCGGTCGACGAGAAGTACGCCCGGCGGAAGTCCATCGTCCAAGTCCTCTACGGCTGGCTGGCCAACCACAACCTCCTCTGGCGTTCTCTCTCTTGCCGGTACTTCAAACGCCTTCTATTTCTCTGTTCGCTGTTTTGCACAAGCTTAATTTCTCTTTATATCAATATTAGTTAGTGAATGTAAGTGGAGTCGCACAAAGTTCTCTCGGATGAGCTTGCAATAGCTAGTGCTGTGCGTGAGTTTGGTGGGCTGGAAGTTATTTTGGACATGATCCAGGTAAAAAAAATTTTGCAATAGCGAGTCCTCTGCTTACCGAAGTTTGATCTAGTCCATCCATCACTGTCCCGTTGTCATTAAAATTATTTTTGGATGAGCAAATCAAATTTGGATAAGTTTTTAGATGGTTGTTTAAATGCTTTCGGCATGCCTAGAATCTCTCTCCTTTGGGACAGTGGAATATAATGAGTTAGAGTGACTGAAAATTTTCTTACTTATTGTGTATATGAAGAATGGCTCTGTAAACAAAGGAGGAACTTTTAGGCAGAGGTAGGACAGGTACACATGTAAGATGATTGTGATGTTATCTGTTTGCCTGGAAAGCTTAAGTAACAGGGAAAAAGTCGGTAGGATTTTGATGTTAATCGTTTGGTTTCTTTCTGTGTTTGCTTTAATCTGAGAAGTAGCAAGAAGTCCAAGTGTGCCAGCTTTTTAGCACCCTCGAACCATGCCCATGTTTTCTCATCCTTCTGTGAAGCTTTGTTTAACTGGGTCACCAGCTGTTGTTGTCTGCTTGAAGTTCTGAATTTCTTTTGTATGATTAATCTGCAACAACTCCTTGTTCTGACTTTTGTATTTGCGTTCTGTCTGGCTTAGCATATAATTGGGACTTCTGCTGTGGCTTCTAAATTCTGATATGAAAAGCTGTGGTGTTTTTCTGGCTGAAGATAGTAAGATCTGTAATAAAGTACCGATTGGTTTCATACGAGATAAACCAAAAGCTAGTAACATGTAGATGTGAATGTAAAGCAATTTAGTTGAGATAGGGTAACTTTGTTGTGCTTTTGGATATTATTTGTTGCAGCAATGTTTGATTAATCTCATCTAAAGGAAGTTAATCGCAATCATTTATAGAGTGATAAAAGCGCCGCAAAACTTATCTACCTATCCCTGCACCCCCCCCCCCCCAAAAAAAAAACTCTTTGCTAATAGACAGACACATGCATGGATGTGTTTGGTCTTTTAAGAGCTTTTTAAGTAATTGAAGCTATATTATTGAGCAGTAGGGGGTTTAGAGTATCTAAAGTAGACTAGACGTTAAAAAGATGAGTAATTTTTGGCAATCTAAACTGAGATTTCTTTATCCTGCACTTTTTAATTGCTATCCGAAATATCTCTTCTTTATAAACAAATTAACTTTCTTGCCGAGAACTTGCTGATTCTTTCATTAGTACTCTCTGAAAGTTTTGAGTTGTCTTCCTGCCAGAAGTAAAAAAGAAAGGGAGCCATATTTCATATCCTGTTATTTCTCATGATGTTCATTAGAATATCGGGGAATTAAGATAATACCTTTCGTTTCTTTAACTATGTGATTTATATTGGGGCTGGTTAGCTATTCTGAGAAGAGAGTTCAATTAACCCCTTAAGAGAGTTTGAGATCTTCCATTTCTCCTTATTAATTGAGCAATACACACCAGGCCATTCTGCATAGTAGGAAGATATGGCGACTGATCCATATATCTGTCGAGATGATTATTTAAATGAAATAGAGAATGCTTATGAGTGCTAAATCTTCATTCATATATGAGTGCTAAATCTTCATTCATATATATATGTATATACACAATTTATTCTGTAATTTTCAAATTCGAAGCTGTCATAAATTTTGAACATCTTTTGCCTTTTAAAAGTGGAATTCTTGAATTCATGTTGATTTGTCATCCTACTTTGTGTATGGATTCATTTTGTTTCCTAGTCTTTCAGTGACATGTTACGTCTGTTTGAACGGGAGTGGTGCATATTTGTCAATGCATTGTCTCAAAGATTGCTTATTCTAGCCATTCTCCTTTATCCACAGCCTTATCATGAAAAGAATCAGTTAATTAGTGACAAGACATATTCAGCCATGATTGAAATGAAATTTCGTTAGATTAAGAATATCAATTGTTATTTGTTTTGTAATATCCCGGGTGAATGCTGTTTCTTTTCCTCTTCAAATGTATATTCCTCAGCATGTTTATGTAGTTTCGGTAATGAGAATGATAGTTCAACATCTTTCTGCTTGCCATGTCACGTCACATTTTTTTGCAAGCTTTCAACTTTGCATGGAGCATTTCTTGTGAAATCTATTCTTTCTCTAGCTAATGTGGCCTACTTCCTAGTGTCATTCTACAGGTCGAGTTATGTGCTTTTTGCTCAAGGCATTCAAATGTCCGGGCCAGTGGTGTCTCGGGCCAGCCAGAAGGTTGTCCTGGTTATGGCAATAAACAAATAGAGAATCCCGTATCTGGGGTATCACCTACGAAAGAAACCAATAGTTTGAAAGTTGGCTGCAAAAACGGGGGTGATGATTCTCACAAATCAGATAGTACAGATTTGCAAGAGGTGGTGCTTTCAAATGATAGATCAAACATTAATACTAAGTTGGAAAGTACTGATTCAGAGGAGCTTGGACAGTTGGAGAAGATACATTTGAGTAACTGCGAAGATGCCAATGCATCTGATTCCTTGAACTTTGTGCTTATTTTGAAAAAGGTTGCTTGAATTGTTATGTTGCTCTGCCCTATAAATGCTCCTCTTATGAATGACAGTAAAGATTGAGATTGTCCTTGTATTTGCCAATTTGCAGTTGATTGATCGAGGAAAAGTGAATGTAAAAGACGTGGCATCAGAGATTGGCATTTCACCCAATTCATTTTACTCAAAACTTGCTGTAATGCCCCAATGAATCCAAAACTTTATGTTTTCTAGATTAATTTCTTAATAGCTATAGGTGGAAGCTGTTTTTTTTTTCTGCTCTGCTGCTCATATTTTCCGTTACAACGTATTCCTGATGTCTTATTTGCAAGATAATAAATACGTGCCTGATTTGCAGTGGAAGCTAGTTAAATGGCTTAACAATCATGCATGTATGGCTACCTCGCAGAAGGATCTGAAAGTAAAAAAATCGAGTTTTCCAGCTAAGGCTGAAGTTGGAGGAACTGATACTTCTGATTCAGTTGCACTATCAGATTCTGATATTTCTGATCCTGTTGCTATTAAATCAGTACCCCCGCGGAGAAGAACCAAAAGCAACATAAGGATATCAAAGGATAACAATATTATTTGCTCATCCAAAAATAGTTTTAATGACAACGGGACAGTGATGGATGGACTAGATCAAGTTGTTGCCGGAGAAGTAGGGAGATCAACTGAATTATCTATTCCTGACGTCAGTGATGGTTGCGTGAAATCAGTCTCTAAGTCAAACATAACTACAGAAAATCAAAAGCACTACGAAATTTCTACATGCATCCGCATATCCAAAAGAGTTTGCTGTACATGCAGGGCAGAGGACTTCTATGGAATGTTATGGATGAGAATGACGGTAAAGTCTTTTCAGTTATTTGCTAGCATTCTTTTTCAGGTCTTACAGATATTTGACTTTGCAGGTTTAAAAGGAGGAGAAACCTCTCGTGTTGGTTCCTGTTGTGGTGCCAGTGTTTGCTGCGTTTGCCAAAATGGGCAGATTATTTGCAACACGGTAAATTGTAAATCAGTTTGGTCAATGCTGGGCGATCAAGAGTGCTAGAGATGTCCCTAAATGATGAAGTGGAAGGAGAGATACTCTATTTTCAACGTAGATTGCTTGGCAATGCAATTGATAGAAAACGATATAGTGGTTTGTTTTTCTTCTCCTTTATCTGATTCATTGCTTGGTTTGAGTATGAACTTCGTTTTTTCTTTCATATGATGTATCTTTATCGATTATGGAACTGTGACATTGACTAATTGTTTCCTTTCTGGAATGTACATGCAGATAATTTGATTAATAAGATTAGAAAGGATCTGCCACAAGAGATTGATTCAACTCATGGTGAAGTATGGGATGCCGTGCTTGTCAACAATTATCTTTGTGAGCTCCGAGTGGCAAAGAAGCTGGGTAGGAAGGAGCGGAAGCAGAAGGAAGCCCAGGCTGTTCTTGCTAAAGCTACTGCTGCTGCAGCAGCTTCATCTAGGATTTCTTCACTCAGGAAAGATTTGCTTGATGGATCAGCGAATCAGGAGGTTATTGGCATTATCTTGGAAATTACTTTAATGGTTGATGGAGGGGAAAATGATTGTTATTTGGCTGTGGTCTTCATTTTGATTTCTTGTCTCTGCAGAATTTGGTGAAGCTCAATACTACTAGTGGAGGGCCTGGTTATTGTTCTCAACTTATGCCACGAGCAAGGGAGACAGTTCCTAAAGTGGGTGTTCATAAGGATTCATTGGAACGGCATTCTGGGTCTATTCAGTCGGCATTGGATTTTTCCATAGATCATCCCAAATCATGTGATATCTGTAGTCGGCCAGAGACATTGATGAATTCTATTTTAGTCTGTTCAAGTTGCAAGGTTTTCACCTTGAGTTTTACCTTTTCTCCAAGCAATCTTAGTTAGCTGCAGGGGGTTTGACATGCTTCTCTGGTAACAGGTTTCTGTGCACATGGTTTGCTACCGAAGAGTCAGAGAATCCACTGGACTGTGGTACTGTGAATTATGTGAGGAGTTACGAAGTTCTGGAGTACTGGCTGTCAATTTCGGTGAGAAATTTGCTTCTGCTGCCGAATGTACTTTATGTGGAGGCACCGCTGGCACTTTTAGGAAATGCACGGATGGTAAATGGGTGCATGCCTTCTGTGCTGAGGTGAATGGCTTTTCCTTTGTGGTTTTTGTGGATATTTCTTTGTTTTTATCTTTATAGAGATGGGAAATTGAGTTTTGTTTTTATTATTTATGCTCTCGTTTTGTGCTCTAGTGGGTCTTTGAAGCTACATTTACAAGAGGACAAGTAAATCCAGTCGAAGGAATGGTATGTGTGATGCTAGTTGCCTGAACTATTTAATTTTGTTTTATGCTTTGTTTGTCTCTGTAGACATGTACCCCATATTCATGCCTGTTTATTTTCTCTAATGTCTTAAAGCAATGTATTTTCTCTGATTCTATGAACTCTGTGTTCATTTTAAGTAGATGAAACTCTGTGTTCGACCAAATTGTTTGGTCTGGCTAAATAAAAGCTTACCGCTTGAACAGAAAAACTCGTTCCATTACCAATGTAGTGACTCACGTATCTTTCAGCCAACAAGAGAATGAATGAGCACAATTCTGAACATCAACATCCAAATCCCACAAAAAGCCAGCGCACATTGTAAAGTACTGCAAGGAGCATTCCAGCAAATTGACTTTGGCACAACTGCTGAATATTGATGCTGTAACTATGTATATGCACTAAACTTTACATGCACACTAAAGGATTCTATCTGTGTTAATTTTGGACATTCAAGTACAAGCAGCAGTGGATGGCGATAAGCCTCTATAGCTTTTGTTACGCCCACCAACCACCCATCATACCCCAGGCGAGCAATGTGATTCGACAAGAAGAATTGAATAAACCCTGACCTCCTGTACACTCTGACCTCTTCTCAATGAATGTACAGCAATGGTGCCAAAATTTCACGGTCGAAACCAAGCAAACCGTTGGCTCCCTTCAGGGTGTAAGTGCAATGATCCCTGACCAGGCTGGGCATGATCTCACCGTTAATGCCTTGATTTCCTTTTTCATGATCACCCAAAGGCAATAACTTCTGCCGCACAAGCTTCGTTTACCCGTGACAGACACAAAGAAGCCTTCAGCAAGCGACTCGCAAACCAGAAGGAGACGGTTCTTTGACTAGCCACCATCTTCCAATGGCTTGCTCGAACCATCCTGGCTTATCCACTTATCCTTTGGGATGCTGTTTGATGGTACATATGCATAACCTTTAGGTAACATCTTATTCTTCAAGTCGGCTTGATCAGAAGTCATTACCAGCTCTTTCCCGAAAGTCTCTGGATGCTGAGTCAGAATGCGTAGAGAGAAATGAAAAACCAGGTCCTCTCTACGGAAACATGCAGTTGAAGTGAGACAAACAAAGGCGAAATTATACCTTCTTATACCTCGACCTCACTTCTCCATCATTCAGAATATTTCGAGATGCAACTGGTGGCCTCTGAGGAATGTGTTTCCCAGAGAATGGAGCCTTTTCTGTTGGCTTCCGGATCACAATAGTCTGTGATCCAAGGATGCCATCAGTCTTTTGGGCAGTGCTGGTGTGAGAAGGAACTTTACTTCTTTGCTTGATAGAAATTGAGCTATCCACAGTCATTTCATCCGAATTCTGAACTGCTTCATTGCCAGATCTGTAGTTCAGTGATGTGGTGGCAGATTCAGAGCTGGCATCAGTAGCTAAGAAAGGACCTTGAACCGGCATAGAACGAGCAACCGTGTTTCTCTTCAACGCAAGTATCTCGTGCATGGAAAGCACAATTTCCCGCTGCAAACATCCTGTCAATGTAAAGGGTCACAACTGAAGGTCCAACAAAATCATGGACGGACAGTTCGGAGAACATGCCAAATCCTAGGAAGTTAACAATGAAGGATGGACTCCGCAGGATTGTATATAAAAATAAAGGTAGGCATGCCGCAAAAGACTGATATAATCCCAGGACATTCACATTCCAACTTTAGGATATCAAATATTCTAAGTTAACAAGATCTGCAAGTATCAATTTGCAAAAACAATAAATAGAAAGAAAAGTTTCAAAGGAATTTCTTTCACCAATTATAGGAGTTAACAATTCTCCTGTTGCATGTAAAGCCATATCCATGCAAAAAAGATCCCCCACCATCACAAGAAAGATCAAACAGCGCAACTCCTCAATTGATGTTCAAGCCCCACCTAACAGGGTCCGACTACCTGACTAATATGTAAGGTAGACGACTTTAACACATATATCACAAAGAGGATAGATGGCATAACTGTTTGTCATAAAGGCACTGACAATCAGTTATGCATAAGAATCCATCTTATAGAGCCAAGAACCTTCCAGCACCAATAAAGAGTTGTGCAGGCATAGAAAATAAGCTGCAGAGCTAATGCAAGAACTTCTATGGAAAGTGTCTAAGTTTCTAAAGAGGTGAATTAGCATATCAGCAGCTCCCTAACACCATAGAAAAAACATGTTGAGGTCACGTCTTTGCCATCATGATGAGCATACCATAAAACAGGCATCATCTTACTGCTTGGCTTACCTTCACTTTTTCACGTTTAATGATTCTCTCATAAAGAAGCCACAACCTTTCCAATTCAACCTGCAAGAGCGTTGAGTGAAGTTCAATAATCTGATTATAACATATATAGCAAACACATATATAACGCAAATGAATATTAGTTTTACATATTCATCACATGCAATAGAAAATCAGCCATGACTTGCCATAACAAGTTAGAAGATGTTAGTCAGAGGTAAAAAAAATCGAGCACAGTTAAAACCCGTATGTTCATTATGCATGATAGATTACATGATATTAGTTAATACTTAACTGTCCAAGAAAACAAAAGTGAATGATAACAAGTTTGCAAAAAGAAAACTTAATAACACATACTAAACTTCATATGCCTTCTTCTGGCTTTTGAAAACTTAACCCATACGTCCGCTGGCTACATTTTTCTGAGATTTAAACAGTACATTGATTTGCTAAACATACCAAACTAGCCCATGCATCAAGGTCAATGTAAAAATAACTGTACCCGGATTTGCTTGATGAACAAAAGTTCAATTTATATGAGAATCAATAAATCGTAAGAGCAGAATAGAAAGCAAAAGAGGATAGATATGATGCAGAGCCAAATTAAAAGCCATTGAAGGCTTTCCTCTCTCTCTCTCTTTTATACCAACAATCCAAGAAAAATGGAAAAAAAAAAAAGAAAACTTGGCAAGAAAACATTACAAGGAGAAACTAAAACAAGGGGCTTCCCAGGTTACAAAAACAAAATGGATTACTTACGCAGCAATTTTTAGGAGGACGAGCAGCGGGTAAAAAATTGTAATTGTGAATTAGTGAACAATAATACTTCACATGAAATAGCTGAGTGCCTTCTTTCTTCTTGAACCGCCTTCACCGTAGAGTTCATTCCACTGCAGAAGCTCGGTCATGTTAACAAACTCGGATGATACGCTCGCACATACCTGTTTCCATGTTAACAACACAGATACAAAATCAATTGAAGCTGCACCAACAATACGGAAAATGAAATGCTACTAAGTTGTAAAATAGCTATAGGTTTGTGGATGATCACGCTATGGTGAGAAAAAAGTGCCATTTTTGAATATTTTTACCCGTTCATGTGCATATTTGAAATCTTCCATATTGAGAGACCATATATCAGCACTCCCTCACAAAGCTGGAGTAGGTTTACCTTCTGCTAGAGCTGCAGCGCGTTCCTGCCGTGAGTTGCACATATTATCAGCCATAATCAAAGTATGAGTAAAGTAGCCATATCAAATTACGAGATGATGTGGAACTTTTTCTCCTTTTCCAATATCTCTTTAATTGGCCTGTGTGCTACAGTTACACATAAATTCTGCAATAAGACAGCAATAGGTGAGAGTGAATCCTCCACTAGTGAACAATGTGAGTTAAGATTCTACGGTGTCACCTTTAGGTCACTACCTGAGTAACCATCTGTCATGCTTGCAATTCCGTCCAAGTCGACATCTGCAGAAGTCTTCCTTTGCCAGTATGTCTTTCAAAATTTTTGCTCTATTTGGAGCATCTGGAAGATTTACCATCAATCAGTAGTAAAGACGAAACTTAGCATCTACTTTTGGGATATATGAAGGCCCACTCAGAAAGGAAAGAGGATGTGAAGGAAAGCAAGAATTGCGATACATATGTCCGTGAAAAAAAGTCATGGTAACACTCACCAGCAAGGCAGCCTACGGATGACTGCCTCATGCAGGTCGAAAGGTCTGTTTGTGGCTGCAAGTACTAGTACTCAGTCTGTATCTTTAGTCCGTAAGCCATCCCAGTTGACCATAAATTCATTTTTCATCTTGCGCATGGCCTCATGCTCCCCTGGGTTGTCCCTCTGGCCCAACATACTATCAACCTAGGTAACCACCAAAACACAATGAGAAATACAACTACGAACCTAAACTAACAAAAAGAAAAAATAGAGAAACTGACTTCGTCAACAAATACAACACCCGGGGCAATTTTACTAGCAAGTGAGAAAACAGCTTTCACATACTTCTCGCCCTCACCAAACCACAGCAAAGAAAGAAGAATTGGAGCATACAGCAGTACGACGTTAAATCTCCGCAAATTTCAAATGATCACAAGAGATCTTACCCAATATTGACCTTGGATGTGATACTTGACATGGAAATGTTGATGAAATTTGCAGCAGCTTCAGTAGCCACAGCCTTCACAAGCATAGTCTTGCCTGTTCCAGGGGGACCAAATAGAAGAATGCCCTTGCAAGCCTGGACAAGAAAGGTAACAGTGAGACTAAGAGCAATCTCCACCATGAAAGAATTACAGAAATAACTTGTATTACAGAGGCATTTAAAAGACTGCTTATATCATCAGACAGAAAGGCTTTCAAGCATGAACTTGAGACAATTACTAGAAAAAAAAGTTAGAGAAAAACCAGAACCACTTTTACAGGCAGCTCATTAAACCAATTTCTGCTTTTTGTTCTTTCAAGAAGCCTAAACCGTTTGCATTTTTTTACTTTAGATAATTCTTTGACACATGGCCAGTGTCATTTCAAGTCTACTTGTATTTCTACACTGGTCTCTTTTTCACGTGTTCTCATATTTCTACACGGCTGCATTCTTAGGCTCATATTTCCACTTGAGATGAGCCTCTTTTAGCTCTTTTTGGAACAATGACACCAGCATTTCTTGAAGAACACTCAGCTTCTTTTGGCTGAGGAAAGCCACCTAAAGCACACTAAGTTCTTTGTGGCGTTCAGCAAGGCCAGGATCACCATCAACACCCTGTCCCATCTCCATCCCATGCACCATCTCTGCCAATTTGCCCCATTTTTGCTATTCGCAAAAAAGATAAATCTAACACAAACGAAAGATCTTCATCAAGATTATCTCAACTCAAATTTCAGCTTAAAGGTTATCCTTCTCGAGACAGTTAACTTAGTAATAACAGTATAAATCTAAAAAAAAACCCATGTTGCCAAATTTTCTAATATTGAACAAAAGTTTAAGCCGATAGGCATTCTTGAGATGAGTGATCAACTAGTAATAATAATAAGAGTACAAACGATGAGGGATAACTTAATTAGTCTAAAGAAAAGAAAACAAAGAAAGCCTAAGTAATGCAGGATGAGATGCAGCAAGAATGGGCCGAACTGCAACTGTGCCAAGCAGGGCAGCCAATCAGGATGGGTGGTTGCCACATGAATACATACTGAACGTCACCTTGCTAGCTGATTATTTATCAGGTGCCTAGCTACCTCAACTGTCTATTAACCATGATGAACCTTGCATCAAAGAACTTCTTGCCAGCAGATCAACTTTTCTAGATATTTGTGCAGGCTTTATAGCCTCAGAAAATAGAAAACCAGAAAGTTTCTGCACACTGTATAGTAGCCTCATAACAGAACACCTATAAATTTCTATAAAAAAGACAAGATTAAACCAGGCAAGTGAGTACATATATTATGGCCAATATACATGGACATATCAAACTCATTAACAGAACACAATTACAAATGAAAAGTAATGCCAGAGCTCCAAAAAGTATGTGCAAGAACCAATTAATTCGTGGAGCAAATTTAGTGCTCATAGAGAAAAGCAGAACCTTGGTTAATTGCCTTTGCAGAAAAGTTCAGGCCTCTGTAGAGGAAGCCTGACTAGCTCCTTCAATGTATCTTTGACATTTTCAAGAGCTCCGATGTCATCAAATGTGACTCCTATGTCACTTGGGGGAATGACATCAGCAAGAAGCCGTTTCTCAAATTCGTTTTCAGTTACAACATCCTGTACAGAAAAAAAAAATGACCCACAGTCAGATAATTTGTCATTCTTAACACAGGTATTCCTGCTACACAAAATTTAGTACCCAAATAAATATGATAACCTTGAGTGACTTTTTCAAGCTCTTAGACTTGTTCTGAATAGCCTACAAGATCCCAATGCCATACTGGATGCTGCCAAACATTTCAAAATGGTTTTCCTAATTTTAACCCAAAGATTGCAGCCGATAAAACATGCATCCTGACAGAGAAAGGAACAATTCCTTACCTCTCGCTGCACAGAACAAGCCCTGAATCAGCATTAGATTCAGGATTCTGCATTAAATGATGGCTTAGAGCCCATCCAATGACCTTTTCTGCACTTGCCAATATAAAATTCAATTTTAACACCATGTTAAGGAAACATAGTGAGCAACCTCACTTAAATGGATCAATGGTAATGTACGTACTCTCGGTGGTAAGTGTTTGGTCCTTGATGCATATTGTATCAAGTCCTTCGCATTCCATTCTGCATCGACCAAGAACCTGCACATAAGAATAAGAAACTGTGACATTGTCTCCTTTGCTGCATAAGACTGCCAAACTTAATCGATTTTTAATCCAACAGACTGATCACTATTCAATAAGCACTCGAAGGTTACCAAATGATAATCGATTTTTGAGGCCACAGTCCTCAAAATGGAGTACCTCAAAGTCCTATAGTGATATGAATACACAGGTAAGCATAAAATTCCCCACGGCCATACTCTATTTCCTACACGAAAAGTCGGCGTTTGAAGTACCGGCAAGAGAGAGAACGCCAGAGGAGGTTGTGGTTGGCCAGCCAGCCGTAGAGGACTTGGAAATTCTCTGCATATAATGCTCCAAGTCCTTGTGAGTAACAATGGGAACACAAGCCCTGAAGCTCTCGAGGTCTGTTTTGCCATCAAGACCTAGATTCTGCAAATACTCAGAATTGCCGTTTTCGTCTAGGATCCTCTTCAATGTTCCTTTCTGGACCCTCCCAGCATCTCTGGTCATCGCCTCAAATTCTTCTATTACTCTGTCGAGGTTGATTTCTTCCATCTTCTCCAACATGTTCACCGACCTTGGACTGTAACATGAAGCAGAACTTGAGAAACTCGATAAGAAAAGCCAATCTCTAATCTGGCACAACAATAATTGGGCTCATAGATTTAAAAAAAGGAAAAAGAGAAGCAGGTAAATGTATCGAAACCATTTTTTCAAAACAAAAGTCAGAACAAGGAGTTGTTGCAGATTAATCATACAAAAGAAATTCAGAACTTCAAGCAGACAACAACAGCTGGTGACCCAGTTAAACAAAGCTTCACAGAAGGATGAGAAAACATGGGCATGGTTCGAGGGTGCTAAAGAGCTGGCACACTTGGACTTCTTGCTACTTCTCAAATTAAAGCAAACACAGAAAGAAACCAAACGATTAACATCAAAATCCTACCGACTTTTTCCCTGTTACTTAAGCTTTCCAGGCAAACAGATAACATCACAATCATCTTACATGTGTACCTGTCCTACCACTGCCTAAAAGTTCCTCCTTTGTTTACAGAGCCATTCTTCATATACACAATAAGTAAGAAAATTTTCAGTCACTCTAACTCATTATATTCCACTGTCCCAAAGGAGAGAGATTCTAGGCATGCCGAAAGCATTTAAACAACCATCTAAAAACTTATCCAAATTTGATTTGCTCATCCAAAAATAATTTTAATGACAACGGGACAGTGATGGATGGACTAGATCAAACTTCGGTAAGCAGAGGACTCGCTATTGCAAAATTTTTTTTACCTGGATCATGTCCAAAATAACTTCCAGCCCACCAAACTCACGCACAGCACCAGCTATTGCAAGCTCATCCGAGAGAACTTTGTGCGACTCCACTTACATTCACTAACTAATATTGATATAAAGAGAAATTAAGCTTGTGCAAAACAGCGAACAGAGAAATAGAAGGCGTTTGAAGTACCGGCAAGAGAGAGAACGCCAGAGGAGGTTGTGGTTGGCCAGCCAGCCGTAGAGGACTTGGACGATGGACTTCCGCCGGGCGTACTTCTCGTCGACCGCGTGCTGCTGCTGCGACCCTTCTCCCTGGCCACCGCCGACGACGACGACGAAGACTTGGCCGCCGCCGCCGGCTACAGCTGCTGGTGGTGGAGCTCCTCCTTTGGCTACGGCTTCGCCTTCCACCGTCGCTTCTTCGGGGCCTGCGGATGCAGAGGCTAGGGCTAGGGCATGGCCGACGCGGAGGCGTCGGCAAGGGTTGGGCGAAGGCGTCGGCAAGGGTTGGGGGCAGAGGCGTCGGCGGAGGCGTCGACGTGGGCGTCGGAGGCGGTGTCGGAGGGAGCGCGAGTTCTCAGAGTGCAAAGGCGTGGGCGTCGGAGGCGGCACGTCTGGGAGAAGAGAGAAGTTGGGAGCGCGAGCGCGTAGAGGAGCGTCGGCTGTCGGCGTCGGCGTCGTCGGAGGAGGCGGAGGCGCCGGCGTCGTCGGCGGAGGCGGAGGCGCCGGCGTCGGAAGAATCGGAGGGAGCGCCAAGTTCTGAGCCGGGAGGAGAGAGAAGGGTTGTGGCGCGCGAGTGTGAGAGGAGAGAGGAGAGAGGCGCTATATTTTCAAAATGTTGGAGGTCTGACCGGGTGGGGCCCAGCGACACGTGTCGCACGCTAAGAACTCGTTTTTTGCTATATTTTCAAAATGTTGGATGTCTGACCGAGTGGGGCCCAGCGACACGTGTCGCGCGCTGGGATACTCGTTTTTTGCCACGGTGGAATACGAGTCCCACCTAATATTTTCTCCCACGCTCCTCCTTCGTCCTTTTCTTGTCTGCAATATGTCGGACCATAACGGCCAAGGAAACTCTAGCTCCTGAACCGCTCCTGCAACGCCTCAACGACCGGCAAACTTCTTTTCCACCCACCGTCAGCTACGTGGAAACCAGCTCCGCAAGTTGCCCGAAGCGCTCAATGAGCTTAGGCACCAACTGCCCGAATCGCCAATTGATCGCCCAGGCGGCACGTGATGAGGACGTCCCTCTGCGCGTGATGAGGACGAGTATGAAGACAATGATGATGATTGCGTGGCTAATGTTGGTACTAGGCATTGCTTCAGAATTTGGCGGAGAACAACGAAATCAGCGGTTCTGGAGCTTCCAACTGTGGAGATCAGATCAAAGGACAAAACCCTTGGTGTATGCGATGTGTAAGGACATGGTGAGTGTCGGTGAGATGGCGAAGAAGTTTGCCATGTGGGCATGCTTACCATGGGGATCGCAACGTGCAATGGTTGGGTGCGAGGAATACTTGTCCGGTTTGTCGGTTTGAGTTGCCGATGGATGATCCCGAGTATGAAGAGGAGAAGAAGAAGAAGAAAATGAAGGTGAATGCAGGTGGGAGCTTGAGTTTCGTTGTCCAAGATTCTCCAAAAAAAAGAGGAGGAAGAAGAACGTGGGATCCGCAAGAAAAGAAAAGGAATAAATAAAAAGAATAGGAGGAAACTTGGACCAAAGCATGCAAGACTAAACAGCAAAATGGTAAAAAAAACTATTTCTGGGAGTGTCAAGGCCAAAACTGGAGTGAAAAAAGCGCGACCTCTTTCTTTATTGGATAAAGGAAAACAAAGGAAAAATGGCAAAGCCATGATACATGATTTTCACAAGATTACTACTATGCATCCACTGTG
The DNA here is from genome assembly GCA_031216285.1 of Syzygium syzygioides. Lineage (NCBI taxonomy): Eukaryota > Viridiplantae > Streptophyta > Magnoliopsida > Myrtales > Myrtaceae > Syzygium > Syzygium syzygioides. Next base: position 27,294,252 of record CM062243.1, on the reverse strand, counting down.
CTTGAACAAACAAGTTTGCATCCTCATTTAAACAGAATTATTAGTCTATTTTTCGATATTGTCTTTTTCATTTGAAAGAATTACCCCTATCATTTCCTCATCACACCCACCAACACACAATTCTAATTCACATAATCCTAATCTTAGTACCTAACTTAAGATCCCACCGTTGCGGCCGTCGCCACCTGCAACGAAGGGACGTATAGGTGTTGACACCGCCTTGAAGGACCCTCCACATAAGTTCCTTCTCTCTCTCTCTCTCACTCTCTCTCTCTTTCTCTCTCTGTATCCGCAAAGGCAACCAGAGGCGGTCCAGGGTGGTGGCGTGATGACAAAGGATGGTGGCAATGCAATAGACTTGGTTAAGGAGGGCTAGTGCAAGTCGGGGGAGAATTACTAAAAAAATTCTAAACCTATTGTAATTGCGTCAATTCAGTTCTAAATCTTCTTTTTACCAATTGAGTCATAAATCTATTGTAATTATGTCAATTCAGTTATAAATATTTTTTTGGGCCAATTGAGTTTTAAACCTTTTGCATTTGTGTTAATTCAGTCCATTCAGCTAATTTTGGCAAAAAATCATTGACATGGACGTTAGCCATCCTACATAGCACGGCTGGCATCTGGTACTAATGTAGATATTTTTTATAATTTTTTGAATTTTTCTTTTCTTTTCTTTCTCCTTCCTTTTTTTTCTTCCCTTTTGCCTTTGGCTGTCGAGGTCAACCTCGACGAGACCTCATTGGCCCTTGCCTCTAGCTTATTGCTAGACCTCAACGACTAGCCAGAGGAAGAAGGGAAGAAAAAGAAGGAAAAAGAAAGAAAAAAAGGGAAAAAATTCGAAAAAATATTAAAATATTATAAAAAAGGAAAATTATCAACGTCAATGCCGATCATGTCATGTAGGTTGACTGGCGTCCATATCAGCGATTTCTGGCCAATGGACTGAATTGGCACAAATGCAAAAAGGTTTAGGACTCATTTGATAAATACAATATTTAAGACTAAATGGATACAATTAGAAAAGGTTTAGGATTGTGAGTGGGAGGTTCGAGATTAGGGTCGTTACTAGGATTGAGGATGCAAATTTATATTTTCAAAAGTAGTGAAAACTCGAGGTTTTTATTTTTGGTATTTTATCTTGAATAAATTGGTAGTTTGGTCCACTAGACTAGTCGAAGATGCCAATGAGAGGGGCATAAAAGTGCGATAATATAAAGCGAGATGCGCGCGAGTCAGTGAAGAGAGCATGAATCATGCTCTCCTTAGTTTTCGGTAATTTGGTCGTTGATTGCTTTAACCACGACAACATTCTCGGAGTGGAGTAAAAGCAACAAGTCGGTGCCCGCCTTTGTTGCGGTTGGTTTCATTGCATGCTCTGCCTCGTCATCCGGGACCTTGGTCGGCCGGCGATGTGTCGGGATTCGATTGGTTCTAAGGCTTTTCTAACGGATTTTTGAAGTGGGGCCGCAGGCTTGACGTTAACGGTGAAAAACTGTCATTGTTGGTGGTTAAAGAATGACGGACTTATGGCTATGCGAAGGCCGTATGATAACTAGTATTTTGTACGATGAATCGGATGACAAGTGATGTCCACAGAGTTGTCGATATTGCATCAGTAAATTTGAGTTTAAGGCTCCGTTTGTTCGATAAAAAATAAAATGTTTAGAAAACCTAAATATGGTCGCTTCTACCGCTCATAAAAAATTAAAAAATGACTAACGGTTTCATCATTCCTGAAAATATTTAGACATAAATTATTCTCGACAATGAAAGTATTTTTCATTGACTAATTATTTTGAGTGGTCATTTTAGAAAAATATTTCCAAATAATTCATTTTCCACGAAATAAATGGAACCTAAGATTTAAATCAATGATTATTACGAAGTTAATTGTACAGCCGCATGCGTGCATATGTCTTGATCTTAAGAACACTGGGATAAAAGAGTTTATAGCATACATCCACGGTAGAAAGATTGTAATGGTTATTAATTATTGAACCAATGTGCATGATATAAAAACCCCGAAGGTTTTTTAGATTCCGTATCGACTTAATTATCTAAACTCGACTTCCTAGTTGAGGGTATTGAAGTTTAGGCATTTGTATTGAAGGTTCACAAACTTTAAACGTATAGTTCACGTTTCGTGATAGTCGATCACGACATGATAAGTGTTGAGGTTCTCTTTCTCGTGTGAAGGGCCGAAGAAAAGAACAGAATAAATAGTCATCACTTTGGATCGATCGTTGGGTGAGGAATATTGTCCCACATCCGTATTCCTATCTGGGTTTCAACATCTCCACCTATTCATCCGTCAGGTTCGTGTCGCACGTCCAATGTAGGGACATGGTTGTGCTTCTTCTGCGGACGGAGTACGCGAGATGAATCCTCAACGTGTCGCAAGGAGCAGGTTTTCCCGTTAGATGCTCTAACAAACTCGTTTCCCTCGTCAAGCATTAAGCTACAGTTGTTGGATTCGTCCCGAGATCGGTTTAGTAGTTAAGAAACGGACATTGGACCAGTAAATGCGTTAATAAGCGCACGACCCTATTGCATTCCTCTTCTAACACACCATAACAACATCATTAGTCAGGTTTTGGCTCGTGCATTACCTGACATGACATGCTAGAAGAGACAGTTCCCTTTAGTCTCTTACATCATCATTGCTTATGGAGGTCAACCTCATCTGATCTTTCTCCTAAACTCTTGCTCATTGAAGCATTGACAATACTGTGCAATATGCTGGAAGAGAATTCTGCTCTTCTGTCAAGATGCCGATTCCACGGACGTGATCAAAATGAGAGCCAAAGCCAGCATCCCAAACTAGTGCTGCCACGAAACTTTTCAATAAAGATGAGCATAAGATCCTCTTACGCTTCACGTTCATGTGATATTATGTATTAGATGAATCTCATTCCATCACTTCACACTCTAGCCAACAAAATAACTTAATCGATGACCAATATAAATTTTTTTATTTTTTTCCCCTTATATAAGTCCTAGCTTCCTTCAACGTATTCAACATGGAAGGGTTGTGAAGAAGTTTTTATATAGTGTCTTCACAAATCAAAGTTCTTCCCCATCAAGCTCATTTTCTCAAGATACAATAATGGTGGGGTACATCGATTCTGGCTACGGGATGCCGTATAGACGTGCCGCTACTCCGCCGACGTACGACAGCTATGATAGGAGCTGCAGCTCTTACTCAACCCAAAGGAGGAGGAGTTGGCGACACTTGGTGAGTTCCTCAAGGCCAAGTTAGCAATAATTGCCACAGTGATGAATTTGATGAGGCAAAAATTGTCCGAAAAGTCTTAAATCAATTGTACTTTTTCAATTCCAAACCTTTTATTTGTGTTAATTGAATCCTAAATATTTTCACATTTGCCAATTGAGTTCATTTAGTCTATTTTGACCAGAAATTATTATCATAGCATCAATCATCTTATGTGGCACGGCTGGCATTGACGTTCAAAAATTTTAAGAAATTTTTCGAATATTTTTTAAATTTTTTAAATTTTCCTTTTCTTCTCTTTTCCTTCTTTACATTTTTTTTCCTTTTCTCTTCTTTTCTCTCTTTTTTTCTTTTTTCTTTTTTCCCTCTGCTAGCCACCGCCAAGCCTCGTTGATGGCCGCCGGCCTCAAAGAGGGCTGCCCTCACTAGAGGCCGGCAACCTCCGCCGGCCATCGACGAGGCTCGACGATGGCCGGCGGAGGGAAAAAAGAGAAAAGAAAAAAAAAGTAAAGAAGGAAAAGAAAAGAAAAAAGAGAAAACTAAAAAAAATTCAAAATTCAAAAAAAATATTATTGAAAATTGTACACATTAGCGCCGGCGATGCCACGTAGGACAGTCGACGTCTATGTCGGAGGTTTCCGATCAATTTTGACCAAATGAACTCAATTGACTAATGTATATCGTACTGACCTAGTGAGTACGGCGACTACAATGGCAACAAGGATTGGTGGAAGTTGGGCAGCGACAATTGCCGTGGTGGGAAGGATGAGTTCAACTACAAGAAAGAGATTGCCCTGATGGTTCCCACTGTCATCGATGGCTATGTTGCATCAAGGCCCAGTCATGGGACCGGATCACTATCTAAGCCAACAAACAATTATCCTCATCAACACCAGGCGGATACAATATACATGGAGCCGGTCTCGACAGCTTATCATTACCCGGAGATAATGCTTCACACCATGGATGCAACAAAGAGATATGGAAACATCAATTTGGGGTAGTGTACGAAATTGGGAGGAATTATTACTGATGTTCATCATCGGAAATCATAGTATAAGACTTGTCTGCTTAAGCTAATGCTATTTCATCATGTTTTATGTTGGATTCACCTGTTTGGGATTGAGGTCATGTACAAAGAATTAGATATAGCATGTAGTGATGATCATTTCGGCGTCGACGTATATGTTGTGTTGTCGCATTGAAGGATTGTTATATCAGATAAATGATTCCCTCTCTATCCTTCAAGTTACTAAGGAGGTATTGTCTTTGTTTCTGTTGCTTAATCCATTGCAGTAATTACATTTTGCTCGATGAAGCGTGGACTTCCGAATAAGTCATTACGAGCTCGCCGCAGATGATAGAAGCATCCATTCCTGGCGAGTTTCGACGACACTGCTCTGGAACAAACTCCTTTGGCATGCAGAGTTATCCATTGAAATTCAACATCCCAATCTCCAGGAACTCTATCGACTGAGCATAGCAATACATGTACTTGCCAAACCCCAGAAGCGAATGCACACTCAAAGAACAAATGAGCTCGAGATTCAATAGCCTGCTTACATATAGCAAATGCATAGCCATTTACTGTCTGTTTCGCTTCACACTTTTGTTAATATTTCCTCTATTTCTTTTTATATATGACGAGGAAATCCGCTTTAGATAGATGAATTCTGGACACATGAAATATCTCTCTATTCTCATGGATCATGTAAGACACGATACATCTTCTATTTATCTTACACTTGAAATCGTGATACAATATACTCATGCAAATTGATTCATATTGTTGCATAAGATGATTCCGCATGAACATAATGGAAACTAATAAAACGAGCATAAACACCAAAATGAATCTTATTCGTTAGATATGACCCCATACCGTTTGTGTAGAAATTTAGGAGAAATTGTTCTAATATATATATGTGTGTGTGTGTGAACATAATAATCAATTTTTTATTTATACCTATTAATGTAAATTCTTTATTGCTTAAAACATTAAGACTAAAGGTGTGTTTGTTTGAGCGAAGAATTTTTCGCGAATTAATTTTATGGACTTTCACACATTTGGTTTGCTTAAAATGATCAAACAACGAAAAACCATTACTTAAAAAAAAAGATGCATATTTAATGTTACGAAAATGAGTACATTAACTTGAAAAGGGAAAAATATTTTCTTGGAAACATATTTTCCTAAATTATTTTTTCTTTATCATGAAGTTTTCCACAAAACAAACACACTTGAGATTGTTTTTACATGAGCCAAGTATCAGTAGAGCAGCTGAAATTTTTTTTTTATCTCCTCACTCTTCTCTTTCCATCGTCTTCTTCAAGCTTTAGTTATGGAAGAGGGTTTAAGCGAGTCTCACCCTCTCCTCCCGTTGATTTTGTTTGAATCTTTTTGTTCTTTTCCTTTTTTTCTTATCTCCCAATCTAGATCTAGAAGCGTTATTCTCTCGGTTTTGCCCTGCCTTTTGTAGAGCGTGATAGTCAAAACCAACATCTGAAACTACACATCCTCATCCCTAACCCCCTTGAGAAGGTGGAGATTCGTACTCCCTACCTCCCCCTTCTCAAGTAGAAAGGGTGGCCACTAGGGCAAATCCTAGTAGTTATTCTTCCAAAAGTTGGATCTGTGTTTTTCAATTTGTTTTGGTTGTCTCCATATGGTGATAGTGTATAGGGACCTAAACCTAGGCATGCACCAGTAACTGGCAACGCCGTGGTTATTGAAGAAGGAATTGCCGGTGTGTCCTCATCACACGAGATCCAATGATCGGCTGCTGATTATTTTGCTTGATAGATCCGTTTTTATGGAAGTTACTTTGTTGATCATTTTTATTATTTGGATTTGGCTTTGTTTTGTTGTATTTTGGGCTTTGTTTTGCTTCGATTTGTTTGCCATGAAAGTCTATTTACTTCTAATATGAATACAATTTTCTTTGGACAAAAAAAAAGAGAGATTTTACGTTATTTTCAAGATTGCCCTTCTTACTAATTGCAAAAGTTTCTAAACAAGGCGTACATTCTATTTTTTTATTATTAATGAAACATGAAGATTACCACTGTTTTCGGATTTTTCCTTTTACAAAATTGCTCTTTTTAAAAAATTACCGCGCCTCTTCCAATTCCAATTCCAATTACTCCTCCTCCTTCTCGGCTCCTTCTACTACTACTATTGCTAGTAGTGAAAATTACCAAATCAATTCTAAACACATCGTATGATTGTTAATTCGGTTATAAGCTTTTCAATTTTGCAAATTTAGTCATAAATTTTTATCCGAAATTTCGATATAATTCTTCTAGTTAGTTCGTTGAAATCATTGGGACGGTGGTCCAGTCATCAACTCCACTCTTTTTGCACTTTTTTCTTCATTTACCATTAGTATTATATTTAACCTCTCTCTTTGTTTTTTTTTTTTGGTAAGGTAACCTCTCTCTTTGTTTCATCCTTCGATTTTTCACAAACGCTGCATAAGTAGACCGTTCATTTTACTTAATTTCTCAAGACGTGATACTCGAGAAAATGGGACCGAGGGACTAACACAGTTTCTGTAAAGGCGAGCACAAACTCATAATGACATCGATTTACAAGGGATTCAATCTGGTTATAGGCGTACTTGCTTTCATTGGCATTCTTCTTAGTAGCATTTTGCGGATCTGGTTCAAAAGGAAAAGCTATATATCCAGTTCAACCTATGCTTGTAGAATATATTCGATCCCCGATCGACACCTTCTATTCTCTGGTTCTAGCTCAAACATCGCAGCTTCGTGACTTGCTTTCACGCTGCACTCGCGAGACAACTGGAAGTCCTCGTGGTAACCATATACGCATCAGTTGCAAAGAACACCTCTTGACAGCACTCTAAGGCTACTTCCATGTGATACGACATGAAGTTATCTTGGCTAGTACCTTCGATCCAACTGTGCTTGACAATCATGATGAGCTGACGAGTAGCTCTCCATGCTAGATTCGACATACCAAGCATGTTCGTCATCCTCTTTCCATACTTGTAGAGTCTTGAGCTCCTTGTCTAATCTTTCAAGATACAGATCTGAAACCCGACCCTCGGCTTTCACATAGCCTCATACTGAGCAAGTAGGGAAGGTAACCCCTGATTGTGCAGGTATAGATACACAGCCGTTGAAATAAGTGAAATGGAAGGAATATCTCTGCATTTTGATATTGAACAAATAATTTGTGATTCAAGGCATCACAATGCGCATACCTCAGAGGTGAAGCAACTAATGTGGGTGATGAAACACATTCCTAGCGGTAATTAACAGTAAGCTTCAACTCTCTCCTTATCTCACAATAATCACAGTATATTCATCCGTTCTGTCTTCTGATTCCAACCACATCATGTGAGAGAATGAGCAGATGACTGTAACGCTTATGCTCGACGGTTTCTGTATGACATAGCGAAGTGCAGTGGATATGCACGGCATGACCACAGTTGGGTACCACAAAAACGAATGACAATGCATAATGATCGGTATCATCACAGAGGTCACAATGGCCGTCGAAATCTGTATCCTGAAGGAGGCATAGACCATCTTGGAACTTGGTTTAGGGGTCCCTCAATACGCATTGAAGAAATCATGGTTGCGCTTGCAGCACTTGTAGCTGCAGAGGAACATAGGTTCAGTCAGGGCGAAGTGGAGAGCGGGAGAGCGTAATGTGTGGAAGTGAAATGGGTGATAAAGCTGGGTGGCCGGCGATCTGCGGAGGATCTGTGGGAAGACTGAGTGGCAGAGTCAGCAAACACAAGTTTGGCCACCTATGGATTCACCACATGCATAGTGGCCGGCAATTAGCCCACAGGAAATACTCGCATTTAGGAAAATTGAACTTTGGAAGCTCAAGCTTCATCTTTTAGCAGCATACCAGCATGTAATTTTCGTTTTATCCAAATCATACTGCATGATCGGGTGCTTGTAAGTGTGATGTTGAATCTGCATTGATCTACTTCTGCTTGGATGCTCCATTCGTTTTGACTCTTTCATCTTCAGAATATGCTGCTCGAATATTTTGTGACGGGTCATGTGTTCGACCTCGTAAAGGCTGAGCCAAGAGTTAGATACTTATGGGATGGTCGTGAGAACTCCATTGCAGACGATACGTACTTCTTACGTGCATGCCTACTTCCTTCTTGTGCTCGCCTACCCTAATTATTTTCCGTAAACTGGCAAGAATAAATATAATTTCTATCCTACCACTGCCCGTGTTTAGTGCCTCTTTTCTCAAACACGACAGGTTCGAATTCTCCAAATTAAGCGTCTTTGTTGTTGCTTGAAGTGATTTGCCAGTTTAATTGATGCAATTGTTCAGCTTACAGCTTACCGTATAAAGCTCATAATCACTGTTTTTGCACGGTCACTGGATGCATATTTTTGTTGTGTTTGATCCCTCATTTTTGCTCCAAAGCAGGAGAAAAATTCATTTCGTATGAAAGTACATCTTGCAATATTTGTTCACATTTATTACCCTAAAAAAGTAGAATCCTCTTCTGATTATGATCCTTGCATCAGAATTAGTGGAGTAATACGAAAAAGATCGATCTTTGATTTTGATCGAGCTACTGTGGAATTTATTTTCATTGAAATCTTGTATTTAACGGTTGATCTCACCCAGTTACGAAATGGCTTTGTTATTGCTTCTGGTAGTGGGTTGCCAATCTGGTATTTAATGAGTATGGCTACCATGAACCAGGTTCTGCCATCAATGGTCTTAGATTGTGAGAAAAGAGCGAAAGAAAGAGGAGGCCTTTCCCCAAACGACGTAACTATTTGAAGGTCAAATGGAAGGAGATTTCTTTCGAGGAGGATGCTAAGATACAAACTCGAGCAGAAAAGCTCGAACATAAGAGCATTGGAGAGCTTGCGCACCAAGTACAGCTTGGTTTAAAGATCCTGGCCAACCCGAAGAATTAACAATGACGACCTCAGATGAACCAGGGAGGTTTCATCTATTTCAGGACCAGCGAATCAGAAGCTGTTACGCTTTGGTTCTGGAAAGGGATGACATACTATGCTTTGGGTCCTCTTTTGATTTTCTTATGCGGCGAAGTTTCATCCTCATGTTCGTTTACATTTTGACTAAGTGTCCTGCTTAATTATCTCGAATTGTTTGATACTCTGCCAAAAGTCGTGTTCATGAAGGAATTTGAGGACAAGAAGAAGTTATGGTTGAAGGGCTCTAGTCAGAGAGGCAAAACCGGATTTTGTGTGACTTTGGAACAAGAACTGAGAGGAGGATGTCTAAATCCCTTCAAATTAGCTGCTTACGTGAGGAGAATTCTCTATGATCCTGTCCTGCTTCTTCATGCTAAAGTTGCTGTAACTATCCAGGATAATGATGGTCTCGGCCTAACGCTTGATAAGATGAGTTGGTGGCTATTCAAGCTGCCTTGTTGTTAAATATGTCTTGAATTTAATGTACTCGGTCCGGTTCATGACCCGACCCGACATATTTTTGTGCGACCCGAAAAGTGGAAAGGAAATTGAGATTTGTTCGCTTGCTGCGGGTTGGGCCGATAATTTTCGGGAGACCTATTTGTACTGTGGCTAGGTTTTCTCATTGTTTGGAGAGAGTTTTGTTTTTAGAGAGTTTCGTTGAGCCGTGAGGTTTTGTCGTTGTTTCGACTTCTGAAATTTTGTACTCTCTCTTTGATTATAGTGGAATTTTGTCGTGCCTCGCCCGTGGACGTAGATAACCTTGTGATCGAACCACGTAAATTTCTGGTGTTCTGTTTTTTCGTTTTCCGCATCCGTTTCCAACACTTGTGTGGTTCGTTGGCACCAAATTCCGCCATTGATGACAGCGTTGTTTGCACTGCCTCGAAATTTGGATTTTCGGACTATTCTCATGCTTGGCATCCTATGAGGTACTGCAGCGACAAAGTCGACAGGCTCGGTTCTCTCCAAATGTGCCTAAGTTTGTTCTTATTTCCTGGATGCCAATGTTAAATGGACTCCAACTTTGGACAAGATCGGATGCCGGTTTACATCACTGATCTCTCCCGTACGTGTTATATGCAAGCGGGCTATTGAATCTCAAGCTTATTTGTTTGTTCTTTGAGTGTGCATCCGCTTCTGAGGTTTGACATTGCTATGCTCAGTCGATAGAGTTCCTGGAGATTCGTAATGTGGAATTTCAATGGATAACCCTGCATGCTAAAGGAGTTAGTTCCAGAGCAGTGTTGTCAAAACACAACCGGAACAGATGCATCTCTTATCCATGGCGGTGGCGAGCTGGTAATGACTTACTCGGAAGTCCACGCTTCATCACACGGAATGCAATCAATCCTGTTACCACAATGGATTGAGCAACAGAAACAAAGACAAGACCTCCTTACTTGAACGAGAGAAAAGAAATTTATTTATCTGATATAACAATCCTTCGATACATCATACAACAGGTACGTTGACACCGAAACGATCGTTCATTACATGCTATGTATAATTCTTCGTACTTGACCTCAGTAATCCAACATATAACACGATGAAATAGCATTAGCTTAGGCACGTTAGCGGACATGCCTTTAGAACCTGATTTCCGATGATGAAAATCAGTAATAATTCCTCCCGAATTCAGCTACCGCAGGCCTCCGAGAGCCCAAATTGATGTTTCCATATCTCTTTGATGGGTCCATGGTGTGAGGCATTATCTCAGGGTAATAAGACACCGTCGAGGCCGACTCCGTGTATCTTGAACCCACCTGCTGCTGATGAGGGTAACTGCCCAAGGCCGAGGAATACGCCGCGTTGTCCTTCAAGAACTCGATTGCTGTGCCTATGTCGTTTGTTGGCTTAGATAGCGATCCGGTCCCATGACCGGGCCTCGGCGCGACGTAGCCCTCGGTGGGGACCATCGCGGTCATCACACCCCGGTAATTGTTGCTGCCTGACCTCCGCCAATCCGTGTTACTGCTGTAGTCGCCATACTCGCTAGGCCGGTATGGTTGCCCCGAAGTGCCGTAGCCGTGGACGGTGGCCAGCCTCGGGTATGGCTTTTGGACATCCTCGACAATTTCATCAGGCTTGTAACTATTGTCGTAACCGACCGGGCGCTGAGGAACTCGCCAAGTGTCGCCAACGACTCCTCCTCCTCTGGCGGAGTAAGAGCCGTAGCTCCTGTCGTAGCTGTCGTACGTCGGTGGAGTAGCGGCGCGTCCATACGTCGTCTCGTAGCGAGAATCGACGTACCTGGCCATTATCGTTTCTCGAGGGACGTGCCTGATGAGGAAGGGCTTGGATCTATGAAGAAACTATATGAATGTTTCTTCGCAAACCCTTCCTTGTCTAACATGTTGCAGGAAGCTAGGACTTATATAAGGAAACAGAAACCGAAGATTCGTAGTTTAAGTTACTCTATCGCATGGAATGAGATTCATCTAACGCACAGTCACATGAACGCGAAGTGCGAGAGGATCTCATGCCTATCTTTATTGAAAAGTTCTGGTGCAGCATTAGTTTGAGATGCTTACTTTGGTTTTCATTTTGATCATGTCCGTGGAAATTGCATCTTGGCGAAATTGCAAATTTAGATCAGATTCTTCGACAAGTCCATAGGCGGATGGTGACCTCCATTAGCAATGAATAATGTAAGAGAATAAAGGAAACCTCTCTTCTAGCAGGTATCACGTAATGCACGAGCCAAAACCTGACCGATGAGGCTGCTATGGCGTGCAAGCCTAAGCAATGTGATCGGGTTGTGCGCTTATTAACGCGTCTAATGATCCGATGTCCATTTCTTAACTATTAAACCAATCTCGGGACGAGTTAAACCATTGTAGCTTGACGCTTGAGACGAGCGCAACGAGCTTGTTAGAGCATCTAACAGGAAAACCTATTCCTTGCAAAACCGTCCGTAGAAGAAGCACACTTATGTCCCCTTCATAGGACGTGCGGCATAAATTTGACGAATGAATAGGTGGAGGTAGCAAACCACTAAATGGGAATATCGGGATAATATTCCTAACCCAACGATCCAAAATGATAGACTATTTATTCTGCTCCTTTCTTCTGCCCTTCACATATGAAAGAGAACCCTGACTCTTGTCATATCGCGATCGACTGTCATGAAAAGTGAACTATAAAGCTAAAGTTTGTAAACCTTTAAACAGATGCCTAAACTTAAATAACAACACCTAGGAAGTCAAGTTTAGGAAATTAAGCGGAGGCAGAATCTATAAAACCTTCAGGGTTTTGTATACCATATATGCATGGTACAATTAGTAACCTTTTAGATCTTTATACCCGGCATGTATGCTACAATTTTTTTCATACCGGTGCTCTTCTTAAGATCAAAACATCTGCACACATGTGGCTGTACAACTAACATTGTAATAATCATAGAATTGTCGGCTTGTTTCATGGAAAATAAACGATTTAGAAAATATTTTCCTAAAAATGATTACTAATATCTCTTGAAATAATTAGTCAGTAGAAAATATTTTCATTACTAACAATAATTTGTATCTAAATATTTTAGTGAATGATAAAATATCTATCATTATTTATTTACTTTTGTAAGCAATACAAGCAATCAATTTTTAGAAAAATATTTTTTAAATCATTAATTTTTCGCAAATCAAACGTAGCCTTAAATTCAAAACAACTTGTCGACCTGCTCATAGTACAACACACCGGTTATACAACACACTGGTTATCACCCGGCCTTCCCATACAAGTCGTCATTCTTTACGCACCGATAGTGACACCTTTTTACCGTTAACTTCCCACTTCAAAAAATCAGTTAGATAAACCTTAGAACCAATCGGTTTCCGACACGTCATCGGCGCAGTCGGACCAACAAAGGCCCCAGATGACGTGGCGGAACGAGGAATGAAACCAGCTGCGACAAAGGCTGGCACCAACTTGTTGCTTTTACTCCACGTTTATCGGAGAATGCTGTCGTGGTTAAAGTAATCAACGACCAATTTCCGAAAATAGGGAGAGCATGGAATTGTCACACTCGCATCTCACTTTCTACCATCACACTTTTATAAATCTCTCATTGGCATCTTAGACTGGTCTAGAGGACCAAATTACCATTTATTCGAGATAAAATAGCACCAAAGAAGGTTATCAAAAAAAAAATAGCACCAAAGAAAAAAACCTCGAGTTTTTAGTACTTTTGAAAGTATAAGTTTGCGTCATTAATTCTATTATGCCAAACTAAAATGACCGAACTTCCCTTAAGAAACGACCCCGGTCTCAAACTGCCCACTCCCGCTAACCCTCCTTAGCCGAGTCTATTGCATTTGCCACCATCTTTTGCTGTCACGCCACCACCCTCGACCGCTTCTGGCTACCTTTGGGGATGCCCATGGAGAGAGAGAGAGAGAGAGAGAGAGAGAGAGAGAGAGAGAGAGAGAGAGAGCTAGCTTATGTGGTGGGTTTTTCGATGCGGTGTTAACAATTGTAGATCCCTCGGCTGCAGGTGACGGCAGCAGCGACGGGTTCTTAAGCTAGGGACCAAGATTAGGATTATGTGAGTTAGATTTGTGTGTTTGGTGAGTGTGATGAAGAAATGGCAGGGGTAATTCTTTAGAATGAAAATGACAACATTGGAAATAGATGAACAATTCTGTTTAAGCGAGGATACAAATTTGTTTGCTCAAACGTAGTGGATGCATGGTGGTAATCCTGTGAAGACCATCTATAATGACTTTGCCATTTTCCTTAATAAAGAAAATACAATGTAGGGTTAGAGATATGACATGGGCATTTCTAAAAGAAGTTGTGACACATGTTAGAATCACAGTGTCTCCCACTCAAAGATTTTAGGGGGCCATGCCCACTTTTAAGTGGGTGAAATCTTATTCGTCTCACATGAATGAAGCGGCTTGCTCACATGCAGTGATTAATTGAGTTGAAAGGTTCAAATATCACGTGTTATAAAAAAAAGTGGCAATTTGATGCAATTTCAAAGTCTATAGCTAAACTTAAAGTGCAAATTGCAGGTTTTGAGTAGGAGATGCAAAGTGTCATTTGGACAAAAATAAAAAGTAGGATATTTTGTGTTTCATAATGTGCAAATTAGAGAGAAGCAGTGTCACGCCCCGAACCCCAAGGGTGCGCGACACCCCGCTATGGTCGTTGAGATGCGACGTCCCAGGACTCGTCGCCGACCCTTCATTTTATCTTTTAATTACGCATGCGGAAATGAATACAAGGATCCCCGGACAAACAACAAATAAGGATAACAAAGGAAAACCAGACATAACAGAAGCCATTTTTAATATTCACTTGATTAATCCCTGGAAACAAGTTTACAAGCCCACTCCGGGCATTTTCACAAAAAGCCAGCAAAAGACAAGGGCCAGGGTTAATCTACTTCATCAACCGGTTGAACTCCAAAAAGATAGCTTCCAAACACCTCGAACCAAACTGGGTGCGCCAACACGCTAAGGGCCTGAAAAAGGGGGTTAACAACAACAATGAGACGAATGTCTCAATAAGTTAACGCCTAAGCCCCGCTTAGGAGGCCTACTCGCATGGGGGTCCCTAATCAGGCAACAACACATTATTAAACAACCACAGGCATCCTTACCTCGCCTTGATACACACGTTGATGAAATGCATATGTCACATACTCGAAGCATTTAGCGAGATTTTCCATGCATTAATGCAACACAGTCGCGCGTGTCTCGATTATAAGGCAAAACCCGCTTGGGCACGTCCCATACCGTGCCTAGCAGTTTTTACCTCATAATCAAGCACTATGCATCACACGTATTTCAATTATTACGCCCCCTCGGGGCCACTACACATCAAGCGATCTGCAGCAAGATGGCAGTCTACCGGTATAACCGGGCTCCGTCCCGCTCCGTCGGGCACGGCTACGTCAAACGATCTACAGTAAGACGGCATTCCAATACGGCAACATCAAACGATCTACAGTAAGATGGTATCCCGTAAGGAGCATCAAGTCCGGCCTCGGGCTGCAACAAGGCAACCGGGGTATCGGCACTCCAGATTATCCCCAGGCATCCGATAAATCGAGTATTGTCAAGCGATCTACAGCAAGACCCCGATAAATTAGGCATCGTCAAGCGATCTACAGCAAGACGACCCCGACGTGTGACCACACGAGCACATAAGCATTCCGGCCAATTATTATCTTCTCAATCAGCCCATACGTTCATGAATAGTGCTCATATTAATGCCATACAACATCACATGGTCACACTTACAATAATCAATCAATTTTGCATGCTTCGATGTCAAACCCGAATATCAATCACAAAGCGTCACTAACATTACTTGGCATAATAGAATAAAATAATTTAATGCCAAAAACTCGTAAACCTTCTTGAAAATTCCCAATCAAAACATTTTGTCGTAAAAAAATAATTTTATATGACAAATCACGGCGCAAATGCCCACATTCAAACTAAAACTCATAATTTGAATTTATAAATTTTCCGAAATAATAACTAAATAAATTCGGAATTTAATTATTTAATAATATCCGAGAATAATTTAATTTTCCAAAATTCAAAATATTTTCTCGAATCGAAGTAATTCAAATCATTTTCTAAATACGTCAATTTATACGGCAAAATCCAACATCGGCATCATAATTGACGCTAGAAAAGTTTCCGGAAATAATAATATTTAATTTTCGGAAATTAATTATTTAATAATAAAATAATAATATTTAATTCCGAAAATAATAAAATAATATTTAATTCGGCATTAATTTATTAAATAATAAAATAATATTTTAAATTTTCGAAAATAAATAATTTAATAATAATAACCAATAACAATAAACTAATCAACAATTTATATCCTAAACATCATTAATTAAACAGTAATCCATAATTACACATAATCCTAACTAAACCAACTTAATACTAACCTAAACACTACTTAAACTACCCTAAGCAAGTTTAACACCCTAAACGAAGGATTAGGGGTTAACTTACCTATTTAACGCCGGCGAAGGCGCGGGAACGACAGCGGCGGCGAGGGCGGTCCGCGGTGGCTCCGGTTGGGACACGGCGACCGACGAACGACGACGAACGGCGGAGGGTGGTTGCTGTGTTGGCTGGTCCGGGGCTGCTCCGGCAGCTAGGACCGCGGCAGCGACGGTCGGAGGTGGACGGCGGAGCCGGTCCCGGCAGCGAACGGAGCTAGGCGGGGCGAGCTTGGTCTGGCGAGCGTGCCCATGGCGAACGGCGATAATGTCCGGGATGGCGGTCAGAGACGGCACGGCGCGGCTAGGACGGGCTGGGGTGGCGGCGGTGAGCGGCAATGACGGGTGGCGGCGTGACCGGCGAGAGGCGCGGCCCGCGTGTGGCTTCGGCGAACCGGCGACGAGCTCGTTGCCGCACGCGAACAGGGGAGAGGAGGTGCGGCCAAACGGCTTGGACGGTGGCGCGGCACGGTCAAGACGACGGCGGCGCGAGGTGGTAGGCGGCGGCGTGCGAATGGCTGGGCTGGTCCGGCGAGGGGCGTCGGCGGTGACCAGCAAAAACAGAAGCCAGAAGCGGAAGGTGCACGGGCGGAAGCAACGAGAGAGAAGAAGAAAAGAAGGAAGAAAAAGAAAAAAGAAAAGAAAGAGGGAGAGGAGAGAGGAGTTGGTGGGGTAGGTGAGGGGGAGGTCAGACGTAGGGGGGAGGGGTCAGCGGGAAAGGGGGAAAAGAGGGGGAGGAGAGAGAGAGAGAGAGAAGCAAAATCAAATCGCAATAATTGCGATCCAACGGACACGGTTTAAACCCGAAAACGATCCGACGGTCCCAAAAAAAATCCTAATTAATAATTTTAGGATTTGGGTAAAATTGTGTTAATAAAAAACACTGCGAGGGTGGTCTACCAGTCCAAATTCGTGCCCGGTCAAAATTCACTTTTCACATTAACATTGTCAATTTCGGGATTGGCCACAACAATATCGACACCATCCAATTAAATTCGTTCCGAAATTCCGAGAAATTCGACATCGAAGTTCGGGCTCTAAATAACGGCCAAATTCGATCGAGTGCGTTTCTAGCGAAATCTCTAATTTAAAAATTTAAAATAACCAAGAGTGATCAGTTTCCGGGCGAGATTTTACTATAATCACACTGACGAATTACACGTTTTATAAACCCCAAAAATGGGCCGAAAATCGGAATGTCGCAACTCTTCCCCCTTATAAAAATTTCGTCATCGAAATTTACAATATAACCCAATTACTCAAACAAATGAGGGTATTGGTGTCGTATCAACTCCTCGCTTTCCCATGTTGCACCTTCGGTTCCATGGTGCTCCCAAATCACCTTGACCATTGGAATTGTCTTGTTCCGTAACACTCGTTCCATTCTGTCATCAATCCTGACCGGCCTTTCCACGTACGACACTCTGTCATCCACTTCTATTACATCATGATTCAGCATGTGAGTCGGATCCGGTTCGTACTTCCTTAGCATAGACACATGGAACACATTGTGCACCTGAGATAAATTCGGTGGCAGTGCGAGACGGTAGGCCAAAGTACCGATTCTCTCTAAAACCTCGAATGGACCTACGTACCTCGGGCTCAACTTTCCTTTCTTGCCAAACCGTGATATTCCTCTCATCGGTGACACTTTGAGGAAAACGTGGTCTCCCACTTGAAATTCCAAGGGCCTACGTCTCCGGTCTGCATAATTCTTTTGGCGACTTTGAGCAGTTCTTAGCCTATCCCTAATGACTTTAACAGCATCCGACGACTGTTGCACCAACTCGGGTCCCGAAATCCTTCGTTCTCCAACTTCGTTCCAACAAACTGGAGTCCTACAAGGTCTGCCATAAAGTGCTTCAAAAGGTGCCATTTTGATACTCTGTTGATAACTGTTGTTGTACGCAAATTCAACAAGATGTAACTGTTCTTCCCAACTCCCTTTGAAATCCAGGACACAGGCTCGCAGCATATCCTCGAGAGTTTGAATCGTTCTCTCCGATTGTCCATCTGTCTACAGATGAAAAGTAGTGCTGTACTGCAGCTTTGTTCCCATGGCACCTTGAAGACTCTTCCAGAACATGGCAGTGAACTTGGGGTCTCGATCTGACGTGATTGTCACCGGCACACCATGAAGACGAACTATGTGCCTTACGTACAACTCAGCATACTTGTCCATGGCAAAATCCTTTCGCACCGAAATAAAATGAGCATACTTTGTGAGTCTATCTACCACGACCCAAATGGAATCATTACCTCTTTGACTCCTTGGTAAACCCATCACGAAGTCCATCGTGATATGCTCCCATTCCATTCTGGTATTTCCAACGGTTGCAATAGTCCACCAGGTTTACAGTGTTGAACCTTCACTTGTTGACACGTTAAACATCTAGCCACATGCTTGGCAATATCTCCTTTCATGCAATTCCACCAATAATACTGGCGAAGATTCTGATACATCTTTGTGCTGCCCGGATGAATACTGTAGTTACTGCGATGAGCTTCCGCTAAAATTTCTTCCTTCAGTCTTTCATCATTGGGCACACACAATCGTCCACGAAACTTCAAGATCCCATCCTCGGATACTTGAAAGTCAGGTTTTCTCTTACTTGCGTCTATTTGTAGAATTTTTTGCAATTCAGGATCCGAGGGTTGCGCTGCTTTAATCCTGGTTTGCATTTCAGGCTCAATCCTGAGAGTAGCCATTAAACTCGAGAGGTGACTCACTTCGAACTTGAAATCTGAGTCCCGAATTCTTTCAAGCAAAATCCATTCTCGAATCATCATATGTGCAATCGAGGACTTTCGACTCAACGCGTCAGCTACCTTATTAGCCTTACCCGGATGATACAAAATGTCACAATCGTAGTCCTTAAGCAGCTCCATCCATCTACGCTGTCACATATTCAATTCTTTCTGCGAAAACAGATACTTTAGACTCTGATGATCCGTATAAATATGAAACCTTTCTCCGCACAGATAATGCCTCCAAATCTTAAGTGCGAATATGATATCAGCCAATTCTAAGTCATGCGTCGGGTAATTCACTTCATGTGGCCTTAATTGTCGGGACGCATATGCCACAACTCTTCCATGCTGCATTAAAACACATCCCAATCCTTTGTATGACGCGTCGCTATAGATCTCATATCCTCCTGAGCCAGACGGTAAGGTTAGAACAGGCGCAATAGTTAGCTTCTGCTTAAGCTCTTGAAAACTACGCTCGCACTTATCTGACCATTCGAACTTCGTGTCCTTTTTCAGTAATCGCGTCAAGGGCATAGCTATAGCAGAAAACTTTTCCACGAACCTCCTATAATAGCCGGCCAATCCCAAGAAACTCCGAACTTCAGTTACCGTCGTTGGTCTAGGCCAATTCGTAACCGCCTCAATTTTAGCCGGGTCTACTGAAATTCCTTCCCTAGAAATCACGTGTCCAAGAAAAGCCACTCGAGTTAACCAAAACTCGCATTTACTAAACTTAGCATACAATTTATGATCTCGAAGAGTCTGTAGCACTATCCTCGAATGCTGTTGGTGTTCCTCTAAACTCCTTGAATACACCAAAATGTCATCAATGAACACGATCGCAAACTTGTCCAACTACTCCTTGAACACCCTGTTCATCAAGTCCATAAAAGCTGCAGGTGCATTTGTTAGACCAAATGGCATCACGGTAAATTCATAGTGTCCATAGCGAGTTCTAAATGCCGTCTTTGGTATATCCTTTTTTTGAATCCTCAACTGGTGATAACCTATCCTCAGGTCTATCTTTGAGAATACCGAAACTCCTTGAAGTTGATCGAACAAATCATCTATCCTGGGCAATGGATACTTATTCTTAACCGTCACCTGATTGAGTTGCCGATAGTCGATGCAAAGGCGCAACGACCCGTCTTTCTTCCTTACAAATAGAACTGACGCTCCCCAAGGTGATGCACTAGGACGAATAAATCCTTTGTCCAACAATTCCTGCATCTAAACCTTTAACTCCTTCAATTCTGATAATGCCATTTTGTAAGGTGCCTTAGAAATTGGCTCTGTTCCAGGGGCTAACTCAATCATAAATTCTATTTCCCTTTCTGGGGGCAATCCAGGCAATTCTTCAGGGAAAACGTCCGAAAATTCTCGCACCACAGCAATGTCTTGCATCATTGTTTCCTCTACTAAGGTGTCAACTACAGTCGCCAAATAGCCGTGGCAACCCTCATCCAATAACCGAGTAACTTCCAGTGATGAGATTAAAGGGATCGAAGGTCCTCCTCGATTCCCAACAAACTCAAAACCGACACTCCCTACTGGCTCGAACTGTATCGTCTTACGATAGCAGTTTACCGTGGCTCGTTGCTTGGTGAGCCAATCCATCCCAATAATCACGTCAAAATCGAACATCGCCAAAACAATCAAGTCTATACTGTCCTCGCGACCACCAACAGATAACTTGCAACCAGTACAGCCTACTGCAGACAATATGCTATCTTTTAAAGGTGTAGAAATACTATAGACTACTCCCAGTGGTCTTAGACTTAACCCCGCTAATTCTACAAACTGCTTAGCCACAAACGAATGCGTAGCTCCAAGATCAAACAAAGCATAGGCAGCATGGTCGTGTAATGAAACCGTACCTGTAATGACGGTATGCGAGTCCTCTGCCTCCTTCCTTGTGACAGCATAGACCCTTCCTTGCACTTGAGGTCGGTTGAATTGGTTCGGCGGGGCACTACTTGCAGGTTGTCCTACCTGCTGCATTGGTCTTTGCGCTCCCGTTGCTTGGCGTGGACAGTCTCTGATATGATGGCCATGCTGGCCGCAACCAAAGCAAGCACCCGTCCTAGCAGGACACGGGACTGATCCATGGCGCCTTCCACAAAAGCGACAGGGGCTATTGTTGTTATTGTACATCGGCTTCCTCACTCCACCTTTCTTGTTAGGAGGAATGGAAAATCTATCTCCTGCCATCGGCTTCTTCCCAAACCGACGGTTATCCTTGTTTGGCACAAACCGCGATCCAGACGCGGCCGTCTTCTCAGCCAAGTTCCTCTCTATCAGTTGTGCCCTCTCATATAGCTCATCATAGTCCTTCAAATTCAGAGGCACCAGTTGGTCCTTAATTTCAGGTTTCAGCCCATCCCTGAACCTCCTTGCCTTATCTACCGGATCTTTAATCAACCTTGGGGCATATTGGGACAACTCAGCAAACCTTGCTTCATATTGGTCTACTGACAATTGGTTCTGTCGGAGATACTGAAACTCATTCATCTTCTGCTCTCGAGCGCAGTCTGAAAAATACTTATTGCAAAAGGCTTCCACAAAGGCACCCCACACCCGGGCCGTACCTTCGGGAAATACCCTCCTCTGGGTAGCTTCCCACCAAGTACTGGCATTACCTTGCAACTGATAGACTGCCAGTGTCACATTATCTTCATCCGTACACCTCAGTAAGGTAAAAACTTTCTCCAACTCCCTGATCCAAAGGGTTGCAGCCTCAGGATCACCCGCGCCAGTGAACTTAGGTGGCTTGAGCTTCAGAAATTGCTCCACCAACTTATGCATAGGCTGATTCCCATTTCCATTACCAGCTAACGGGACATCTACAGGCATAGGCACAGGTGCAGGCACGGCAGCGGCAGCGGCAGCGGCTTGATTCTGAGCCTGCTGCCTTATTAAGGTCTCTAAGGCCTGCAGGATCTGGTCCAATCTAGGATCCCCTTGTGTTCTCCTTCTGGCACCAGCCTGACCTGCCTCGGCCCTCCTCCTAGGGGCCCTTGGTTCAGGATTGTCCATCTTGCAGGATCTTTACAGAAACCTGCTTTCCAATTCCAACAAGGAATTAGAATTTCTGAACAACCCACTGAAAAACAAGAAAGCTAACAATCAAGCACAGGCATTTAGTGTCTTCCTAATTCACTATCCCAAAACCCATCGCACCTTATCACTCCAGGTCTCGACCAAACTCAAATCGAGCTGTCCTTGCTCTGATACCAACTCGGTAGGGCGATGTCACGCCCCGAACCCCAAGGGTGCGCGACACCCCGCTATGGTCGTTGAGATGCGACGTCCCAGGACTCGTCGCCGACCCTTCATTTTATCTTTTAATTACGCATGCGGAAATGAATACAAGGATCCCCGGACAAACAACAAATAGGGATAACAAAGGAAAACCAGACATAACAGAAGCCATTTTTAATATTCACTTGATTAATCCCTGGAAACAAGTTTACAAGCCCACTCCGGGCATTTTCACAAAAAGTCAGCAAAAGACAAGGGCCAGGGTTAATCTACTTCATCAACTGGTCGAACTCCAAAAAGATAGCTTCCAAACACCCCGAACCAAACTGGGTGCGCCAACACGCTAAGGGCCTGAAAAAGGGGTTAACAACAACAATGAGACGAATGTCTCAATAAGTTAACGCCTAAGCCCCGCTTAGGAGGCCTACTCGCACGGGGGTCCCTAATCAGGCAACAACACATTATTAAACAACCACAGGCATCCTTACCTCGCCTTGATACACACGTTGATGAAATGCATATGTCACATACTCGAAGCATTTAGCGAGATTTTCCATGCATTAATGCAACACAGTCGCGCGTGTCTCGATTATAAGGCAAAACCCGCTTGGGCACGTCTCATACCGTGCCTAGCAGTTTTTACCTCATAATCAAGCACTATGCATCACACGTATTCCAATTATTACGCCCCCTCGGGGCCACTACACATCAAGCGATCTGCAGCAAGATGGCAGTCTACCGGTATAACCGGGCTCCGTCCCGCTCCGTCGGGCACGGCTACGTCAAAACGATCTACAGTAAGACGGCATTCCAATACGGCAACATCAAACGATCTACAGTAAGATGGTATCCCGTAAGGAGCATCAAGTCCGGCCTCGGGCCGCAACAAGGCAACCGGGGTATCGGCACTCCATATTATCCCCAGGCATCCGATAAATCGAGTATTGTCAAGCGATCTACAGCAAGACCCCGATAAATCAGGCATCGTCAAGCGATCTACAGCAAGACGGTCCCGACGTGTGACCACACGAGCACACAAGCATTCCGGCCAATTATTATCTTCTCAATTAGCCTATACGTTCATGAATAGTGCTCATATTAATGCCATACAACATCACATGGTCACACTTACAATAATCAATCAATTTTGCATGCTTCGATGTCAAACCCGAATATCAATCACAAAGCGTCACTAACATTACTTGGCATAACAGAATAAAATAATTTAATGCCAAAAACTCATAAACCTTCTTGAAAATTCCCAATCAAAACATTTTGTCGTAAAAAAATAATTTTATATGACAAATCACGGCGCAAATGCCCACATTCAAACTAAAACTCATAATTTGAATTTATAAATTTTCCGAAATAATAACTAAATAAATTCGGAATTTAATTATTTAATAATATCCGAGAATAATTTAATTTTCCAAAATTCAAAATATTTTCTCGAATCAAAGTAATTCAAATCATTTTCTAAATACGTCAATTTATACGGCAAAATCCAACATCGGCATCATAATTGACGCTAGAAAAGTTTCCGGAAATAATAATATTTAATTTTCGGAAATTAATTATTTAATAATAAAATAATAATATTTAATTCCGAAAATAATAAAATAATATTTAATTCGGAATTAATTTATTAAATAATAAAATAATATTTTAAATTTTCGAAAATAAATAATTTAATAATAATAACCAATAACAATAAACTAATCAACAATTTATATCCTAAACATCATTAATTAAACAGTAATCCATAATTACACATAATCCTAACTAAACCAACTTAATACTAACCTAAACACTACTTAAACTACCCTAAGCAAGTTTAACACCCTAAACGAAGGATTAGGGGTTAACTTACCTATTTAACGCCGGCGAAGGCGCGGGAACGACAGCGGCGGCGAGGGCGGTCCGCGGTGGCTCCGGTTGGGACACGGCGACCGACGAACGACGACGAACGGCGGAGGGTGGTTGCTGTGTTGGCTGGTCCGGGGCTGCTCCGGCAGCTAGGACCGCGGCGGCGACGGTCGGAGGTGGACGGCGGAGCCGGTCCCGGCAGCGAACGGAGCTAGGCGGGGCGAGCTTGGTCTGGCGAGCGTGCCCATGGCGAACGGCGATAATGTCCGGGATGGCGGTCGGAGACGGCACGGCGCGGCTAGGACGGGCTGGGGTGGCGGCGGTGAGCGGCAATGACGGGTGGCGGCGTGACCGGCGAGAGGCGCGGCCCGCGTGTGGCTTCGGCGAACCGGCGACGAGCTCGTTGCCGCACGCGAACAGGGGAGAGGAGGTGCGGCCAAACGGCTTGGACGGTGGCGCGGCACGGTCAAGACGACGGCGGCGCGAGGTGGTAGGCGGCGGCGTGCGAATGGCTGGGCTGGTCCGGCGAGGGGCGTCGGCGGTGACCAGCAAAAACAGAAGCCAGAAGCGGAAGGTGCACGGGCGGAAGCAACGAGAGAGAAGAAGAAAAGAAGGAAGAAAAAGAAAAAAGAAAAGAAAGAGGGAGAGGAGAGAGGAGTTGGTGGGGTAGGTGAGGGGGAGGTCAGACGTAGGGGGGAGGGGTCAGCGGGAAAGGGGGAAAAGAGGGAGAGAGAGAGAGAGAGAGAGAGAGAGAGAAGCAAAATCAAATCGCAATAATTGCGATCCAACGGACACGGTTTAAACCCGAAAACGATCCGACGGTCCCAAAAAAAATCCTAATTAATAATTTTAGGATTTGGGTAAAACTGTGTTAATAAAAAACACACTGCGAGGGTGGTCTACCAGTCCAAATTCGTACCCGGTCAAAATTCACTTTTCACATTAACATTGTCAATTTCGGGATTGGCCACAACAATATCGACACCATCCAATTAAATTCATTCCGAAATTCCGAGAAATTCGACATCGAAGTTCGGGCTCTAAATAACGGCCAAATTCGATCGAGTGCGTTTCTAGCGAAATCTCTAATTTAAAAATTTAAAATAACCGAGAGTGATCAGTTCCCGAGCGAGATTTTACTATAATCACACTGACGAATTACACGTTTTATAAACCCCAAAAAATGGGTCGAAAATCGGAATGTCACAAGCAGTTATGGCAAGTGGTTATGGAATGAATGGAGAGAGGTGATGAAATTTGGAAGAAGCGTGGTGGTATATAGCTACTCATGCTCTCTTAAAGGCATAACTATGATTTTATGGTTATAATTGACAAATGGTTATAGCCATCGGTTTCATTAATCAACACAAGTAAAGAAGAAACTCACATCATTACCAAAATCTTAAATTTTTTGGTTGAGAGAGATTACTTGTATATCAAACCTTGATATTTGTAAACTTCATAAATAAGTGATGTACTTTAACATCTCCTCGCACTTGTAAGTTGGGTCAACAACAGCACAAAAAATTGACGATTGGGGAGCCACATGCATGGAATAATCAAGGGCGACACCTAGCTCTTTTTCCAAGTTGGAAATGTCCAACCCAATTTGAACCATTAGGTAGAGGGAGACTATGTGTACAAAGACCCAATCAAACCCTAGTCAAATTGTTGAAAACCAGATCCGGATATTTTAGTTAGCAGTAGAAGTTCGATTATTTTGTTTCCAGATTTTCAGGATTTTGTTTGTTAGCTTTTAGGAATTTGTTTCTTGAGTTTTAGGGTGCTGATAATTTTTTTAAGCCAGCAAATACTAACCAAATTTATGGCTAGTATATCTGGTTTTTTGTTTCGGTAGTTAGCACAAAATAATTAGCTGGACGAGCAGCTATAAAAGGCTAGAGGCCTCATGTAATTTCGTAGCCCTTTTTGGAGAATAAAACTTCGAACAATTTCTCCTAAATTTCTACATGGTATTAGAGCTCGATTTGGGCCATTCTTTTCTACCACATCTCCGAGTGTCTCCACCATGACAAAATACCCTAGAGCTACCATGGCAAGCGAGGTTGAGAGTGAAACCTCAGACCCTAAAGTTGAGAACTCTCCTTTGATTACCCAACCTATCAATGTATCCAAAGGGGGAACTCTTCTCATCACCGGTCATAAACTTACCGGTCACAACTTCAATCAATGGTCCCATTTTGTCATGATTTTCGTTTGCAGAAAAGGTAAAGAAGATTACCTAACTGGAGCTGCCGTACAACCTAAGGCGACGAGTCCAAACAATCGAACATGGAAGGTGGAAAATAATGCGGTAATGTCCTGGCTACTGAATTCAATGACGAATGAAATAGGGGAGAATTTCATGTATTACCAGACAGTGAAGGAGATTTGGGATGCTGTTCATGAAACTTATTCCAACAAAGATAACACCTCAGCCATCTTCGAGATCAAGGGCATTCTTCATGATCTAAGGCAAGGGGAATCTTCAGTCATTGATTATTTTAGCCAACTCATGCGTCATTGGCAGCAACTTGACATGCTGGAAGATATGATGTGGAGTTGTCCTGAAGATAGCAAGCGGTACAAGCAGATTCAAGATCGAGAACGCATCTATAAATTTCTGTTAGGCTTGAATCAAGAGCTTGACGAGGTACATGGACGAGCTCTGAGCATAAAGTCCCTACCTAATGTACGAGAAGTTTTTGCGGAGGTCAGGAGAGAAGAGACTCGGCAAAAGGTGATGCTTGGTTGTTTGGAAAAACCAGACCAATTCCGAAAATTCTGCCTTAATAGCCCGAGAATCTCAACCATCCTATAGCCGAGGCACTCAGTCAAACAACAACAACCAGCGAAAGGGTGGTCGTCCGTGGTGTGATCATTGCAAACGGACAGGTCACACAAAAAACACATGCTGGAAACTTTGTGGTCGGCTAGATGATTGGAAGCCATCAGCCTCACGTCCTATTCAAGACCAGGAAAGCAGAAGCAACATAGTCCAAACCGAAACAAAAGCTTCGGTAGATTCGAGTCCCTTCAACAAAGAGCAACTGGAGATGCTGAAAAAGCTGCTACACGAATCAATTCAGAAGGCAACTCGTTCAGAAGGGGTTAGTACAGCAACAATAGCTCAACGAGGTAATTCTCTAAATGCCTTTAGTGCTAAACAAGAGGAAATCACCTCTTGGGTTGTAGACTCAGGAGCATCCGACCACATGATCGGAGATATCACAATGTTCAACGAGTACAATCCATGTCAAAACGGCACTAGTGTTTGAATTGCTGATGGTTTTTGCTCAAAGGTGGCTGGTGTTGGATCAATGGTTATTTCAAAAGATGTAACACTGAATTCAGTATCATTTATTCCCAAACTCAGCTATAATCTTCTCTCCATCAGCAAATTAACCAAAGATTTAGGTTGCACTACTAAATTTTTCCCACTCATGTGAATTTCAGGTTTTGAACTCGGGGATGACGATTGGCAATGCTGAGATGGATGCGGGCCTCTACCTTCTGCGAATTAATGCCTTAGAATGGAAAAACAAGAAGATGTCATGTGTAGCATCTCGTGCTATGGAAGAGAGTGAAGTGAGATTGTGGCACTATAGGTTAGGTCATTCAAATTTCTCGTACTTAAAAAGGTTGCTACCTTCTTTGTTCAATAAAGATTCAATAAAATTTCAGTGTGAGGTGTGTCAATTATCCAAACATACTCGCAATTCATACCCTTTGCAACCTTATAAGTCTTCTCATCCATTTCACATGATTCATAGTGATATTTGGGGACCTTCTCGTGTCAATAATATTACTGGTTCTAGGTAGTTTGTTACCTTCATTGATGATCACACAAGACTCACTTGGCTTTTTTTGATGAAAGAAAAATCAGATATTGGCCGAATTTTTCAAACCTTCAACCAAATGATCCAAACCCAATTCAACACAAAAATCCAAGTTTTCAAAATGGATAATGGAAGAGAATACTTTCACTCACAGCTCGGGTCATATCTAAATAGCCAAGGTGTCATACATAGTAGCTCTTGTGTAGAAACTCCATAACAAAATGGAGCGGCGGAGAGAAAAAATAGGCATCTTTTGGAATTCGCCCGTTCTCTTATGATAGCCACTCATGTTCATAAACATTTTTGGGGAGAAGCAGTGTTAACAGCCACATATCTCATCAATCGTATGCCTTCCCATGTTCTAGATTTCCGAACACCATTTCAAAGGCTACTTCATACCTATCCACATATTCGTTTTGCCTCGCATATCCCACTCAAAGTATTCGGATGCACAACATTTGTTCATATAAATCAGCAACATCGCAGCAAGCTAGATCCTAAGTCCCTCAAATGAGTGTTTCTAGGATACGCTCCAAATCAAAGTGGATATAAGTGTTATTGCTCACAAACAAAGCATTTTTATACCACCATGGATGTTACCTTCTTTGAGCACCAGCCCTTTCACTCCAAAAGTATCATTCAAGGGGAGAGTTGTGAGGAATATTATTTTTGGGACACTTCTCAATCACTCGGGTCACAACAAACAAATTCTCCTTGTCTTCCGTATCTACCCATTCCAACATCTGAGAGTCATCCAACATCCGAAAGTCTTTCGTGTCTACCCATTCAAGATGCTACACAAGACAAAAATAAAGAGATAATTGTCTACTCTAGGCGGAAGACTCAAAAAGGAGTTGGACGACCGTACTACATCAAAGCCGGCTCAAGAGACAGATCCAAGTTCAAGACCGATAGTCAATGAAGGTAATGCTTCTGCAAACTCAGAAAATTCTACTGTACTTGATGATCTTAATCAGCCTATTGCTCTTAGGAAAGGGAAGAGACAGTACACTCAACATCCCATTAACAACTTTGTGTCTTGTGAAAAGTTGTCTCCGAAATACAAGGCATTTGTTTCAACGTTGAGCGACATTCAAATTCCCAAGAATATCCATGAGGCACTTGCTCAACCTGAGTCGAAAAGAGCAGTTCTTGAGGAAATTCATGCACTTGAGAAGAATAAGACTTGGGAATATACAGAATTGCTAGCTAGGAAGAAATTGGTGGGATGTAAGTGGATCTTTACGGTTAAGCACAGCACGATGGTAGTGTTGATCATTTCAAGGCAAGGCTGGTCGCTAAGGGATTCATACAATCATATGGAATAGACTACAAAGAAACCTTTGCTCCGGTGGTCAAACTAAACTCCATCCGAGTGTTGCTCTCTTTTGCAGCTAACTTGGACTGGTCCCTACAGCAATTAGACATAAAGAATGCCTTCTTAAATGGAGAATTGGAGGAAAAAGTCTTTATGGAGGTCCCACCTGGAATTGACACTAAAAAGAGCTTCAACAAGGTGTGCAAACTCAAGAAATCCCTATACGGCCTAAAGCAATCGCCTTGTGCTTGGTTCGAGAGGTTAACAAGGGTCGTTGAGAAGCTAAATTTCACTCAATGTCAAACAGATCATACAATGTTTGTTAAGAAGTCAGATGAAGGTAGAAGAGCAATAATGATCGTATACGTCTATGATATAATCCTAACTGGTGACAATCTAGAGGAGATTGGAAAACTGAAGAATATCTTGGCACAAGAATTCGAGGTTAAAGACCTAGGTCAACTCAAGTACTTCCTAGGTATGGAGGTAGCTTGGTCACGAAAAGGGATTGCAATTTCCCAACGCAAATATACTCTTGATCTCTTCAAGGAAAGCGGTATGCTTGGGTGTAAACCAGCTGACAACCCCATGGATTCTACCTATAAAACCGAGATGGAATAAGAAGAACCATTAACGGACAAAGGGAGATATCAAAGATTAGTTGGCAAACTAATCTATCTCTCACATGCTCGGCCAGACATTGGTTTTGCAGTAAGTATGGTTAGTAGATACATGAACCAACCAACAGAGAAGCACCTGCAGGAAGTTTTTCGAATCTTACAGTACCTGAAGAGAAGTCCTGGAAGAGGGCTTTACTTTAAGAAAACAAAGGAGAGAAACGTGGAGATTTTCACGGATGCAAATTGGGTTGGATCTCTCACGGACCAAAGGTCAACAACAGGGTATTGTACCTTCGTAAAGGGCAACATGGTTACTTGGAGAAGCAAGAAGCAACCCGTTGTTGCTAGGAGCAGCACTGAAGCGAAGTTTAGAGCAATATGTCAGGAAATATGTGAAGGCATGTGGCTGAGAAGAGTCTTAAATGAACTAGGATTCACTAATACCAATCCTATGTTATTATTATGTGTCAACAAAGCTGCTATTGAGATTGCCAAGAACTCAGTTCATCGTGATAGAACAAAACATGTGGAGATCGATCGACACTTCATCAAAGAAAAACTCGATGAAGGAATATTGAAGCTCTTGTATGTTCCAGCCAATCATCAAACAACAGATATACTGACCAAGGTTTTATCCAAAAATAGATTCGAGACTCTAAGGTGCAAGCTGGGTATGATAGACATTCGTAACCCAGCTTGAGGGGGAGTGTTGAAAACCAGATCCAGATATTTTAGTTAGCAGTAGAAGTTTGAATATTTTGTTTCTAGATTTTTAGGATTTTGTTTGTTAGCTTTAGGAATTAGTTTCCTAAGTTTTAGGGTGTTGATAATTTTTTTTAAACTAGTAGATACTAACTAGATTTATGGCTAGTATATCTGGCTTTTTGCTTCGGTAGTTAGCACAAAATAATTAGTTGGACGAGCAGCTATAAAAGGCTAGAGGCCTCATGTAATTTCGTAGCCCTTTCTGGAGAATAAAACTTAGGGTTTGTTTGGTTTAGCTTTGGGAAGGGGCTTTGGGCCTCGAAAGCTCCTTCTCAAAATGCTGCAGTGTTTGATTTAGCATTTGGCCTAGCATTGGTCAAATGCTAGCATTCCACGAATGCTACTGTTCACTTTTTTTTTTCTTTAGGGTTTGAAGCTGTTAATCTTCTTCGGGCAGGCGATAGTGGCCAACGAGGGTGGCCGACGAGGGAGAAGGGCCGACGAGGTCGCCTGGG
This sequence comes from Syzygium syzygioides, assembly GCA_031216285.1. Lineage (NCBI taxonomy): Eukaryota > Viridiplantae > Streptophyta > Magnoliopsida > Myrtales > Myrtaceae > Syzygium > Syzygium syzygioides. The sequence goes on along the minus strand of CM062243.1, from coordinate 27,263,211 downwards.
GTCGGGCGACCCCTGGTGAGCCAGATCCGCCACCGCCGGCAGTCGCCCGAGGCCAGGCAACCTCGGCGGGGGTCGCACAGCCGCCTGGGGTCGCATGACCCTAGGTGACAGCCTCCTGGGGTTGTGCGACCCAAGCGGCCGTCGCCTGGGTTGTGCAACCCCCGCCGAGGGTCGCCTGGCCTTGGGCGACCACCGGCGGCAGCAAATCTAGCTCGCCAGGGGTCGCTTGACCTCGGGCTCCAGCGGCCGGCAGCCGGCTCCGGCGATGGGTAAGTTTTGTTTTTTTTTTTTTTAAATAAATAAGATAATTCCCAAAGTCTATTTGCAAAAAAAATTCACCAAACATTATATTTTGGCCAAAGTAGCTTTACAAAATATTTTTACCAAACACCATTTATCTTTCCCCAATGAGCTTTCACCCAAAGGTACTTACATTTCCTCAAGTAGCATTTTCAAAGTTGAACCAAACAGGCCCTTGGTCTGTCAGTCCCCCATCTACATATTTCTAGGGTTCATTACTGGGTGGCACGTCATGAATGCTTCTTGTAGAGAAAGGACCAGTTTCTTGATTCTCTTTCATTCAGAATAATTAACCTACGTGAACAAAGGTGATAGTAAGATGTACCCTGAATACCGGATCCGTTAACGGTTGAAATTTGTTGAGACATTTGTAGAGACATTCGAGCCCGACACGGAGGATGGTTGGTCCTCTGCCATGAACCTCCCTAGACTCATGAAGAACACTATATAAAGGGGCAGCTCCTCATGTTTACGAACCATCCACAAACCAACTTTTCAAATCCCTCATTTCCTCAAACCCCATCTTTGATCTCTCAGCACAGTGCAAAAGCTAGCATGGATCCTCGCCAAACCCAATCGATCACGACTCCCGCTGAGGATGAGGAGCTCGTGGCTGCCTTCGAGACGTGCATCATCACGTCCGTCCCCATGGTGTTGACATCCGCCATCGAGCTCGGGATCATTGACTTGTTAGCCCGGGAAGGTGAGGCATCCGCCCGGCTCTCGCCATCCCAGATCATGGCCCACCTCGGGATTTCCAACCCAGAGGCCCCACACACCATCGACCGCATGCTGCGGCTCCTCGCGAGCTTCTCCTACTTGTCATGCACCCTCGACGGCGATCAGAGGCTGTACAGCATTGGGCCAAAGGGCAAGTACTTTGTGAGCAGCGAAGCCGGTTCTTTCGCGCCCTTGCTGCGATTCCTCCAACATAAGACAGTCATCAATGGCTGGTTTGTGCTCATTCTTTCTTTCGTCAAAGTTTGTAACTCGCTATAACTTAGCACGTATCACAAATTAAAGTATCGCATTTTCGAGTTAAAAAACCACACTGATTACATAAGTGTAAGTTTTCTTCACTTCTTCAAGAAGATGATCAATTAGGAATCATTCAACATCATAAGCACCGCTACCATGGTTCTTTATCTCGGTTCGTTCATCGGACACCAGCTGCACCTTAGCCATACTCATTTACAATTCACATAATTTAATACTTTCTAAACAACCTCGCTTGTCAAATACATTTCTACACTTACTGTTGTGCAGGTATGGGCTGCAAGAAGCAGTTAAAAATGGAGGAAGCCCCTTCCAGAATGCAAATCAGATGAGCATCTTCGATTGCGCCGTGAAGGACCCAGCGTTCAGCGCGCTCTTGAACAACGGGATGAAAGGGCCGACCCCCCTATTCATGAACAAGATCCTCGAGTCGTACCACGGGTTTGAGGGCGCAAAGATGGTCGTCAACGTGGGTGGCGGCATCGGCGAGAGCCTCCAGCTCATATTGAACAAGTTCCCAAATCTCAGGGGCATAAACTATGATCTGCCTCATGTGGTCAAGGACGCACCCACCCATCCTCGTAAAATCTCTCTCTCTCTCTCTCTCTCTCTCTCTCTCTCTCTCTCTCTCTCTCTCTCTCATTTTTATTTTCGTCTAGAGAGTGAAAAATAATATTGATATATGATTTTCTCCTTACAAAGGCATGTAGATATAATGCAATTTTTTATTCTTTAACAGGTATGGAACATGTTGGAGGAGACTTGTCAAAGTCTATTCCAAAGGCAGACATCCTCTTCATGAAGGTTATCTTCAAATTCTTCCCACCCTCGTAATTTACACAACCTTTCTTAGATTGAGGAGATACCATGAACGTATTTTCTTCATGCAAGTTTAGCGATAATTTGTCATCACTACCCAATGTTAGAGAAATCTCCTGTGCAAAATCCGTACCAGATGTGTATGGATACGGTAAAGATGTTTTTAAATAAGATAGGGTTGGTATTTCACAAAAAATATGAAGAATCAAAATCTCGGATCCAAATTAGAAAAGGCAGCACTCAATTCCGGGGGTGGAGCACCCGATTTTATTTCCGAAAAGAGGTGTCTATAAAATATCAAAAACATATATCACTTTTGATCTAATTATTACTTACATACCACTATTTTCGCAAATACTATTCACGTACCATTAAGCAAAACCTCTAGTTGAAAGACCAAACCACCCTTTCTTGCAAACTCATTTTGGTTTATTGTTTAAGATTTGGGTGATTTGGTTTTTAGTTAGTTTTGAGTGTTTTAAGTAGGTGCGAGAATTTATTATTTGGGCATGGACATTTTTTTAAAAGAAAGTAAAACATTTCCGCAATTAGGGACATAAGGATAAAATTGATGTAACGGTACGTAGTGGTCTCCAAAGGTAAAATTCATGTTTAGATTTAATATGTTTTTTTAAAATAAAGGTATGTATGTGCTCATTTGATGAAAAGCTATATATGTTTTTTGGTAGTTTTCCTAAAATTCTCCTAATTTTTTTATTCAGATTTCTTGTTAGGATTGGATGGTGATGGACATCTTGTTGTTCAATGCATTTACACTTATCTTTTTTGCGATGATTATTGTACATCTATTCATTCATGTTTAGACCCTCCACATATTGGGTTGTTGAATTTTGTTCTTGCGCAGTGGCTTTTCCATGGTCGACCCGACGATTTCTGCAAGAAGCTACTCAAGAACTGTTATGATGCGTTGCCACCAAACGGCAAGGTGGTCATCATAGACCCGATCCTTCCCGATAATCCTGAGACCGACATCGTGTCGAGGAACACGTTCACCTCCGACATGATCTTGCTAGGCGCGAGCCCCGGAGGGGCCGACCGGACAAGGAAAGAGCTGGAGGTGCTTGCACTGTCGGCCGGATTTGATAAGCCAAGAGTCCCGTGCCGAGCTTACAACATGTGGGTGGTGGAGCTGCACAAAAAGAAGTGATATCTCTCGAGTCGCTCTAGAGGCACCGACCGTAATTGCTTAATTTTAAGATTTCTCATGCGCGGAAAAAGACAAAAAAAGAAGAGTGACCCAGAAAATAAAAGCAATCTTATCGTGAAGAACAGTGTAGTACCATACTTGAAATTCAATAAAACAGAGTGACCGTTCATGTCTCCATGAGTGCTTCCTCATTTCCTTTTCATTTTCATCCATTGATTTGCGGCATCATAATATGATACAAGGGCGAGAAAAGACAGAGTGAAGTGAAGGCGGTAGCTTTCGATGACATTTACAAATGGTCGGACACCAAAGAAAGAGCGAGACAGATCGAAAGATATGAACCACGAATGACGTATCAACGACATTAAATTGATCTACTCGTTGAAACCATAGTTAAAGACAGATAGAGAAGCTACTTCCTTAATGCTCTTGAACGAAATCTAGAAGGAGAATACCTCATCACGGGTGTTGCGTGATTCCAAAGATTGCAAAATTTACTCGTTCGATCAATGGATATAGGGGGAAAAATAAAGCTTTTTATGCTTTGAAAAGGATGAATGGAAGAGCAAATGATCATCGAATTGGATTACTTAACATCCAAAATTGTGTCTACCAAAGGGACGATAAAGCTGATGAGTTGTATCATGAAAGCTTGCGGAAAGAATAATCGAGCACGGGTTAAGGCAAGAAACACATATTGGAAAACAAATATTTGTTTGCCAAGAGGACCTTCGGGTGCTCTAATAAAGAGATGTCATTGAAGAATAGGGAATGACGTACGCTGTATGACTTAGATCGAACAAAATCTAGAAAGTAAAAAATCAAGGGGCAACGAAAGACTAAAAAGACGAGAAGAAGACGATAAGGATAGATATGGAGCAATATGAACTTAACCAAAGATATTGTAAGGAGGTAACATGCAAAGACCTAGGACTAATAGAAGTGAGAGTGTAGACAGAAAGCATGCATTAGCTACATAAAGCACAGATGATGACCAATCAATCATTTTGAAGAAAGGGAGCGAGGAAATATTGTTAAATTCTATATATGTGAGAAGTACAAGGTGGCGTTGAGCTTTTGTTATTCTTCATTCTCTTATCGACATTAGGACCAACGAGTTCGGTTTGAATAAATAAAAAAAAATCACTGAACTGAACGCAAGTAAACCAGACCAGGAACACTCCAAACTACATAATGTCAGGGAATGAAAGCTTCTCATTAGCTCCTTCTCAATTCTTGAATTCTTGCCTTGCTATTATGCATGTAAGCTAAATGCGTTGCTGGACAGACTTTGCAAAGATCAGAAATACAGCAACCAGAATAGGCAACAAGAAGTGACAATGAGCTTCCCCAAAAAACAAAGTAAGACAGGGAAGGGAAATGTTAACCAGACAGGAAGTTGATAACGAGAATTATATCAAACTTCGCAAACTCATTGTCCCAAGCACAAGAACCCTGATGATCATATATGCACACAAGCCTCTCAAATCACCTCCAGAAAGGAAGTAAAATGAGAAACACAAAGAAAGCCAAAAGAAGACTCGTTTATGCACACAAGCCTCTCATATCACCTCCAGAAACAAAGTAATTGAGCAACACAAAGACAGCCAAAAGAACACTCGTTTACCAAAAACTTCAAAAATACTTTTTACACTTGAAAAATAGCAAAAAATTCTATTGGGAGAGAGGCCACAGATCGCATTCTTTCAAGTGCAATACCTGAAAATTTTCCAGACTGCTTCTCCTGTTGATGATTGGATGGGTTTGCAGGGGACTGCCAAGGAAAAAACACTGGGACCGAACACTCTTACACGGTCTAATACAGCATTAGGCACAGCTTCAACTCCATTAAAGTCTCCATTCAACCACAATTTCATGGTTCATCTTCCAGAAGCAGCAAATTTTTTCCACGCTTGATGTCTGTGCAATCTTACAAGTTCAATACACATTAAGAGTTCAGCTGATACATGGACATTCCATAATAAGCTAGAAGCTGAGAAGAAAGAAACTAACATTTATTTCAAAATCAAAGGACACACACATGAAAAAGGCAAATAAATGGAAAATAAGTGGGAAAGAAAGAAGTCATCTTTTGTCTATGTGTCCGGTGAAGAAGAAAAAGGCTGTATGAAATTGAGCGCCTACAGGGTATTAAGTGATGAACCTTCGACGAGTACCTTTTTTCAAAGCTTTTTCTTTTTGTTCATCCTCATTCTTCCATTCGTTCTCATTCTCGTCGTCTTCATCCATTTCATCTCTTCCATCATCTGCAATATCACTTTCACTGGCTGTCTCCCATTCAGAATCATCAGATTCTTGACCGTAGATGGCATGGCAATCACCCTCACCACGGACACCTCCATGTTTAGTTGCTGCTTCCCTAAATAGCCAAGCTGCACGCATCTGCTTCTTGACCAATCTCTCAGCATAGTCAGGAACCTTATTTTGCCTCAATGACAGATCTGGATCATTAGACTGAGAGCACTCATTTATGAACAAAATTGCATCTAGTAAGCTTTCTTTAGCTAAGCCAAGCATGTCATAAGCTTGCGCTCTCCTCCAGAGGCTTTTAGCGTGACGATTAAGAGGGGTGTGAAGGCCAAGTGCACGTGTCGCATCACTTATGGCAGCTAAAGGTTGTTGCAACAGAAGATTACATTGCGCTCGGTTACTGTAAAGGACTGCTCTCTCTCTTTTAGACCTCATTGGACATAGTGCCAACGCTTCTGAGTACTTTGAAGCTGCTCCAGCTATATCGCCTGATGAGAACAGTGAATTTCCTTCAAGCTTAACCACCAGACTGGCAGCTTGCTTAATATGGAGATCCTCTTTAGGCATATTTTTCTCCCATTTCAGTCTCTGTCGGGAACTTAAGAGATCATCAATGTGGTCCTTTGTGCGATGGTTGAGAGAATTGGGACCTGTGGCTTGTAATTGGATACATTCCTCAAGAACATTGACTATTGAATCTCCAAGTTTTTTGTGATCACCTAGAGCAGTAATTTCTGAAAGATCTACTAGTGCAGGTACTGCTTCGTCAACCACCTACAGAACAGATCAGAAGAATTTAACTACAGAACTTAATCAGAAGAATTTAACTACAGAACTTAAACAGGCATTCATAGACAAAACATTTCTGGCATATCCTGCATTCGGATAAATTCTTATAGGACAAGAAGCAGAGTCTGATCAAGACATATAAATCTGCCGCTAAAATTAAACATCAAGCATGTCAGAAATTTTTGAAAACATGTCATACCAATGACTTATTGACTTTTTGAGCCTCAATAGAGAGAGAGAGAGAGAGAGAGAGAGAGAGAGAGAGAGAGAGAGAGCAAAACAAGGCTGAAAATAGCTAGAAATAGAGGGAATATCTAAAAGCCAACTCAATTTCTATTTGAGTTAAATCTCAGAGAATTGATGAATGCAGTCAGCTTTTCAGGTCATATATCTTCCACCTCAATCCATACATCTGAGGGTCGAACTATTTACTTCTCATAAAAAAGAAGAGGGGTAATTTCATATGAACAGAAAAAGGGAGAGGCTTACTGTCAGATTAATCTTACAAAGAGCATGAGTGGATAGCTCATTCAGACGAAAGAATTCCTTTCTATTACACATCTCGAATGTGAGTTCATATCATTACAAGGGCACAGTTCAAGGATCTAGAAATGCAAATTATAGTTTCTGATAAGGCAGAAGCCTGCCCTAACTTACCAACTTATGGCTTTTAGTACATAGAATTGTACTGAATTTTTTTTAAATAACTTTAAATATACATGATTATATGTTTTTGAGGATTTGAAGTATTCAACATTAAAACTATTAGCAACAAATCTAAGTTTGTAAAATAAAAGTCAAATCTCAAAGGTCAAAAGTTACAGGGAAGGTCAAAAACTGAAGCCAAAAATTAACAACGGCTCCCAAAGACAGTCTGTGAAATGAGCTCTAGTCTATAATGGGAGTTATTGGTTGTCTTTTAATAAGCCAAAGTGTGATGTTCAACCTCCCTCAAACAGGCATACTTCTTCCAAATACCAACTGTTGAAGTATTATCCCACATCGATTAACAACGGGTCGTAAATGCACTTTATATTCATGTGGTCTCCTCCACCTATCGGCTTAAGCTTTTGAGTTGGACTTTCTAATATGGTATCAGAGCAAGTATTATCCCTTTCGCGAATGAGTGTAGTCAAAATTTCACATGCCGGATTGACAACGGATCCTAAATGCTTTTTATATCCATGTGGTTTCCTTCACCTATCAGCTTAAGCTTTTGGGTTGTACTTTCTAACACCAACCGAATGAAATGACACTAGGTGTCAGGAAACCAGCAAAGCCAAAAGACTAAAAAGCACCAACCACTCAACTACTCAAAACCAAAGTTACAGAAGGCGTAATACCTTCCTCCCAACACCCACCCATACAGAAAAAATAATTTTAAAGGAGTATAAGATTTATTTCTTTTATACACCCAAAGTATTTGAATTTAATTGAAACTATATTTCACATAACTACAAGAAGCACAAGGTAAACTTTATATGTATATAAAATAGTCATTCTGATCAACTTTCTGTTAACATGATTATTCTCTGTCAGACAGAGCTAACATGTCTCATTTTTCCAATGCCTATTCCTGTATGACAGTATAAAAATTTTCAAAATTGAGTCTTCACTGTAAACTGGTTTATACCAAATAATTCTCAAAATTTAAAGACATACCCTCAGTTCAAAGACAATTCTCAGCTCATTGCTCTATAAATCAGTTCAAGATCACAGTTAACTACATGCCTCTTCCTAGTGGACAAGACCCCAAGAACATAAAAGACTGCATTTACAAGAAATGAATGTATTTGTTCCAAAAATGGTAAAAGTAAATGCATGCAGTTTTGAGATTTTTTAAGTCTAAGGTGTTTTTCTGCTGTCCCACAAGCAGCACACAAGAGAAAGCCAGAGCACAATAGGAGACTTTCAGGTCCCAAGCATCACAAAGGCTCGAAGAATAAATGCAAGTTGAGAAAATACAAATGATCTCATAGTTGGACCAGTTAAGTCGAATTGTTGTGTTACCTTGCAAACATATTTCCATATTTATGACTAACATGCTTCACGGATAGTTTGTCTTGCAGAATAGGGACCAGGTGACTTTAAATGTTGCTTAATTCAATTTTCCTATCAGAAGACCGCCCATAGGGTGATTCGTTAAAGAAATTCCATCATAAGTGAAGAAGATAAATCTGACAATACAACAATAATTCACAAATCTTCACAATCACAAAAGAAATAAAGATCTTAACATGGTAACCTCTTTGAGCATGAAAGAGGATAGGCAATTGAGATGATTAAGTACATGATGTCTGAAAAGATGAAGATACAAAAAATCATGTTTATTGAGCTTACAAAAAACGAAAACATTACCTTGTGGGATGTATTTGGGTCTTGGAGCAACCAGAGAAGACAGTCAATAGCCATGTATTGCCAATCATCTGATGAACGAGCAATATTGCACAATGCTTCAACTATACCAGGACAACTAGCAACAGCTCCCCGACCAATCTTATGATGACAGATAGTTCTCAGCAAACCAATTCCAGCAGGGGAGTTCTCATTAACAAGTCCACCCCACATTCCAGGTAATTTCACCAAGAACTCTGGCTTACATATGGCAGGAAGAAATTCAGGCTTAAAAGCGAAACAATTTATGAGCTGAAGAGCCCAGCACTGCAGCTGACTAGCCCATTCCTCTGCTTTTCTAGATTCCATCTCAACACCGCCCATGCCACGGGTGAGGAGGTCACAGTGATAGCTAAGTCTTCTGTCGATATCCTGATAAAAATGAGAATAAACTATCTCTAAAGAACTCATTGCTAGCTGAATGGAGAGCTCCAGGATTTCACTGTGACTAGCAACTGTTGGGAAAGTGCTGGCATATGTAGCCAAGTGTCCCAGTGCTCGCAATGCCACCCGCTGCTCAACCCAAGTCAATCTTCCCCTTAAAAGCTCTATTAGAGGTGGGATCACCCCAGCACGTACAGCTCTCTCAGCAAATTCTTCCATGTTCATGGTGTACGATCCAATTATATGAGCTGCATAATAAGGGATGTAAATATTTTGGTCGTGCGAAAGCCAGCGGCGATTCTTAAGACCCTTCCATATAAGGGCAGCCATGCACTCGAAAATTCCCAATTCGATAAACTCAGGGTCATTAGGATGAGCCATTGCAGTGTTCCAAAGGCCACTAATAGGTAGGACCTGCCCATTGTCATCTTGTGAAGGCAGTTCTCTAAAGAATTTCAGAATGCTTGCTCTACGCTTGCTTGGGTTTCCCTCCTTCATGACGCAAAAGAAGCATCCGGGATACGGACAATCCGTAGTTTTGTCCATGTTTGCATCACAAGTTATTAAGTAGGCAGCATTTGGTCACTCCATGCTCACCAAGAAAACCATATATCACTGCATTACGGAGACATAGTTTAACCTTAAGCCAGACACATATCCCTTCAGAAAACAAGCAATTTGAGATAAAAGAAGGACTTTTTAAGTTTACTGCCTTGTTCAGTAATATGGGATGTGATATAAGAACCCGTAACCAACTTTGCTTTGATTATTTAATTGAAATTGTAATTAGCAAATTGTAGTTGAATAAGAACATTTCAGTACAAACCCACTAAAGCAATCCCATCCCCTCCACCATCCATTCCTAACAAAAAACGAATAAACAATTCTCCCACAGGCTTCTATATCTGCGGTACAATGATCTCAAGTCCAACAGTAAAAATAGTTACAAGCTACAGTCAAAAGCACCCATCTACATCCCAACCCATCGAAAAACTCCACAAGGAGTTGACCGGTTGTTATAGTGCACCATCGGCACAAATATCTTCTCTCAGGAGAAAAAGAACATTGGCACAAATAAACCAAATGAGGCATCAAACGACGAAGAAAACGATACCAGTAAAAGCATAGGGAAAAGGTCAACTAGCATGATTTCGACTTCATGAGCTCACGACAGCTCCCAATTTCAGATCATCTTTCACAATTTAAGCATTTACTTGAAACATACCTGACTAAGCCGGTCCCATTTATACACTAGAGTAATCCAAAAATTCAAACTTGCATCACAGAACAGTTGATTTCCATGCTCGAGAACATGACCCACATAATTTGTGCCCGAAATCTATATAATCGCCGCAGAAGACAACCGATTCGAACAAATCAATGCCCAAGATTCCAAAAACAAAAAAATAAAAATTCTAAATGGAGACCAGCCGAGAGAAACTAAACACTAGCATTCAAAAAAGAACCCCAACGCATCAGAAAAGAACAAAAAAACCGAAGGTAAAAATGGGAAAGCAGCGATTTTTAACATACCAGCCCAAGCTGGACGAAACGTTGTCAAAACCCCAAGAACCCGACGAGCTGTCGCAAGAGGAAAAATTCAAGAAAATGGGACCGACCCTCCTCCGGCGGCGATCCAGACACAGCCAAAGCCAAGCCGCCGAGGCGTCGAGCGAGCGTTCTTGCTTTCCAGAAGCCAGCAGAGACACGGGGGAACTAGCAGGACCACCGGAAGCCAAAAATGGTCCCCCACCCAGAAATCAGATCGCCGTGATCTTTGATGTGCTCGCAAGATGGGAAAGAGCTTCGAAGTGGGAGAGTATAGACTCACTAGCTACTGGGTCTGCGAGAGAGATAGAGAGAGGGTTGTGAAGAGCGAAGTGAGATGCGGCAAGGAGGAGCGGGGTGGGAACGTGTGAAAGGGAAGGGGAGATGCGGCAAGGGCTCCTCCTCCTCCTCCTCCTTTTGAAAAGAACGGAGCTGAGTCCGACACTGACCAAAGGGGCGTGGGGGCGCACACAACGGTTATTGCACGACCGTCCCTTTTGTCGTGATGCGCACCCGTGGTCATGGGACGGTCCAACGGGGCCGTTCCGTCGCCGGCGGCGATTACAATTAGCGGCCGCCGGTGGATTGGGTCGGAGTCCGGTCGGGTTTCAAAATTGAGCACGAATTTTTGTCCAATCCTGCCTTTCATAAGACATTTGTGGACGAAATTTTTTTATCAGGTTTAACTCGATAAATGCCGCTGTCCAAACTTTATCCAAAAAATCTCATATGGGTCAAACTTGGACGGGCTCATTGGACGCCGGAGCAAGATCGGGTTTAATTCTATTATCTCTAGAAAATTTGTGAGTTTAATTTGCAATAATAGTTTTTTTTTTCATTTCGTATTCATTCCTAATGAAATAGCAAATCTTTTATCCGAGTCAATCACTCGAATATTTTCTCGATTTTGTCAAAATTATCAAAAATATAATGAATATTAAAATAAAACAAAAAAATCTTTAGAAAAAATGAAACTTCGAGAGAGAAAAAACAAGATCAGGCCTAAATCGCATGTCCCAGGCCAAATCCGACTCGGGGTTAGTGATCTTTGACAAGGCCAAGCATCAGCAGGGATCACACAAACCCTACGGTTGATGGCGGGAGTGACACGACACAACGGGTCGGCGAACCGAGCCAGACAACCCTAGCTAGGTGATGCCTAGGGTCGTTTGGCCTAGTCATGCAATCCCAACTAGATCGGGCCCCCCTACCAACACCACTTCCGGTTGCCTCCCACGTCTTCTCTCTTTTCTCTTTCTTCAGCATTGACGTCGATGTTTATGCGTTAGTCTATGTCAATAATTATGTTTTAATTTTAACGGAAGAAAGAAAAAAACATGCACTTTAAAGATTCAATTGCAAAAAAAAAAAAAGTTCACAACTCTGACTGAACAATTTGAAAAAAAAAATCACAGAAAAAAGGAATACAAAACAGAAGGTCCATGTCTAGTTCTCTGCCGCTCTAATCTCTTCTCTAGAGACGATTTTACACAGACAAAAATTCACGCCGATCTTTCCCAATGACCACCTTGTAGCTGATGGCCTCTCTTCATAGAGCGTTTATGCTATACCCTCCTCCTTCTTCTTCTTCTTCTTTTTCATGCCATCGTCATTGTTCCGAATCTTTCGTCTCCCTCAGAAGACACCCTCCAGAGTTCCCTTCCCTTCCGCGTTGTCGTCCCGTTCTCTCTCCCGCGGAGATGCTCCCTCCGGTCGTTTCTCGTCTCTTCTGCGGGAGTTCTCCGAGGACGTCGTCGGAGTCAAGTCCGTCCATGCTCGGGTCGTCGTCAACGGCATTTACGGTGAACAGCGTTTGGCTGCTGAACTTGTCAGGGCGTATCGAGATTTGGGTTGCCTGGGATATGCGCGCGGGGTGTTCGATCAAATTCCCCACCCGGAAGCGTCGGTATGCACCGCTTTGCTTGTTGGGTATCTGAGATGTGAGCTGTACGGTGAGGCCCTCGCGTTTTTCGAGTTGATGAGGTCCCGTGATTTGGAGATTGATGGCCGAGCTTGCAATTTCGCGCTGAAGGCTAGCTCGATGGTGTCTGATTACGACAGGGGCATGGACATAATAACCATCGCCGTTAACAAGGGAATTCAGAGGAATCAGTTTCTCGCGAGTTCGATGGTAAATTTTCTGATGAAGTTTGGGAAGGTGAAAGAAGCAAGAATGGTTTTTGATGGTCTCCCTGAGAGAGATGTGGTCTGCTGGAATTCAATGATTGGCGGGTATGTGCAGGCAAGACAGTTTAATGATGCCTTCATTTTGTTCTTCGAGATGTGTAAATATGGCGTTAGGCCTACTCCTGTGACAATGACGGGCATAATTCAAGCCTGCGAGGGAGTTGGGAATTTGGATCTAGGCAAATTGGTTCATGGGTTTGTACTGTGCTTGGAGATGGGTAACGATGTTTTGGTTCTCACATCCCTGGTGAATATGTATGCTAAGCTGGGTGATGTTGTGAATGCTCGTCTAGTTTTTGACGGTATGACAATGAGAAGTTTGGTGTCTTGGAATGCCCTGATCTCTGGATATGTCCAAAATGGTTTTGTGCATGAAGCTTTTGAACTTTTCTTTCAACTACTTAAAAATCATTGCAGGTTCGATTCAGGGACTGTGGTCAGCCTTCTCCATGGTTGTGCTTTAACAGCAAATTTTGAAAGTGGAAAGATGCTCCACGGTTTTGTATATAGAGCTGGTCTTGAGTTGGATGTTATTTTGTGCACTGCTCTTGTGGACCTGTACTCAAAATGCGATGCCCTGAATCTGGCCTTGTCAGTCTTTAACAGAACACCTAACAGGAACGTGATAACATGGACAGCAATGCTTGTTGGGTTGGCACAGAATGGGCGTGCCGAGGAATCCTTGAGATTATTTTCTGATATGCAACAGGAGGGAGTCGCTGCCAATTCCATTACTCTGGTTAGCTTAGTCCATTGCTGTGCCCACTTGGGATCTTTGAAGAAGGGGAAGAGCATCCATGCTCGCCTACTACGTAATGGCTATGTTTTGAGTGTTGTGAACATGACGGCACTTATTGATATGTATGCTAAATGCGGAAAGGTTGAATATGCAGATAGAGTAATTCATTTTTCACCCGTTGGTGAAAAAGATGTCGTATTATGGAATTCCTTAATGGGTAGTTATGGTATGCATGGCTTTGGGGAGCGAGCTCTTGCTGCCTTTAACCAAATGAAAGAGGAAGGAGTCTCGCCTAACGAAAGCACTTTTATTTCTCTTTTAACTGCTTGCAATCACTCAGGCCTGGTGGAAGAGGGAGTTGCACTATTTCGCAGCATGCAGAAAGACCACAACATTAGACAAAGTGAGAAGCTCTATGCTTGCTTTGTGGACCTTCTTAGTCGAGCAGGCCGTCTTGGAGAAGCAGAGGCTTTGGTTGAAGAAATGCCTTTCAAATCAAGCGGTGATTCTCTCGAAGCTCTTCTAAATGGATGTCGGACTCACAAGAACGTCAATTTGGGTATCAAGACTGCAGACAAATTGCTATGTCTTGGTGCTGCTAATCCGGGTGTTTACGTAGTGCTTTCAAATATATATGCTGTAGCAAGACAATGGGATAAGGTAGATCATGTTAGACAAATTATGAGGCAATGTGGGTTGAAAAAAACCCCCGGATACAGTTTGATAGAAATTGGTAACCAGTTGCACACATTTTTGGCTGGAGACAGTTCACATCCAAAGCACTTGGAGATAGATGAGATCGTGGACAATTTGAAAACAGAAGTTGAGGCTTCTGGTTATGTTCCTGATACTAGTTGTATTCTTCGAGATGTAGATGAATCAATAAAGGTTAAGTTGCTTTGGGGTCACAGTGAGAGATTAGCTATTGCATTTGGGCTCTTAAGTACGCCAGCCGGAAGCTTGATTCGGATCGTCAAGAACTTGCGTGTATGCAACGATTGTCATAATGTAACCAAATACATTTCAAAAATAGTTCAGAGAGAGATTGTTGTACGAGATGCTAATCGTTTTCATCACTTCAAGAATGGGAAATGTTCCTGTAATGACTACTGGTGAATAACCTACTTTGGTATTGTCTTTGGTTCTACCTCACAAAATGGAGACTAACATTATACGGACACCACATGCTACCGAGAAAATCAATGCCAAGCTTCGTGCTGATGAAGCCCGAACTTGTGGGGATTGTTAAATGTCATGATAATGCCAAGCTTCCTCATGATAGGATGACTACAGGTGCATCTGGGAGAGAAGATAGATGGGCAGATTATTAATGTCATGAATAATAATGCTAGGTGTGGTAATGTTGACCTACAAATCTGATTTGTAAACTAATGTAGCATATTGCTGAGTGTGAATTTCAGAAAATAGTTCATAATTGATCCAATAAGAGTTTGAGACAACAGATTTATTGTTCTGCTCACAAATTTACAATAGAGTCGGGCATCAACTATCCGAGGCCTATATGACTCGGCAGCATGACTCTCGGGCCCAAAGTCAAAATGATACTAGTTCGAATCCACACTACATTTGGTCTCAGATGCATGAGTCCGGTCGATGAAATTATTCCTCGTGTTGAACTACATAGGATAAACAACCGGCATGCGACCGACCACGTACAAGTACAACGTTAACGGGTTTAGACCGGGAGGTCGATTTCTTGGTCAACAGACAACGAGCTAGACAAAAGCAAGTTTCCTCGTGATGCCCCGGTCTCGCACAATGTACTGAGCTTGCATTTGAAAGGCATAGACACACCAGTGCCCCAACTCCCACCGAGAGAAAGATACATACTACATAGGAATACGGGTGTCCATGAGCTAGGCAGAAGCAGAGTAACTAGAATACGTCCAAAAGCATAAAGCACACCAGTGCCCCAACTCCCACCGAGAGAAAGATACATACTACATAGGAATACAGGCGTCCATGAGCTAGGCAGAAGCAGAGTAACTAGAGATAAAAACGACAACAATCCGAGCAACAGAGTCGCACGCTCGAGGGCTTGGCCAAAGACACTGGGGAGAGAAGAATCAGGAAGGTATCCATTGTTGAGAAGAAAAGCGAGACATCTCGTGAGCAAGCAGAAAATGCTGAAGTCCATGGTCGTGGGTTGTGTCCTATACGGAGAAGCACTATCCCGCCGTACTTCAACTGGAGTAAGCTCAGGAAAAGGGGAGTGAAACAGAGGATGATGGAGTTGATTCTGTCGGAAATAGTATTTTTGAGCTGGGTCGACCATGAGTTGTAGTGATAATTGTTTCAGTGTCTGATCGATACGAGTGCAATCTTTGCTAATACAACTATAAGACCACGCGCATCTGGGTCCGATGATCTTGGAGCGCTTACCACTCAAGACTATTTATATGTGAGTTTAGGATTTATATGTGAGAGAAGCGTGTTTTGTGGATAACAAGTCCTAGAGCATTTTTAATAGTGGGTCAATCATTGATGGAGCATTAAGTTTACGAATAGTTCTTGCAAAAATACTTGGATGATCTAAATTCGTGCAGAGTAAAAGCTGGGGTGTGAATATGAGCAGTGTAAAAATTGAGGTGGTCGTACTGTGAAGATGCAACAACCTCGCATAATTTTCCTCAGTGAAAAAGTCACCGTTGATCCCTCTACTTTTTGTATACTCAAAACAGTCTCTATACTTTTTAAAAATAAGTCACCCACCATCCCTGGTCGATCTGATAACGAAATCAGCTAACACGAAGCTCCAGCGGCCATGGTCGAGGCAGACGAAACTCAAATGGACATGGCTACTGGAATTCACGAAACTCAAGTAGCTATGCCTCGAGCTCAAAGAACCTCCAGCCACCATGGCCGAGCTCTACGAAGTTCGAGCTGCCATGGCCAGGAGCTGGAAAAAGCTCCAGCTACGGTGGCCACGAGCTCAACAAAGTTCGAGAGGTCATGGTCAATCTCAACGAAGCTTGGGTAGCCATGACTGAGCTGAAGAAGCTCGAGCGTTCAAACGGCCATGGTCACGATCTCAAAGAAGCTCTCGCCCTGAGTGGTCAATGCCCGCGAGCTTGCGGAAACTCCAGCTGCTATGACGAGAGCTCCAAATCTCTCTATCTTAAGCTTTTATTTTGGCGCAACACCACATAAGAAAGTTTTGCAAATCACGATGTCAAATTCAGCAATCCAACTGTCTACTTCAACAAAAATCGACCGGCAATAGAAAGTATAATGGATAGACTATGGGACATTTTAAAAGGTCTCGCGATAATTTTCAACGAAAAAAAAAACTCGGGCGGTTTTGAACTTTGGACAATAGTATAGAGACTATTGGTACTATTTCACCTGTTTCTTACTGTGGCTTGGTCTCTCCCTTATTTGTTGACTCTCTGATTTTCCTTCGGCTGTGGTTTTGATTTTCAGAAAACTATTGACCAAGTTCATTCATAGTCCTGGTATAGCGGATGCTCCGACAAGTACGTTCATATTCAATTCGATGGAATTATAAAATGGAATGCTGCACCCTAGATGGTGAGAGTCTGGAACATAAAGGACTCTGTGTACACAATATGGATGGGCTTACCAATCTTGATCGTCATGCTATGATTTGTTGTTGAAAAACGGACGCGGAAAAATAAATATAGGACACAAGGATTTATGTGATTCGATCACAAGGTGATCTACGTCCACGGATGAGGCAAATCAAGATTCCACTATAATCAAAGAGAGTACAGTTTTCAGAAGTCGAAAAACGACGTAACAAAATCTCGCAGCTCACAAATCTCTCCAAAATGAAAATCTCTCTTAATCCATGAAAAAACCCTAGCCGCAATATAAATAGGGCTCTCCAAAAAATTTCCTCGAGAGCGTAGCCCCCGAACCCCCCGAGACAATTGTTCGCTTGCTCTAGCTCGGGTGAACCGCCATAGAGATTTGTTCGCTTGCTCCGGATTGGACCTATCGGCCCAACCCTCTGCGTCACAAATTAAATTTCAATTTTTTCTCTACTTTTGGGTCGCACAAAAAATATGTCGGATCGGGTGATGAACAGGACCGAGTACATAAAATTCAAGACATATTTAACATTTGTCATGTAGTTCCTGCATTTTCACTAAGGTCCAAACATCTTGATTTCTTTGTGTTGTCATGTCACGGCTATGTTACTCAAATCGGACTTCACAATATCATTCCACTCATCACTATATCATGCATACTTGCCACATCGTGTATGACATGTCGTGTCTATGCATATTAAGACTCTCGGGAGTGCTAACCTTCGCCACATGTCGCAGGGATGCTTATCTTTCCCTTACGTAACTAAATCTCTGGACTTTAGAATCTGGTTTTGTCGCGTTGAGACTAATTGACCATTTCAATTAGCTTGCTAACTTCCTGCCATCACTTAGGGCTTTCTTTCAGGTTTTCGATTGAGCCCCTAACTTGCCCCATACTTAGGATTAAGGAATGTCCTAGGATCTTAGGTGCTCGGTGACCTCAGGTTGTCGACTTAGGATTTACCAGAGACGCTATAAACCATTTTATCATGACTCATTCATGGTTATCTCATTTATGGGATGTCACTAAATATCGGATAGAATAATATATATCTGATCCTTTTCTATCCGGGCTTAGTAATTCGAGCTGCCAAAAGTGGGTTTGGTTTTTCGCATTCCTAATAGATGCACGTACCTCTTCCCACAGGTGGTCTCTGGAAATGGACGTCTGAGATGAGGACTGAGGAGTGAAAATCAACGAGGAGGGATTCGTTGAGCAAAACAATGCCTCACCCAAAAGACCATCCATTGGGAAGAAGAGAGACCACCTATGTCCTTGGCTTCCCTTCAACTCCTCCTCTCACTTAATCAGCATCACCCAAATTATGTGCTCTCTACTCATTTAGTTCATAGAACCTACAGGATGCATCAGCCCATTTTTACCACATAATTTACCAAAAGACATCGGGGATCAAAACATATATGAAGTGCATGTTGTCTTGATTGATTAAGTTAAAGAAAAACGGAGTTCTTTACCAATAGCGTGGAATTTCCGATATATTGAGATTCCCCGGTCTGTGCTTTAGCTACTATATTCAGTAATGTTGACAAAGTTCATTTAAATTGGGCTAATAGAAAACATAAAAAATTTTCATTTTTTTAATTAATCAGGATATAAATCTCGCTACAAATTACTTAATTCTTTGTTCAACCGTCATATTATTTTTATAATAAAAAAGAAAATCAGGGTACGTATCCAATTTTAGGTAGGCACTCATGGACCACCACATATCATAATCCATCCACTTCGATTACAAATTTCTTTGTTTTCTTCCAAAGGAGGAAAAAAAAAAAACTCATGGGGGTCGTTTTCAGTGAAAGGAGTAAAGCATTGACGTGCTGCTTCGGATTGTCCAGATCATTTTCTTTTTTTGGTATGATGTGCTATTAATTGCGTCGAGATTTTTTAAGCCACTTACCATTAAGCATTGTCAGACTCACTTAGTTAAACAGACAACTTATGTTTGGTAAGAAGTAAAGTTAGCAAATTATGAAACTTAGAAGGAGATAGAAATAAGTAGAAAATTTGGACCTCTTCATTACTTAGCTAGTTCGAAATTAGATGTATGAGTAGGTGCGAAGTTGTGTCTAGGGTATATAACCTCATAGCTAAAGATAAATTTAATCCTTACGCACCTGAATCGGTCAATAAAAGAATAGGAGGCGGGCGAGGGCCTTTCATTAAAGGGAGCTTGGATAATAGATATGTTTATATGGATATAGATTGATCGACAAATTAATATCTTTTGCTATAAGGAAGTTTGTATTGTAAAAGGTCATGAATCATCATGCAGACTGTTTTATTGAAATTCTAAAAATATTAATGAACCAAACAAAAAGTTTTAAATACCTATTCACACACACATCTCATGACAAAGCACTCATATCTCATGACCAAGCACAAAAACTGCAATGAAGTTCACGTTAATATTTCAGAAGAAAATTATAATGTGCATCCATAGTGAAAGGAGTGGTGTTCTAGAATCACCTAGGAGACAGGACTATCTTCCTCTTGGGGCTATAAATAGCCATGGGGTACTCTCACTTTAGTTAGAGTGAAAGAAGTTCTGCTTAGCAATATTTTAGAGTGTGCCTCTAATAAAAAAAAAATGTGTTTTCTTTAATTGAATTTTTTATGTTCTCTTTTCTTAGTTCTGCATCTATGGACGACATGCAAAGACTTTCGCAAAAAGTCACCGATAAACGAATTGACCGGAATTCTGTCACGAGTAGTCCTGTATTGGGATGTCCACTAGCGGCCTAACTTTGGCAAATTTTGTTCATGGGTCAATGAGTAGCGAGACCGTATCTTGAAAATATTCTTGGAAGTGAGTAATTAAAATACCAACTGACTCGAATTTCCTGCGGCTACATGCTAATGTCAAATTGGAAGGATCAAACTTGATGGCTGTCTTAGCACTGCCTTGTTAGGTCAAACTCACGAAGAGTGCCCCCACTTTCTTTGATTGCCAGTCAAGCGATTGATCAACCCTCTTAGAACATCTTGAAGATCGGTCTAGATACAAGTTTTCAACTTGTTTCTCCAAGGACTCTGGATTCTGGATTTCAAATTTGCCATGTATTTCTCGCAGTGCTTGTCTTCCAAAAATTCTTCCCTGCACAATGGTCGGCCACCTTTCAACATTGGTGTGCAATTTGGCATAGCATCATGGTCTTACCAAAGAGATATAAAAAAATAGCACGAGTATCCTCATGGTTTTGTATCGAGAGCAAGCCATCTAAGAACACATTCTTCGTGAACACATGAGACCATTTCTCACACATTCCATACAAAGAAGCAAGTCGCATTTTCATGAAGCTTGTACTTTCTCAAAAAGAAATTAGACTTGAATTCTTCCTATGAGTGGACATGGAAGACGCACTTAGACTTGAATTCTTCCTATGAGTGGACACGGAAGACACACTCTAAAGATGTTGCCAACACTCAAAAGGAAACAGGTCTGTATAGAACTGTTCAAGATTGACCAAAATGGCACAAAATGTCTCTGGCAAGACTACATTTAGGGCATCGGCAATTTCTTCATTGACTTCAATAATAATCGTATGCGGTTTCTGCTACCAGCTCATCACTTAAAGGAAACTCTGGTGCCACCAATTGAATCAACCCATGGTTCAATCAACCAAGAAAGCACATCCGAATATGATTCGCTGCCAGTGATAATTAAGCCCCAAAATGCTGTACAAATCATGTCATACTTGTTGATCTATGTCCAAGACTAGAACATCCCAAAATGCTAGTAATCTACCTAGGCCCGCTATCCCTCCATTAAGAATTCGACATGTTGTGTGCCGCTTGTGACATCCGGATATTCCCACGATTCGATAATAATATTTAGGATTAATTTCCATGATCGGATCGACAACATACATAATTTGCCACCATATTATTTGTGGAATAGGGCCGGTATGTTCTGAAATTCATATTTGATGATATTGAAGTTCTGAATTTATTGAATTGAGATATTCCTAATTTTTGATATCTTTCATTAATGATTTCAATGGATTCAAAATATTTTCAGATTCACCAATATTCAGAATCAAATGTTCAGACTAAATAATGATTTCCCAATTTCCTAGTTGAGGCTTCTGGTTATGTTCCTGATACTAGTTGTATTCTTCAAGATGTAGACATCTCTCACTGTGACCCCAAAGCAACTTAACCTTTATTGGTTCATCTACATCTTGAAGAATACAACTAGTATCAGGAACATAACCAGAAGCCTCAACTAGGAAATTAGGAAATCAATATTCAGTCTGAACATTTGATTCTGAATATTGGTGAATTTGAAAATATTTTGAATCCATTGAAATCATTAATGAAAGACATAAAAAATTAGGAATATCTCAATTCAATAAATTCAGAACTTCAATATCATCAAATATGAATTTCAGAACATACCGGCCCTATTCCACAAATAATATGGCGGCAAATTATGTATGTTGTCGATCCAATCATGGAAATTAATCCTAAATATTATTATCGAATCGTGGGAATATCCGGATGTCACAAGCGGCACACAACATGTCGAATTTTTAATGGAGGGATAGCGGGCCTAGGTAGATTACTAGCATTTCGGGATGTTCTAGTCTTGGACATAGATCAACAAGTATGACATGATTTGTACAGCATTTTGGGGCTTAATTATCACTGGCAGCGAATCATATTCGGATGTGCTTTCTTGGTTGATTGAACCATGGGTTGATTCAATTGGTGGCACCAGAGTTTCCTTTAAGTGATGAGCTGGTAGCAGAAACCGCATACGATTATTATTGAAGTCAATGAAGAAATTGCCGATGCCCTAAATGTAGTCTTGCCAGAGACATTTTGTGCCATTTTGGTCAATCTTGAACAGTTCTATACAGACCTGTTTCCTTTTGAGTGTTGGCAACATCTTTAGAGTGTGTCTTCCGTGTCCACTCATAGGAAGAATTCAAGTATAAGTGCGTCTTCCATGTCCACTCATAGGAAGAATTCAAGTCTAATTTCTTTTTGTGAAAGTACAAGCTTCATGAAAATGCGGCTTGCTTATAGCGCAAGTGCCATAACTTTTGTATGGAGGACACTTAAGTGCCATAACCTTTTTTTGGCTCACTTGAGTGTCATAACTTTAAAAAAAAATCACTTAAGTGCCACTTACGAGCTGGTCGTGAGGGCCCAAAACCGCAGCTTTTCCGGCAGAACAATTGGATGACTATGAAGTATTTTTACTTTCGTTAAAGGAGGCTAAAACGGAAATTTTGAGACGAACGGAGGCCTTGGAAGGATTCATCGACACCCCCTCTTCAAGCTGGTGGTGCTCGCCTCGCCGAGAAGGTCACTGTTCAGCTGAAAAAGCTGCGGTTTCGAGCCCTCACGACTAGCTCGTAAGGGGCACTTAAGTGATCTTTTTTTTGAAAGTTATGGCACTCAAGTGAGCCAAAAAAAAGTTATGACATTTAAGTGTCGTCCGTACAAAAGTTATGACACTTGCACTGTACTTACCCCCACTTTGAAGATGTTGCCGACACTCAAAAGGAAACAAGTCTGTGTAGAACTGTTCAAGATTGACCAAAATGGCACAAAATGTCTCTGGCAAGACTACATTTAGGGCATCGGCAATTTCTTCATTGACTTCAGTAATAATCATTTGCGGTTTTTGCTACCAGCTCATCACTTAAAGGAAACTCTGGTGCCACCAATTGAATCAACCCATGGTTCAATCGACCAAGAAAACACATCTGAATATGATTCGCTGCCAGTGATGATTAAGCCCCAAAATGTTGTACAAATCATGTCAAACATGTTGATCTATGTCCAAGACTAGAAGCTAGTAATATCTGCCTAGGCCCGCTATCCCTCCATTAAAAATTCGACATGTTGTGTGCCGCTTGTGACATCCGGATATTCCCACGATTCGATAATAATATTTAGGATTAATTTCCATGATCGGATCGACAACATACATAATTTGCCGCCATATTATTTGTGGAATAGGGCCGGTATGTTCTGAAATTCATATTTGATGATATTGAAGTTCTGAATTTATTGAATTGAGATATTCCTAATTTTTGATGTCTTTCATTAATGATTTCAGTGGATTCAAAATATTTTAAATTCACCAATATTCAGAATCAAATGTTCAGACTGAATATTGATTTCCTAATTTCCTAGTTGAGGCTTCTGGTTATGTTCCTGATACTAGTTGTATTCTTCAAGATGTAGATGAACCAATAAAGGTGAAGTTGCTTTGGGGTCGCAGTGAGAGATTAGCGATTGCATTTGGGCTCTTAAGTACACCAGCCGGAAGCTTGATTCGGATCATCAAGAACTTGCGTGTATGCAATGATTGTCATAGTCTAACAGAACACATTTCAAAAATAGTTCAGAGAGAGATTGTTGTGCAAGATTGCTAATCGTTTTCATCACTTCAAGAATGGGAAATGTTCCTCTAATGACTACTGGTGAATACCTAACTAATGACAAGAATGGGAGAGACCCTGTTTGGCTTAGTAGCATCTGTACCCTTTGTGGACGTCCACTCTTCAATAAGCACTAAATAGGAGACTTGTCTTTGCTTCGCTTGCTTAAGTCACGGAATTGACATGAAGATAATAGTTGCGTCGAGAATCATCGGAACTTTGAGATGCTCTTTGGTTCTGCCTCTCTTTCTGGAGACTGACATTACAGGGTCATAAAATGCTATAAAGAAAATCAATGCCAAGCTTCGTGCCGATGAAGCCTGAACTTGTGGGGATGTATACGTCGAACTCGATCTGTGTGTTGACGATTGACTGTGTTCTCGTTCGAAACGAAAACTTTGGAAAGTAACCGTCGGCTCTAGAATGGGGAAAACTTCCTTGTTTCACAACGTGACCCAATACATTTCTAGTGCTATTTTCGTTTTCAAACTATCATGAAAGTAGAGAAACTTGAGAACGAAATATTTGGAATGGTAACCTCTTAGACTTGTTTTCTTGTACCGAACAGGCCTTAATATTCCTCACAATAGGATAAACATTATTGAGCATGGTTTTTATTTACATGATCACGGTGCATTTAGCTCGTACATTGCATGTTGCGAACAAAAATTTATCCTCCTCTCTGTTCGCCTCTTTTCTTGCAACAATGAAACCAAAATCATAAGAAGAACAGTGAACTCTTTCATCGGTCAAGGTGAAAACTTTTAGAAAAGTTTTAAACCTATTTCATTGGTGCCAATTTAATCCTAAACATTTTGATATCGTATTAATTTAGTTATTCTAGTTAATTTTGGATGGATAATGCTGACGTGGACGCCGGCCGACCTACGTGATATTGCCAGCACTGACATGAATAATTTTTTATAATATTTGAATATTTTTTCGATTTTTTTTCCGATTTTTCCCTTTTTTCTTTCTTCTACCTTATGCTGGCGACTGGCCACCGTCAACTAATCTAACGACTTGTTGCTCGTTAAGTAATTTCTTTGAAATCGGGTCAATAGGTCTAGGGTAGGGTAGGACCTAGAATCCAGAATTACCAATCTACCCCTTCCGACGACTTCTTATTGACAGGTTGGAATTCAGTTTCCGCTGACCAGCAGCGACTTCTATCTTTGACTCCGCCCCCGTGGACAAGAATTGGAGTTGCAGAAAATAAATCCACTTAAGAAAGAAGGTAATTCAATAAGAAATATCTATCCTTTTCAAATATTCCTCAAGAAAAGAAAAGAAAAAAAATATCTTATACTTGCCCTCTTCTTATCTTAAGGAGAGAGAAGACGGACGAGGGGATTATCAACGTAATGAATAATGCTACGTAAATTAATATTGACATACGAATTTCATTTGTAAATTAATGTAACTAATTGCGACGTACATTCAATAATGTAGATCATACCGATATCCAACGAGAATTTTACAAATCGGGTTTCATAATGTGCACAATAATTTACAACATGGACGGGCATCCTCTATCCTAGGCCTAATTGGCCTGGCGCCTAAAGTCAAAGAAGTTAACGATTAGAATCGATGATATAGAAAAATTCAAATTCATCTATCCAACTCGTGAAAACCTACGTAGTAAACGCAATCGCCGTGCCACCAACCCCGCACACGAGTACAACATTAAATGTGTCGTTGCTGGGATTAGACCGGGAGGTCGGTTTCTTGGTCAATGGACGTCGCGCCAGGCAAGAGCAAGTTTCCACGGACTGTCCCGGTCTCGGATGATGATGCACTGAGCTTGCATTTGAGAAGCACACGGCACATCAGCGCCCCAACTCCCACGGACAGAAAGATGTATACTACATAGGAATACGTGGTCCATGAGCTGGGCACGAGCAGAGTAACCAGAGACGCCAACGACAACAACGCGAGCAACAGCGTCACGCGCTCGAGCGCTTGGCCATAGACGCCAGGGAGAGAAGAATCGGGAAGGTACACATTCTTCAGAAGATAGGCGACGCAGCTCGCGAGCAAGCAGGCAATGCTGAAGCCCATGGTCCCAGGGTGCGTCCTATAGGGAGAAGCGCCGGCCCCGCCATACTTCAACTGGAGTAAGCTTAAGAAAATCAGCGTGAAACAGAGGATGATGGGGGTTGATTTTGTTGGGAGTAGTCCGTTTGTCCCGAGTCGACCATGAGTGGTAGTAACGGTAATTCGAGTGCCTGATCGATACGAGTGAAATGTTTGCTAATACTACTACTCTGGGACCTCGGGCATCTGGGTCCAATGATCACGGAGTGCTCGCCATTCAAGATGGGGACGTAGAATATTTAAAATTTGGTGAATTTAGGGAGCTGAAACAAGAAGGAAATCGAAGGGGGAAGCGAGTTTTGTGGAAAATAAGTCGTTGAACATATATATAGACCATTGATGGAGCATGCGAGTTTGGGACTAGTTCTTAGAAAAATAATTGGATGATCTAATTTCGAGCACGGCAAAAGACGGGTGGGGTGTGAATGAGGGGTGTAACCATGGAGGTGGTCGTGGTAGGAAGATGCAACACCACAATGAACTGTGCAAAGTAGGTGGTCCTTCAAAAGTAAGGGGAGGATGCACTGCTCAAAACAGGGGAGGATGGATATCACTCTATTTTTACTAAGGAATGTTGCCCTAGGTCTTTACACTTTAGTCCAATTTTTTTTTTAAAAAAATGTCCATTTATTTATTTATTTTTCAGAATCATCCCTGTGCTTTTCTTAAAAAATTTGTTAGTGATCCATAGTTACTCCGGGTGACGGAATATATTGACACGGCGTTTACTAACTTGGCTTTATGCCATTTTAAAATTTGTTGATTTGGAATATATATATTTTTTATCTTCTTCTTTGTCCACTTAAACCCCACCAAATCCAAATAGGAACCCACAAAATGTAATATTTTCACCCATGCAAAAAACCTCAAGCGGCCACGGTCACGCGCTCGATGAGCCGCCATGGATCCGAGCTTGATGAAGCTCGAGTGAGCATGACTACAAGCTCAAAGAAGCTCCAAACACTGCAGCCGCGAGCTCGTGAAGCTCAAGTGGCAATGGTCGAGCCGGACGAAACTTGAATGACCATGGCCGAGCTCCATGAAACTCGAGCAGCCATGACGGTTGGAGGGTGAGCTCAAAGAGGCTCCAGACGCTATGGCCACGAGCTCATTGAAGTTTGAGTGGCCACGGTCGAGTGGACAAAGCTGTGGTGATGACTGAGCTCAATGAAGCTCAAGCGGCCATGGCCACGAGCTTGAAAAAGCTCCAACTTTCGTGGCGAAGCTTGACAAGGCTCGAATAGCCATGACTAAACTCAAAGCATGACCGAACTTAAAGAAGCTTGAGCTGCCATATCCACGAGCTTGAAGCTGCTCTGGTGGCCGTGGTCATGAGCACAAAGAAGTTCTGGTAGCGAGCTCGATTTTTATGCTAACTAATGGAGCGACACCACATGAAAATTTTTTGCGAATAATAATATGGCACATGCACTTCAATGTCCAACTCAATAATCTGGTTGGCCGTGAGATTTTGTGGAACTACCGCCAATGGTTCTTAAAACTTAAGTTGCTAGATGAAGACATGATTTATTAATTAATTAGTCTAACACTCATCCTCACGCTTAATCTGGTCTTTTTGCCTAGTACTAATAGTGGATATATTAAATTAGGGAGGAAAATAAGGCTCGGAAAAATTTGAACTCTGGACCTCCTAGCTCTAATACCATGTGGGATTTTGTGTAATCATCGCCAACTATTCTAAAAGTTTAAGTTGTTAGATGAATGCATGATTTAATATTTAATTATTCTAAAATTGGCCATGTCAGTAAAATTCAACTGATGATAAAAAAAGTATATACAAATGGACTCACAGTGGCACATTTTAAAAAGTATAGGGATGATTTTTCACTTAAAAAAAGTACAAGTTGATTTTAAGTTTTTGGGTAAGAGTACCCGAACTATTGGTACCCTTGAACCTTTTCATTTAGGTGTCTCGTGTTGAGGAAAACTCCTATTGATTTTGAAGTTGACAAAACCTTCCATAATGTTTGTAAATCTGATGCTTATTCTGAACCTTCTCATTTCAGGAATATATGTTCTGGAAGCTAAGAATGAAGTTATTCAGATTTTACAAGTTAAGAAGAATTATTTAGGTTCTGAGAAATTTTCCAGACGCAGAAATAATTCAGACTCTATGAGTTCTTGAGGACCCACGAAAGCTAAAGTTCTGAGATTCAGGAATTTCCAGAAGCAGACGAAGATGCAGTAATTCTTCAGAAGCAAGTGAAGATGCAGTAATTCTTCAGAAGCAGACGAAGACGCAGTAATTCTTCAGAAGCAAAACCCAGAACGAAGAATAACAGCTAGTGATCTGGAATGGATTTCATAGAAGGAAAGTATTGATTTGTTCAATCTTAATCAAATTGATTGACAATCAAATACTAAGACAAGAATGATCTACAACGGACAAAAACTCTACTTATGGAAACCAAGATTCTGTTTGTATGGGCGACCAGAATCAGTGGGATTCGGAATCTATCAACTAACGGCTACTCAATCCTTAGTTTACAAATCTGTCCAAGGTGAAGATTGGAAGATGATCCTCTATGAGTTGTCCAACGGCTAGTGTGAATGAAGAGGTGTATTTAAGGAGAACATGAGCAGCAGAAGGAAGAGAGATTTAAGAATCAACAAGTCCAAAGTCTGAGTTCACTCCAATCTGTTCTCTTGTCGTTCTGAACTTAAGATCAAGATCTTGAGGATTACTTTGTAAAGAGTATTTGTGTGAGATAGAGAGTCCTATCATACACAATAGTGTTGAGACTCAAAGTCTGTAAATTCCTCTTGATTACATAGTGAAATCCAGCCAGTAGGCTGTAAGCGTGGGAGAGTGGACGTAGGCTTGCCATAAGCCGAACCACTATACATCTGTGTGCAGATTCTCTTTTCCTCATCTCTCATTTTACGTTTTGCATTTCAGTACTTCGTTCTTCAGATCTAACTTTAATCTGAATTTTATTCAGACTCTTTTGTTCTACAATTCATTTCCGCAAAATTTATAAGTTTTGTTAAGGATCACCTATTCACCCCCCTCTAGGTGACCCGTGCTAGCCACTTCAATTGGTATCAGAGCAGGTTGCTCATTTTACTGAAGTGTTTTACTTCTGAGCTAACGATCTATATGGCTAGCTATGGTGCTCCAGGGCTCATTGAAGGACAGAGTAACAACATACCACCATTCTTCGATGGCAAAGAATATAGCGTCTGGAAAAACAAGATGAAGGCATTAATCAAATCAATCGATCACATGCAATGGGATGTGATTATCAGAGGAGTCAATCCAAAGTCTTCAGACTCAAAAGAAAAGGCAGATGCAAGCAAGCCAGCAGATCCTCCTCTATCTCAAACCGAGATAGCTAAAAGAGAGACTTTAGATTCTAAAGCAATTTATTCTCTTTATTATGGATTATCTCCTATTGAGTATAAGAAAATTGCTGCTTGTGAATCTGCAAAAGAAATCTGGGATACTCTTTATGTTACGTACGAAGGAACAGATCGAGCCAAGGAAACTCAGATCAATATTTTGCTTGGCCAATATGAATCCTTCAAAATGAAGCCTGGAGAACTAATTGCTGATTTTTATGACAGGTTCACTGACATAGTAAACGGTCTTGCTTATCAAGAACAGCCAATCCCAGATGCATTGAAAGTGAACAAACTTCTGAGAGGACTGACAGAACAGTGGGACAACATCAAAACATCTCTTCGCGAGACACAAAGGATCAAGCCTCTATCAGTGAATGAATTGATTGGAACTCTTCAATCATATGAAACTGAGAAGCGAAATGAGCAAAACATATCCAGAGGTAATAAGTCAATTGCTTTGAAAACTAACGATGATTTTGATGCAGACACTGAAGATGTAGATGTTGACGATGAAGAACTGGCTCTCTTCATAAAGAAGTACAAGAAAATGAAAATCAGAGGAAGAGACCTCAAAGGAAAGAAGCCTTTTGAAGACAAGAGATCCATCGATGAAACACAGAGATCAAAGGAGATAATTTGCTTTCACTGTAGGAAACGTGGACACATCAAGCCAAACTGTCCACTTCTGAAAAAGAAGACCAAATTCGAGAAAGCAAAGAAGGCCTTAAAGGCAGAAACTTGGAGTGACACAGAATGTGAAGATAGTGATGAAGATGTCTGTCTGATGGCAAAGTCAGATTCAGACTCAGATTCTGATTCTGATCCTAGAGTGGAAATTGAGGTATAACCTTCTGAAATGTCTATCGAAGTGTCAAACTATATTGATGAATTGTGTTTTGAATTCAAGACTGCTCTTAAAAGAATCTCTTCTTTGAAAAAGGAAAATTCTTCACTACGAAAACAGGATGTTTCTCAAAAAGAAAGGATTGACTTTCTCCAAAAAGAGTTTCATCAAATCAAAGAAAGTCGAGATTTTCTTTCCAAAGAAAATGATGTTTTGAAAAAGGAAATTTCAAAAATTACTTCAAATTTTTCAAAAGGTTCAGAAACCTTGAAGCACATCCTTTCCATTCAAATTCCTTACTATAACAAATCTGGTCTTGGATTTGTAAAGGAAAGTGATAGCTTAATCGATTTTCCAAAAGTCAAGGAGAGATTAAGACAAAGACCTCCTAGACAAGTTTACAAAAACCATTTCAAAAGGAATTTTGTAAAACCTGTTGGCCGGAGTGCACTCAAGTGCTCAAAATGTGGAGATCCACAACATTTTGAGAATGAATGTCCTAAGGTCTGGAGACCTGTTCGAAGGGATTTTGTTAAGACAGCCTATACTAATACTCATGGACCCAAGCAAATTTGGGTACCAAAGAAAACTTGAGTTGTTGTGAATCTTGCAGATCACCACTAAAAGAAAAAGAAAGTGGTATTTAGACAGTGGATGCTCCAGGCATATGACAGGAGATCCAAGCATATTCGCTGATCTACAAAATCTGAAGGGTGGAAAAGTATCCTTTGGAGGAAATACTAAAGGACAAATCATCGGCAAAGGAACAGTTGATATTGGAGGACTAAGAATCAATGACGTGTCGTTGGTAAAGGGACTCAACTACAATTTGATTAGCATAAGCCAGCTTTGTGATACAGGATTCAGAATCAACTTTCAAGAAGATACATGCTCAGGAACAAGCAAAGATTCTTCTCAAACATTCACAGGAAGAAGACATGGCAATATCTATCTTCTGGATGTTAATCCAAACTCCAATCACTGCTTGATTTTAATCAAAGAGGATGAAGATCTTTGGCACAGAAGGTTGGGACATATCAGCATGAAACAGATCTCAAAAATCTCTAACAAGAAAC
The DNA here is from genome assembly GCA_031216285.1 of Syzygium syzygioides. NCBI lineage: Eukaryota > Viridiplantae > Streptophyta > Magnoliopsida > Myrtales > Myrtaceae > Syzygium > Syzygium syzygioides. The sequence continues at coordinate 27,232,238 of CM062243.1, read as the reverse complement.
TGGTTCGAGGTTTGCCAGATTTGAAATACAGAAAGACAGACTTATGCAATGCTTGCATGCTAGGAAAACAAGTAAGAAGTTCTTTCAAATCAATACATCATGTTTCAACTGATCGTGCTTTGCAGCTTCTCCATATGGATCTATTTGGACCAACAAGAACACAAAGTATTGGTGGTAAGAGATATTGTTTGGTTATTGTTGATGACTTTACTAGATTTACATGGGTGTTCTTTCTTGCACATAAAAATGAGGCATTCTCATATTTTACAAAATTTGCAAAAAGAATTCAAAATGAAAAAGGCTATACCATTTCCTGCATTAAAACTGATCATGGGCGAGAATTTGAAAATCAAAATTTTTCAGAATTTTGTGAGGAAAATGGCTTTCAACATAATTTTTCTACTCCATACACACCAGAACAAAATGGTGTTGTGGAAAGGAAAAATCGTTCTTTGCAAGAAATGGCAAGAACTTTGTTGATTGAAAGCAGGATTCCTTTTTATTTTTGGGCAGATGCAGTTTTTACAGCATGTTACATTATTAACAGAGTCTTTCTCAGACCCATTCTTGAGAAAACCCCCTATGAGCTTTTCAAAGGTAGAAAGCCTAGTATCTCATATTTTCGAGTGTTTGGTTGTAAATGCTTTATTCTCAAAAACTCGAATGATCGTCCTGGTAAGTTTGATGATAGAGCAGACGAAGGATTCCTACTTGGATATTCTACAACAAGCAAAACATACAGAGTATTCAACAAGAGTTCTCAGACTGTAGAAGAGACAATGAATGTAAGGTTTGAAGAAAATGTTCAGACTCACAAAGATGAATCTGAATCACTTCCCTATATTCAAGTATCTCCAGAAGGTCATCTAGAATCTCAAAAGTTCGAAGATTCTGTGGAAGAAGGAAAAGAAGACTATGTACAGACTCAACCAGAAAATCTAGAGTCTGCAAATATTCAGAAGGAACGTTTTGACAAAAACTGGAAACATAAGTCCAGTCATCCGAAAGATCTCATCATTGGAGAAATAGAAGATGGTATAAAAACCAGATCCAAACAGAAGGAGATCATCAGCAACTTGGCATTAATATCTGAAATAGAACCAAAAGAGGTTGGCGAAGCCTTAACAGATGAAAGCTGGATAGAAGCTATGCAAGAAGAACTTCAGCAGTTCAGGATAAATGAAGTATGGGAGCTTGTGCCAAGACCCAAAAATCGTCCAGTAATTGGAACAAAATGGGTATTCAGAAACAAACTAAACGACAAAGGAAAGGTCACAAGAAACAAGGCAAGACTGGTTGCAAAAGGCTACTCTCAAGAAGAAGGCATTGATTATGATGAAACATATGCACCAGTTGCAAGGTTAGAAGCCATACGGCTATTATTAGCATATGCTTGTTTCCATAACTTTAAACTTTTTCAGATGGACGTGAAAAGTGCTTTCCTGAATGGATACATTAAAGAAGAAGTATATGTGGATCAACCACCTGGTTTTGAAGAACCAAGGAAGGCAGATCATGTTTACAGACTCAAAAAGGCTCTTTATGGTTTGAAGCAGGCACCCAGAGCATGGTATGAAAGGTTAAGTAATTTCCTTCTACAAAATGATTTCACAAAAGGTAAGGTAGATACTACTCTTTTTGTTAAGAAAAAGGGTAAGGATTTTCTACTTGTTCAGATCTATGTTGATGATATTATATTTGGATCTTCTAATGAATTACTTTGCAAGGAATTCTCTAAAAATATGCAGAACGAGTTCGAGATGAGCATGATGGGAGAACTAACATTCTTTCTTGGCTTACAAGTGAAATAAATGAAAGATGGTACTTTCATTTGTCAAGAAAAATATGCCAAGGAGATTGTCAAGAAGTTTGGTCTGCAAAATTGCAAGAAAACAGACACTCCAATGCCTCATTCATCCAAGCTAGACAAAGATGTGAATGGTAAAAAGGTTGATCAGAAGGTATATAGAAGCATGATAGGTTCTCTATTATATCTTACTGCATCTAGACCTGACATACTTTTTAGCGTTTGTATGTGTGCGAGATTTCAGTCAGATCCAAAGGAATCGCATCTTTCTGCGGTAAAAAGGATAATCAAATACATTGGAACTTATCCAATGCTAGGTCTTTGGTATTCTAAAGATTCAGATTTTACTCTTACTGGTTATTCAGATGCTGACTTAGCTGGATGTAAAGTGGACAGGAAAAGTACTACAGGTACATGCCAACTGCTTGGGAATATGTTGGTATCCTGGTATTCAAAGAAGCAGAATACAGTAGCACTATCAACAGCAGAAGCAGAATACGTAGCCTTAGGAAGTTGCTGTGCACAGATTCTGTGGATGAAGCAGCAGTTGCGAGATTTTGCTGTTGAAGACTCAAATGTTGAAATCAGATGTGACAATACCAGTGCTATCAATCTCACTAAGAATCCCATTCTTCACTCTCGAGCCAAGCATATTGAGATCAAACATCATTTTATTAGAGATCATGTGCAAAATGGTGATGTGAATATTCAATTTATTGATTCTAAGAATCAATTAGCTGATATATTCACAAAACCCCTTGATAAATCATCTTTCGAATTTATTAGAAATAAACTGTGTATTACTTATCCCTCTTGAAGTGTTTTGACAGACAGGAAAATTCTTCAGACTCAAGTAGTTTCGGTCTGAACATTCTTCAGACTCTCAAGAACGGTACGTACATAGTTTAAATCTTGGCGGGAATATTTTTGGCAGGATATTCACACATTTGTTATATTTGGAAGTCAATCAGGTACGTATCTAATCTTATCTGATTAATTGAGCAGAGAATATTATCTGATCTTTTTCCTTTCTATTTACTTTGAGGTTATTTCTTACCTTCTAAAAATAACCTCTTATTTCAAAAAGATTCGTCTTTCTCGTTTATACACCCCTTATCGTCTCCTTCCAAAACCCTCATCAGTACACTTTTCGGCTCAAACCTTTTTCGTCTCTCAGAAACCCTCTTCATCTTCCTTCTCCAAAGTTCAAAACTTTTCGATCAAAAAGACTTCAGAATGCCTTTCAAGCGAAGATCATCACGTATCTTGAATCAAGAATCGAAATCTTCTGCTCCGCCAGAGTTTATGGAAGTATCAGATACAGAATCGGAACATCTCGAAGAATCTGCTCATGTTACACCCCCGCCTCGGTCGTCTTCATACAAACCAGAGGGTGACAGAGATTTTCACTTCAAAAACATCAAGCTCTTATGGCAGAATTATCAAAGACTGAAGAGAGGTAATGCTGCTGCTGATACTCTTCTAAAATGTCTTAAAGATAATCACTTTCGGTCGGAAACTCATCTAGTTCAAGAGTATTCCAAACTTTCTGCTGGGTCTGCTCCAACCCTTGCTTCCACAACCCCTTCCTCGCTTCGCTCCAAGAAAGGGAAAGAAAAGGTCGGAGAATCATCTACTCCGTCTGTACAAACGCCAGTGGTAAGCCCTAAATCCTCCTCGAAATTTGTCGTTCCAGAGGATGACGCTCGTCTGTTCGAGCTTTTCGAGAAGAAAGTTGGGATTGCCTCTAGAATGCCAGGAACAGGAAGATTGTTTAGAAGTCCTGAACATCACACATGTTATCAGCTTTTACTTGCTCGTGGTGTCATGAATCACAGGACTGTTGATTTTGCCTACTTAGAGAATGCTGGATTTTGTGTTCAACGCAAGTTTGAAAAGCAAGGAATCTATGAGTTCTGTCTTCAGTCTGCGGAAGTTTATTCTGAACTAACAGCTTATTTTTACTCTAATCTCTCAATCTTGTCGCCAAATTGGCTTCAGTTTACAGTCGGTGACAAGAAATTTGATATTAAGAGTGATTTGTTAGCAAGAATAATGGGGACAAGACAGTCAAAATTCATTCCTTTGGAGGTAAGTTATGAAGAAGCTTCCAGGGTAGCTTCTGAAGATTCCACTTTTGCTTTGGAACCAAAAAGGCATACCACATACTATGACTTATCCAGAAGATCAATCATACTGCACAAAATCATCATCAATTGTTTGAAGCCGAAGGCAGCCTCCAAAACAGACCTGTCTAAATCAGAAATGAAACTCATCTGGGCTTTACTGAAAGGTCAACCCTTTTCTCTTCCTCACATCATCATATTCCACATGTACAGGACACTTCACAAGGACAAGGGACAGCTTCCCTATGGAGCATTGATTTCACGAATTTTTATGTTCCTACAAATATCAATTCCTGATGAGTTGAAACAAAATAGTGTTCCCTCTATGATTGTTGGAGAGAGGATGCTCTCCAAGATGAAACAGTTTGATGATATTAGGGAAAAGATCAAGGGAAAAGAGACGGTTCATTCTGAGGCTACTCCTTCTGATAAGTCACGTAAAAGCAAAACAGAGCAAAGCAAGGGGGCAGGAAGTAAGAAGAAAGAAACTTCAGTCCAGCTGAAAGTGTATAAAAAGAGAAAAATCCTTCTGCAAGATGAGGATGATGAAGCAGAAGCAGACCACTTTCATACAGGTCATGCTGAAGTTCCAGAACATGGTTCTGCACCAGTTCCAGAACCAACTTTTACAGAACATGTCTCTGAGGAACAAGCACCTGTTCAGGGGGAGTTTCCACAAGAAGCAGCCCAAGGGTTCAATCAGCCTGAGCAAGCAAATGTCCAAGAACAGTCTTCCAACAATCAGAACATCCTTTCTCTTCTGCTTGAGATCAAAAGCAAACAAACTGCACTGGAACAGGAAATCCAGAATCTGCAGAAAATCGTTGAGGAAAACAACAACTCTCAACAACTTCAAGCAACAGTGAACCAAGCAGAACTTAAGGAAGCCATTGCTCAATGCAGTTCAAGGATTGATGAAGCCGTTTCCATTTTGGACAATTTTCAATTGATCAGAACCCCTTCCAAATCTTAGCCTGTTTTCAATTCTTCTCTCATATTTTCTTTGGTCTGTAATGACTTTGACATTATCTATTTATCTTGTTATATCAATGCTATACATTATCTACTTTTATCTTTTTGCTGATGACAAAAAGGGGGAGAATTTTTATGCAGATTTATTGCAGGTTATAGACAAAGGAAGAAATGAAGCACAGATTTTTAACAACAGAGTTTAATTCTTTCAATCTGTGATTTAATGCGCTAAATATGATTGCTCACTTCAAATTTATTCTGAATTGATTCAATCTGCAGGAAAGTTTTGTTACCATCAAAAAGGGGGAGATTGTTGAGGAAAACTCCTATTGATTTTGAAGTTGACAAAACCTTCCATAATGTTTGTAAATCTGATGCTTATTCTGAACCTTCTCATTTCAGGAATATATGTTCTGGAAGCTAAGAATAAAGTTATTCAGATTTTACAAGTTAAGAAGAATTATTTAGGTTCTGAGAAATTTTCCAGACGCAGAAATAATTCAGACTCTATGAGTTCTTGAGGACCCACGAAAGCTAAAGTTCTGAGATTCAGGAATTTCCAGAAGCAGACGAAGATGCAGTAATTCTTCATAAGCAAGTGAAGATGCAGTAATTCTTCAGAAGCAGACGAAGACGCAGTAATTCTTCAGAAGCAAAACCCAGAACGAAGAATAACAGCTAGTGATTTGGAATGGATTTCATAGAAGGAAAGTATTGATTTGTTCAATCTTAATCAAATTGATTGACAATCAAATACTAAGACAAGAATGATCTACAACGGACAAAAACTCTACTTATGGAAACCAAGATTCTGTTTGTATGGGCGACCAGAATCAGTGGGATTCAGAATCTATCAACTAACGGCTACTCAATCCTTAGTTTACAAATCTGTCCAAGGTGAAGATTGGAAGATGATCCTCTATGAGTTGTCCAACGGCTAGTGTGAATGAAGAGGTGTATTTAAGGAGAACATGAGCAGCAGAAGGAAGAGAGATTTAAGAATTAACAAGTCCAAAGTCTGAGTTCACTCCAATCTGTTCTCTTGTCGTTCTGAACTTAAGATCAAGATCTTGAGGATTACTTTGTAAAGAGTATTTGTGTGAGATAGAGAGTCCTATCATACACAATAGTGCTGAGACTCAAAGTCTGTAAATTCCTCTTGATTACATAGTGAAATCCAGCCAGTAGGCTGTAAGCGTGGGAGAGTGGACGTAGGCTTGCCATAAGCCGAACCACTATATATCTGTGTGCAGATTCTCTTTTCCTCATCTCTCATTTTACGTTTTGCATTTCAGTACTTCGTTCTTCAGATATAACTTTAATCTGAATTTTATTCAGACTCTTTTGTTCTACAATTCATTTCCGCAAAATTTATAAGTTTTGTTAAGGATCACCTATTCACCCCCCTCTAGGTGACCCGTGCTAGCCACTTCATCTCGATCTACCCCTTGTCGACTCTCAAATTTTTCGTCGGCTATTGTTTTGAATTTTAGAAAAACTAATGACCGGGGTTCATTGATAATCTTGGTACAGTGAATCCTATCACATATTCAATCATACTTATTTCGACGGAATTAATTTTTCGATTGTTTTGTGCTAGGCAAACCAGTGGAATATCTGTACTCTAGATGGCGAGAGTCTGGAACATGAGAAACTGTGTGGACCAAACACCGATGAGTTTACTAGCTGTGATCGTTATGTTATCATATGTTTATGTGTTTCTTGCATTTGACTACGTCGCACATCGTATTTCATACTATCATAATGTTTTCATGCTACTAATTGTATCATACTTCATAATATCATTCTATTCATCACCGTATCACGTATGGTGCACTGTTTATTATTCGGTCCTGAACTTCTTTTTTTATCAAAAAAAATTACAAACTTTAGCTCTAGTTCCGTATCTATCCCAAACCTTTTTTTCGTGTAAATAAAAATTATCAACTTTTAATCTAGTCTCAAATTTGCCTCCGTTAACCCTCTATTCAAAAAGTTGCCATTAGTTGTTTGACGTGGTATTTCTACATCGGTAACAAATCCACATCAGCAAGGTCACGTGGAAAATTATCTTCAAAATGAAACCGTTCTTTCATATGAAATTAGGGAAATTAAGGGTGACTTACAGCGATTTTTGGACAGAAGGCTAACGGGGGCAAATTTGGGACCGGAGTTAACGTTGATGATTTTTTTAGGACAAAAAAAAAAGGTTCAGAACATATTGGAATTGAACCTAGAATTGGAAGTTGTTTTAGACAAAACATAGTTCGGGTAATAATTGGGACTGAATCTAAAGTTGAGAGATTTTTAGGAGATTAGAGTCTTAAAATTCATTTTATGCACCTTTGTGCTATGTCATCTATCGTACATGCATGCACCGTGAGTACAATGTCAATGTCATCTCGATCCCCTGTCAGGTAATGCATTCAACAAGCGCATCATGCTCACATGCATAGCCTTCATTTTCAATAAAAAAAAAAAAACAAGTTGACAGCCGCCACACCTGGGGTTGGGGCGTCGGCGCCCATGCGTCGATGCGACTGTTTTCACCGATAACGAACCTTTACATTTTCAGAACTCAGAAGAAAACTTTATATTCATTATATGTGAAAAGTAGCTCGATCAGATTTTCAACCGCGAAATATGGTACCGAAAAGGCGCCGCGGGTGCTAAACTTCCACGCACAACACGGTCGCGGGGGTGTAAGCTGCGGTTTGTGTTTGTCACATTCCTATTGGGTGCACCTACCTGTTGGCCCAAAGGTGGTCTGAACTGGACATCGATATCGAGATGAGGACTGACAAGTGAAAATCAACGGGGAGGGACTTGTTGAGCAAGACAATGCCTTACCAGAGAGACCATCCACCTGGAAGGAAGGAGAGAGACCACCTATCTCCTCCTCTTCTCCTCAACTCCACCACCTCCCCATTAGCATCGGCCAATCGTGCACTCTTTAGTCATTTAGTTCACACAACCCAACCCACCAAAAGTGGAAAAAGACCTCTTGGTCGAGGCGACGCGCGGGGAAATATGCTTCCCGTGTGAAAGCTCGGCCCAATCAATCTTTTGTCAAATTTTTAAATACATAATGCAATCCGTTGACAGGTCAAAAGCTCTATTTAAATTCTAGATGTGAAATTAAAGAGCCTTTCTCGTAACGAAGAAAAAAAAATGAAACGATTTTTTCGCCACAATGACAAAACTATATTTCTAACAAAGATCATGTGCTACCCGCTTGAGTTGATCATCGCTACATAGCTTACGTACCTTCCTCGAATTACAAGATGCATTTATTTATTTGCAGTTGATCTTGTTCATTTTTTTAGACAAACTACTTTTACTAATGTGATTGCACATCGCCTCGACTTATTTTGGATTATTTTCATATTTGGCATTTTAATTTTCGATTAATCTGAAATTTGCGGTGGATGCATTTGAATTTTTAGAGCCCAAATTACCCAAACATAATGTTAACACATAGATTCACGTTTATTTTTTTCATCATTCTCTTGGAAAAGCAAGAAAGTACTTTTTACCTATCTTAAGTATAAATAGACAGGCCCCATGTTCACGGATGTTTTCAACACTGATTAAAGAATATTTACTTTTATCTTTTGATTTTTTTTGTGTATTTTGTAAATCTCATACTGTAAATTTTGTTTATCAGAAGTAGCTAAAAACATTCAAAATCTTTAAAATGTCGAGTCATGTATAATTTTTTTTATATAATTTTGAAATATCAATATACACCTTTATGAATTTTCGAATTTTCAATGGAAAATAGTAAACTTAAGGACCTCCAAGGTTAAGTATCTATAATCTATAATGTTACTTAAAATAGAGAGGACCTCCTACCCTAAAAAATCACAGTTCGTTTTTGTTTTTCTGCAAATTCCCTCAATCAGTTTTCCTACAAATATTTAATCGATGGTTAATTGAATAAATTAATAATTTTTTTCTAACGTAAATCAAGTTTACAATTTGAATCTATTCTATTTGATAAACACCTTATCGAAGAAACTGCGAATTTTGAAATATTTTCTCTTTGAAGGTGTATGTGTATAATTTCTTCATACCACGTTTTCAATTTCCTTATATTAATTAGTAATTCACATAAATCGACCTGGCTAGTATGTGAGGTATAAAAGAAATGAACCTTCCAAAGTTCTGCCTCTGTTGCCTTGTTCTCTCTCTCTCTCTCTCTCTCTCTCTCTCTCTCTCTCTCTCTCTCTCTCTCTCTCTCTCTCTCTCGCAAAACACACTCGCTTTGATGGAATCGTCTTTTGACACCGCGCCTGATATTTGGGGGACGGACCAAGAGATTGATTCATGGGACTTATTTCCCGGAGATGGGTCCAGGGGCGTCTTGGCCGGAGATGATCCTTCTACGTCTGACTTCGGGGCGACCCTCTCGGCAGACCTGGTGGCTGCCACCCAGAGCCCTCTCGTTCCCGGCCTCTTTGCCCAGCGGAAGCAGGATCCCGAGTGGTCGTCCTGCATCCATGCCTTCGTCTTCAACTCTGACCAGGACCGAGGGGTGGAGCACGCGGCGATGGCGATTAATGAACATTGCTCCAACGGCCAAGCGGACTCCGGGTTCTCTAGCATCCACTGTCACTACACCAGATCCGAGGGGGCCGAGGCGGCGAACTCGAGCCAGCAGGTCAGCTCTCACTCTTTCAACCATCGGAAAGATGAGCCTGATCGCTTCAGGAAGATGTAATCACCAGATGCCAATTTCAGAGATAATTTATATTTACTCTTCTCCCGAAACACTCTCTCGTGTCATTTAGTTCATAAAACCAAAAAGCAATTGATCTAGGCGTTGCACGGGGATTATGTCTCCCGTGAAAGTTCAACAAAGTGATCTTTTGTCAAATCCTAAATGCATATTGCAATTCGCTGACACGTCAAAAGTTCCTTTCAATTTTGACCAAAAAAAAGTCCTTTCAATCAAGCGAAATATGTTGGGATAATGACACAAACAGTCCTTTAAATTTGGTTCAATGTGTAATTTAGTCTATGAACTTTTAATTTTTTTTAACGTAGTCCTTGAACTTTAACTTAATGTTCAATATGATCCTTAAACTTTTAATTTGTTCAATGTGGTCCATAAACTTTTGACACATGCTCAATTTAGTCCCTGAACTATATGAAAATGTACAATATAGTCCCTGAACTTGGATTAATGAAAGGATTATATTAAACATTTTTATAAAGTTCAAGAACTATATCGAACATATACCAAAAGTTTGGGGATCATATTAAACAAATTTAAAGTTCAAGGACCGCATTGAATATTGAGCTAAAGTTTAGTGACTGTATTTAACAAATTAAAGGTTTATGGATCAAATTATATATTAAGCTAAAGTCTAGGGACTGTTTGTGTCATTTTTCCAAATATGTTTTATTGTTGAGATTCTCGATGCGAAAGTAAAGTACCTCTATCATAACAAAGGGGGTGACCTTACCAACCCTCAGAAAATATTAATTCCGACAATCCTACATGTATTGGAGAAAATATTTGGTACCCTAGTATTTACAAATCATCAAATTACTAGTTCATTTATTGTGCGACACGTGTCGCTTGTAGGCCCACCTATCGGATGTCTGCCTCCCTCTGCCTCTCTCCTCTCTCCTCTACTTCCTGACGCCGCTTGCTTTCTGCACTCTTGTTTGTTTCTTTCGCTTTGACCTATGGTCGGCGACCGGCCACAGGTGAGGGTGTTGCGGCCCTCGCCAGCCTCAGGCAAGGGTCACTTTCCCCGATTCGGTGAGGGTTGCCCTCACGGCCTTTGGCCTGTGGCTGGTACACGGCCAAGGCCGGCAACCGACCACAGGCGAGGGTGTTGCGGCCCTTGCTTTCCCTGATTCGGAAGCCGTCACCCTTGGATTAGGGGATTTTGCCTGAAGAATTTATGAAAGAACCGTACCAACAATTGAGATAATAAATCCCTCGTGTGCATGCTTTTAGTTAAGATGTTGTTGTTTGAATAGAAAGACAAGTTGATATCATCTTATGCACAAAAATGAGTGTGTTTGAAGCATCTTTGCTATTGATTTACTATCAATTGATGTGACTATGACATGTGCTTTATTCGATAGTGAGGCGTCCTCCTATTCGGAGTTTAGTGAGTTTTACTTACTGAGTCCGCGACTCACTCCGTTTTTTTTTTCAAATTTGTAGGCATGGAAGTCTCACACCAATTTTGGGAGCTGTAGTCATGCTAGAGGAGACAGGAATTTCTCCAGCCTACGCGGATACGTGTAGTGTATTGAGAAGGAAAAACAAAGCCTATAAAAAGAAAAGGGGCATGTAAAAAGTTTGGCTTGTAAAATATATATGCTATCAGGTAAATACAAGGTTTGCTTATGATACTTGTCGTAACTCCGTTGCTTGTTCTGATTGTGATTATCCCGAATTCATGCTTCTGCTTGTTCATAAAGAAAGATAATAACAAACAGGATGTCGCAAAGTGAGCCACAGGTCACGGTCTTGGCCGCGATGTGACAATGTGGTGTACGTCGCATCAATAACCCCGAAGTGGGGGTGTTACAGGTTCGACTTTTTCTGTACCATCGCCGGGCGGAGACAATCAAAATGGATTGAAAAAACACAAATCTAACTTTTGAAATATCAAATTTTTGTGGTTCAGTGAGACGCCAAAGGTCCTACAATCATCAATAAAACTGGAGGCATAGGACATGTACACAAATAGAGCATGGGAGTGGCTTGGAGAGCAGAAATTTCGCGGAAGCTGAAAAGTTTCTCACTCTCTCTTCTCTCTCCATTGTCTTATTCAAGCTTCAATCATGGGGAGGGTTTGAGCTAGTCTCACCCTCCCCTCCCTTTAATTTTATTTGAGTCTTTTTGTTTTTTTCTTCTCTCTCAATCTAAATTTGGGAGCTTTCTTCTTCATGTCTAATTCTAGATACGAGAGTTTGAACTCTCCTGATTTAATTCTAGATTTAGGAGCTTTTTTCCCCCAATTTAGATTTGGAAGTTTAATAATATTTTTTTAATAAAAATGGAGCTTGGATAATATAGATATATTTATATAGATATAAATTGATCGACAAATTACTATCTTTTGCTATAAGCAAGTTTGTATCGTTAAAGCTCATGAATCATCAGCAGAACTATTTTCCTTGTAGTTCTCAAAATATTCATGAACCAAACGAAAGTTTCAACTACCAGTCCACACACACATCTCATGACAGAGCACAAAAATTGCAACAAAGTTATACGTTAAGATTGAGAAGAGAAATAGAATTTACACCCATTGTACATATAGGCCTTTTACAAGAAAAAAGTTTCATAGATGAAAATTCAAACAGATTTTTGTCGAGTGTTGCTTGTGTTGTTGTCACGAGTTTGGTTTGAATTGTCATATGTGACTTAAGTAGTGAGAAGAAGTTACTAAGTCTACCATAGTTGAAGAACAATGAAATGTGTTGCTGTATTTGGAGCACTGTATGTTAGTTATTGGAATGTTTTTACTGGAAATATTGTTAGTTTTGGCAATTTTTTGTGTATGAGTTGAATGGCTTGGTTTGTGATTTTTACTGGGTTAAATGGCATGTTATTTGGTCGATTTGGTGGAAACGGTGTATTATGCTTCAATTTGTGCATTATTGTTGGTTTCCATAGAAAGGATAGCTGATGTACTATTTGTGCTGCAATTAATGTAGTAGGAACAAAGATAGTTGTGCATTTTCTGGTTGGTTTTGGCTATTTAGCGTATGGGGTTGTAGGAAAGTAGAAGTTACAATAAGTTCACGAACGATCATTTGAATGTCAAAAATTCTTAGAAGTTAATACTTAGGTTCATCAACTTTTTAAAAGTGACCACTTAGGTTCTTGAACTTTTTAAAAGTAAGCTGTTGATTTCATTTTCTTAAACACATCATGTAAAAGCTTAAGCTCAATTCCACCGGTCTCATTCTTATCATCCTGTAACAGTTTACAAGAAGCACTATTCCATTTAGTCCATCAACCGGGGCTTGGATTCACACCGAATAGCATTACATTCGGACCAAACAGCAAACATATTACATCAACAAAAAAAAATCACAATTTTTACACCAGCAAAATTATGTTCTTACATCATCAGCAAGATGACGTTCTTAACATTGCTGCTAAACACATCAACAGCCAAAATGTAGTAAAAACACAAAACACCTAACCACAAAAACATAAACAGACAAAAATACCTAAATAGACATTGACACCTAATAACAAAAACAGAAACAAATATAGGCCCTCCAATCAAATTTTCCCATAAGTCAAGCTGAACAACCTCCTCACTTGCTTTCTTTTTTTTTGGATGGGTCCTTGCACTCTTCCTGACCAGAAGTGTAGGCACATTTTTTGCTAATGTTCCTTTTCCTTTTGTCTTATCTTTTGCATCAGCCATTCTTTTGCTTGGAGATTTATGTCTTTGGGTGTTTAAGCTAGAGGAACTTCTGTGAAACATACGAAATTGAATCAGCAATTGCTGATTTTGTCAGTAAGTAGACACAAAACAACAAATGTACCTCACGGAACACAGAAAATCACTCACCTTTAGTCTTTGTCAACCAAGATTCATCGGACATTGTCAACATGAGAGAGGATGACACTGAGCCCTAATTTTTCCCTCCATGCTGTCTCCTTTTCCCACGCCTTTGGACTCTGTCGAGTGAGAGAGGATGACACTAAGTGAGCGAGAGCTCCCGAGAGAGAGAGAGAGAGAGAGAGAGTGCGGGCGCGCGTGCGTGCGTGAGTGAGTGAGTGTGTGAGTAAAGGAGAAAACAAAGCGCGAGTGTAATAGAAGACAAAGCCCTAATTTTTTAGAGAGAGCTCATTTCAATTTATTTATTCTTGCGATTCTATGGGTCTACGATTCAGAGAGGAAGTTGAGAGAGAGAATGAGAGAAAAAAGCGTTGTCGTTTAAGGAAGCATTAAGAGAGAGAGAGACGTTTATTTATACTCATGCCATGTTGGACAAAATTTCCAAGTTGGACTTCAAATTATTTTTTAAAAATCCATGTCGGAATGAAAAATTAAGTAAAAATCCACATTGGACTATTTGCTAGAAGTGGCACTCAAATGAATGATTTTACACTGATATGGCACTTAAATGAGAGGAAAAAAAAAGTTATGACATTCAAGTAAATGCCGTGTAAAAGTTGTGCTACTTCTAGTATTTTTATCTCGAATTTCGTCTATCTTTTTCTCCTTTTTTGCCCTTTTTGGTATAAACAGGAGATTGGTGCCATGAATACTTTGGAAACTACAGTAAAACGGCTTTTTTGATGATTCATAAGCTTTTGCTAAGGGCGAGACCCACTCATGCACATTTCTTGAGGGCTTAGTAGTGGGACTAGTCCATCACTTTTACGATACAAACTTATACAAAAACATAGTCTATAATCTAAGCTCTGAAAGGCCCTCACCCGCCTCCTATTCATTTGTTGGTCTGGACCCAATGTAATTTTTGAGAATCAATTTGACAAATCTGTAGCATATGTGATTCGCGACCAACCCTCTCTCCCGAATGGGGATGAATCAAATCAAGTTACTTTCAGAATGATTCGGGGCTGTAAGGAAGCCAAATTCACTCAAATACATAATATATCTTACTATTTTGGAATATCATCTTCCTTTCCCCTTTCGGGAGCAGGCAATACGTAACGATTAAATTTATCTTTAGCTATGACAGAATGCCTTGGATGCAGCTCAACGCCTACTCATACACCTAAATTAGAAGGGTTAATACGATAAAAAAAATCCTAAATTAGTACACCTGTAATAAATTTACCTCAAACTAATTATTTTAACCACCAAAAATCCCAAATTAGTATACTCATGACAAATTTACTCTGAACTAATTTTCTGATCACCAAAAATCCCAAACTGACACATTTCTGAAATGTTTATCATCCGTTAATTTTCGTTAAATTGGATTAATACTACGAAAAATCACAAACCGTGACAAATGGAATGTAAAAGCCAAAACTGGTACACTTGTCAACTGTCACATATCATCTAACTTAGCAATTTGACTGTAAAATTTAATGAAAACTAACATAGGGTGAATTTACGATAAATGCACCAGTTTGGGGTAAATTTGTCATAAGTGTATCAATTTGAATTTTTTCGTGATATTAACCCGAATTAGAATTAGCTAAGGAATGATGAGGTCTAAATTTTGATTGATTTCTATCTTTTCTATCTTCTTTGGCTCCGTTTGTTTTGCGAAAAATGAATAATGGGAAATATTTTCCTAAAATTGGTTGCTTATATTCTTATAAAAATTGGATGGATGAAAAATATTTTCATCTTCCACGAAATGTTTAGACATAAATTGATGTTGGTAATAAGAACTTATTTCATTTTCCAAGTCTAGTTCGTGTTTGAATGTCACCATAATCGCGGTCCTCATCACAACGCCAACTGCAGTTGCACCTCTAGCCGCTCTACAAGGGCTCTTAAACTAAACCTTATTTACCACAAATAAAGTAAAATGAGCAGTCGTAGCAACCGTTGGCTCGACGGCCTGCATCCCCTACATGCATCGTTTATGTTGATAACCGAGTAAGTACCTGCCACCTTAGTAGTTTTTAGTTGTAACTCCACCTTGAGCTGAACACTGTCCAAATCTACACAAACACTACCATAATGACTCATACCCAAAAGTATTGGAGATTTGCATAATGTAACTTCTCTATTGATGATGATAGGTGAATATACATTTGGGCACTATAACGAATTGCCCCGCTTGCCTTGCGCATAGCCTAGGAATTGACATTTATGTCCTCTCGTTGAGCTCATCATCACTTAGTTGAACATAACATAGACAACCAAGTATTTAAAGAAGTGAATAATTAACAAAGTTACATGACCACACTTCATTGAAAGTCCAACATCCAATTGTAGTCAATGGAAATCTATTCACGAGGTAGCTCATGGTACTATATGCATCCACTAGGAATTTTGTAGCCATACAAACACTAGAGAGTAGTTTATGGACCGTCTTTAGTAAGATTCTACTCATTAAGTTTGCAACCTACAGTGGTTCACTGACACTAGTGCCATGTTCACTATGACTTCTTTCATGCATAACTCATTTAACAACAAGAAGCAGAATTCCATGTCATTATCAATCTATATATGCTTGATTATCTTACCAATTTCCAAGTCAATCAAAGCTCTCAGCTGCCCGATAATGACAACAACATCAAAGTCGTGCCTCAGCGCAAACACCAAGATCCTCCTTGAGTCACAAATATTAGCATAAATTTGACACTCTTCATCGAAGGAAACTGCGATAGCCTACTAATATCCAAGTGAATCAACTCCGTAATCTCTATGATTTCCCTAATAGTCACACTCACTTTTGTTGTTTACTCGAGTTACAGCACGTGCATGCATTCTGTCATGCCCCAAACCCTGCGAGCACACCAACATCCCTTCAAGGTCGTCAAGTATGCAACATCCCAGGATTTGTCGCCGATCCATACTTAATCACTTATGAATAGCGTAAGCGGAAGCAAAATAAACTCTCCATATAACATGTAATCCAATGGGATAATAGAGAGACAATCGAAACACATCAACAAATACATTTTATAAACATAGCGTTAAATACAAATAAGCAATTACAAGCCTTACTAAAGGCCACCATCTAGACACCACTCATAACAAAAAGGATTGGGTGATGGGTAAGCTTAACTCCTCTACAAAAGGGATACTCTAAAAAGAGACGAGGAGAATAATCCCATCCTTAGATCATCACGGTACCCTGGTGGCATCTCTGGATCAGTCATGGTCGTGGGTCTGAAATGTTTATAATTCAACAATGAGAATAAATCTCAATAAACAACTAACTAAGTCTCACTTAGGCATACACGTATCTCCAGATAATTCTAAACGTGCAATTCTAACAAACAACGTACCATAGACAATCACAGGCATCCTTACTTCGTCTTGGCACATGCACACGCCCTGTATGTTAGAATACTGCCAGAACATGGCAATTCACTCCTCGAGCACAAAATACAACCACATGACGTAAACGTGCATAAAATGGTTATTAATCCAGACATGCTCAATAGTAACACAAGCAGATTGCATTCTCCAATGCATAACACACGATTATAAATGTCTAGATTATTAACGGCCCCTCGGGCCACCGAACCTCGCCGGTCTTCTGACGTAACCAAGCATTGTCCCGCTACTTTGGCGACGGCAACGTTTGGAACCCCCGTCCAGACGGCATTCCGTAAAGAAGCATTGATCCAACCTCCACCGCGATCAGCAAAACCCCATCTAGACGGCATTTGAACCCCCGTTGGGCATCGTCTAGAACCCCCGCCTAGACGGAATGTGTCGTGACCATGCACACACTCAACAACCATTACCCATTCTTATCTTTGTGAATTAACCAAATGCCAACTAAGTCCGTACTCATCAATTAAAAAGCCTCGCCTTTCTTTTGTAACAAAATCTCTGAAAAGTCCTCGAGAGAGAGAGAAAAACTGAGTATGCACAAAATCGAGACCAAATTAGGCAGTTGTGCAGTGACCGAAATCCGTTTGAAATAAATAGTAAATCAACTCCAAAAATTTTGAAATTTAGATATGTTGTATAAAACATCTTGATAAACATTTTTCATGAGAACAAAAAATCCAGTTCTAACTATAAATGCCTCATTTTGACACTCAAATCTGGACAGAATTCGGTTCGCTCGAACAGCCCCTTAGACCATCAAAATACAACTCATTCAGTACTCAAATCACTTTGGAAAGATCTGAAATTTTTATATGTCATAGACAGAAGTGTTTTTAACAATTTTTGTGAAGGAAGTTTGTTGAAATAAGGTCTGGAAAATTTTATAAAAATTCGGAAAGGCAAGAAGGTCAGGTGAACAGTAACTCCGGCAGCCCTAAGACGATCTGAAAACCGACTTCCGAATGGCCCCAAAAAACTTCTAAAAATTCTGAATTTAAAGTATGCTATACTTCAACATGTTGGGAACAAATTCCATGAAGAACACTTCCTTAGATTCGGCCCAAAATGATCACCAAAAAAATAATAAAGTGCAGAGGTACAATAACAACTAGAAATCCGAGAATCATTAAACTTGCACCATTAAGCAAATCAAGTTTACACAACCACTAAAACAACTGTTCACAGCCCCTAATCCATCCCTAGACATGCCATTAGGAACCTACTAGCCTAACGAAGGATTAGGAAGTCACTTATCAAGAGTTTAAGCAAGAAAATCGGTGAATAGGCAAACTGAGCTCTGGTGATGAACAGGGCCAGACAGGAAGCTCCGGCGACTAGGCTATGATAGTTGGAACGAGCACAAGATGGTGGTGGTCGGGGTACCAGGAGTGAGCCCTAAAGAGAGAGAAAGAGGGAAAAATTAGTGTTTTCCAGTTGGTTTCTGGGCTAGTTCAGGCTTTTGTGAATAGTCGGCACTCCGATGGCCGGACAGGTGGTTGGACGGCGATTCAGGTGCCAAGTCCGATGGCGTCTGAACCAGAGAAGCAAGGCGGAGGTGATGGTGCTTGGAGATTTGGCCGATTCCAAGGAGGGAGAGAGAGAGAGAGCCCCGGGAAGGAGAAGAGAGAGAGAGTGACAAGAGTGAGGGTGAGAGTGATAGACAAAGGTGATGTGAGATGACTTCTAAAAGCTTATCAATGGCCAAGATTGAACCACAATCAAATTAAGACATCCAATGGCTACAATTGACTCTTCTAATGCAAGATGGGGAAAATATCCTAGGACAATTAAGGAATAAGCAAAAACGAGAGGGGGCATTCTTGTCCAAATTTTTTCTTATGGAGGGAAATGCAATTGTCTGAATTGCTCTTCAATATTTCAAAAGTACTCAATTAACCCAGGGACAAAATGGTCTTTTTTTCACTCCCGGTCCAAATTTCGATTTTCCGATAATTTTAGTCGATCCAATAGTTGGCCATGCTAAATGAAACGATGTTTGATAAATTAGTTATGGAAATTTTGAAAATTCGACATCTCAATTTTGATTCTAATTAATGGCCATAATCCAATAATTGCGACTTTAGTGTACCTTAAACTAACGGGCGGCTTTTAAGAGTAATGCGTATCGACATTGGTCGATGACATCAAGCCAAATCCAGGTTTACTTGAGCCATGACGACTTCGGTTGTCATGCAATTGTGATGGTCAATTACAAGTTCCGAAAGACACGATGTTTTGGATTAGGTTTAAGATTGTTCGAAACTCATACAATAGTTAAGCGGAATCACCCTCGTTTCAATTGTATAAGATTTACGAATCATTCCATAGCCATCCTTGAATCGGTCTATAATGGCACAAAATATTTTCTCGTCAATCCTTATGGTTGAAGTGCCAATCCATGATCAAGTTCTTAGGTCCACGTACTTAATTCCTAACTAGCCTTTCTCTAACGGTTAGTATTTCGAGAGTGATCAATTTTCGAGTGAGATTTTGCTGAAAGTGCATCGAAGAAATATTCATTTCATAAATCCCGAAAATGGGTTGAATTTCAAAATGTCACATATTCAATTTCCAAGCCACATAATCATACAATAGATTCCTTTCACTCATAGCCTTCAAACTTCTCTTGCCAATGTGCTCCAAATGTATATTCTACGATTCAAACTCTTGAATATATGTATTTGATGTCTTCATGGTGAAATCTATCATTGTCTCCCTTTGAAGCTCATACAGGTCATTGTACCAACACCTTGATCGAACTTTAGAACTCCACTTTTGAAAAAATACCGACACAAAACTAAATTCAAGGTACTCATGAAAATCGAATTTTTCTTTAATTTTGGAACATGCATCACTCCAATCAATGCCCTTATGATACCATCATTTTTTTTTTTTATTCTAACATTGCCAACACCCACAATGTCGCACTCAGCATATTCCCCGACTAAACTTCACCACTATCCGTGCAATCATTAGTAGCAAACCAATTTCTATTTAATGTAGCATGAAGCAAACAACTAGAATCCATAACTCGTCCATTAAATGACAAATCCTCAATGACAAACAAGACATAATTAGCAATATCCAAGATACCAATAGCCATTGCAGTAATATTATCAGAAAACTCAACTCTGATTCATTTACTTTTCTCATTATAGCTTAGAACAATCCATTCGAAGATGCCTCATTTGTCATAATTCCAACAAACGGCACTACAAGTACTAAACCGACTTCATCTATTCAAGTTCACACTAATCATACTTACACGAGTACTAGTTATTCCTCTACCTTCACCTAATAAAGCAGCAGCACAGGTTCTCCAGATTCTTTTCTATGTATGTCTTTACTAGGAATCAAATTGTGAACATTATCAAATGTCAAACTTCTTGACCCAGAGGAATTAAAACACGTGAACTTGTGGGCATGTATTGGTCATGCTAGGTCTGTGAAATTGTTATAACTTGCGATTTCAATAAGCACGTGAACAATTTTCTGTTTTTCTTTGAAAAGGAGATATTTTAACATTATTTTCTTTTGGCCAAAGTCTTTTCGTAATTTGATTGTGTTGTTTTCAAAGCTAAGAAGTGTATTAACAATTGACTGTTCTCATTCGTAACGAAAACTTAAAAACTGTTAGTTCTGGAAAGTGGAAACGTCCTTGTTTCTTTATTCTGGACCAAATACATTTTTAGTTCTATTTGTTGAATAAAACCTCCTACCATATTTTGAAATTAACAAAACTATTCATGATTTCTATCGATCTTTATAAATGCAAGAAGTATTTATATTTCAGATAATATTCACGATGAAAGGATTCTTTGTAACAGAAAAACCTACATAATCAAGTCTAAAAGAATGAGAAGTCTATATTGACTTGGAAGCATCAAGGTTTTATGTTTACAATATCCACATCTTTATTGTTGTTATAATATCTTGGCAACAACAGTCGATCATATCCAAGAGGCAGGATACAACGAACTATGTGAATATTAGCAAGGCAACTGCATGATATTAGCAAGGCTACTCAGTGGATATCAGCTAGGCTACTGCATAAAAGTTGGATATTACCAAGGATTACACCTGGATATCAACAAGAGAATCACTAAATTTTAGCAAGGTTTTTTTTTGGTCAAAAGCAAGGTTTACTCTTGACTATTAGCATAGCGCTAGATATCATCATAGTACTACGATGACTGAATATTAGCAGTTATACCTGCGACAACAATCTTGTCACAAACTTCAAGACTATTATTTTTAGATATTTTATATGATAGCTTTTCTGCTTGCAATTTGGTATGGAAACCTTTGTAAAAGACATTGATTGACTTTCTATTTTAAGATTATCTTTGTGATATATTTAATCACACAAGATATCTTGATTGATTGGTAATCATCCAAAGGCAAGATTATTTCCATAGTTGAAGAACTCCACTTTTGGAAATCAAGATTTATTTGTACGGGCGACCAAATCGATGGGATCTCCGATTGTTCTACCTCATCGGCTACCCTAATCTTCTTCACAATTGTTCAACGGCTAGCTAGGAGATTGATTCTCATGAAGATTGTCCAACGGAAAGTTTTGAATGAAGAGAAGTATAAAGAAGACCTAAGCGCCGAAGAGAGATAGATCAAGAGTATAAAATTACAAAGTTCAAGAGAGCTTCACGTATTCTTTGTTGTCTTCCATGAGCATTCAAGTTGTAATCTCTTGCTATAAATAGTTTGTACTTAGGTGTGAGATAGATTGAGTATTAGTAACACCTACTTTGTGAAGAAGTGCTTGGATGCAAGCAGTGCACTTGAATGTAATCTCCGATTGATATATAGTGGAATCCAGTCAATAGGCTATCAGCACGAGAGAATGGACATATGCTTAGACCAAGCCAAACCATTATAAAACTTTGTGTGCAAAGTCTTCTCACTCTCTATTTATACTCATTTATTACTAGATAGAAGTCATTGCACTGATTACTATTATCATAATACTGACTATACTCACAATCTGTTTTACTTATTCCTTATCATATTGATCATGACTTTAAATTTCGCATTATTTTATCTAGATGTTTTAAAATTACTTATTCACCCCCCTCCAGGTGACAATGTTAGCCAACCTCACTATTTTCCTTTTTAAAATTACAATGAAAATAGAAAACTTGAGAATATAACATTTGGAACGATAACCTCTTGACTAGTTTTCTCGTACCAAACGAGGCTGAAAATTCCTCATGATAGGACGAGCGCAGAGTACATTTATGAGAAGACCATTAACGTCATGGATAATGCTAGATATCTTAACATTGACCCACAAATTTTTTTTTTGTAACCCAAGGAACCCCCGCACGGTCGACAGCCGGGGAGTAAACCCTGGGGGTGACACGTGCTAGCCATCACACACGTGCCACCGGTTAAGTCACCCTGCAGCGCCCGGGATTCGAACACTCAACCTTTTGCGAGAGGAAGAGTGCGCGCTCCAGCAGCGCCACCCAGGCGGGTGGTTTGACCCACAAATTTGATTTGAAAATTAATGTAAGAAGCTGAGAGTTTGTATTTAATTAGGTAGGTCATAATTGATATTCAACAAGAGTTTGACACATCGAATTTATTAACGTGCACACTAAATTACAACAGAGTCGGGCATCCCCTATCCGAGACCTAAATGGCTCGGCGGCATGACCCTCGGGCCCACAGTCAAAATGTTACAATTTCAAATGGACAATACAGATGGTCTCAGATCGTGTTAAACTACATAGAAAAGGCCACCACCGTGCGGCCAACCACGCATGGGTACAACATTCAATGTGTCCTTGCCGAGTTTAGACCGGGAGGTCGCCTTCATGGTGAACAGACAACGTGCCAGACACAGGCAAGTTTCCAGCTGCTGTCCCGGTCTCGGATGATGCACTGCGCTTGCATTTAAGAAGCATAGAGCACAACAGTGCCCCAACTCCCATGGAGAGAAAGATGTATACTACAGAGGAATACGTAGTCCATGAGCTAGGCAGAAGCAGAGTAACCAGAGACCCCAACCACAACGATCCAAGCAACAGCTCCGCGTGCCCGAGCGCTTGGCCATAGACACCGGGGAGAGACGAATCAGTAAGGTACACATTCTTGAGAAGATGGGTGAGGCAGCTCGCGAGCAAGCAGGCAATGCTGAAGCCCATGGTCACGGGGTGCGTGCTATACGGAGAAGCGCCATCCCTGCCATACTTCAACTGGACTAAGCTTAGGAAAATCGGCGTGGAACAGAGAATGACGGGGTTGATTTTGTCAGAAATAGGACCGCACACTTCTGAGTCCGATGATCTCGGAGCGCTTGCCATTCAAGACGGGAATGTGGAGTATTTAGATTAGGTGAATTTAGGTATATAAGTGAAGTGAGGGAGACAAGACAAACACAAACTCGAAGAGGGAAGAGAGACGCGTGTTTTGTGCAACATAAGTCCAAGGACATATTTATAGGGGTGGACCATTGATGGCGCATTGAGTTCGGTACTGATTCTTAGTAAAATAGTTGGATGATCTAAGTTTGAGCAGAGCAATAAGATGGGCTGTGATACTGAGGAGTATCAATTGAGGTGGTCCGACGAGGAAGATGCAGCAACTACACCTATCGGTGAACTCCTGCAAGATAGGTGGTCTTTCCAAAATAGGGGAGGATGGTCTGTCCAAGATAGGGAAGGATGCATATCACTCTGTTTTCCTTACTTTAATCCAAATATCAAAATCATGCCGTTCCTCACTATATCGTGTACGGTCCAAGTATTGCGTATGGCGACATTACCCTGTTTACCACATCATGTTTTGTCATGCATACTCCAAATATAGATGTCGTTCATCACTATATCATGTACGCGCTCGTCTTGTCAATTGCAATACTCCTGCACAATCATGTCATATCATTATGGGCTATAAATCCGTCGTCTTTTGCTCTGGGTGGTCATGAGTCATGCATACTCATCGATTATTCATGCCTAATTATTAAATCATCTTCACTGTCACTATGCAATGTTATATTGTTTTCTATGTATGTCATCTTAGATATGTTGCTCCCACGTGTTCGTGTATATTTATCTTCAACGTCCCATTCATCATGCTTAAAAGTCATCTTATGCATCATTGTCATCTACCGTTCATCAATCATGAATAGAATATCATATCGATGCCCTTGTCAGGTAATACATTCAACATAGGTATCATGGGCACATGCATAGCACCATTTTTTAAATAAACACATAAATAAATAACATGTTCGCACACACTATACCCAGAGTTCGGTCGTTAACCGCGTGTTTGATGCGATTATTTTCGTCTGCGCCCGATTAACGATATTTTGTATTTTAAAAACTCAAAGAAATTACATATGTATATGATAGAAAGCATGTTAAGAATTTCGACCTAGGAATATGAATTATGTACCTAAAGGGTGTCGGGGGTACTAAACTTCCACACACGCGGCTAAAGTACTAATCCTTCCCTGTACGTAATTGAATCTTTAGGTAGCGAATTATTTCTATTTCTAGTTCCGGGATGAGTTTCTAAGAAAAGAAACTCGTTTGATAACGACCAAAAATTTCTATTTCTAGAACAGAAACCCCTTTGATAACAGCACAAAAATTCTATTTCCTGAAACAAAAACCCGTTTGATAAACAACACAAAATTCTATTTCCAGGAACAAAAATCCATTTTTTTTAGAAATGGAATAAAAATAATTAGAAAATCCTAAAAAATCCTAAAAATCTCAAAAAACAATGCAAAAAATCCAAAAAATTTTGAAAAATTCTAGAAAAATTCATCACAGTTTCCAAAAAATAAAAATTCAGATTTCGAGAAAATAGGAAATTTGTTGAATTTTTTCAAAAAAAAACAAAAATTTCAAAACTTCAAGAATAGTTCAAAATACTTGTGGCCACTCACTTTTAGTGAAATTTAAAATTTTTAAGTGCCCAAAAAAATCAAAAAATCAAAAATTTCAAAACTTCACAAAATAGTTTAGAATACATGTGGCCACCCATTTTGAGTGAAATTTAAATTTTTTAAGGTGCCTAAAAAAATTCAAAAACTCAAAAATTTCAAAACTTCACAAAATAGCTTAGAATGCCTGTGACCACCCACTTTGAGTGAAATTTTAATTTTTTGAGGCGAAAAAAAAGGAAAAAAATAAAAAATTTCAAAACTTCACATGATGACTTAGAATATCTGTGGCCATCCACTTTGAGTGAAATTTAATTTTTTTAGGTTCTTAAATGGTATTTTTGATTTTTTTGATATTTTAATTTTTTTCGGCACCTAAAGAAAATTAAATTTCACTCAAAGTGGATGGCCACATATATTCAAAGCCATTTTGTGAAGTTTTGAAATTTTTTCTTTTTTTTCTTTTTTTCAGCACCTAAAAAAAATAAAATTTCATTCAAAGTTGGTGGCCACAGATATTCTAAGTTATTCTGTGAAGTTTTTAAATTAAATTTTATGTTGGATTCGTAACGTTATGTACACCCGCACACAAATTCCAGTCAAATTAATGCAAATGGCCAAGCACTGAAACAAGTCTTCAGCATTCAACCACCATCGCTCTCGATATTTGCTCTCAATATTTATGAGTATGCATCATTCCTCGTAATATCCCAAATGCTTATGGAGAAAAATAAACCAAGCACATCACATTACAAGAGCCAATATAGGAGATTCCAAAATACCACGTCACATTACAAAAGCCAACATAAAAAATCCTCATATACAAAATAATGGAAATACATTAGAAAAGTCGAAAACACATTTTCATGGAATCTCCGCCATATTATTATCAATAATCAATTGATTGGCAATTCTTTTCTTAAGCATGTTGATCTCGATATCCTCCTCGGTCAATGTATCGTTGATGACCTCATCTTGTGCACTTCCAAATGGGTACTCCGAATCACCACATTGGAAAAAATTCTTATCCATCTTGTCTTGATCACAAATGTAATTATGAATAGCACAACATGCAATTACAATACATGATTGCTTTTGAATTGAAACTTAAAGCATGTGTCTCAAAATAAAGAAACGATTCTTTAAAACCGCAAATGATCTCTCAATAACATTCCTTAACGAAGAATGCCTACGGTTGAATAATTCTCTTGCTATTGTTGTCTGCCTCACTCTACCCCTAAAATCATTAATATGATACCATTCCTCTTTGAAAGGAGTCAAAAACCCTGGAACACGCGATTTTCCTGCCTTTCCTTGCACTTATAGTTAGTCCATTACGCGAGAAGAAAGGAAAACAAGGTAATACCGTCAGAAAACAATCCAATACAGAGGATCAAATGCATTGAGGCATCCTTAAAGGGCAATAAAATTCCTGATAACAAATAGACAAGTAAATGTATACTCAGGGTTATCAACAGTAATGTATATCGACTGATCTATCAAGCAAGAACTTAATTAGAAGCAACTTGTGACCATAACAATAAGGTCCATCCACAAACAAATAGAACATCTACATCTCCTGACTAACTAGAAATCCTGTTCCATAAAACCTACGCAACGTGACTGCAACACTAGCATGAGAATAGACGTCAACAGCCCCTACTATAAACATCCAAAATCCGCTTCATTCGACCTAAGCTCCACTGGATTAGAGACCTACTGAGTCACCAATGGGTATAACATTTCGACAGCGATCACCCGTGTTTCTATTTCAAAAAAAATTTCAAGATCCTGCCGCAAACCATCTGCAATGATTTTGATAAAAGTCGGTAAAAGTGGTGCGTCTTTTCATTGCTGGAGGAGAACTTCTAGCTGCCCATGCTTGCATAGCTATAAGTCCTCAAACAAGATCAACTTATCTCCTCTTCGGCTGAAAAGAATAACAACATAAGTTTTTTTTTTGGTAAGGGTAAGGTATATATTACTTTCAAAACACCAAATACAATGGAAAAACAAGAGAGTAGCCACGTCCCAGAAGGACTAGAACCAAAGGAACACAGTCACCTTAGAAATAAGAAAGAAAAGAAAAGAGAACACTATACAAAAGAGGCCTAATACAACCGAACTAAGAAAAGATGGAAGGAGAAAGGCCCCAACTCCTCTATAGTCTTCTGTTCAAAGGCGTGTCTGGAACTCTTCCAAGGGTTGCAACTTTGTCTTTTACCACTTTGATAAGATGATTCCGCATACCCGGAATGAAGATAGTCTTGTTTCGGAAGATAAAGTTGTTCCTTTCCGTCCAAATTATGTGACAAAGGGCACCAAAGGAGAAAATAACAACATAAGTTAAGAACTTCATCTTCAAAATGCCAAGTTTCACGTTGTTGACACCTATAAAGGAAAAAGATAATAAAAGCTAAAGACATCACAATACTTTTCCCAGCCTCCATAAGTTGTCATGAATGAATGGAACATCAGCACTCAAACAATAGAATTAGGTCATAAATCCCAAGAATTTGTCTTAAGCAACTATCAATGAAAAGAGGGAATACTGTCTACTATAAATGTAAAACATGCATGGAAGCAAAATAACTCTCAAAAGAAAGCGAAGAACAAATCAGACCACTGACCAGAAAGCACTACTACTCCTACTTGAACAATCCAAGAGTATAAAGCTCTAGTTTGTGCTGCATCAAACATTTTTTTTAGCAATGATGATTGGCGTTAAAGGAAATTCATCTCCAGGTAACATCCAAGAGACATGAGCATTTTTATCAAAAGATAATCCCAAAGCTGCTAAAGACAGGAAGGATCAGAGAGAAGCCCATGCAGAAAGATAGACATATAGAGATCGTAATGCTAGAATGAGTATAGAAGAGCGAATCCCTACATATTTTCTGCTGGCTTCTTCTAGGAACTTTTTAGGAGAATCCAAATATTCAACACAGTCTCTCTTCACGAACTCTACCAGATCCTTTTCTCCAGCCTTCTCTAGATTTCTTATGAGAATCATCATGGTAAAGTCATTTGGGGCGCGACCAGCCGCTTTCATCTTCTCGTAAGTCTGCAATGCCTTTTCAATCATGTCCGCTCTCAGATATGCTCCAAGAATCTCGGCATAAGCCCTTGTGTCAGGTTCAATCCCTTCTTTCAGAAGTCTGGAGAAAACAACTTCGGCAAGAGTAACCATTTTGTTCTTTCCCAATAGTTGGATCATGTCGCAACGCAATGCAAGATCAGTGTCGTACCATTCCTCCTCGCACACGTACTCAAAGACCTATAGCTGGAATCTTTTTAGATAGAGTAAGAACAGTAAATAGGAAAATATTGAAATAGTGCATTCAGAATTCACACCACCAATGTGCATACAGGGAGGGTATTACTTTGTTTCTCTTTTTACTCAAAATAATAATGAGAACAGTATTTTGAATATGCCCAATGTTGTTTCCCTTGATGAAACATGGAAACCAGCATTTCTGCCCAATGTTTATATTTCAATTTAATATCTTCACAGTGATTCTTCTTTCTTTGTGAATGCCTAATGTAGAAGATTAAAAAGAGTACCTAAACCCAAACTCGGAAATCCTAAACATGGATAAAATTCCTGAGGCCAAACAAGCCTACAAGAGTCATTGTTGCAAGGTAAGCCAATCTCATCAGTCAACATCAACCCGTTTTCTAAAAATCACCCATGCCACTCACTAGCTTGATGCACTGGCTGAATCACTGATAACCAATACGAAAAACGAATTCACCAAACTTCAGAGCAGCACTCAATTACCATTTAGAGCATCCACTACAATTAAAGAATGTAACTTACATAGACACCAAGAATGGCCTTCTATACTTCCAATTCCTATCTAGAAGGGCAGAGATTTTTCACATCATATACAAAAGTTACAAAGAGAGAATTCGGAAACCACCAAGAAAAGCAAAGAAAACAAAGACCCAGAACCAGGGGCTCGAAAAAGGCGATACCTTGAGGGCCAAATCGACCTCGTTCTGTCTCTTGAGCTCGGCCAAGGCGTTCAAGAGATCGGACTTCCAGATCTGGAATTGAATCGAAAAGCGGGAAACCTAGCGTGGGATCGGAGCTTAGGCGGAGGAGGAGACGGAAGAGAACCGAAGTCGACCTCCCCGATCATGGCGGCCCTGGCTTCCTCTCGGCCGGAGCGAGTGAGCAAGACGGCGGCGGCCTCGCCCAGGTCTGGCGGTCGACCTCGCCGTCGCCCAGATCTGGGCGATGGCGAGGTCGATCGGCGGCCATGGCGAGGCCGAGTAAAGAGAGAGATGAACAGATTGCGACTTCCAAATCCAGAAAAGCGAGAGATGAGAGGAGATCTAGCGCGAGATTGGAGCTTATGCGGAGCAGGAGACAGAGGAGAACCGAAGCTGACCCTCCCTCTCGATCATGGCGGCCCTGGCTTCCTCTCGGCCAGAGCAAGCGAGCAAGACGGCGACGGAGAGAGAGTAGAGAGAGAGCAAGCAAGCAAGACGAACGGCTTCAAATCAGAGGGATGAGAGGAGATGAGACAGATGTGTTTTTTGAAGAGACGAGCAAGACGAACGGCTTTTCTCAGAAATGATTCTGAGTTTTGTTCAAGAAACAAAGAACCTACTTTTTTTTTGTTCTAATTTCTGATTCAGAGCCGGTTCCGAAACAAAAACTTGTCCCAAAAATAGAAAAATAAAATTACGTTACCAAACGAGTTTTTGATCCAAAATTGATTCTGGGAGCAAAAAACTAGTTCTAGACTCTAATTTCACCGCGTTTAGAACAATTGACCACTCACACGTAGGGCTTTCTTTCAGGTTTTTAATTAAGCCGGTAACTCGCCCCGTACTTAGGATTAAGGAATGTTCTAGCTATTTTAGGTGCGACAGCTTGGCGACCTAAGGAAGTTGACTAAGGATTCTCCAGAGGCGCTACAGACCATTTTAGCCATTGTCTATGTTTATCCCGTTGAAGGGATGTCACTAAGCGCTATCCGATCCGTCGCTATCCTTGCTCGGTAATTTGAGCTGCCATTTCTCTATTTCACATTCCTAAAACGTCAAAGATGCACCTACCTCTGCCCTCTGGTGGTCTCAACTAGACGTTGATGTTCAGATGAGGAGTGAGGAGTGAAGATCATCGAGAAGGGATTGATGGAGCAAAATAATGCCTCACCCAAGAGAACATCCCCACGGAAGAAGGGAGACCACCTACCTCCTCTCGGCTTCCCTCAAGTCCACCTCCCACTTAATTAAAACATCGCCCAATTAAGTAATCTCTTTGTCATTTAGTTCATACAACCAGAAGCAATTGAAGGGCGCTGCACGGGGATTATGTCTCCCGCGAAAGTTCGACAAAGTAAGATTTTTGTCAAATTCTAGATGAATATTGCAATTCGGTTGACAAGTCAGAACTTCCTTTCTGTCACGCGAAATATGTTCTATTGATTAGATTCTAGATGCGAAAGTAGAGTGTCTTTGTCATGACGAAGACCGTGACATTACCAACCCTAAGACCACCCCTCCACAAAAAAAATAAAGAATAAAAAAAACTTTTCCACGACAATGACAAAACTACTTTGCTTCGACAATCATCGCCGACAGTTTCACATGGTGCACTGACGTGGACAATTTGTGGATTGCCATGTCAGTAATTTTCGAAGATAATTGGCCGAAAGAATTACATTGCAATTTGACACAAAGACTTTAGGACTGCATTGGTAATATTAAAATGTTTAGGATATAATTGACATACATATAATAAATTTATGATCGAATTGGTAATTTTTCTTAAGTGATCATCCCAAGTAGTGCCGGTGATGGAGCCTCCTAACATGGTGTTAACATTTTTAAAACATTTAATGACTATTATACAATGTTAGAAATTTGACTTGGCTCTACCTCTCTCTCTCCTCCACTGCCATGGTTGATCTCAACGAAGCTCCAGCAACCATGCCTTCGAGCTCGACGAAGCTCTATTCGTCCTAACCGAACTCGACGAAGCTTGAGCAGCCATAGCTATGGGCGCAAAGAAGATCCAACCGCTATGGCCACGAGCTTGATGAAGCTTGAGTTACCATGGTTGAGCTGGATGAAACTTAAATGGCCATGGCCGCTTGAGCCTGATTGAGCTTCATCATGGCCAAGCTCAATCAAGCTCAAGCTGCCACGGTTACAAGCTAAAAGAAGCTCAAGCCGTGATGAATGAGCTCAAAGAAGCTCGAGCGACCGTGGACTCAAGCTTGAGAAGCTCCAGCCACCATGGCTAAGCTCGACCAAACTCAAGCAACTATAGTCACGAGTTTGAAGAAGCTCTAGCTGTCGTGGCTATGAGCTCGACAAAAATCGAGCTACCATGATCGAGCTGAGCGGGGCTAGAGTGGCCATGGTCGAGCTTAAAAACCATGGCCTCTCAAAGTCGAGCTCAAGGAACCTCAAGTGGCTATGATCATGAGCTCAAAGAAGCTCTGGCCACCATGCGCACGAGCTCAATGGAGTTCAAGTAGCTACATCTGCGAGCTTGAAAAAGCTCCAACTACCATGACTGAAGCTTCAAATCTCTCTCTCTCTCTCTCTCTCTCTCTCTCTCTCTCTCTCTCTCTCTCTCTCTCTCTCTCTCTCTCTGACATCTCTAGATTAACTAACTCGAAATATTGTTTGCTTTGGCCTGTCTTATACCGAGCCTTGCGCTTTTGACCTTCGGTATACAGGTAGACACTTTCCTAGGAAGTAACCCATCTTGGTAGTACTCTAGCCTAAACACGTTTAACTTTGGAATTCCAAAGTAAAGCTTGCCATTACGTTAAAATGCACATCCATAAGTTAATTTCAGTTTTCATATATATATCCCAGTCATACTCTTCCCTTGCTTGATGTGCAATTTAGTTCTTTCCTACCCCTCCGCATGCCATCCTAGAAGCCTGCCGGAGCCGAAGCCAGAGTCGCTCCTTGTCTAAGCTATTTGGCCTCGACGACCACTCCTTGCCATCATCGGATTGGGCTATTATAGGCTCACCAACTTTTGTGTGGTTCGTCCTTGAACCATACACCTATTGGAGAGGGTCCCCCTTTAATACCATATTGTGACATCTTAGGATTCACTCACTCGGGGTATTATCTATTTTGCCCCATCCTATGCTGAGCCTCACAGTTTTGTCCTTTGCATATAGGCCAGTACTTTTACAAGAGGTCACAAATCTTAGTAGTACTCTAGCCTAAGCAAGCTTTGCTTTGGACATATTGTGACATCTCTTGATCAACTCACCCAATGTATTGTTTGCTTTGACCTATCCTATACCGAGTTTCATGATTTTGTCCTTTGGCGTACAAGCATACACTTTCCTAAGAGATCACCCATCTTGGTAGTACTCTAGCTTGCGTACACTTTATTTTGGAATTCCAAAGTAAAACTTATAGTTACGTCAAAAGACGCCTCTATAAGTTAATTCCAGTTTTCATATATATATATATATATATATATATTTATTTATTTATTTATTTAAGGCCTGCTCTCCCCATATTTGATTTGCAATTCGGTTTATTTATGCCCCCTACACCATCCAAGAAGCCTAACAGAGGCCGTTCCTTGTCCGAGCCCTTTGGCCCCTGCGACCACTCCCCACCCTCATTGGACTGGGTTGTTGCAGGTCCACCAACTTCCACATAGTTTATTTCCAAACCACATACCTACCGGAGGCGATGCCCTTCTAATAGGGCTATGCTTTGAGTGTTGTGAACGTGACGGCACTTATTGATATGTATGCTAAATGCGGAAAGGTTGAATATGCAGATAGAGTAATTCATGACTCACCCGTTAGTGAAAAAGATGTTGTATTACGGAATTCCTTAATAGGTAGTTATGGTATGCATGGTTTTGGGGAGCGAGCTCTTGCTGCCTTTAACCAAATGAAAGAGGAAGGAGTCTCGCCTAACGAAAGCACTTTTATTTCTCTTTTAACTGCTTGCAATCACTCAGGCGTGGTGGAAGAGGGAGTTGCACTATTTCGCAGCATGCAGAAAGACCACAACATTAGACAAAGTGAGAAGCTCCATGCTTGCTTTGTGGACCTTCTTAGTCGAGCAGGCCGTCTTGGAGAAGCAACGGCTTTGGTTGAAGAAATGCCTTTCAAATCAAGCACTGCTTCTCTCGAAGCTCTTCTAAATGGATGTCGGACTCACAAGAACGTCAATTTAGGTGTCAAGACTGCAGACAAATTGCTGTGTCTTGGTGCTGCCAATCCGGGTGTTTACGTAGTGCTTTCAAATATATATGATGTAGCAAGACAATGGGATAAGGTAGATCAGGTTCGACGAATTATGAGGCAATGTGGATTGAAAAAAAACCCCTGGATACAGTTTGATAGAAATTGGTAACCAGTTGCACACATTTTTGGCTGGAGACAGTTCACATCCAAAGCACTTGGAGATAGATGAAATCATGGACAATTTGAAAACAGAAGTTGAGGCTTCTGGTTATGTTCCTGATACTAGTTGTATTATTCGAGATGTAGATGAATCAATGAAGGTTAAGTTGCTTTGGGGTCACAGTGAGAGATTAGCTATTGCATTTGGGCTCTTAAGTACACCAGCCGGAAGCTTGATTCAGATCATCAAGAACTTGCGTGTATGCAACGATTGTCATAATGTAACCAAATACATTTCAAAAATAGTTGAGAGAGAGATTGTTGTATGAGATGCTAATTGTTTTCATTAGGGGTGAGCATCGGTCCAAGGTTGACCCTGGACCAACCTTGGACCGGCCCAACCCTGCTGGTCCTGGTCCGATTCCCAGGGGAATTGGGTCAGTCCTTGGTCCTGGGATTCCTGGACCAACACTGTGCGGGCTGGTTCTCGGTCCAGATAGTTTAGGGTCGGTCCAACCCGAACCAACCCGGATTATATATATTATATATGATATATCTGAAATATATTATATATTATATATTTAATATATTATTTATAATTTTTTTTATGTAGAGAACCTAATCGAAATTGTGAAATGCTGTGAAAAACTAACCAAAAAAGAAAAGGTGGAAAACAGCTCTCAGCCTCTCACGTGTCCAAAACGGTGTTACATTGTTACTCACGGCGTCATCCTCGACAACTTCTCTCTTTAGTCTTTCTTGTACAGTTTCAGAGTCTCTCTTTAGTTTTTTTCCACGCCTCTCACGCGTCCAAAACCCTCGATCCTCCTCTGGTAGTGGTACTGACAACATCTTCTGATCTTCTCTTTTAGTCTTCATTGTAAAGTCTCTTTAGTCTTCAGAGTTCAGACTCTCCATTTTGCTAAAATCGAAGGAAAAAACTTCACACTCACCCCATTCGGCTCTCGCCTCTGGCCTCTCGACGCTCGCGTTGCTTGACACTCGCCGCTGGCGCCGCTTGATCCTTGATGTTGGCCACTAGCGCCACTCGCCGCGCTCGCCGCTTGTCACTCGACCAGGTGAGTCTTGACTCAAAGGGTGAGTCTGGAGTTTATGGGTTGAAGAGCTCGCCACTCGTCGCTCGAGTGGGTGAGTTTGGAGTTTATGGGTTGAAGCTAGTTATTTTTGAGTTGATTGTTGGGGTCATCGTTTTTATGGTTTTTTACTTTTAGCAGATGTGAAATTCCTATTGTTGTCTTATCTTAAATTTGTTAAATATGTAATGGTATTTATAGTTTGGTTGTACAGCGCCGCATTGTCGATGATATGTAATTTAAAATAATAGGTTTTCCTTTTCAAGGAGTACAAAAAATAAAACAAAAAAATTACCGGTTGGTCCCGAGTTGACCTTGGAATCGGACAGAACCCATTGGATCGGTCCGGTCCTTGGTCCCAAGCTCAATAGGGTTGGTCCTCAGCTCCAAAAATTGAGGACCAACACTGTGCGGGTTGGTCCTAGCGTTAGGGGGTAGACCGGCCCAACCTGAACCATGCTCACCCCTAGTTTTCATCACTTCAAGAGCGGGAAATGTTCCTGTAATGACTACTGGTGAATAACCTACTTTGGGATTGTCTTTGTTCTACCTCACAAAATGGAGACTAACATTATAGGGACACCACATGCTACAGAGAAAATCAATGCCAAGCTTCGTACTGATGAAGCCCGAACTTGCGGGGATTGTTAAATGTCATGATAATGCCAAGCTTCCTCAAGATAGGATGACTACAGGTGCATCTGGGAGAGAAGATAGATGGGCAGATTATTAATGTCATGAATAATAATGCTAGGTGTGTTAATGTTGACCTACAAATCTGATTTGTAAACTAATGTAGTATATTGCTGAGTGTGAATTTCAGTAAATAGGTCATAATTGATCCAATAAGAGTTTGGCACATCAGATTTATTGTTCTGCTCACAAATTTACAATAGAGTCGGGCATCAACTCTCTGAGGCCCATATGACTCGGCAGCATGACTCTCGGGCCCAAAGTCAAAATGATGCTAGTTCGAATCCACAGTACATTTGGTCTCAGATGCATGAGTCCGGTCGATGAAATTATTCCTCGTGTACCGGCATGCGACCGACCACGTACAAGTACAACGTTAAAGGGTTTAGACCGGGAGGTCGATTTCTTGGTCAACAGACAACTCGCTCGACAAAAGCAAGTTTCCTCGTGATGCCCCGGTCTCGCATAATGTACTGAGCTTGCATTCGAAAGGCATAGAGCACACCAGTGCCCCATCTCCCACCGAGAGAAAGATATATACTACATAGGAATACGGGCGTCCATGAGCTAGGCAGAAGCAGAGTAACTTGAGAGAAAAACGACAACGATCCGAGCAACAGAGCGCACGCTCGAGGGTTTGGCCAAAGACACTGGGGAGAGAAGAATCAAGAAGGCATCCATTGTTGAGAAGAAAAGCGAGACATCTCGTGAGCAAGCAGACAATGCTGAAGTCCATGGTCATGGGGTGTGTCCTATACGGAGAAGCATTATCCCGCCATACTTCAACTGGAGTAAGCTCAGGAAAAGGGGCGTGAAACAGAGGATTCTGGAGATGATTCTGTCGGAAATAGTCCATTTGCGCTGGGTCAACCGTGAGTTGTAGTAATAATTGTTTCAGTGTCTGATCGATACGAGTGAAATCTTTGCTAATACAACTATAGGACCACGCGCATCTGGGTCCGATGATCTTGGAGCGCTTACCATTCAAGACTATTTATATGTGAGTTTAGGATTTATATGTGAGAGAAGCGCGTTTTGTGGATAATAAGTCCTAGAGCATTTTCAATAGTGGGTCAATCATTGATGGAGCATTAAGTTTGGGAATAGTTCTTGCAAAAATACTTGGATGATCTAAATTCGTGCAAAGCAAAAGCTGGGGTGTGAATATGAGCAGTGTAAAAACAGAGGTGGTCGTACTGTGAAGATGCAACTACCTCGCGTGTCAATGAATCAGGCGAGAAAGGCGGTCTATCCAAAATAAGTCACCCACCATCCCTGGTCGATCTGGTAACGAAATCAGCTGACACGAAGCTCCAGCGGCCATGGTCGAGCCAGACGAAACTCAAATGGACATGGCTACTGGAATTCACGAAACTCAAGTAGCTATGCCACAAGCTCAAAGAACCTCCAGCCGCCATGGCCGAGCTCTATGAAGATCGAGCTGCCATGGCCAGGAGCTGGAAAAAGCTCCAGCTACGGTGGCCACGAGCTCGACAAAGTTTGAGAGGTCATGGTCGATCTCGACGAAGCTTGGGTAGCCATAACCGAGCCGAAGAAGCTCGAGCGTTCAAACGGCCATGGTCACGATCTCAAAGAAGCTCTCGCCCTGAGTGGTCAATGCCCGCGAGCTTGCGGAAACTCCAGCTGCTATGACCAGAGCTCCAAATCTCTCTATCTTGAGTTTTTATTTTGGTGCAACACCACATAAGAAAGTTTTGCAAATCATGATGTCAAATTCAGCAATTCAACTGTCTACTTCAACAAAAATCGACCGGCAATTAGAAAAGTACGATGGATTGACCATGGGACATTTTAAAAGGTCTTGCGATAATTTTCGACCAAAAAAAAACTTAGGGGCGGTTTTGAAGTTTGGACAATAGCGTAGAGACTACTGGTAGTATTTCACCTATTTCTTATTGTGGCTTGGTCTCTCCCTTATTTGTTGACTCTCTGATTTTTCTTCGGCTGTAGTTTTGATTTTCAGAAAACTATTGACGAAGTTCATTCGTGGTCCTGGTATAGTGGATGCTCTGACAAGTACGTTCAGATTCAATTGGATGGAATTATAAAATGGAAAACTGCACCCTAGATGGTGAGAGTCCGGAACATAAACGACTGTGTGTACAGAATATGGATGGGCTTACCAACCTTGATCGCCATGCTATGATTTGTTATGTAGTTCTTGCATTTTCACTAGGTGCCACACATCATGATTTCTTTGTGTCGTCATGCCATTGCGATGTTACTCGAATCGGACTTTCACAATATCATTCCACTCATTATTATGTCATGCATACTTGCCATGTCATGCACAACATGTCGTGTCTATGCATATTAAGACTCTCGGGGTGCTAATCTTCCCCACATGTCGCGGGGATGCTTATCTTGCCCATACGTAACTAAATCTCTGGACTTTAGAATCTGGTTTTGTGGCGTTGAGACTAATTGACCATTTCAATTAGCTTGCTAACTTCCTGCCAGCACTTAGGGCTTTCTTTCAGGTTTTCGATTGAGCCCCTAACTTGCCCCATACTTAAGATTAAGGAATGTCCTAGGATCTTAGGTGCTCGTTGACCTCAGGTAGTCGACTTGGGATTTACCAGAGACGCTATAAACCATTTTATCACGAGTCATCCATGTTTATCCCATTTATAGGATCTCACTAAATGTCGGATAGAATAATATATATCTGATCCTTTTCTACCCGGGCTTAGTAATTCGAGCTGCCAAAAGCGGTTTGGTTTTTCACATTCCTAATAGATGCACCGACCTTTTCCCACAGGTGGTCTCTGGAAATGGACGTCTGAGATGAGGACTGAGGAGTGAAAATCAACGAGGAGGGATTCGTCGAGCAAAACAGTGCCCCACCCAAAAGACCATCCATTGGGTAGAAGAAACACCACCTATGTCCTCGGCTTCCCCTCAACTCCACCTCTCACTTAATCAGCATCACCCAAATTATGTGCTCTCTACTCAATTAGTTCATACAGCCTACAGGATGCATCAGCCAATTTTTACCACATAATTTACCAAAAGACATCGGGGATCAACACATATATGAAATGCATGCCATCTTGATTGATTAAGTTAAAGAAAAATGGAGTTCTTTACCAGTACGTAGTGTGAAATTTCCGATATATTGAGATTCCCCGGTCCGTGTTTTAGCTACTATATTCAGTAATGTTGAAGAAGTTCATTTAAATTGGGCTAACAGAAAACATAAAAAAAAATTTCGTTTTTTTTATTAAGTAGGATATAAATCTCGCTACAAATTACTTAATTCTTTGTTCGACCGTCGTATCATTTTTATAATAAAAAAGAAAGGGTACGTATCCGATTTTAGGTAGGCACTCATGGACCACCACATATCATAATCCATCCACATCGATTACAAATTTCTTTGTTTTCTTCCAAAGGAGAAAAAAAAAAAAAAACTCATGGGGATCGTTTTCAGTGAAAGGAGTAAAGCATTGACGTGCTGCTTCGGATTGTCCAGATCATTTTCTTTTTTTGGTATGATGTGCTATTAATTGCATCGACATTTTTTAAGCTACTTACCATTAAGCATTGTTAGACTCACTTAGTTAAACAGACAACTTATGTTTGGTAAGAAGTAAAGTTAGCAAATTATGAATTAGCAAATTATGAAATTTAGAAGGAGATAGAAAATAAGTAGAAAATTTGGACCTTTTCATTGCTTAGCAAGTTCGAAATTAGATGTATGAGTAGGTGCAGAGTTGCGTCTAGGGTATAACCTTATAGATAAAGATAAATTCAATTGTTACGCACCTGAATCGATCAATAAAGGAATAGGAGGCGGGCAAGGGCCTTTCATTAAAGGGAGCTTGGATAATAGATATATTTATATGGATATAGATTGATCGACAAATTAATATCTTTTGCCATAAGGAAGTTTGTATTGTAAAAGGTCATGAATCATCATGCAAACTGTTTTATTGAAATTCTAAAAAATATTAATGAACCAAACAAAAAGTTTTAACTACCTATTCACACACACATCTCATGACAAAGCACTCATATCTCATGACAACGCACAAAAACGGCAATGAAGTTCACGTTAATATTTCAGAAGAAAATTATAATGTGCATCCATAGTGAAAGAAGTGATGTTCTAGAATCATCTAGGAGACGGGACTATCTTCCTCTTGGGGCTATAAATAGCCATGGAGTACTCTCACTTTAGTTAGAGTGAAAGAATTTCTCCTTAGCAATATTTTAGAGAGTGCCTCTAATAAAAAAAATGTGCTTTCTTTATTGAATTTTTGATATTCTCTTTTCTTAGTTCCGCATCTATGGGCAACATGCAAAGACTTTCGCAAAAACTCACCAATAAACGAATTGACCGCAGCTCTGTCACGAGCAATCGTGCATTGAGGTGTCCACTGGCAAGCTAACTTTGGCAGATTTTGTTCATGGGTCAATAAGTAGCGAGAATGTATCTTGAAGATATTCTTGGAGATGAGTACTTAAAATACCGACCGACTCGAATTTCCCGCGGCTACATGCTAATGTCGAATTGGAAGGATCAAACTTGATGGTGTCTGTCTTAGCACTGCCTTGTTAGGTCAAACTCACGAAGAGTCACCGTGCCCCCACTTTCTTCGATTGCCAGTCAGGCGATTGATCAACCCTCTTGGAACATCTTGAAGATCCGTCTAGTATACAAGCTTTTAGCTTCTTTCTCCAAGGACTCTAGATTTCAAATTTGCCTTGTATTTCTCACAGTGCTTGTCTTCCAAAAATTCTTTCCTGCGCATGTGCTTGGCCACCTTTCAACATCGGTGTGCAATTTGGCATAGCGTAATGGTCTCACCGGAGAGATATCAAAAAATAGCACGAGTTTCCTCATGGTTTTATATCGAGAGCAGGGTGGCTAAGAACACATTCTTTGTGAATGCATGAGACCATTTCTCACGCATTCCATACAAAGCAAGCCGTGTTTTCATGCATCTTGTACTTTCTCACAAAGGAATTCCACTTAGACTTGAATTCTTCCTACGAGTGGACATGGAAGACGCACTTTGAAGATGTTGCCGACACTCAAAGGAAACAAGTCTGTATAGAACTATTTAAGATAGACCAAAATGGCATAAAATGGCTCTGGCAAGACTACATTTAAGGCATCGGCAATTTCTTCACTGACGTCAATAATAATCGTGTGCAGTTTCTACCAGCTCATCACTTAAAGGAAACTCTGGTGCAGCCAATTGAATGAACCAACGGTTCGATCGACCAAGAAAGCGCATCCGAATATGATTTGCTGCCAGTGATGATTAAGCTCCAAAATGTTGCACAGATCATGTCATACTTGTTGATCTGTGTCCATTACTAGAACATCCAAAAATGCTTGTAATCTACTTAGGCCTGCTATCCCTCCATTAAAAATTCAACATCTCGTGTGCTGCTTGTAACATCCAGAAATTCCCACGATTCGATAATAATATTTAGCATTAATTTCCATGATTGGATCACCAAGAGTATGAAGAGTTAGAGTTAAGTTGATGGATTCCGACATGTACGACAACAATACATAATTCGCTACCATATTATTCATGGAATAGGGCCAGTATGTTCTGAAATTCATATTTGATGATATTCAAGTTCTGAATTTATTGAATTGAGATATTCCTAATTTTTGATATCTTTCATTAATGATTTTAGTGGATTCAAAATATTTTCAAATTCGCCAATGTTCAGAATCAAATGTTCAGACTGAAAATTGGTTTCCTAAATTCCTAGTCGAGGCTTCTGGTTATGTTCATGACACTAGTTGTATTCTTCAATATGTAGATGAACCAATAAAGGTTAAGTTGCTTTGGGGTCATAGTGAGAGATTAGCTATTGCATTTGGGCTCGTAAGTACACCAGCAGGAAGCTTGATTCGGATCATCAAGAATAAACATCAATAAATGATGAGAGAGAGATTGTTGTACGAGATGCTAATCGTTTTCATCACTTCAAGAATGGGAAATGTTCCTATAAGGACTACCGGTGAATACCCAACTAAAGTGTTATTGGGAAGTACAATGATTAGTGACGATGATTACATCTTAGAGCAGGTGGAAGATGATACTTCAATACTAGGACATTGGAGATGTGTCAATTCAGATTTTGTAAACATTGCCTACATGGGAAACTAAATCGGGTATTTTTTGAATTCATAGGAGGAAGAGCAAAATGAATTTTGGATATGATCTACAGTGATGTCTTTGGGCCTACACCTGTAGCATTGTTTGGAAAATCAAAGTATTATGTTTCTTTTACTGATGATTTTCTCAAATATGTGTGGATATATTTTCTGTAGAGGAAAAATCAAGTTTTTGAAAAATTTCGCGAGTTCAAAGATTTGGTGGAAAATCATTTTGACAGAGAAATCAAAATTTTGCAAACTGACAATGGAGGAGAATTCTGTTCAACAAAATTTTATTAATTCCGTGCGACCAGTGGCATTGCAAGACAGAAGACAACACCCTATTTACCTTAGCAGAATGGGGTGCCAGAGAAGCTTAATCGGTCTCTTATGGAGAATGCAAGAAATATGCTAAGTGGTATAGGCTTAGCAGCTAAATTTTGGGCAGAAGCAATGGCTACCACTTGCTATCTAAAAAACTAGTCTCCTACATCAACTTTGAAGGATCAAACACCATTTAATGCACTGTTCAAAAAGAAGCTAGATATATCTCATGTTAGAGTATTTGATTGTGAAGCATATGTACATGTGCCAAAAGAGAAGAGGACCAAACTCGAGAGCAAATCAGAGAAGTGCATCTTCATTGGGTATAAAGATGGTGCAAAAGGGTATAAGTTGTGGAATCCTGATACTAAACGTGTCATTTATGGTAGGGATGTGGTGTTAAAAGAATCTACATCAAATCAGATTGTTCCACAAGCTTCTGAAAAATCACAGATGGTTTAGTTAGATATTGGTTTAAAGGAAGAGACGAATGCTACACAAGATAGAATATAAAATTTAGATTCTAAGTTGATGAGCCTGATGAGGCGGATGATATAGTAGATTCTAAAACTAAGTTTGAAGTTAAAGCACCACCTGAATCGGTCTTGAGAAGGTCCACACGATTGAGAAGATCACCTGAGAGGTATTCATTGTTTGTCGGTAATGAAAATTGTGCTCTAACTGTTAGAGGTGATGATCCAAGTACTGTTAAGGAAGTAAGAAGCACGGAGGATGCCAAACAGTTGGAGAAAGCCATGAAAAATGATATCGACTCATTGGATAAAAACGGAACATGAAGTTTGGTAAAACTACCTACACGCCGAAAGGCAATTGGTTGCAAATGGATGTTCGAGAAGAGGATGTTTGCAGATGGAGAGATAGATTGACATAAAGCTCGTTTGGTTGCGAAGGAAGACTCGCAGAAAGAGGGAGTCGATTATGGTGAGATTTTTTCTCCTATTGCTAAATTGAATTGCATAAGGCTTATCTTATCTGGAGTAGCTATATACGATATGGAGGTAGAGAAGCTTAATGTAAAGACAACATTTCTTCATGGTGATTTGGAGGATGTTTACATAAAGCAACTAGAAGGGTTTGTTGTCAAAAGAAAATAAGATTTTGTTTGCAAACTGAACAAGTCTTTGTATGCACTGAAGCAATCTCCAAGAATGTGGTACCAGAAGTTCAACTCATATGTCTTGAAGCTTGGCTTTGTTCATTGTGATGCTGATCATTGTGTCTATGTGAAGATGTTAGAGGATGGTTTTGTTATCTTAACCTTATATATTGATGATATGCTGCCAGTTGGGGATAGTTTGAGAATGATTAGTATTGCAAAAGGACTGTTGGCAAAACAGTTTGAGATGAAAGATCTAGGCTTAGCAAACTTCATGTTAGGCATGTAGATAGAAATGGAGCGTGAGAATAGGAAGTTGTGGTTAAGTCAGAAGAAATATGATGAAAGAGTGTAGAAATATTTCAACATGGTTGACTATAAACTCGTGAAGACCCCCATGTCCACAAATTCCAGGTTATCGGCGCTCCAGTGTCCTAAAATTGAAAAGGAAGCTAAAGAGACGGCAACAGTCCCATATGCAAGTGTAATTGGGAGTTTGATGTATGCCATGGTGTGTACTCATCTAGATTTTGCCCAAGCGTTAGGAGTATTGAGCAGATATATATCCAATCTGGGAAAAGAGCATTGGATAGCAGCATAGTTGGTGCTTCGTTATCTTTGCGGTACAT
Source organism: Syzygium syzygioides (assembly GCA_031216285.1). NCBI lineage: Eukaryota > Viridiplantae > Streptophyta > Magnoliopsida > Myrtales > Myrtaceae > Syzygium > Syzygium syzygioides. The sequence goes on along the minus strand of CM062243.1, from coordinate 27,189,054 downwards.
TTAATTTTGAGCTATGTAATGAAGGCATGAAAAGCTCAAAAGAACAACAAGCGTTAGAACTGAAGTATTTTATGGATGTTGATTGGGAAGGTGACATTGATAGCAAGAGGTCAACTAGTGGATATGATGTTTCCTTATTCAGCAGAGCTATGAGTTGGATGAGTAAGAGTTAGAGGACGATTACTTTATCTAGTACCAAGGCAGAGTACATAGCCCTTACTCATGCTATTAAGGAAGTATTATGGATGCGCAGATTGTGTAAAGAGCTTGGTTTTACATAAAGAGGAATGGAGATTGGGTGTGATAACTAGAGTACTATATTATTGGCTAAGAATCCTAATTTTCATGCAAGAACAAAGCACATCGGCATACAATAACACTTCATCTGAGAGAAAGTGGAATAGAATGTTGTTATACTGGAGAAAATTGACACATATGTAAATAGTGCAGATTTCTTGACCAAGGCAGTGAGTATAGAAATGTTTGAATGGTGTATAACTATATTAGGTTTGAAGAAGCATGTAGAGTATTCACCAAGTGGGAGAATGTTAGGGTGTGGTTCACACTCTCCATCAATAGGAAAGCATGGGACCTCGCTCTCTGGTGAGCAGGCAGGGGTCCGAGGTTAGCTCCGATGGTGGTTTGTTGGGGGCAATGAACCTACAAAGCTTTTATAGCTTGGACCCATATTTTATTAATAGTTTGAGTTTGAACCCATGAATAGTTACTATTGTCTATATATATTCTCTTTCTTTCGTAAACAGAAAGGTACCGGGTGCTAATTATAGTGAAATCTTCTGCTGGACGTAATTCTAGTTTAACGGTAAATCCGGATAAAAATCTTATATCTCGATCTCTTCTTCTCGCTTTTACTCTCTATTTCTTTGTGATTGTGTGCTGAATCTTAATAATGTGCTCCTCCCCTTCACTTCTTGTTGAGCTCAGATAATTCACTCGAGCGCCAACGAAGATCCTCGATGTAAACAAGCTATGCCAACCAATATAACGTCTTACTTGCCAAGCATATTTGGTTTCTTTTTTCCTTGTGATTTGTCTATGAATTATTCTGGGTCTAAACCTGTTTTAAAGGGTAAACAAAATGTTTATAGCACTCCTGGCCTCGGAAACGTAAATCAGTTGCTAAAGGGAACACTGAACACAAAGGTGCTGACTTCAACCAAGATATTTAGTCTTCTTCCTCCCATGACATCTGACTTGGCCGGTCTATCTGTCAAACCGACGTTGAAAATGCTTTCTTCGACGGTCCTGAGCTAGATGTCACGATGTATGACACCTCCCGGGTTTGTGGATTCTCTGTTTTCGAAATCCTAATCACTTCCCAAATTAAATAAAAGCTTTCTAATGGTTTAAAATAAGCACGTAAAAGAAACGCCCGCGCTTGGTATTCTTGCTTAAAGCACATTCGTCAAGTCTTATCCGCATATCCTCCCACATGATAGCCATATAAGTCTGCTCCAAATTAGCATTTGAACAAATACATTGCAAACAATTATTGCAATGGCTTCTTTTTTCGTTCGCAAGATGAATGAATGAATGTACGGGGAATTAGAGAAACTTTTGAACTTGACACTCCAGCACTTGGAATATTAGGTTGAAGAACAACAGGTGAAAAAGAAAACAAGCATTATATGCGGAGACCCTACTCGATCATTTGGTACATAACTGCTAAAGCACAAAAAAAGAATTTAAAGATAACAAGGTAGATAGATGCTTCCAGTGGAAGAAACTTCTCTCTCCTGTAAACCCCATTAAGAATCTCGAGCTCTTGAATTTCCACATATAAGAAGGGAAGCTCTGGCTTGGAGGCACATTTTGCGGGGCAGCTCTCGAAAGTTTGTGAGGACATAGCACTGAGAGCTTGTTTGAGTTAACTAGCAACGAAAATAGGCAAGGAGGACCGCCAGGGTAGGGCCCTCCTCCACCGGGACTGCTAGGAAAATCCTGATGTCTGGGTTGTCTGGCCTTGTTGCGTGACCCAGGCTAGATCGATGCCACCCTAGTCGCCTTGGACCTATTCTCTCTCTTAGGTTCTGTTTGTTTAGCAGAAAATGAATGAGCTAGAAAGTATTTTTTTTTAAATAATCGCTTTATCTCTCATAAAAATGAATAAAAAGAAAGAAATTCAATGTCAACAAAAATATTTGGACATAGATTATTGTTACTAATGAAAATAATTTTTATTAACTAATTATTTCCAACGATGCAAGTAATCATTTTTAGGAAATGTTTTCCAAATTATTCAATTTCCAAAAAACAAACAACGAAACCCACGTTCTGTTCGTGGGCCTGGAAGAAGATCCTCGACCTCCGGTCCTCTTTCTCAGATCTGTTTAGATGGAAAGTCAGAGATGGTCGTGGGACTTCGTTTTGGTTCGATTGGTGGCATGAGAGAGGTTCGCTCTTCAAGATCTTTAGCGACATGGATATCTACCGGTCGCGCATTCCTCGGCATACCTCAGTCCGGTGTTTCTTTGACTCAACATGGCAAACCTCCGCAACTTTGGATGCTTTCCTAAGTTGGCCGGAACCAGCCCCTGTGTTTATTGATTCTCCGGATTTGTATACTTGGACGGCTCATCCCTCTGGTGTCTTTTCGGTGGCCTCGGCTTGGGACCACATCAGACCCAAAGGCCAGCCCTCACCATGGCATTCTTTTGTTTGGGATCGGGATATGGTCCCTCGGCATTCGTTTCTTCTATGGCTTATCTCTCGCCGCCGTTTACCTACCCAAGCCATGTTGATCCAGTATCGTAGGATTACCGATGGATCTTGTGCATTCTGTCACTCATGCCCAGATTCCGTCGACCACTTGTTTTTCTCTTGCCCTCATATGGCCAGACTTGCCTCGATTTGGGCTTCAAAGTGTGGCCTTCTGTGGACGAACCAACCATGGACAGTCTTCATTGGATGGGCTATACAACAGTTTGGTGGATCTTCCTTCTCCCAACGTATTTCCCGATTCTCGCTTGGAGCCTTGTGTCATCTTATTTGGATGGAGCGAAACAATATTCTTTTCAGAGAGAAGCCGTTCTTTGCACCTGGGATGGTTAAACATCTTGTCAAGGTGGTTAAGGACAAAATTATCTCTCTTGGCCAAGTGGCGGATACTCCTCAAAATAGAAGATTACAGGCAAACTGGGGTCTGTCCCCGGGTAACCGTGGGACCACTGCTTAGGAGGCTGGGCGTTGATGCTTCCAGGATATGATCACACAGGTTGTATCAGCGGTTGACTGCATTTACAGCGGGATAGGCGTTACCCATGCGGCTTCTTCGGATTGTTTATCTTTCATTAGGCGGCTGCTCTTCGCTGTCCGGATGCCCTTGCTGCGGTGGTCTCCTAGTTGCGGCTGCTTTGGCGGGATGCGATCACTCAGGCGTATCAGCAGGTGGGGTTCCCCGGCTGACGTTGCGGTATGGAGAGGTCCTCAGACGTTTCCTTCCCTCGGCAAGTTGATGCTCCTTCGGACTGCTCTAGATGGCATAGACGGACCGGCTCCTGGTTTCTCAGCTATCGGTGGGCTACCCCATTAGTCACGGGGTTCTTTTTCACAGTTCCGGACTGGATAGTATTTTTCTTTCTTTTTCGGACGCTGGTTCTCTTGTATTTAGATGGCTTTTGCCTCTTTTCTTGGCCCTGCTGGACCTCCTTTGACCTTGTATGGACATTTCTCTGTCCTTGTATGGTCAGTGGGTGGTTCGAGCTTAGGTTGTATTTGGTTTATGATTAGTTATACAAATGTTTACCTTACCAAAAAAAAAAACAAAGCCTTAGGTTTTTTTTTTTTGTCAAGTATTCCAATAATACATGAAAACACCAGTTTATGCAATAGCATTAATGTGGCACTTATACGTTAGTTCATATCGACTTTTCTATTTTTTTATTTTAATGAAGAGCCAACTCAAAAGATATTAAGGATTCAATTACACAAAGAAATAGTTCAAGCATAACAATTTCAAAAAATTCACAAAACTCTTTTTCCTTTTTCCAAAAAATAAAACAGAGAAAATAAAAAGTCCATGTTGAAAAACATATGAGCCCAAATGAATCGTGAAATCCTCGAGTCTCTGTCGCTCTAGTCTCCATAGAGCTGATTACACAGACAAAATTAACGCTGATCTGCCAATGAGCACCTTGTAGCTGATGGCTTCTCTTCATAGCGAGTTTATGCTATACCCTTCTTCATGTTCATGCCATCGCCATTTTTCGAAATCTTTCGTCTCACTCATAAGATACCCTCCAGAGTTTCCTTCTCTTCTGCGTTCTCTTCCACTCGGAGATGCTCCCTCCAGTCGTTTTCCGTCTCTTCTACGTGAATTCTCAGAGGACTTTATTGGAGTCAAGTCCGTCCACGCTCAGATTGCTGTCAATGACATTCGCAATGAACAATTGTCATGTGGGTTGCCTTGAATATGCACGCAAGGTGTTCGATCGAATTCCCCACCCGGGAGCATCTCTATGCGCCGCTTTGCTTGCTGGGTATCGGAGGTGTGCGCTGCACGATGAGGCCCTTGCATTTTCTCTTCGGTTCAAATAGCAATGATTTAATATTACCATTAAGCAAAGTTCCTAAGCTTCCCTGAAGCGGAGAAAAATACCAGAGCTGACAAGCAGATATGGCATAAATCAATAAAACATATTTTAACATATGATTCCACTATTCAAGACTCCAAATATATTGATGATTTATGTGGAATCTAAGGTGCCTAGAAACTCCTCAGAATGTACAGTATGCTATGGAGCACGTTCCACCACGTCATTGGCATGCTGACGGACCAATAATGTCGAGATGTTACAAATCTCATATGTATAATGATCAGTCTTCATAACATAGAATCACTTTGTTGAAATCTGATTGGTTTTCTTGAGTGAAATAAATAAATAATCCGTTTAGTTTACTCCAGAATGCAGTTATCCAGAACTCCTGAAATAATCATCTCACCAAGAATACACATGCATTACGCAACCTCACAAAGGGTAGATAACTTTCACAATTTCACATTCCACGAGCCTAACTGTCGCAAAAGCCACCCAGAAATCCTGGTGGCCCCGGTGGAGCAGGGCCCCACCCTGGCGGTCCTCTGGGTCCTGGCCTCATCATTTTGCTAGTTAACTCAAACAAGCCCTCAGTGCTATGTCCTCACAAAACTTTGGAGAGCTGCCCTGCAAAATGTGCCTGCAAGCCAGAGCTTCCCTTCTTTTATGTCGAAATTCAAGAGCTCAAGATTGTTAATGAGGTTTACAGGAGAGAGAACTTTCTTCCACTGGAAGCATATATTTACCTTTTTATCTTTAACTTCTTCTTTTTTTGCTATAGATTTATGCATTAAAAGATCAAGCCGGGTCTCTGCAACTACTGCTTGTTTTCTCTTTCACCAGTTGTTCTTCGACCTAACATTCCAAGTATTGGAATGTCAAGTTCAAAAGTTTTCCATGATTCCTCGTTCATTCATTCATTCAACATGTGAACGAAACAGTATGCCAATGTAATAATTGTTCGCAAGTTGTTTCATTTCCGTGCTTATTTTAAACCATTAGAAAGCTTTTATGCAATTTAAGAAGTGGTAGGATTTAGGAAACAGAGAATCCACAAACCCAGGAAGTGTCAATACATCTCGCTCAGTACCGTTAAAGAAAGCATTTTCAGTTTCGAGTTGACAGATCAACTGGCCAAGGCAGATAGCATGGGAGGAGCAGGACTAAATATCTTGGTTGCAATCCGTGCCTTTTTGTTCAGTTTACCCTTTGGCAACTGAGCTAAGCTTTTACGTTTCCCAGGCCAGGAGCACCATGAGCATTTTGTTTAACCTTTAAAATGCATTAGGACCCTGCAAGATTCATAGTTGAATCACAAGGAAAAAGGAATCCAAATATGCTTTGCAAGACTTTATATAGTTTGGCATAGCTTGTTCACATTGAGGATCTTCATTGGTGCTTGAGTGAATGATTTGACAGCAGGAAGTTAAGGGGAAGAGCACATTGTGCAGATGGAAGAACTGGAGTTGATGCAGTTAGTAAGAATGCGTGATAAGAATGAACTCAGCTTGTTTTTCAGAAACGAGCCTTGCAGTGCCAGAGAAGAAGATTACAAGACATATCTAACACCTGAATTTAGGCATGATATCATGATAGAATTGTACAAGTAGAGGAATACAAAGAGTATTACGCATTCAGATCTTCAATAGTAGCACAGAGAGGATTATTTACAGTTATACAAGGCACTCTCCTAATCATCATATTTACATACATCAGCCCCTTTTTTTTTCAGGTTACACATCGACCAACTATTCACCATTAACTAACTGCATTGATTTAAAACACAATTCTAACAAGATGAAGGTGATGATCCAGAGTCATCTGAGGTCGCTGCAGTTGTCCTCACCATCGAGGATGTAAGCAAGTAATTGTTGAGGAGACAGTGTTGCAGTCATCTTAGCAGCAACTTGTGACAACGACGACTCAGTCTCAACCTGGAGGAACAGAACGGTGTCACAATGAAGGCAGTATTCTCATGATGCCCACCTGACAAATTCATTCACTAACATTTGTGGGGATGCTTGTATCCACCATAAGTGTTTAGGACATGATTCACGATTTCTGAAGTTGAATGATTTGTTGAGGGCAGCCACAGAAACTGAATGATTGGCTATTTAAATTCATGCACTGATCGCTATCCTAAATATTGATATGCCAATTACCTCTTTCATGTCAATCTGCATGTTTCGAAAGTCAGTCAGACATGGACGTTGGAGGCTCTGAACTCGTGAAAAGGCACCGTTTGGACCTGACTTTGTCATTCCTCGGTTCAATTGTCCAGCGTATCCTGTTAAGGCAAAAAAAGAGTTCATGTTTTGGACCAATGAGTAATACTTCTATTCATCGTTCTTAATCGGTAATAATAGTTACTATAACAGAAGATTAATCCCTTGAGATAATGCATTCTAATATGGAAGTGCACACGCTAGGCAGTGAACTTAAGAAACAAATTAGCAAGGAGGAGACTAACCCTGTCAGTCTCCCAGCTGGTCAATGGACTTCAACTTTGCGTTTCACTCTTGGACATCCCATCCCAGATTTAGCTACATTTTCTTGGTCGAGTTGTCTTTCGAGAGCGTACTCACAAATAGTCGGATCCATATCTTCGTTACCGTCTGAATCGTCAAGAGCAACTGCCACTTCTTCTGTTTTCAAAACCTTTGCAATGTGCTCCAATGCCAAATCTATGAACATCAGAGCCATTCTCTTCCTCTTCTCCTTTACAAACATGAGTGACATGCAAATCCTTTCGCATAAACTCACCCGTAAACGAATTGACTGAACCTCTGTCATGTTCAGTTCCTTCCCTGGTGTCCACCGACAGGCTATCTTTGACAGATTTTGTTCATCGTTTCAATAAGTAGCGTGTTAAAATATGTCTTGAGTTTGAGCTCAATAAACGAAACCCAACTCGAAATTATTTGTGTGGACGTCTGAATATTTTAAATTGGATATTTCCTAATATGAAATTGGAATCAGCTAAGAAAGAAAGAATATTATTCTTTCCTAATTCTAGTGGGAGTCGGGGTCAACAAAGGGAAAGTCCAAACCATACTTTGTTGACCGAAATATGCAGGTTTCCAATTCTGAGACGGCCACGTTCTCTTCTTGGGTATATATACATATGCATGCCGTTATTGATGTGAGCGGGCAGTGGGTTGTTTTGTTGGTTACGAAGAAGTCTTGAAGTGCCACCATGGACGTGAGTCTTGAAGTTTTGTTTCATTGAGCACTTGGCGTGGGATTTTCTTCGTGAAATTACACTAAGAATTCAAATGTTAAGAGCGATTAAATCTTGTGATAAGATTTATGTACAATTCCTTTGTGAGATTGAGAGATTATTTCATGAAGAATTATGGGGCTAAACACTGCATGAGTTATTGGGTATAATTGGGGCTTGAGAAACACTTAGAGTGTTTGAGTGACTTGAGTATGATTGTAATCTCCGTTGTATCGCTTAATCTATAGTGGAATTCCACGCTGCTCTTCCGTGGACGTAGGTCATTAAGACCGAATCACGTAAATCTAATATCCGATTTATTTTCTTGTTCTGTTAATTTTATTGTTCGATCGCTTGGCTTCCGCAACAATTGGTATCAGAGCCAGGTTTGGTTGAGTTGAAGCAAATTGATGGCGTTATAAGAAGGAAAAGTGAAAATCGACAGATTTGATGGGAAGGACTTTGGTTTCTGGAAGATGCAAATTGAGGATAATCTATATGAGATGAAACTGTACTTGCCCTTATTTGGGAGAAGCCAGAGACGATGAAGCAAGCTGATTGGGAATTGCTGGATACACGAGCTTTGGGTGTTATTCAGCTGACGTTGGCACATAACGTCGCGTTTAACATCGTGAATGAGAAGACCACCGCGGATTTGATGAAAGCCATGTTGGACATGTACGAGAAGCCCTCTGCGATCAACAAGATCTATTTGATGCGATGTCTGTTTAACTTGAAGATGAACGAAGGTGCGTCGGTTGCTGATTATATTAATGAATTCAATGTGATCGTTAATCAATTGAGTTCAGTTAATATTGACTTTGAAGATGAGGTACGTGCTTTGATTCTATTATCCTCATTGCCTAATAGTTGGAATACTACTGTTAGTAATTCCTCTGGGTCAACAAGATTGACGTTTGATGGTGTTCGAGATTTAATTTTGAGTGAAGACATCCGTAGAAATGAATTTGGTGAACATGTATCTGCTGCTTTAGTAGGTGAAAATAGAGGAAGAACTGATAAATGTGTTAGCAGGAGTAGTATGAACTTGAATAGACAAAGTCAGTCTAGGATTGGTGGCACATGCGTGTATCGCTTGGATATTTCCTGATATGAAATTATTTATGTGGAGGTCTGAATATTTTAAATTGGATATTTTCTGATATGAAATTGGAATCAGCGAATTTCCTCGTTCTAGTGGGAGTCACGGTCAACAAAGGGAAAGTCCAAACCATACTTTGTTGACCGAAATATGCAAGTTTCCAATTCTGAGTCGGCCACGTTCTCTTCTTGGGTATATATACGTATGCACGCCGTTATTGATGTGAGTGCGCAGTGGGTTGTTTCGTTGGTTACGAAGAAGTCTTGAAGTGCCACCATGAATGTGAGTCTTGAAGCTCTGTTTCGTTGAACGCTTGGCGTGGGATTTTCTTCGTGAAATTACACCAAGAATTCAAGTGTTAGGAGCGATTAAATCTTGTGATAAGATTTATGTATAATTTCTTTGTGAGATTGAGAGATTATTTCGTGAGAAATTGTGGGGCTAAACATTGCATGAGTTATTGGGTGTAATTGGAGCTTGAAAAATACTTAGAGTGTTTGAGTGACTCGAGTGTGTTGTAATTTCCGTTGTATCGCTTGGTCTATAGTAGAATTCCGTACTGCTCTCCTCGTATATGTAGGTTACTATGACCAAACCACGTAAATTTGATGTCTGATTTATTTTCTTGTTCTATCAATTTTATTATTCGATCGATCGGCTTCCGCAATATAGTGAGACAGTATCTTACAGATATTCATGCAGCTAATTACTTTCAAAGCATGAAAACATAAAATACTGACCAACTCGAACTTCCCACATCTACATGCTACTGTTGAATCAGAAGGATCAACTTGATGGTGTGTCTTTCTGCAGCCTGCTTCGGTCAAGTGAAACATGCGGAGACTCTCTGCACTCCTAATTTCTTCGATTGCTAGTGATAGTGATAGGCTATATTGATAAACTCCTTTGGGAACATCTCAAAGATCATTTCAGTAAAGAGGCGTTCAGCTTCTTTCTCCATTGAACTCCTACATTCCAAATTCAGCGTGTTTTTCTTGCAGCGCATGTCTTCTCGAATTACTTCTCTGCGCATCTTCTTGGCAGCCTGTTCACACCGGCATGCAATTTCGGTTTGCGTCATGGTCTTGGAGGAGAGATTCCCAACAATATCATGAGCATCCTCATCGTTTTGTTTCGAGAGTAGGCCTACAGAGAAGACATCCTTCGTGAAAGTATGAGAATTTCTCGTGCATGTTATACAAAGAAGCAAGCCATGAGTTTTCATACTTTCCTATAAACGACTTTGACTTCAACTCGAATTCTTCCTGATAGTAAAGGAAGATGCACTCCCTTTGCCAACATCGAGTTGGTCAGAGACAGATACTTCCTGAAACTGTTCAACATAGACCAAGGGGGCAGACAATGGTGGGTCTCTGGCAAGACAAGCAATACAGTTTCAGCGACTTCTTCGCTGACTTCAGTAATTATTGTCTGTGGTTTCTGCCAGTTCGATTTCTTATGCAGCAACCAATGGAATGAAGCCACGGTTTGATTGACCAAGAGACCAGGTCCGAATACAGTGGGCTGCTGGAGATGAGTCTCAAAATGTTGCTCAAATCATGCCATTCTTGTTGATCCAAGTTCTTGCGTCCAGGACTAGAAGATCCTTGAAATGCACCTTGGACCAACTATCCCTCCAGAAAAAAATTCTCCAAGCCGCGTGCCTCTGCCACTCGCAACCAGTAACAAGAATAACAATATAACCTCGCAAGACACTTAAAGCGATCAATCAAGTCCAAAGTCTCCTCAGGCTCAGGGCTTGGGCAATTCTTCCATGTACCTCGTGAGACAGCATTGTGATCCATATTGGAAACAAGAGCCCGCTCTCCGACCGTCCTAACTTCGTCCGCAATCCTGCCCGTCAAAAGAACTGTCATCGTGTGCAAATCTTCTGCTCTCCCCTTGGCGCCGGCGAGACATCCCTTGAGATCATGATTATGCTTGAGAAATGCCATCGAGATCTTCCACTTTCGATCATTTACCATGCACTTGATCTTAGCATCACAACCTGTTCTCATTTCCCGTCTTTTGTACCGTGCCGCCTTTTGTTGATTTGCTCTTTGGACTTATGGCCTTGGCAAGAGCATAAGAAGTGCTTCAGCTTGATGAAGGCCTTGTCCTATCCCTAGTGTCATGCTTTTCCCCTCTTCACAACGAAACCAATTTGTTTAGTGTAACTATTATAAAAATTATATATCGCAGATCGGGAAATCCGGGATACTCTGTTTTCTTTGGCCCCCGGCAAAGCTCCCGGTCCGGACGGTTATAATGTTGATTTTTTCAAATCCTCATGGGAAATCATTGGGCCCTCTGTTCTCAAGGCAGTCGGGGATTTTTTTTTAGACTGGACTCATGCTTAAAGAGCTCAATGCTACCATCCTTACCCTAGTTCCGAAGACTCCTAATGCTTCGTTCTTATCCGACTTCCGGCCAATTGCATGCTGTAACACACTTTATAAGTGCATTTCCAAAATATTGGCGAGGCGTATTGCCCATGTTATTCCTTCCTTGATCGGCCCGTCCCAAACGGCGTTTGTTAAAGGTCGCAGAATCAGTGATAATATCATGATTGCTCAAGAATTGTTTGTGGACTTCCACCACGAGGCTTACCGGCCGAAATGCGCCATAAAAGTGGACTTCCAAAAGGCTTTTGACATGGTCGACTGGTCCTTCATTGAGAAGACTCTTAAGGCTTTCAACTTCCCAGTTTCTTTTATCAGGATGATTATGACCTGTATTTCGACTGCTAAATTCTCCATTTCTATAAATGGTGAACTTCACGGTTTCTTTCCTAATAGTAGAGGCTTACGACAAGGGGATCCGCTTTCGCCGTACCTCTTTGTCTTGGTTATGGAAGTCCTTTCCGGTATTCTTCAGTCAAAAACAAATTCTCCTGACTTTCATTGGTTCTGGCGCTGCAAGAAGACCCGCGTATCCCACCTCTTCTTTGCGGATGACGTTCTCCTTTTCTCTGAAGGCCACCTTAAGTCGGTTGGAATAATCAAAGACTCCCTTGATCTCTTTTCTAGTTGGTCTGGACTTCGTCCTAATTGTAGCAAAAGCAACTTATTCCTCTCGGGAGGGTCGGCGGCTCTACATGACCAATTGACCCAATGCCTTGGATTTCAATTGGGCTCTCTTCCATTTCGTTATCTAGGGGTCCCCATCATTTCTTCCAGGCTTCGTAAAGAGGATTGCAAGACCCTTATTGACTCTATTACAGCTAGGGCTCGATCCTGGACTCAACGCTTCCTCTCTTTCGCAGGACGTCTCCAGCTCATAAAGTCTGTCCTTCACTCCATCCAGGTGTATTGGTCGGCCATCTTCTCTCTCCCGAAATCTGTCTTGTATAGGATTGAGACCATATTGAGACAGTTTCTCTGGAAGGGTCCTGATCTTGGTACTGGGGGTGCAAAGGTAGACTGGAATCATGTTTGTCTTCCCAAGGAAGAAGGTGGCCTCGGCATTCGACGTCTTGTTGAATATAACAGAGCTATGATGCTAAAACACATATGGATCCTCTTCTCTGATAAGGAATCCATGTGGGTTAAATGGATTCATTCTACATTCTTAAAGTCAAATTTCTGGGTGGCTTCCAAGCCTACTTTCTGTTCTTGGACTTGGAAGAAGATTCTTGACTTGCGTTCTTCAAGCCAATCACTTTTCCAGTGAAAGATAGGTCATGGCCACACTATCTCCTTTTGGTTTGACTGGTGGCACTGCAGGGGGCCTCTCTACCTCACCTTTTCAGATATGGACATATACCAATCACGGATACCGAGGGATACTTCACTTCGGGAGTTCTTTGATTGCACTTGGCAACCCTCATCCTTTCTGGACTCCTTTATGAGTTGGACTGAGCCGCCTCCTATCTTTGTGGACGTGACTCCCGATAAAATGTTATGGTCTCCACTTTCTTCTGATTCCTTTTCAGTTGCCTCAGCTTGGAATCATATAAGAAGTAAAGGTCACCTAGTCCCATGGCACTCTTTCGTATGGGACCAACATATTGCACCACGTCATGCCTTCCTCATGTGGATTATCTCCCGCAACCGGCTGCCCACTCAGACTCTCCTCCTTCAGAACCGTAGGATTGACACTGCTCTTTGTGCTTTCTGCGGCATCACACCGGATTCAGTCAGCCACCTCTTTTTTGAATGCCCTTCCACTCGTAGGTTAGTCTTTTTCTGGGCTACCAATTGTAACCTCCCCTGGCGCAATCGTTCATGGCAAGACAATATCTTATGGGTCAAGAGAGCTTGCAGTGGTCATTCCTTCACGGATTGTCTTTCCCGGTTCTCCTTCGGAGCTTTAGTTCATATTATTTGGACTGAAAGGAACAACGCTATATTCAGGAACAAGTCCATCTACCTCCCGGGTATGCGCAAACATCTCATTAAGGCTGTCTTAGACAAAGCCATCTCTATGGGTAGAGTCCAAGACACTCCTAGGAACCGTATTGTCCAAAGCAAGTGGGGCCTTCCATCTACCATCTTTTTATATGGTTAGGTCTTGGTTGTATTGTAGTCTTTTTACCTTCTTGGCCTTTCGGCCGCTTGTATAGTTCTTGCAAGACCTTCCTTTGCCTCTCTTGGACTTCTCTACGTCCATTCAGGCTTAGGTTTTGGTCGGTGCTTTAGTTTGTATTTGGTGTTATGAGAAGTTTATATATACTCTTACCTTTACCAAAAAAAAAAAAATTATATATCGCAATCGAACTCCATCCCCACCCTCGACAACTGAGAGTCGGACTCGAGCTCCTCTCCATCTATACTAGCACCAAAAATAGATTGCATTTCATCTTTGTGGCCAATCGCCTGCAGCAATGTTGTGCAAGACACTCCCTGACTAGATTTGTGATTGATTACGATATGTTCCTGTTGATTCCAGGACAAGATCGAATTGGATATGCATGAAAAGAACAAAATGGAGTTTCAATAGAAGCAAACAGACGTGTGGTAAATTAGGAGCGTAAAATATATGGATGATTAGGAATGTAAACCAGACAGGGAGTACAAAAGAATTTGGCTTCCTCCGCATCATCCTAGTCTATACAATGAATGATTTAGTGGTTAAGAAATGGACATGTCCGTGTAGATTAGATACAACATACATATCTCACTTTTGCAAAACAACTGGGGGCCAACAATCCCAGCAAGAAAGAAATTATAATGATATTGTCTATACATTTTTTTGCCTCGACTTGTTGGCAATGGGATCGTGGAAAACTTTAGGACATAGAGTTTACTTAACCAAATTGAGAAACAAACCTTTGCAATATTATGGGAGAAGAGTAAATGCTAAATATCTCTAAGATTGGTGACTGTTGATTACCTGTTTCCTGAAGGGATCAGCTCATATTTCCCATGGTTGAAAGAGTGACTGCTGCCTGGCTTGGCGTCCCCAGCTCTGTGGTTGCGACGGTGGATGCCGGAGACCACAGAGACGGAGAGGTCGTTGGGTCCATGTTCAAGAGTCACCAGTCACCTCATCCAAATCGTCGTCGGCCTGATTCCAATCATCAGCGCCTTGGTGCTGGTCAGAGATTTAATTGGATAAGTAGATGTCATTATTGCTCCAAATTTTAAGACAAAATCTCCATGGCCTCCATAACATCGGCCTTGTCGAGTAAGTAGACGCCGTTGCCGTGGCCAAATCTGAGCTCTGAGCCGCAGCTGCACAAGAATCAGGATTTGTTAGTTCGGTGTACACTCCTTCCACGACTTCGCCTTGGTGATAGAAGTCCAACGGATCCATTTCTTGGAGACAGAGGCTTATTGACTTGACCGCGGGCTTCATTAAATAGAAAGGATAACGTTTAAACTTACGGGATTGGAAGCCAAATCGGTAAAGTCTGGAGCTTGAGTCCAACCCGGGGTGCCAAGAGTGGGGATAGAGTTCTCGTCAGAGGAGGCAGTATATGATTTTATAACAACTATGCTAAACAAACCGGTTTCAATGTGAGAAGGGAAATATCATAATACTCGAGATCGAACAAGGCCATCATCAAGGCAAAGAACTTCTTATGCTCTTACCAAGCCTCAAGTCCAAAGAGCAGATTGACGAGCCTATGCGGTACAAAAAACGGGACATGAGAACAGATTGTGACGCTAAGATCAAGTGCATGGTAAATGATGGAACGTGAAGATCTCAAAGGTCATTCTCGAGCATAATCACAGTCTCAAGGGATGTTTCGTTGGTGCCCATGGGAAAGCGGAAGATTCGCGTGCGACGACAGCTCTTTCAACGAGCAAGATTGTGGACGAGTTAGGACAGTTGGAGAGCATGCTCTTGTTTCCTATGTGCAATGCGGTGACGTCTCACGAGGCACACGGAAGAATCACCCAATGCCTGAGCCTGAGGATACTCAAGACTTAATTAATCACCTCAAGAATATGTTGATCGAAGATCCTTCCTCTTTTTACGCGGCACAAGTAGATGTAGCACACGGCATGATGAATTTTTTTTGGAGGGACAATGGGTCCAAGGTAGATTACGTGCGTTCCGTGGATGTTATAGTTCTGGACTCAAGAACTAGGATTATGACTTTAACGACTCGAGACCCCACCTTAGCACGATATGTGCTTGGCTTGGGCTGTCACAATCACATGATCGGTGCAGCATTTTGGGTACTTAATCATCACCAGCAGTGCATATTCGGACACACTTTCCTGATTGATCAAACCGTGGGTTGATTCAATTGGTTGCCCTTGAGTTCCCTTGAAGCCATGAGCTGGTAGAAACGGCAAAGGATCATTATTGAAGTCATGTACTCAGGTCCCTGTCATGTGTTAGATATGTCTCGTAAACTTCTTCTCTGGCATTGTAAGACTCCATTCCTGAAAAACAGGCTGAGTTCGTTCTTATCATGCATTCTTCCTCATTGCGCCAACTCTGGTTCTTCCATCTGCGAAATGTGCTCTTCACCTTCACTTCTTGCTGAGCTAAAATCAGTCACTCTAGCACCTAGGCTGAGTTCGTTCTTATCACGCATTCTTACTCACTGCGCCAACTTCGGTTCTTTCATTTGCAAGATGTGCTCTTCCCCTTCACTTCTTGGTGAGCTCAAATCATTCACTCAAGCACCTAGGAAGATCCTCAATACGAACAAGCTATGCAAACGATCATTACTGAAGTGATTACTGAATTTTTTGACGGTATGGCAATGATAGAAGAGTCCACAGGGACGTGAGTACCAAAATGATCATTAAGAGCCAAATCAGCAAATTCCATCATTGCCATACTTCAAAAACTCGACAAGCATTCACAACATTGCCCAACTTAGCATACATATTGACCAGGGACATGAGTACCAAAACACTGTCACCCATCTCAAAGCACAGTACAAACCCGTGAACCAATTTGCCTAGATCTAAATTTCCAACTCCCTTGCAGGCTTGAATTATGCTTGCCATTGTCACAGGAGTAGGCCTAAGACCATATTTACACATATTGAAGAATAGAACAAAAGCGTCATTAAGCTGTCTTGCCTGCACGTATCCGCCAATCATTGAATTTCAACGGACAACATCTCTCTCGGGGACACAATAAAAAATCGGTCTTGCTTCTTTTACCTTCTCAAACTTCATCAGAAAATTTATCATGGAACTAGGGGTGATCGGTTTTAGAGTGGATTGATTCTAAATCTGAAATCTGAAACCGACCCTTTTATAATCAGTTCATAATTTTTAGAACCTAGAACCTACCATATCTGCCCTGGATCTTGTTTTAGAACCTACCCTATTTTTTTGGTCCGATTTCAAGGTCTATTCAAGAACCTGTTTTTTTTCCCTTTTTTTGGTTTCATTTTTTCCAAGTAGCATATAGGAAAACTTATAACTAAAATAAAAGGTTATAAGTTTGATTGTGCAAACGATCTTAAGTATTCATACAAAAGCATATTATCTTAATCCCAATAATTTAATGAACGCGATAAAACAGCATAGGTTTTAGTTGGATATGTAGTTTCTTCGTTACAGAACAAAAATTTTACAGAAAAGGAAATTGCTCCATATAATGCTTACAAGCCCTTGAGTTAGACTATCCGCAAATAATGATCACCTCCCTCGTCTTTCTTGCTATAATGCTTTAAATTCTGACCATATAAAATTGCAAGTGAACCTCCATATAAAACCGGTTTTAAAACCGGTCCAAGTGGGTTTTCACTTGGAAACAAAAAATTGGACCGGTTCTAATCGGTTCCCAAAAAATGGAACCGGTTCCTGGACCGATTCAAACGGGAACCGGTTCCTGAACTTGTTTTTCAGGTGGGCCGGTCCAATTTCCGGGTAAACCCGGTCGGTTGCACACCCTTACATGAAACTCGTGAGAAAGTGATTTTTCTGAATTCCCTTGTTAAGGGCAATGGTTGTTATATCCATGCTCCTTTCATAATCAGACACCATCGAGCAAGCCTTCAATGCGAAATTGCAAACTCGGCCATGGACGAGCATAATACTTAACAGTTTGAGCTTTCTTATTCTGTGTGTAATGCAATAATCAGACTCTATTTCTTCACAGGAAAAGACTGACTCACTTGCCCGTCTTATGTCTTAAAGGTATGGTTTTAATTGACGCCGAGGAGCTGTCCAACTTTGACGCCGTGTTCTCCGGCGTCGGTCCCTCTTGCTCAAAAAAACCATCTCGTCATCCCCTCCCTCTAAGCCCGACCTCCGCGTCTCCCCCATCGTCGCCTCGGCGGAGTTCCTGGCGCCGACCGAGCCGACCAGATCTGGCCGAACGACGCTGTCGACGGCCATGGACGAGCATCGGCGTCGCTTGCGAGCCCCTCGTCCAGATCTGGCCTCGCCCATCTCAGTCTTCAAACGCCGACCAGATCTGGCCGGACGATGATGACGACAGCCATAGACGAGTGTCGGCGTCGTTCACGAGCCAGTGAGTGAAGAAAACAGGCGAGGACGAGTGGCTGGCTGGTGATGCTGCTATCCACGGCCGCGATCCATCGTCATCCATGGCCTCAAACTGATGGCTTCTCTTCGGAGAGAGTAAATGCTACACCCTTCATTTTCCAAACCCTCCGTCTCGCTCGGAAGATAGTTTCTTTTTCTTTTACGTTCTCATCCCGTTCTCTTTCACTCGGAGATGCTCCCCTCCAGTCATTTTTTTATCTCGTCTGCGAGAGTTCTCGGAGGACATTGGTGGAGTGAAGTCCGTCCATGCTCAGATCGTTTGTCAATGACTTTTACAATGAACAACGTTTGGCTATGGAAGTTGTCAGGGTTTATCGTGGTTTGGGTTGCCTTGAATAAGCACGCAAGGTGCTTGATCAAATTCCGCACCCGGAAGTGTCTCTATGCGCTACTTTGCTTGTTCGGTATCTGAGATATGAGCTGTAAGATGAGGCCCTTGCACTTTTCGAATTTTGTTGTGAGTTTGATGGTGAACTTTCTGATGAAGTTTGGGAAGGTAAAAGAAGCAAGAATGGTTTTCGATGGTGTCCCGAGAGAGATGTTGCCAGTTGGAATTCAATGATTGGCGGGTATGTGCAGGCAAGATGGTTTCTGGATGTTTTCTTTTTATTCTTCGAGATGTGTAAATATGGTCTTAGGCCTACTCCTGTGACAATGGCAATCATAATTCAAGCCTGCAAGGGAGTTGGGAATTTAGATCTAGACAAACCGGTTCATGGGTTTGTACTGTGCTTGCAGATGGGTGATGATGTTTTGGTTCTCACATCCCTGGTCAATATGTTTGCTAAGTTGGGTGATGTTGTGAATGCTCATCGAGTTTTCGGCAGTATGACAATGAGAAATTTGGTGTCTGGGAATGCCATGATCTTTGGATATGTCCGAAATGGTTTTGTGCATGGACCTTTTGAATTTTTCTCTCAATTACTTAAATATCACGGCAGGTTTGATTTAAAGACCGTGGTCTGCCTTCTCCATGGCTGTGCTTTAACAGCAAACCTGGAAAGTGGAAAGTTGTGCCCCGGTTTTATTTATAGAGCTGATCTTAATTTGGATGTTATTTTGTTCACTGCACTTGTGGACTTGTACTCAAAATGCGATGCCCTGAGTCTGGCCTTGTCTGTCTTTAGCAGAACCCCTAACAGGAACGTGATAACATGGACAGCAATGCTTGTTGGGTTAGCGCAGAATGGGCTTTGCCGAGGAAGCCTTGAGATTTTTTTCTGATATGCAACAGGAGGGAGTTGCCGCCAATTCCATTACTCTGGTTAGCTTAGTCCATTGCTGTGCCCACTTGGGATCTTTAAAGAAGGGGAAGAGCATCCATACTCACCTATTACTTGATGGCTATGCTTTGAGTGTTGTGAACGTTACGGCACTTATTGATATGTATGCCGAATGGGGCAAGGTTGAATATGCAGATAGAGCAATTCATTATTACACCATGAGTGAAAAAGACGTCATATTATGGGATTCCTTAATAGGTAGTTGTGGTATGCATGGTTTTGGGGATCGAGCTCTTGCTTCCAACAAATGAAAGAGGAAGGAGTCTCGCCTAATGAAAGCACTTCTGTTTCCTTTCTAACTGCTTGCAATCACCCAGGCCTGCGGAAGAGGGAGTTGCACTATTTTGCAAAATGTATGTCGGGTAGGCTGTCGTGAAGTAGCAGAGGCTTTGGTTGAAGAAATGCTGTTTAAATCAAGCAGTGCTTCTCTCGAAGCTCTGCTAAATGGATGTCGGACTCACAGGAACATCAATTTAGGTGTAAAGACTGCAGACAAATTGCTTGGTCTTGGTGTTGCCAATCCAGGTGTTTACGTAGTGCTTTCAAATATATATGCTGTAGCAAGACCATGGGGTAAGGTAGATTATGTTAGACGACCTATGAGGCAATGTGGGTTGAAAAGAACCCCTGGATTCAGTTTGATAAGAATTGGAAACCGGTTGCACCCAGTTTGGCTGGAGACCGTTCACAGCCAAAGCAGTTGGTGATAGATGGGGTCGTGGACAGTTTAAAAACAGAAGTTGAGGCTTCTGGTCATGTTCCTGATACTAGTTGTATTATTCGAGATGTAGATAAGTCAATGAAGGTTAAGTTGGAGATAATAGTGACTTAGTTTGGCTTAGTAGCATCTGTCCCCTTTGTGGACATCCCCTCTTTTTTTTTTGGTCGAAAGATGTCCCCTCTTCTATGAGCACTAAATCATGACCTGTCTTTGCTTGCTTACTCAAGTCACAGAATTAACAAGAAGATAATAGTTTTATCGAGAATCATTGGAACTTTGAGATGGTCTTCGCGTTCTGGAGACTGACATTACAGGACACCACATGTTATAAAAAAAATCAATGCCAAGCTTCGTGCCGGTGAAGCTCGAACTTGTGCGGACGTATAGGTCGCGCTCGGTCTGTGAAATTGTTATACCTTCCGATTTCAATAAAAATGTGAACAGGTTTCTGTTCTTCTTTGAACATGCTTTTGGTTTGTGAATGTAAAAATTTCAATTTGACAAGGAACTTTTTAAACGTTATTCTCTTCTGGCCAAAATCATTTCGTAATTTGATTGTGCTGTTTCAAAGTTAAGAAGTGTGTTAAACTGTGTTCTCATTCGAAATGAAAATTTGAAAGTAAACTGTCAATTCTAGAAATTGGAAACGTCCTTGTTTTTTTATTGGTTAATACCACGAAACCTATAAATTTGTACACTTATGGCAAATCTATTCCAAACTAATTTTTGAGCCACCAAAATCTCTCAAAATGTTACACCCGAGACAAATTTATCCCAAACTGATATGGATTTCCATGTCAACTTGACATATCAATTGAGTTATTATCACGTGTCATCCAAGTAAACTTCTTCATTGTAAAATTTGATGGAAGTTAATGAAAGGTAAATACTTCACGAGTTACCATTTTGGGGTTTTTGATGACCAAAAAATAAGTTTAAAATAAATTTGTCACAAGTATACTAATTTGAGGTTTTTCACAATATTAAGTCATTTTTTTTTACCAAATACAACAGTGATATTTTCGTTTTCGAAATGACGACGAAAATAGAAAAATTGAAAATAAAACATTTGGAATAATAACCTCGACTTGTTTTCTCGTACCGAACATTGTTTGGCAAACAAGGTTGAAAATTCCTCGTGATAGGATAAGCGCAGAATGCATTTATGAGGAGACTATTAACGTTACGAATAATGCTAGATATGTTAGTATTGATCTACAAATTTGATTTGTAAACTAATATAAGAAGCTGCGAGTTTGTATTTAATTAAGTAGGTCATAATTGATATTCAACAAGCGTTTGACACATCGAATTTATTAACGTGCACACTAAATTACAGCAGAGACGGGCATCCCCTATCCGAGACCTAAATGACTCGGCGGCATGACCCTCAGGCCCACAGTCAAAATGTTACAATTTCAAATGGACAATACAGATGGTCTCAGATCGTGTTAAACTACATAGAGTAGGCAACCACCGTGCGGCCAACCACGCCTGGGTACAACATTCAATGTGTCCTTGCCGAGTTTAGACCGGGAGGTCGTTTTCTTGGTGAACAGACAACGCGCCAGGCACAGGCACGTTTCCACTTGCTGTCCCGGTCTCGGATGATGCACTGCGCTTGCATTTAAGAAGCATAGAGCACAACAGTGCCCCAACTCCCATGGAGAGAAAGATGTATACTACAGAGGAATACGTAGTCCATGAGCTAGGCAGAAGCAGAGTAACCAGAGACACCAACCACAACGATCCAAGCAACAGCTCTGCGTGCTCGATCGCTTGGCCATAGACACCGGGGAGAGATGAATCAGTAAGGTACACATTCTTGAGAAGATGGGTGAGGCAACTCACGAGCAAGCAGGCAATGCCGAAGCCCATGGTCATGGGGTGCGTGCTATACGGAGAAACGCCGTCCCTGCCATACTTCAACTGAACTAAGCTTAGGAAAATCGGCGTGAAACAGAGAATGAAGGGGTTGATTTTGTCCGAAATAGGACCGCGCACTTCTGAGTCCAATGATCTCAGAGTGCTTGCCATTCAAGACGGGAATATGGAGTATTTAGATTCAGTGAATTTAGGTGTATAAGTGAAGTGAGGGAGACGAAACAAACACAAACTCGAAGAGGGAAGAGAGACGCGTGTTTTGTGCAACATAAGTCCAAGGACATATTTATAGGGGTCCACCATTGATGGAGCATTGAGTTCGGGACTGACTCTTAGAAAAATAGTTGGATGATCTAAGTTCGAGCAGAGCAATAAGATGGGCTGTGACACTGAGGAGTGTAACAATTGAGGTGGTCCGACGAGGAAGATGCATCAACTACGCCTATCGGTGAACTCCTGCAAGATAGGTGGTCTTTCCAAAATAGGGGAGGATGGTCTGTCCAAGATAGGGAAGGATGCATATCACTTTGTTTTCCTTACTTTAATCCAAATATCAAAATCATGCCGTTCCTCATTATATCGTGTACGGTCCAAGTATTGCGTATGGCGACATTACATTGTTTACCACATCATGTTTTGTCATGCATACTCCAAATACAGATGTCGTTCATCACTATATCATGTACGCGCTCGTCTTGTCAATTGCAATACTCCTGCACAATCGGGTCATATCATTATGTGCTATAAAATCCGTCGTCTTGTGCTATAGGTGGTCATGAGTCATGCATACTCATCGATTATTCTTGCCTAATTATTAAATCATCTTCACTGTCACTATGCAATGTTATATTGTTTTCTATGTATGTCATCTTAGATATGTTGCTCCCACGTGTTCGTGTATATTTATCTTCATCGTCCCATTCATCATGCTTAAAAGTCATCTTATGCATCATTGTCATCTACCATTCATTAATCATGAATAGAATATCATATCGATGCCCTTGTCAGGTAATACATTCAACATATGTATCATGGGCACATGCAGAGCACCATTTTTTAAATAAACACATAAATAAATAACATGTTCGCACACACTATACCTAGGGTTTGGTCGTTAACCGCGTGTTTGATGCAATTACTTTCGTCTGAGCCCGATTAACGATATTTTGTATTTTAAATGCTCAAAGAAATTACATATGTATATGATAGAAAGCATGTTAAGAATTTCAACCTAGGAATATGAATTATGTATCTAAAGGGTGTCGGGGGTACTAAATTGCCACACGCGGCTAAAGTACGAATCCTTCCCCATACGTAATTGAATCTTTAGACTCTAATTTCACCGCATTTAGACCAATTGACCACTCACACGTAGGGCTTTCTTTCAGGTTTCTAATTAAGCCGGTAACTTGCCCCGTACTTAGGATTAAGGAATGTTCTAGCTATTTTAGGTGCGACAGCTTGGCGACCTACGGAAGTTGACTAAGGATTCTCCAGAGGCGCTACAGACCATTTTAGCCATTGTCTATGTTTATCCCGTTGAAGGGATGTCACTAAGCGCTATCCGATCCCTCGCTATCCTTGCTCGGTAATTTGAGCTGCCATTTCTCTATTTCACATTCCTAAAACGTCAAAGATGCACCTACCTCTGCCCTCTGGTGGTCTCAACTAGACGTTGATGTTCAGATGAGGAGTGAGGAGTGAAGATCATCGAGAAGGGATTGATGGAGCAAAATAATGCCTCATCCAAGAGAGACCACCTACCTCCTCTCGGCTTCCCTCAAGTCCACCTCTCACTTAAAACATCGCCCAATTATGTAATCTCTTTGTCATTTAGTTCATACAAAAAAAAAAGCAATTGAAGGGCGCTGCACGGGGATTATGTCTCCCGCGAAAGTTTGACAATGTAATATTTTTGTCAAATTCTAGATGAATATTGCAATTCGGTTGACAAGTCAAAACTTCCTTTCTGTCAAGCGAAATATGTTCTATTGATTAGATTCTAGATGCGAAAGTACAGTGTCTTTGTCATGACGAAGACCGTGACATTACCAACCCTAAGACCAAACCCCCATAAAAAAAATAAAGAATAAAACAAAGCTTTTCCACGGCAATGACAAAACTACTTTGCTTCGATAGTTATCGCCAACAGTTTCACATGGTGCACTGACGTGGACAATTTGTGAATTGCCATGTCAGCAATTTTCGGAGATAATTAATCGAAAGGATTACATTATAATTTGACACAAAGATTTTAGCACTACATTGGTAATATGAAAATGTTTAGGACATAATTGATATACATATAATAAATTTATGACGAATTTGGACAGGAAACTCATCAGGGGAATATTCGGTAAAACAGGGCTATTCCAAGCTACGAGTTGTGTCAACCAAGCTAAATACAGATCTAGCGTCATCCTCTTATCAGTAGCCCCGCTCACCATGGACAAATATATGGAAACTACAAAACGAGCCAAAAATCCGTTTCTTCCTGTGGTGTATGTGTCACAATGCTTTGCCTACTTCAGAGAATTTATACAAAAGAAAGGCCTTACCCAATCCTTTATGCCCAATTTGTTGGGAAAACCCAGAAACAACAGAACACTTATTCGCCCATTGTAGCTGGACAAACAACATTTGGTCAAATCCGAGGCTTCGAGTGGATGTATCACCAGCAAATTTATCAAGAATGGATAAATGGTTTGATGAATCCCTTACCAACATCACAGAACAGTCTGGCCGTGAGGTGCTTGCAGGAATTCTCTAGCAAATCCGGAAGGCAAGGAACGCCTGTGTTTTCCAGCATATCAGCCCAAGATCGAGAGCAATAGTTGATGAAGCAATTAGTCTAAACGGTAGCTATAGGGAGTAAAACTTACCTGTGTCGTGGAGCTGGCGAGCGAAATCCAAAACAGCGCGATGGATGTGCCCAGAACAAGGAAGCTGGAAATTTAAAGTAGATGGGTCATGGATCGAAGGGGAAATAGAGGGATTGGTGGCTGGGGTATGTAGGGATCACAGAGGTTTATGTATTGTGGGGTTTGCTAGAGCTGCGCCTGCTTCCTCCTCACTGGAAATTGAAGCTGCAGCAGTGAAGGAAGCACTGCGCTGTCTGGGAGAAGAGGCAGCGATGAAGAACAATCCGATTTTGAAATTCTGCGTACAGTCAGATAACGTAGCAGCAGTAAAATATACCCTTGACCCAACTTTGAGCCCATGGGCTTTGAGGAATCTGTTTGAAGAATGTAACAAGTTACTCTCCCAATTAAAGAGGGTTTCTCTAGTCTACTGTCAGCGTGAGTCCAATCAAACAGCAGATTGGATTGCCAAAAATCATCGAAAAGGGATGCTTCCATCCAACTGGATGTCTAGACCGCCCCAAGCCCTTTGGGATTTATTTTGTATTGACACTAGTCATCTTCACTCTTGTAATCCGTTGTTTAATGTATGAATGGAAATCTGCATTTCAACCAAAAAAAAAATTGGTAATTTTTCTTAAGTGATCATCCCAAGTTGAGACGGTGACGGAGCCTCATAACATGGCATGAACATTGTTAAACATTTAATGACGATTATACACTGTTAGAAATTTGACTTGGCTCTTCCTCTCTCTCTCCTCCACTGCCATGGTTGATCTCGACGAAGTTCAAGCAACCATGCCTTCAAGCTTGACGAAGTTCTATTCGTCCTAACCGAACTCAACAAAGCTTGAGCAGCCATAGCTACAGGCGAAAAGAAGATCCAACCGCCGCGGCCATGAGCTTGATGAAGCTTGAGTTGCCATGGTTGAGCTGGATGAAACTTAAATGGCCATGGCCGCTTGAGCTTCGTCATGACCAAGCTCAAGCTGCCACGGCTGCGAGCTAAAAGAAGCTCGAGCGACCATGGACTCAAGCTTGAGAAGCTTCGGCCACCATGCCTAAGCTCGACCAAACTCAAGCAACTATAGTCACGAGTTTGAAGAAGCCCCAGCTGTTGTGGCTATGAGCTCGACAAATATCGAGCCTCCATGATCGAGCTGAGCAGGGCTAGAGTGGCCATGGCCGAACTTAAAAACCATGGCCTCTCAAAGTCGAGCTCAAAGAACCTCAAGCGGCTATGATCATGAGTTCAAAGAAGCTCTTGCCACCATGTCCACGAGCTCAATGAAGTTCAGGTAGCTACAACTGCGAGCTTGAAAAATCTCCAACTACCATGACTGAAGCTTCAAATCTCTCTCTCTCTCTCTCTCTCTCTCTCTCTCTCTCTCTCTCTCTCTCTCTGTGACATCTCTAGATTAACTAACTCGAAGTATTGTTTGCTTTGGCCCATCCTATACCGAGCCACGCGCTTTTGACCTTTGGTGTACAATTAGGCACTTTCCTAGAAGGTAACCCATCTTGGTAGTACTCTAGCTTAAGCACGCTTAACTTCGGAATTCCAAAGTAAAATTTTCCGTTACGTTAAAATGTACCTCCATGAGTTAATTCCAGTTTTCACACACACACACACACACACACACACACACACACACACACACACACACACACATATATATATATATATATATCCCAGGCATGCTCTTCCCTTGCTTGGTGTGTAATTTGGTTCTTTCCCACGCCTCCGCATGCCATCCTAGAAGCTTGCCGGAGCCGAAGCCAGAGTCGCTCCTTGTCCAAGCTTTCTAGCCTCGGCAACCACTCCTTGCCATCATCGGATTGGGCTATTACAGGCTCACCAACTTTCGCGTGGTGCATCCTTGAACCATACACCTATTGGAGAAGGTCCCCCTCTAATTCACTCGGGGTATTGCCCGTTTTGCCCCATCCTATACCGAGCCTCGTGGTTTTGTCCTTTGCATATAGGCCGGTAATTTTACAAGAGGTCACCAATCTTAGTAGTATTCTAGCCTAAGCAAGCTATGCTTTGGACATATTGTGACATCTCTTGATCAACTCACTTGATATATTATCTGTTTTGACCCGTCCCATACCGAGCTTCATGATTTTGTCCTTTGACCCCATCAGTCAAGCTAAACAACCTCCTCATTTCCTTTTTTCTTTTTTGGATGGACTTTAGATTTGATACATAATTCTTGCACTCTTCCTAACTGGAATTGTAGGCACATTGTTTTTTTTTTCCCATTGTCTTATCTTTTGCAGCAGCCATTCTTTTGCTTGGAGATTCATGTCTTCGGGTGTTTAAGTTAGAGGAACTTCCAATCAAACACAAGAAATTGAATAAGCAATTTCTGATTTTGTCGGTAAGTGGACACCAAACAACAAATGTACCTCACGTAACACAACAAATCACTCACATTTAATCTCTGTCGACCAAGATTCATTGTACAAGTCCTAATTTTTCCCTCCATGCTATTGCCTTTTTCCTATGCCTTTAGTCTCTATCTAGTGAAAGAGGATGACACTGAGTGAGCGAGAGCTCACTTGACAAAGAAAGAGTGAGCGTGAGTAAAGGAGAATAAAAAGCGCACAAGTGAGAGAAGACGAAGCCCTAATTTTTTAAAGAGAGAGCTCACTTCAATTTGTTTATTCTTGCGATTATGTGGGTCTGCGAGTTTCAAAGAGGGAGCGTTGAGAGAGAGAGAGAGAGAGAGACAGAGAGACAAAGAGACAGAGAGGACCTTTATTTATACTCTTGCCATGTTGATGCTGGATAAAAAATTTCCGCGTTGGACTTAAATTTATTTTTAAGGGATAATGACATAAATAGTTTCTGAACTTTTGCTCAATGTATAATATGATCCCTGAACTTTAAATTTGTTCAATATGGTCACTGAACTTTACCCAAATGTACAATGTGATTCATAAATTTTAAATTTATTCAATATAGTCCATGAACTTTTGGTAACTGTTCAATTTAGCCTATGAATTATATGAAAATGTTTAAAGTTGTCATTTAATTAATTCAAGTTTAGGGACAATATTGAAGATTTTCATATAGTCCAAGGACTAAATAAACTTGTACCAAAAGTCTAGAATCATATTGAACAAATTAAAATTTTAGGGATAACGTTACACATTGGGCCAAAGTTTATGGACCATTTGTGTCATTTTCCCAATTTTTAAAATATCCACGTCAGAATGAAAAATTAAGTAAAAAATCCATGTAGGATGATTTGCCGAAAACGGCATTCAAATGAACGATTTTACACCAATGTGGTATTTAAGTAAGCGAAAAAATAAGTTATGGCACTCAAGTGAGCGCCGTATGAAAGTTATAGTATTCATAGTATTTTTATCCCTAGCTTTGTCCATGTATCTTTTTCTGTTTTTTCTACTTTTTCAGTATAAACAGAGATTAGTGCCATGAATACTTTGGAAAGTACAGTAAAACGGTTCTTCCAATGATTCATAAAGGGTAATGCCTCCTCATGCACATTTCTTGAGGGCTTAGTAGTGGTACTAGTCCATCACTTTTACAATTGAAACTTATACAAAAACATAGTAATGTGTCGATCCTGATTGATATAAGGATATGTATATAATTTAAGCTCTGAAAGACCCTCGCCCGCCTCCTATTCATTTGTTGGTGACGACCCATGGGATTTTTTAGAATTAATTAACTAACAAATCCATTGCTCATGTGATTCGCGGCCTCCCTCTTGCCCTAATGGGGATGAATCAAATCAAGTCACTTTAAGATCGATTCGGGGTTGCAAGGAAGCCAAATTCAATCGAATACATAATAAATCTTACCATTTTGGATTATCACCTTCTTTTTTACCTTTGGGGAGCAGGCAATACGTAACGATTAAATTTATCTTTAGCTATAGGGTATGCCCTAGACACAACTCAACACCAACTCATACATCTAAATTAGAATTAGCTGAGGAATGAAGAGGTCCAATTCTTCTACTGATTTCTATCTTCTTTGGCTCAATTTTTTTGGCAGAATAATGGGAAATATTTTTCTAAAATTGATCGCTTATATTGCTTATAAAAATTGAATGGAAGAAAAATATTTTCATTGTTCATGAGAATGTTTAGACATAAATTAATGTAGGTAATGAAAACATTTTTCATTTTCCATGTCCGGTTCATGCTTGAATGTCGCCATAATTATGATCATCATCACAACGCCAACTCCAGCTACACCTCTAGCCGCTCTACAAGGGTTCTTAGACTAAACCTTCTTTACCACAAACAAAGCAAACCAATCAATTATAGTAACTGTTGGCTCTATGAGCTCCATCTCCCTACACGCATCGTTTGTGTTGATTACTGCGCAAGTACCCACTTCCTTAGGAGTTTCTGGTTGTAACTCTACCTTGAGCTAAACACCGTCCAGACTCACATAAATACTACCATAATCACCCTTATCTAAAATTATTGGAGATTTACCTAATGTAACTTCTCTACTGATGATAGGTAAATATACATTCGGGTACCATAACGGATAGCCCTGCTCATCTTGCGTATAGCCTAAGAATAGACACTTTCTTGTTCTCTCATCGATCTTACCATCACTCAACAACAAAACACAGACAACCAAGTATTCTAAGAACTGAATAATTAGTAATATTACCTGACCACACTTCATTTAGAGTCTGACATCGAATCGCAACCAGTAAGGATTTATTCACCAGGTAGCTCGCCATACTAAGCGTATCCACTAGGAATTTTGTCTAGATAGCATCTTATGAGCCATCTTTAGTAAGATTCTACTCATCAACTCTACAACCTATAGTGGTTCACCAGCACTTGTGCGCTGTTCACTATACCTTTCTCCATGCATAACTCATTTAATAGTAACAAGCAGAATTCTATGTCACTGTTAGTTCATACATGCTTGATTGTCTTATTGTTTCCAAGTCAATCAAAGCTCTCAGCTACCTAATTATGACAACAGCATCAAACTCGTGCCTCAACACAAACACTGAGGTCCTCCTTGAGCAATCGTTCACAACTATTAGCTTAAATCTGACACTCTTCTTCGAATGAAATCGCGACAACCTGCTAATACCCAAGTGAATCAACTCCATAATCTCTATGGTCTCCCTAATAGTCGCACGCAGTCCACTTTTCGTTGTTTGGTCGAGTTATAGCACGTGCATACATTCAATTTCTCAGCCACACGATCACACAATAGATTCCTTTCTCAAAATGTTCAAACTTCGCTTGCAAATGTGCCCTAAACGCATATTCTACAATTTAAACTCTCGAATATATGCATTTAATGTCTTCATGGTGAAATGTATCACTGTTTCCCTTTGAAGCTCATATAGGTCATTGTACTCGATTCCTCTCATTATCAACAAAGCACCTCGAATGACCTTTAGAAATTTACTTTATAAAGAATACTGACACAAAGTTGAATTCATGGTACTCAAGGAAATTAGATTTTTCAATAATTTTGGAGCATGCATCATTCAAATCAATGTCCTTATGATACAATCATGCATTTAGATTCTAACACCACCAGCACCCATAATATTGCGTTTAGCGTTATTCTCCCACTACACTTCACCACTATCCGCACTGATAAGTAATAAACAAGTTCTTATTTAGTGTAACGCGAAGTGAACAACCATAATCCATAACACATCCATGAAAAGATGAATCCTCAATAACAAACAAAACATAATCAGCCTTATCCAATATACCAATAGTTATTGCATTAATATTTTCAAAAGACTCAACTCTAATTCCTTTACCCTTCTTATTCTAGCTTACAGCAGTCCATTGTAAGATGCCCCACTTGTCACAATTCCAACAAATAGCACTACGAGTACTAGATTGACTTCATCTATTCAGGTTCACATTGATCGAGCTAACACGAGTAGTTGTTCTTCCTCTACCTTCACCTACTAAAGCAGCAGCTCAAGTTCACCTGATTCTTTCCAAGGATGTCTTCACTAGGAATCAAATTGCAAACATCATCAAACATCAAGCTTCATGACCCATACTCCATGGATAGAATAGGACAGGATTCCATTATATATTAAGTGATATAATGAAAATTGCAATAACACTCGAGTCATTTAAACACTTTCAATATTATTCAACCTAGTTATGCCCAATAACTCGCAATGATAGACTTCACAATTTCTCACAAAATAATTTCTCGATCTCACAAAAAAATTCACAAATCTTACCATAAGATTTATTGGCTTGAATACCAAACGCTCCTCTTGGTACAGTTCACAAAGAAGACCCACTCAGAAAACCTTTTCAAATTAGGAAACCACTCAAAGTAGGAAATCTACTAAAATTAGGAAAACTACTTAGATTAGGCTTCCTTCACGTGCTCAAACTCGATACATATTTTCAACAAGTAATATGGTAAAATAAAAAAGACATAAAACAATATGCTAACTTACCAACTGCACAATAAATTAAATGCATCCTGTAACTTAAGAAAAGCATTACGATGATCAACTCATGTGGATAGCACGTGATCTTTACATATGGAGCAAGATAGTTTTACCATTTCCGTGAGAAATCTCACTCTCCTCGTTACGAGAAAGTTACTTCACTTTCCCATCTAGAATCCAATCAACAAGACACTTTCAGCTTGATTAAATAGAGCTCTTTTGACGTGTGAACGAGTTGCGATGTTTATTCAATATTTGACAAAAGATTACTTTATGGAACATTCATAGGAGACATGTGCCCCGTGCGTCGCCTCGATCAACTGTTTCTGTTTTAGTAGGTTTTACGAACTCAACGACAGGAGTACATCATTGGCTGATGTCGACCAAGTGAGAGGTGAACAAGAGGGAAGCCTAGAGGAGGTAGGTGGTCTCTCTTCTTCCATGCGGATGGCCTATTAGGTTAACTTGGATGGTCCCTTCTTTTTGCTTGATGAATCCCCCGTCGTTGATTTTCACTCCTCACTCCTCATCTTGGCATGGACGTCCATTTCAGACCACCTGTGAGCAAAGGTAGGTGCATCTATTAGGAATACGAAAGAGAGAAATGACAGCTCGGATATCAGAAGGATCGGATAAAAATTTGTTCTTTTCGGCTCTGAGTGACATCCATTAAACGGATAAGCATGGACAATTGATGAAATGCTC
This sequence comes from Syzygium syzygioides, assembly GCA_031216285.1. Lineage (NCBI taxonomy): Eukaryota > Viridiplantae > Streptophyta > Magnoliopsida > Myrtales > Myrtaceae > Syzygium > Syzygium syzygioides. The sequence continues at coordinate 27,157,337 of CM062243.1, read as the reverse complement.
TGTAGCACCTCCGGAATATCCTAACTCAAACTACCTTAGGTCGCCAAGCTGTCGCTCCTAACATTTCTCCGACATTCCTTAATCCTAAGTGCTAGAAGGAAGTCAGTTAGCTAATTCTTGGACCTTGTTGTCATGGTGGCCAGAGCTTCGTCAAGCTTGACCATGGTGGCTGAAGCTTCATCGAGCTCAGACCCGTAGCACTTGGAGCTTCTTCAAGCTCAGGACCGCGGCCGCTTGAGGTTTCGCATTGATGGAAATATTAGAATTTGTGGGGTTTTGTTTGGATTTGGTGGGGTTTAAGTGGATGAAGAAAAAAGAAATTATCCGAGTCGACAAGTTTTAAATGGCATAAAGCCGAGTTAGTAAATTTCTATCGGCATTTAACGCCACGTCAGTATATGTTGTCGCCAAATTGACTATTGACGACTGGTGACATATTTTAAAAAGTAAAGGAACGACTTTGAACAAAAAAATTAAAATAAAGAAAAGATTGATGATTTTAATTTTCGAATTAAAGTATAGAGAACGACGGTGGCATTCCCCCTAAAGAAAAGTAGAGTGATATGCATCGTGCCCCATTTTGAGCAGAGCACGTTCCCCTATTTTAGAAAGACCACCTACCTTGCATGATTTCTGGCTTATGCGTAGGTGTTGTTGCATTTTCCTAGTGCGGCCACCTCACTCATCTCTGGTTACTCTGCTTCTGCGCAGCTCGCGGACCTCCTCTTCCCATGGAGCATTTATCTTTCTCCGCATCGGAGTTGGCGTTGGGGGCACCGATGTGCGCTGTGCTCCACTAAGTGCAAACGCAGTACATCGTCATCCGAGACCAGGCCAGCGCGTGGAAATTTGCTCTTTGTCTAGCGCTTCGTCGGTTGATCAAGAAACCGACCTCCCGCAAAGGACGCATTCCGTGTTGGTGGCACGGCATTTGCTTTTTCTGTGCAGTCTAACACAGAGGGATAATTTCATTCACCGCACCACAGAGTCTGAAATCATCTGCACCGTGGATCCGAACTATTTGACTTTCGGGGCCAAGCCATTGCGGCCTCTGATAGGGGATGCTCGGTTGTGTTCTAAATTTGCGTGCACGTTAAGAAATTTGATTTATCAAACTCTCGTTGGATATCAGTCATGACCTACTTCATTAAACGTACGCTCGCGATTTGTTATATTAATCATCAAATGAAATTTATATGCCAGTATTAATTTAACGTAGCATTATTTATTACCTTAAGATAATCCCCCGTCCATCTTCTCTCTCTCCTTAAGATAAGAGGAGGGAGAGTGTTAGATTTTTTTTCTTTTTTTGAGAAATATTTGAAATTTGTAAAAAAGAGAAGGTGGGATAAGGAACAAGTTGTTCCCTTCTCCTGTTCACGGCTCTTACCCATATTTTCCGATTTTAGATGCCATTAACGCTTATATTATTTCCGGTTTTAGGTGCCAAAATTCGAAACAAACTACTTACCGACCAACAACAAGTCGCTAGCTTAGACGATTGGAGCGTTTACTATTTTTCTTATAATTTTGTTTATATTTTTTATGTTTTGTTTTTAAACAATCTAGCTATATGATTGCAGACCACCTAGACTTATTTTGGATTAATCTTCACTTTGTACCTTCTACTTTTCAATTAATCTAAAATTTTGGGGGAATGCATCGAAACTTTTTTTTTATAGTTAATACCACGAAAAATCTTAAACTATTACACCTATAACAAGTTTACCCTAAACTGATTTTTTGACAACAAAAAACCCCAAATTGGTACACTTGTGACAATTTTACCCTCAGTTTATTTTCGTTAAAGTTTACTGTTAAATTATTTTGTTAAATGACACACGAAAATTGACTGATATGTCAGTTTTATATTTTACCCTTCATTTGCCATATGTGTATCAATTTATGATTTTTTGTGTTATTAATCCAATTTAACGGAAATTAACGAGAGTAAATTTGTCACAAATGCATTAGTTTGTGGTTTTTAGTTGTCAAAATATTAGTTTATGGTAAAATTATCACATATGTATCAATTTGAGGGTTTTTTGTGGTAAAAAAATTAGTTCAGAGTAAAATTATCACAGATATACTAATTTGAGATTTTTCGTGATATTAATCCTTTTTTTAACCAAAGTTACTTGAAACTTTTAATGCTGAACTATTAATACATGGATCGAGATATATATATATATATATATATATATATTCATTATTCTTTGAGATGTAAATAATACTTTGAATTTTGAGGAAGTAAAACAAAATAGTTTTTAGTAATTGTGATTATAAACAATCAGGCTCGATATTTGGTTTCGAAAGACTCGATCCATTGAACACTAATAAAGAATCTTCACTTTTAGCTTTTGATTTTTTGTATTTTGTAAATCTCAGACTGTAAATTTTGTTTAGTCTAAAATAGCTTAAACCGTTCAAAATCTTTAAATACTAAAGCATATATAATTATCGCTATCTCTAACAGGAACTAATAGGGATGCTCCCTAGTTAAATTTCATGTGCTCCTTCTCATCTCAGAAAGCCTTTGATGTTGCATATGCACGTGCATGGGTTATCCGGTGGGACTGGCTTGGTGTTCAATGTATCACTCGACTGATTTCATCCGCTTGAAAATTTACGAACTTTAAAATTTTAAAATACAACAGTTGCAATTTTTGACTTTTCACGGGAAACTCGTAAACATAAGGACTTCCGACAGGAGACATTTATCATCTATAATATAAACATAAAGTAAAGAGTACCTTTTTCTCGTAAAGGATCATAATCCTTGATTTCTCCCTCACAAATCGTCAATTAGTTATCCTATAAATGGGTAAATAAGTCGACCAAAAAGAAAAATGGGTAAATGAGGAAATTATTAATTTATTTCTAACGTATTTTAACTTTGCAATTTGAATCTATTCTATTTTGCAAACAATCTTATGATAGAAAGTGTGAATCTTAAATTATTTTAACATATTTATGTACAATTTCTTCATATTGTGTCTGTGATATTTCTTATTTAATTTGTAGTTCACATATTTTGGCATAAGGCGATTTCACAAAATATTTTTAAATGTGAATTTTTCACATGCATGCACGTTTAACTGGTACAAAAGATGTCAAATATAAAGCTCGTTCCAAATCACGCGTGAATCCACCTAACAATTACTCGTTGCGTGGCGCAACGGACGAACCTTCCTATGTTCTTACCCTTTGCCCTTGTTTTTCTTTTGGTAGGAGTGGACCGGGTGGAGTTGTTTTTATGGATTGGGGTGCGGGCGGTCTAGTCATCGTTTTTATGGTTTGGGGTGGTCGAGTCAACACACACACACCCTCTCTCTCTCTCTCTCTCTCTCTCTCTCTCTCTCTCTCTCTCTCTCTCTCTCTCTCTCTCTAGCTAGCAAGAAATGGATCTGCAGAACTTCGGTCGCGCTCTCCGGGGAGTAATGGATCGGCCGGAAAATTTTAACGACCTCGTGGATGGAGAACCGTTGAACCTCAAGCACGGAGAAGACCATGCGGAAGGAGCGAACACGGGACAAACAGAGTCTGATCCTTCTGCAGATGCTTTTGCGGCGGCTACGGCAGAGGAGGTATACAATCAGAGAGACTGCCTTCTCGACTGGGACTTCTGCCACGGAATCGAAGATGTGGAAGGAGCGAACGCTGAACTAACAGAGCCTGTTCCTTCTGCGGCTGTTTTCGAAGCGCGGGTGGCAGCAGAGGCCCCGATATCTTACAGTCTCCTCCTCGGAGATTGTATCTTCGACGACGATATCAGAGAGGAAATGGTGGCCATGGAAGAGATGGGTCGTGAGTTCGAGTCCCGCAACAATGTCGATCGCTTTTTATCCTATTCCGACCAGCAGCAAGGGATCGAGCACCCAGCAGATGATGGGAATCAGGCCGACAACGATTTGGAGGAGACGACGGCGACTCATGAACATGGCTCCAACAATTTCGCGGACTCCAGGGTCTCTAGCATCCACCGTCGCAATCACAGAGCTGGCGACGCCGAGGCTATGGCCTCAAGCCAACTGGTCAGCACTCACTCTTACAACCATGGGAAAGATGAGCTTGATCACATCAGGAACCAGGTAATCAACCGTCGCCAATTTCAGCAATATTTATTACTTACTCTTTCTCCCATAACAAAGAAATGATAATAACATGGCAAACCTCCTCTGTTTTTGGACTGCAATTTGGGTCATCCATTCCTTGCGAATGAAGACAGGCAGAGAGAGAGAGAGAGAGAGGAGGGGTGGTTTGTGGCATCGTTTCTCCAACATATTCTTAAATTGATTTCTTCATTTGTTAATCTGCAGTCATTTTTTGAACAATATAACCCCCAACAAGACCTGGCAAAAAAATAAGAAGAAAAAGAGAAAAGGAAAAAAGAGCCACTAAAAGGACACCCGAAAGGAGGAATATCGGGCTTTTTTCTTGTTTTGATCGAATAATGTTGGGCTCTGAACCTGCTAAAAGTGTCCGGATCTCAAAGGGGAAACTGAGTGTTACTCTGATTTCTGAAAATATGTGGCCAAACACGGGATTGTTGGCACTTATTATTATAATTTCTTTTTGATCGGTTAAAAGGGTAAGTACGGTTGGGTTTGGATGAATCGAAAACGGGTCCAATCTAAATTAACCTATTTTAATCCATTTCAATCCATTTTTATGTCGTAGATTTAAGAATGGGATGCGATGCTTCTTTTCATTTTGGCTTTTTCTTTATTTTTTCCATTATAATAAATCTCATAGATAAAGAGCCATGTAATAAAGAGCCATGTTCGGCCTCACAAGAGCCGGTTTTCAATTAAGATATTTTTTTGTTCAAATTTTACCAAAAAAATTTATAAACTTACGCTCGCCATTTTCTAGGCGTTCGCTGTGACTTTTTTTTTTTTTTAATAGACTAGCTGGTTTTTTTCAGTTTGCATCAATTCGCAGTCGATGAAATTTTAATCTATGTTCGTCCTTATTGACATTTTCTTTTTCCTTTTTTTTGAGCCACTTTTGAAAATTTTAGGCTCGTTATTTTTGGGTGTTTAGAATTACTTTCCTTTTTCTTATTTTTTCCTAATATTTTTGCTTGTATTCTGTGAAGGTGTCAAAGGTAGTTCCTTTGAAGTCAATAGTATGCTTTTTTAGCCAAGAAATTTGTTGTGATATCTAATTTTGGGTTCTTTACCATTTAGATCTATTTAATAGACATCATTGGATTTCTCCGGACAAGAAGATAAAATCATAGACTAACTATTTAGTCATTTCCTTCTACTGAAACTCCATTTTGTTCTCTTCATTTATATCGAACTCATTATTGTCCTGGAATCAACAGAAACATAGCTTGATCAATCACAAATCCAGTCAGGGAGCGTCTTGTGCGACATCGCCAGAGGGGATCGGTGACGAAGATGAAACGCAATCTACTTCTGCTGCTAATATAGACGGAGAGGAGATCGTATCTGACCCCATGGAGCCAATAGTGGGGATGGAGTTCTGTTCAGTGGACGCGGTACATAACTTTTACAACAATTACGCTAAACAAATCGGTTTCAAAGTGAGAAAGGGAAAAGCAGAATACTCGAACAAGGAGATGAAGTCGAAGTATTTCTTATGCTCTTGCCAAGGCTTCAAGTCCAAAAAGCAAATTGACAAGCCAACGCGGTACAAAAGACGAAACACGAGAACAAATTGTGGAGCTATGATCAAGTGCGTGCGTGATGGAACGTGGAAGATCTCAAAGGTAGTTCTCGAGCATAATCACGATTTAAAGGGATGTCTCCCTGTCGCCCATGGGAGAGCAGAAGATTCGTGTGCGACAACGACGGCTCTTTCGACGGATAAGATTGTGAACAAAGTTAAGACGGTGGGAGAGCGGGCTCTTGTTTCCGATGTGGATTGTAGTGACTTCTCACGAGGCAGATGGAAGAATCACCCACTGCCTGAGCCTGAGGATACTCAAGACTTAATTAATCACTTCAAGAATAGGCAGATTGAAGATCCTTCCTTTTTTTACACCGCGCAAGTAAAAGCGGCATCCATGGCAAATTTTTTTTGGAGGGATGGCCGTTCGAAGATCGATTATGAGCATTTCGGGGATGTTCTGGTCCTGGACACAAGAACTGGGATCGATAAGTATGACATGATCTGTGCAGTATTTTGGGGACTTAATAATCACCGGCAGCGCATCATATTCGGATGTGCTTTCTTGGTCGATCGAACCGTGGGTTCATTAAATTGGTTGCTCGGGAGTTTCCTTGAAGGGATGAACTGTCACAAACTGAAGACAATCATTACTGAAGTCAACGAAGAAATTACTGATGCCTTAAGCGTAGTCTTGCCAGAGACATCCCATTGTCTGCCATTTTGGTCTATCTTGAACGGGTTTAGAAAGAACCTGTCTGCTTTGAGCGACCGACCCATGGTCGGCAACCTCTTCAGGGAGTGCGTCTTCGAGGTCCACACGCAGGAAGAATTTGAGTTGAAGTGGAATTCTTTTGTAGGAAAGTACAAGCTGCATGAAAACACATGGCTTGCTTCTTTGTATGGAATGCGCGAGAAATGGTCTCATGCGTTCACAAAGAACACGTTCTCAGCCGGCCTAATCTCGATACAAAACAATGAGGATGCTCGTGCTATTTTTGAGAATCTCTCCTGCGAGACCATGACACTATCCCAAATTGCACAATGGTGTGAAAAAATGGCCAAGCAAATGCGCCAGAAAGAATTTTTGGAGGACATGCACTGTGAGAAAATCACCTCGAATTTGCAATCCAAGATTCCGGTGGAGAAAGAAGCTGAACGCTTGTATACTAGACCGATATTCAAGATGTTTCGAAAGGAGTCGAGCAATATCCTATTACTGGCAATCGAAGAAATCAGGGGCACAACGCCTCTTCGTGAGTTTAAGTTGACTGAACAAGGCAGCACGAAGATCGACACTGTCAAGTTTGATCCTTCCAATTCAACGTTAGTATGTAGCTGTGGGAAGTTCGAGTCGGTCGGTATTTTATGTTTTCATGCTTTGAAAGTACTCAACTTCATGAATATATTCAATATACCGCCTCGCTACTTACTGAAACGGTGGACAAAATCTGCCAAAGACAGCCTTCCAGTGGACACCCCTAGCGCAGGGACTGCACTTGACGGAGGTCCGGACAATTTGTTTATGGGTGAGTTTATCCGACAGGCTTTGCATGTCGGCCATATGTCTGTAAATAAGAAGAGGAAGAGAATGGCTATGGCAATCATGAAATTCGCATTGGAGCACATTTCCAGGATTCCGAAAACGGAAGAAGTTACAGATGCTCTTGACGATTCAGATGGTAACGATGATAATGATCAGACTATTTGTGAGTATTCTCTCAAAACACATCTTGGGCAAGAGAATATAGCTAATCTGGGATGGGATGCCCGAGAGTGAAATGCAAAGTTTGAAGGCCCTGAACCAGCTGGAAAACCGAAGACAGGGTTAGTCTTTTCCTTACCAATTTTTTTCTTAAGTTCACTGCCGTGTTTGCACTTCCACAGTAGAATGCATTATCTCACTAGTATTAGTCTTCTCTTATAGTAACTATTATTACCAATTAAGAACGACAAATAGAAGTATTACTCATTGGTCCAAAACATGAACTCCTGTTTTTGCCTTAACAGGATACGCTTGACAATCGAACAGAGAATTGACCCAATCAGGTCCAAAACGTGCCTACGTACGAGCTCAGAGCCTCCAACGTCCATGTTTGGCCGACTTGGGAAACATACAGATTGACAGGAAAGAGGTAATTGGCGTATCAATATTTAGGATGGCGGTCAGTGCATGAATTCAACAGTCAATCATTCAGTCTGAGTTATGTTTTTGCGGCTGCCCTCAACAAATCATTCAACTTCAGAATTCGTGAATCATTTTCAAAACACTTCCGGTCAATCAAGCATTTCAACAAATGTTGGTGAATGGTTTTGTCGGGCCGGCGTCAGGAGAATTCTTCTTTCATTGTGACAATGTTCTGGTTCAGACTGAGTCCTTGTTGTCACAAGTTGTTCAAATGACTGCAACCGTCTCCTTCGACAATTAATTGCTCACATCCTCGATGGTGTGGACTACTGCAGTGGCCTCAGACGACTCTGGATCGTCCCCTTCATCTTGTTAGAATTGTGTTTTAAAATATACAGTTAGTTAATGGCAAATAGTTGGTCAATGTGAAACCTGACAAAAAAAGGGCTGACATATGCAAATGTGATAATTAGGAGAGTGCCTTCCTCTCTTTGTGCTACTATTGATGATCTGAATGTGTAATACTCTTTGTATTTCTCTACTTGTAGTTCTATATGATATCATGCTAACTTCACATGTTAGATGTCTTTTTTTTTGCTACAACATGTTAGATATGTCTTGTAACCTTCTTCTCTGGCTCTGTAAGGCTCCGTTTCTGAAAAAACAAGCTGAGTTTATTCTTATCATGCATGCTTGCTCACTGCACCAACTCCAGTTCTTCCAACTGCACAATGTGCTCTTCCCCTTCACTTCCAGCTGAGCTCAAATCATTCACCCAAGCACCAACGAAGATCCTCGATGCGAACCAGCTATGCCTATAACGTCTTGCAAAGCATATTTGGTTTCTTTTTTCCTCGTGACCTGTGTATGAATCTTGCCAGGTCCACACGCGTCTTAAAGGGTAAACAAAATGCTCATAGTACTCCTGGCCTGGGAAACGTAAAAGCTTAGCTCAGTTGCCAAAGGGTAAAACTGAACAAAAAGGCACCGACTGCAACTAAGATATTTAGTCCTGCTCCTCCCACGCCATCAGCCTTGGCTGGTCGATCTGTCAATTCGAAATTGAAAGTGCTTTCTTTAACGGTCCTGAGCGAGCTGTATCCAAACCTCCCGGGTTTGTGGATTCACTACTTCCTAAATCCTAACCACTTCCCAAACTACATATCAGCTTTCTAATGGTTTAAAGTAAGCACGGAAAAGAAATGTGTGTAATTCTGAAATTCGACCCTTTTTCGGGATATATGAAATGATTATTTCATTGATGCACTGTTAATTAAATCTCGCTTTCAATTGATCACTCGTGATGGGACTAACCATTGGGAAAAGGCTATTGAGGAATTAAGTGCACAAGACCTGAGAACTCGACCATGGATTGACAATTCGACCATAAGGATTAACGAGGGACAGTTTTGAGCTATTATAGACCGATCAACGGATGGTTGTGGAATGATTTGCCAATAGTATATAATCGGATCGCAGGTGATTCCGCTTGACTATTGTATGGATAGTGAACGACCATAAACTAATTCCGAAAGATCGTGTACTTCGAAACTAGCGATTAACCCTCACAATTATATGACAACCGAGGTCACCCATGGCTTGAGTAAGCTTAAACGTGGCTTGATATTGAATTGACCACGGGTTGAACACGTGTATCTCCTAAAAGCCATTCGTTAGTTTGAGATACATTAAAGTTACAATTGATCGATTTTGTCTATGGATTAGATTCCGAATTTGGGCATCGAACTTTCAAAGGTTCCACAACTAAACTATCGGACGTCGCCTCATTAAACCTGCCTATTTACCGGTTCGCTCAAAATTCTTAGAAAAAGTAAAATTCGGATCGGAATTAGAAAAGACCTTTTTACACCCCAAGTATTTTTGGATCCCTTTGGTTTGTTGAAGGGCAAAAATGTCATTCAACACCCCCTTTGTTGACCAGCCACTTGGGGGAGGAAAATTACCGAATTGCCCCTCTTATCTTTTCTTATTTATAATTTTGCCCTTAGATGTTTTGTAAAGCTTGTTTGCAAGATTGATTCTTGGCCCTTGGATCTTGACTTGCTAAGCAATATGAGATCCTAGCCCTCCATTTTGGAGGAGTGCTGTTAGACAATTTTCTCTCTCTTGATCACTCTCTCTCACTTTGGCTTACACTCTCACTTGCACTCTCTCTCTCTCTCTCCCTCTCCTTTTGTTTCGACCGAGCACCATAGCCACCACCATCACGCCACCGCCAGCCACCGACCAACCACCATCATGCCACCACCCGCCACCGTCGCCATCACGCTGTCGCCGATCAGCCACCACCACCATCACTGACTACCACCTTTTTCTCTCCCCCTCTCACTCTTGGTTCGGTCACCACTAGCCACCGCCACCCTCACGCCACCATCATCGTGGCCCGTCCACCATCATGAGTCCCCTTCTCTACCCTCATCGTCGCCATAGTCGTGAGCCGCTTCGCAGTTGCTGTCGTAGTCGCTTCGCCGTCGCCGGATCGTGGTTGCTCGCCACCCTTGCCATGGCTATTTGCTGCCCTTTGGTGCTTAGCTAGCTTTGGTTTAAGAGTAAGTTGCTCTCTAAACCTTGATTAGGGTGATAGGTTATTAGTAGACTTATTTAGGGGCTGATTAGGGTGCTTATAGGTGGATTAGTTGATAGGTTATCTTGTGTGGTTTGATAGCTTATCAAGTGGTTGAGTGATAACTTATAACGTTTAGTGATAGCTTATCGTGAAATGTGTGATAGCTTACCATGAGTTTAGTGATAGCTTATCATGCACTTTTGTCTTATATAGTGAGAAGTTATCCTGTGATAAGGTTGAATTTGTACATATTTTTATGAGATTAGAAGCTTGTTATGCCATGTTAAATGATTGCCTAATTTTGGTGACTATCTTTAAAGAAAGGTCTTATGGGCATTAATTTGGAAGTTCAAGAGGAGTCGTGTTTGGACGCCATGTTTTATGTGCCATATGGGGCAAGAATGCTTTAAAATAAGAGTGTGCAAAGTTTGACGAATCGATTATATGTGCTCGATCACGTTTGATTATTTTATGGCATTTTTACATATGAAAGTCGTAACATTTTGACGGACAAGCATGAATCATGTTTGCATTGGCTAATTGAGAAAGATAAGAATTGGGACTTAAGTGAATGTTGTGTGTGCTTAGTTACCTAAAGTTCCATTTGTGCTCGGTTTTATCGAAAGATCGCCAACCCTAGGGGTTGTGCCGTGGCCGTAAAGGTCGTACCCAATCTTGGTGATTGGATGCCATCGTGGGGCAAGGTGAGACGAAGTCATTCGTGAATTGGATTCAGGACGAACCCATTTATGGGATTCCATCATTGAGGTTGGTGAGACGATGCGGTTGCCGGGGTGATATGGGACGATGCTTGGCACGCCAGAAGACTGCCATCCGTGGGATGTGCCGTGGCCTGAGGGATCGTTAATAATCTGGACTATCACGAGTGTGAATTACATCGATGGGTGTGATGTGCCTGAGGTTGATGATTGAGCATGTCTAAATTATTAAGTTGTTGATGCGCATGTTTATGCCATGGTATATATATATTGTATGTGATTCTTGAACACATGTGTTATCGTGATCTCGTTATGTGCTCATTGGGGTGATTGCATGTTTAGGGCATTTCAGAGGCAACGTATTCTCCTAATTGAGGTTTGTGAAGTTTACTTGCTGAATTTATCTCATTGTTGTTTATTTTACTGTTTTCGGACCCCGAGTATGAACCGTCTGCCCACACATTTTGGAGTGCCCATGGATATGGGCACAGCTATATCTGAGTATCCGGTTGGACTGGATAGGGCGTACCAGAAGCACGCGACCATTGTATGGGTAGATAAGGATTTGGCGATGTGGAAGGATCATGAGTTTATAGCTTAGTTTCTTAGGGATGGAGATAGGTTGTTCGGAACCATTAGGGATTTTGATGAACCACCTAATGGTGCAATGGGAGACGAGGTGTGGGATCCCATGGATCTCGACCCTCCGGATGAGGCTATTTCATATCCAAAGTCTGACTCGGATTACTTGGTATTCGAGCTGGATGGCATGGAGTAGTATTTGGAGACGCTTCCTAGGTATCACTGGATTTGATTATGGGTTTGGATTTCCCTTTTTTTTACCGCCCCCTTTTGATAGTGAAGCTAAGTGAACTTGACCATCCACAGCTCTTTTTGTATGCTTGGTCTTTGAGGAGGTGGCACCGTTATAGTCGTGTATGTATGTATCTTCCTAGGGTTAATATTATGTTTATAAAATGACTTCGTTGGTTTTCTTTGAAAAGTGCTTTCCTTATTATCACGTTTTATTGATAGTTGATTGGTTGATTCAAGTACGCTTCCGTATGCATTCATTTGATCGATGTTATTTATTTGGGTCAGTGACGCGTCATGGGGCGTTGCCATTACACGACCGTTGGTGGAATGTTAGTGCTCTTGAAGGTTGGGGCGTGACAAAATGCTTCGCCCTTGGTATTCTTGCTTACTCATACTCCTCCAAGTGTTATCAGTATATACTCTCCCCCGCACCCCAGCCATGATTAAGAGGCAAAAATTGCCAGTGACAATCAAAATAGCAGGCTTTCTTACCATGTTTTAATCTGAAAGCCTTCGATCTCTCCATACAAATCGGACATCCTAATATCCCAGCTGTACTCCAACCAGATAACATTCTATAAGCGGGGAAATCATTTATCGTCCAAAGAAGCGCAGCCTTCATTACAAATATTTGATCAGTAGAAACGTCATACATAGGGACACCTTCAACCCATAGCCGTTATAACTCTTCAATCAAAGGTTGCATATAAATATCTATGGCCTTTTTCGAATTTTGCGGGCCAGGCACGATCAATGTCAAAAACATATAAGGTGTCTTCATGCACATACCTGGTGGAAGATTATATGGAGTTAAGATAACTGGCCAACATGAATAACTTTTTCCTGATTTTTCAAATGGGGCAAATCTATCAGCACACAGACCTAACCTGATGTTTCGAGGTTCTAGCGCAAACTCAGAGTATATTCTATCAAAATGCTGTCATGCCTCTGCATTTGAAGGATGACACATTAGATCCTCTTCTGTTTCATGATTTGCATGCCAAGTCATGTGTTTAGCAGTGGCTTGTGACGCATAAAGCCTTTGTAACCTAGGGATTAACGGCAAATAAAACATTTACTTGCATGATCTACACTTCTGATTACGACCATGCCTCCTGTTAATCTTGTACCTGGGTTGGTTACAGAATTTGCAAGATTCTGCATATTCATCATCTGTCCAATATAACATACAACCCATAGCACATACATCAATTCGTATAACTGGAAGATCTAAGTTATCCACCAACTTTTTTATATCGTAAAAGTCATTTGGCATGATGTTATCACGAGGCATTGTTTCTCGCATCACTTCAACAAAAGAGTAGAAGCAATCCTCCACGGATACATTATGCTCTGCCTTGATATTTAACAGTCTTGCTATCACTGATACATGTGTGTGGTTGTCACAACCTGTCCATAAAGGTTCATCTGCTGTTTTCTACATTTCCTGGAAATGATTAGATTGAGAAGTTCCGTCACAAACATTCTCATCACAACCTGTAACTCCTATCTCTTCCAATTTTGCTCCATGACTAGTTCCCCCTTGTTCGGGTACATGAGTAAAACTAGTACTTGCATGATTTAATTCTGAATACAGATTATGACCGGCTTCATCAAACACTATCCCGTGATATGAGTTCAATTGTTCGAAATAGCTACATTTTTCCCTAACTGAAAATTGGTCGCTTCTTCGATATCCGTCATCATATATAAATAGTTCATCATGGCTAATCCAATTATAATAGTTCAAAGTAAACCCAAATCTACAAAGATGTTCTCTAACTTTATCAATGTCTTGAAATTTTTCATTACTGCACTTTTTACATGGACACCTTAATTTATTTCCATCTATAAACTCATATTTTGTACTAGCAAAATTCAAAAATAGTTCTAACCCGATACGAAACTCATCAGTCAATCCTCGCCGTCCAGGTAAGTTCTTATTATACATCCAACCCCTGTCTCTTTGCATTTTGCCTGTATAAAAATAAAAAAAATTATCCTAAATTATTCAACATATTATATATATTGTTTAATATTGTTAATAAAAACCATAAAATGCAAAAAATTATAATTATGTTGTTTACGAAACAATTACTTTAAACTTGAAACAATTCGGAAAATTTACCATGTCAAGGAAACTTATCAAGTATTTGGCTGAAATCTTTGTAGTAAAAAGTGGATAATTTGATGAAAATTGCAACGTTCAATTGATTTGCGAGACCTTCCAATGGACACGTACCTAAAATAAAAAATAATTACATAAGATTTGTCTATAAAATACATGTTATTTTTTCCTTTCGTTTTCTTTCCCTTTTTTTCCCTTTCTTCTTAGCCGGGCCGGCGACCGACGAGGTTATGGGCATCTCATAGATATGACCAAATTTCCAACGAATTTTGCAACGATTTTCTATTATGCCGAACAATAATGTGGTATTCAATTCATTCTAAAATTGGTGGGAAATTTTGCTACGAAATGTGTACAAATCAATTTGGAACGATTTTCTATTAATGAATTGATTTTTTGCATTCGATGCAAAATTCGTTGTAAATTTTCGAACGAATTCATATTAACCCGAACAAGAAGGTGTTTTTTGACTTATTTGAAAAAATGAAGGGAAATTTCTCACGAATTTTGCAACGAAAGTAGTACACAACAAAATTAATGTACCGAATATCGAAATTCGTTAAAAAATTCGTTGGAAATTTCCAACGACTTTTCCAACAAATTTTGCAACGAATTTCGACAATATGCGGAAAAATAAGGTTTGATATAAATTCATTGCAAAATTCGTTGAAAATTTCCAACGAATTTTCCAACGAATTAAAAAGCACACTATTGTTAGACATAATACAAATTCGTTGGAAAATTCGTGAGAAATTTCCCACGAATTTTCCAACAAATTTAATTTTCGCGGAAAACCAAAAAATGTTCAAAATTCGTTAGAAAATATTTGGGAAATTTCCTACGAATTTTCCAACGAAATATATTTTCGCAGAAAACCATAAAACTTTTGAAAATTCATTGGAAAATTCATGGGAAATTTCCTATGAATTTTCCAACGAAATTAGTTCACCATCCACTTTATTAACCGGAAATTTAAATTCATTGAAAAATTCGTGGAAAATTTCCAACGAATTTTCCAACGAATAAAAAAGCACATAATTGTTAGACATAATACAAATTCGTTGGAAAATTCGTGGGAAATTCCCCACGAATTTTCCAACGAAATTAGTTCACCATCCACTTTATTAACCGGTAATTTAAATTCGTTGGAAAATTCGTCGGAAATTTCCAACGAATTTTCCAACGAATTAAAAAGTATATTATAGTTAGACATAATACAAATTGGTTAGAAAATTCGTGGGAAATTTCCCACGAATTTTCCAACGAAATTACTTCACCATCCACTTTATTAATCGGAAATTTAAATTCGTTGCAAAAATCGTTTGAAATTTTCAACGAAATTTTGCAACGAATTTCGACAATATGCAGAAAAATAATATTTGATATAAATTCGTGGTAAAATTCGTGGGAATTTCCCACGATTTTTGCAACGAAATTAGAACACAACTAAATTAATGCACCGAAAATTGAACACAACTTAATTAGAACACAACTAAAATAAACTTTAAAAAATTGGCGAAAAATACCATGCCAACAAGACTTCCCAAGTATTACCAAGTATTCGCGCAGTTCGATGAGATTACTCGGATCTTGAGATGCTTATCGTGGCTGGCAAGGCGGACGGCGAGGGCAGCGGCGGTGAGGAGGACCGCAAGGTGGACGGCGAAGAGGACAACTAGAAAGAGAGTTTGCTGAGTAAAAAATTCTCGGTACACACGAAATGTTTGTTGCCGAATATATAAACATGTTTTCCAACGAACTTTGCAACAAATTAAAAATTTCCAACGAATTTCACCTTTCCGGCCAATAATTGCACCAAGTTATTGTCGTTGGAAAATTCGTAGGAAATTTCCGACGAATTTTCCCATCGAAATTCAAAAATAATTGCACTGAAAAACTAATTCGTTGGAAAATTCGTTGGAACTTCCAACGAATTTTGCCGCAAAAATAGTACAAACAAAAAATTATTGCACCGAAAATCGAAATTCATTGCAAAATTTGTGGGTAATTTCCAACGAATTTTGCAACAAATTCCGTTGAATCCAAACTATGAGTGTTTTAAATTCGTTGGAAAATTCGTTGGGAATTACCCACGAATTTTGCAATGAAATTAGTACACACTAATTTAATGTAACGAAGATATAAGTTCGTTGGAAAAATTCGTTGATAATTTCCAACAAATTTCCAACAAATTTCATTGAGTAAGAACTCTCGGTGTTTTAAATTGGTTGGAAAATTCGTTGGAAATTACCAACGAATTTTCCAACGAATTTCATTGAAAACGAAGTCTATGTGTTTTATATTCGTTGCAAAATTCGTTGGAAATTATCCATGAATTTTGCAATGAAATTATTACACAACTAATTTAATGTAACGAAAATTCGTTGCAAAATTCGTAGGTAATTTCCAACGAATATTGCAATGAATTAAAAAACCGGTTTTTGTTCGGCATTTTTAAATTCGTGAGAAAATTCTTTGGAAATTTCCAACGAAATTTGCAACAAAACTAGTAAATGCGGCATCTTTCAAATTTGTTGGAAAATTCGTGGGAAATTTTCAATGAATTTTCCCACGAATTTTAATTTTCCGGGCAATTATTTCAGTGTGTACAATTTTCGTTGCAAAATTCGTTGGAAATTTCCAACAAATTTTCCCACGAATGTAAAAAAGCCTAACAATACCGGGTTTTTTTTTAATTCATCGGAAATTAGCGACCAAAAATTTTTCGTCGGAAAATTCGTTGGAAATTTGCGAGGAAAAATGTTTGTCGCAAAATTCGTTGGTAATTTCCAATGAAAAATTTTCGTCGCAAAATTCCGACGAATTTTCCAACGAAAAATTTTTCGTCGCTAATTTCTGACGAATTTTATTGTTTGTTGGAAAATTTGTCGCAAATTTTCGTGGCAAAAATCCATTTTTTTTGTAGTGAATCCATATAATGTATTTTATCTGGTTTTTGGATTTCTGTTCTGAAGAATGAAATGTTGAACTTTTCAATGATTGGTATGAAGTAAAGTCGAACATTTTAGCAATGGAATTCCATTTGTTTTGGAGGTACTTGCTGCATGTAGAGAAATACTTGGGGTCAGAGTTGCAAGTTTCGCTCATCAATGGAATTCCCAATCCGAGCTGCATTGTATTTACTGATGAAACCAAAATCGGAAAAAAAAAAAAAAAGAGAGAGCTCCCATTGTGGTTTGGCAGCATCATCTCAAGTAATCTGACCCATATCATCGTTACTGTTCTTGGAAATGCCAAATTTATGGAGCTATTCTCTCCCTCTTCTTACTTCAACGTCTATTTGCAACATGCAAAGTGCTCCAAGTCCAAATCTATGGACTTCAAAGCTATTCTCTCCCTCTTCTTAGTTCCACGTCTATGTGGGACATGCAAAGCGTTTTCCGTAATCTCAACGAGAAATGAATTGACTAGTCTCTGTCATGCGCAGTCCCCGCACTGGGTTCCAGAGGCAGGCTGCCTTGGCAGATTTCCACCATGGTTTCAATATGTAGCGTGATGGGTTTTGAAAATTTTCTTGGAGTTAAGTACTTTCTAAGCATGAAAACATAAAATACAGACCGACTCGAACTTCCCGGCTACATGCTATGTCGAATTGGAAGGATCAAACTTGACTTGACAACGTCTATCTTCACCTTGCCTTTGCTTTCTTCCATTGCCAGGGATAGGCGATTGATCAACTCCTCTTGCAACATCCGGAAGAACGGTCTAGTATACAAGCATTCACTTTCTTTGTGAATGAGATCACAAACAGAATGAAGTGTCCATGGAGTAAAGTAGGAGACCACCAAACTCTTGGGAAGGCCGAGTGACGAAGAAGAATCCCAAATATGGAAGTGAATCCAAGCAAAGATTAACTGATAATCTTGAAGATGAATTTGCCAAAGGGATTACCAGTGATTGACATTCTAGTCAAGTGTCATTGGCCCACCTTTTGGGCATTACCTCCAAATCCGTCTTCATGGCATAAAAAAAAAAAAGGGTTGTGACTCAATTTTGTAGTTAAAATTAAAGGTGAAACCTCACAAAAAAAATTTAGGACAAAATTTTAATTGTGCCACAATTTTTTCGTTCCAGGTTCAATTGATCCGATTTTTGCATCTATGGAAAACTTATTATTTAAAATTTTCTAGAATAAGTTTCTATTGAAGAAAATTTAATTGATACGATGGTTTTGGGAAATAAACCTAAACAATATGTAAGGAGAAAAGTTAGGGTACTTTTCTTGTTGTAAATCTTATTAACACGGTTCATGATTCACTTGAAAGTAGGTGCATATTTTAGTAGTAAAATAAAAAAAATCAAACCTCACAAAAAAAAATTAGATCCAAATTTTGATTGTGTATAATTTTTTCGTGCAACAGTCATATGTGATTTTTGCATTTATGAAAAGCTTATTTTCGAACTTTTCAAATAAAATTATGAGCCAATAGATTTGTTGTTGTCATGTACTGTGGATGAGAGGGGTATCCAGGGCACACAATTCTCGTCCTAGACATGCCCTTCAATGGCCTGACAATTTGGAGGAGCATTTTTATCAAAATTTGAGTGTTCCCGAATGCCGCACGATCAAATTACTTTTGTAGATAGTGTTCTGGAAAACAATACAGAATGCAACGGAGCCATATGATTTTACTGTTGTCATATTATGGTTTGCAGCCAAATGTGATCTTCTTCTATTTAATCTTCATGAACTTGTTCAAGCGTGTTATCGAATCTTTACGTGGTAATGATGATAACTGATGCAAGTCTAGCACTTGTGTGGTCGCTTGAAAAAGTTTTGAACACTACTGAAGTTGCGCACGCTTTTATATCGGGTGCTTTAATGGCAAGCATGTTAATGAAGGTCCTATCGAGCGTGATCTCCTCGAAAACTGACAGGATGAGCTTCATTACATTCGATCAAACTAAAAGCTCAACATCGGCTATTCTTTTAACATATAACATCAAACAAGAAATCAGACACCAAGATAACATAATTTTTTCTAGTAACAATCCATAAAAATGATAAACTATTGAAAGAATTTTATAACAAGTATTGTATTATCTTAAACCACTCAAGGAACTCATCCACGCCTCAATCCTACACAAACCCTAATCCTTTACAAGCTCTAATCGCATTCTTACGCCCGCTTACGCTCACCTCAGTCACTCTCTCCACCCTCTCGCTTGAGACGCTCACGTCCCCTCGCTTAACGCCTCCTGATGGATATTCAACTCAATTGTTGGTCCTTTCTCTATTCCACCTCGGAGGCAGACAATATCATTATTCGTGGAAATGGCCCAGATAATAGCTATTAGTAAGAGGAATTTGGTGAAGATTTGTGACCATCAAATCGACGAATTTTAAAAAGGAGATGCCTTCCATGATGGGCAAGGCGAAGGCTCAGCAAAGATTAATTGATAATCATAAACTTGCCAAGGTTCATAGGGACTACCATCTACCAGTATGACATTCCTAATCGAGGGCCGTTGGCCCACCTTCCGGACATTACCTTTAAACCCGTCTTTTCCTCTTGATGCCATTAACAGCGTCGAAAAGAATGATCTCTACATAATTTTGGAGTTAAAATAAAAAATGAAACCTTACAAAAAAAAATTAGGCCCAAATTTTGATTATGCACAATTTTTTCGTTCAACATTTGATTGACTCGATTTTTGCATCAACGGAAAGTCTATTAATCAAACTTTTCAAAATTAGTTTCTATTCGAGAAAATTTAATTGATACAATGGTTTTAGGAAATAAAACTAAAGAACAAGATTCTTGACTCACTAGAAAGCATGTGCATTATTCTGCTAGTTAAAATTAAAAATCAAAGCTCACAAAAAAAATTAAACCCAAATTTTTATTGTGTATAATTTTTCATGCGATGTTCAATTGACCCGATTTTTAACTTTTCAAAATAAAGTCGATATTGGAGATGAGTGCCTGCTGCCTCATTGTATTCATCCAACTTACCGGAGAAAGACATGAGCAGATCCCGATGGGTGCCGCCTCAGCGACCGCGATTTCTTACACATGGTTGATATTATAGATGCCTGCTAATCCAACAACAACGCTTTGGAAGAAGAGATCACTAGTTTTGAATATGGGTCTAACGACATCTCAGTCTATGGCATCCATTGTCGCAACCACAGAGCCGGTAACACCGCCTCGAGCCCCGGCAATGGTCACATTTTAGGAATGGTATGTGATTCACCCTTTTTGGTTTCTTTTTTATCTTTTTCATTAAAAAAAAGAATCTTCCAGTGCCACAAGGCATCGGCATGAATTGCATTCTAATACTGGCAGAGAGGAGCTCAAGTCTAACCCCGATGCCGAGATTGGGGATAGAGTTCGATTCAAAGGTGGCCGTATATAATTTTTACGGCAACTATGCTAAAGATTAATTGATAATCATAAACTTGTGACCATCGAATCAACGAATTTTAAAAAGGAGATGCCTTCCATGATGGGCAAGGCAAATGCTCGGCAAAGAACAATTGATAATTGCCAAGTTCAAGGGGATAATTATCTACCAGCATGACTTCCTAATTGAAGATGGTCGCCCCGCTTGCATTCCCTTTAAACCCGTCTTTTCCCCTGATACCACCAGGCGTCGAAAAGAAGAATCTCTACATAATTTTGTAGTTAATATCAACAATGAAGCCTTACAAAAAAAAAAAAAAATAGACCCAAATTTTGATTATGGATAATTTTTTTGTTCAACATTTGATTGAATTGACATTTGCATCTACGAAAAAGTTTATTATTCAAACTTTTCAAAATAAGCTTCTATTTGAGAAAATTTAATTGATACAATGGTTTTGGGAAATAAACCTAAAGAACATACTTTTGTTGTTTTAAATCTTATTAACACAATTCTTGACTCATTCATGAATTCAATAGCCAATTATTCTGCTTCTGATTTCCGGTTTTGTGGCTGTCCTCAACAAAATCATTCGACTTCACATATCATGAATCATCTCCAGAGTACTGCTGGTCAATGCAAACATCCCCGCAAATGTTACCGAATGGATTTGCCGGGCAAGCGTCAGGAGATTACAGCCTTGAATTGTGACACTGTTTTGTTCCTCCAGGTTGAGACGAGCCATCGATCTCACAAGTTGCTCAAATGACTACAGAACTGTCTCCTTCGACAATCACTCGCTTCCATCCTCGATGGTGAGGATTAGTGCAGCAGCCTTAGATAACTCTGGATCGTTGCTTTCATCTTGCTAGAATTGTGTTTTAAAATAATGCAGTTAGTTAATGGTGAATAGTTAATCGATGTGTAACCTGGAAAAAAAGGGCTGATATATATAAATGTGATAATTAGGAATATAAGGAGTATTACACATTCAGGTCATCAATTGTAGTACAAAGAGAGGATTAATTACATATATAAGGCACCGTCTTCATTTCTGAAAAACAAGCTGAGTTCATTCTTATCCCGCATGCTTACTCACTGCGCCATATCAACCAAACATATATAGACCAAATATAGGGCTATCAATTTTGCAAGATTTGAAATCTTATCTTTAGAAGTTAGAAAGTTTTCTATTTTATTTATTTCTTTTCTTGCAAGTAAATCTTCTAGAATGTACTCTTGGATATATAAATACCCAACTAAGCTTAATGAAAATGCACAACAATTTCTGTCTCAACATGGTATCGAAAGCCATCTAGGGCTAACGCCCCTTTCAACCCTAGCTTTCTTCTTCTTCCTCTTCTTTTTTCTTTAGGTGGTCAATATGGCCCTAGAGAACCCCCTACCACCACCACTTCGCAAACCCATCTTCTACCCTTCCTCCATTCGGATCTGCTCATCACTTTCTTTCTCTATGTCTCACGGCATCCAATTACTTGCTATGAAAAGCACAAGTTATCCAATTTCTTAAGGGACAAAACCTCTACGATCATGTCGATGGAACCAAACCTTGTCCCTCTAATGCGACCCAAGCAATTCTCTAGCAACAACAGAATGCTTCCATCATGAGTCTTCTAATTGCGTTCCTCTCAGAATCAGTTTTACCTCTTATTCTTGATAAATCAACCAGTAAAGCCATTTGGGATGCTCTCAATGCCTCTTTTGGCTCAGCTTCTACTACGCGTATGCTCTCTCTTCATCTCAGGCTCTAACATCTATAACAAAAACAGGAAAAATCAGTTATTGATTTCCTCCAACGTGCTAAATCCATTGCCGATGAGATGGGTGCTACAGGCAAGCCTCTTGAATCGGAGGATTTCAATGTCCACATCTTTCGTGGTCTCCAATTTGATCTCCAAGACATTGTTCCTAAGTGCTGAACCAATCTCATTTACGGATCTTCATGGACTTCTGTTAGTCACGAGAGTATTAAGGCTTTGCAAAAGTTGCAAATCTCTTAACCTTCCTCACAGGCTAACTCTGCTACAGCCAACTCTGCTAAACGAAATGCCCTCACCCATCCTGGTTTTCTCTTTCTCTAGCCGTGATCAGTCCAAAAGTCGTGGCGGTCGCTTTGGCCGTGGTCATGGTCGTGGTGCTCGTGGTGCTCAACAAGGTCACTTATGGTGTTCCATCTGTCAACATACAAATCATACTGCTGCTACATGCTACTATTGCCCTCCAAGTATGCCTTATTACCCACCCCCTACATATAGCCCTTTGTACACTTCATCGTATCAGCCCTCTTACTCTCCCAATACCCACTTGAGCCATGCTCTTCTCCCTCTTTTACCTACACCTACCAATATTGTATCTTGGTACCTTGACACTAGTGTCTCCCATCATGTCACACCTGATATACAATCTTTCTCTTCCTACGAAGCTTATAATGGATCGGATCAACTACACGTGGGCAATGGTAAGGGTCTTAAAATCACTAATATTTGTACTTCATCTATTCCGTCTTCTATTTCAAATCTTTCTTTACATTTAAATGATGTTCTTCATGTCCCTGATATTTCTAAGCATTTACTTTCAATTCAAAAATTTACGTCTGACAATAATGTCTTCTTTGAATTCTATCCTATCCACTTTCTTGTTAAAGATCTAGTGACCAAGGCAGTTCTACTTTGCAACCCAAGTAGTGGTGGTTTTTACACCATACCGTAACAACCTTCAATGCCTACTGCCAGTATTGTGGAACGAACTTCCATGGATGGTTGGCATCAACATCTTAGCCATCCCCATGAGCGTCTCTTGCGGTTTATGATCAAAGAGAATGATTTGTTGTGTCAGTCAACACGATTGAGTCAATTATGTACAGCTTGTTAATTGGGCAAGACTAGTCATCAATCCTTAGGATTGTCTCCAACTCGTAGTTTATTTCCATTGGATTTAATTTATAGTGATGTTTAGGGTCCTTCTCATTTTGTTTCAACTGATGGTCATCGCTATTTCGTTATTTTTGTTGATGATTGCACCAAATTTATTTAGTTTTATCCTCTTAAATTAAAGTCATATGTCTACTCTATTTTTCGTACATTTCAAGCTCTTGTTGAATGTCAATTTTCACGAAAAATAAAAGCCATTCAAACGAAATGGGGTGGGGAATTTTGTGCCCTCCCTTCCTTTTTCTCAAAAATTGGTATTGCTCATCGCATCTCCACCCCTCATACTCATGGATAGCAAGGGGCAGTTGAGCGTCGTCATAGGCATATAGTTGAAACCAGTTGAACATTATTAGCTCATAGTTCTATCCCTCACCAATATTGGCACTATGCATTTGAAAGGCAGTCTACTTCATTAATCGGATGCCGTCCAAGGTCACTAATCGCATCTCCCCCTTTCAAATGGTTTACAATCACCGTCCAAATTATTCCTTCTTAAAAATCTTTGGGTGTCATTTTTTCCCATATCTACGTCCGTATAATGCCCATAAGATGGATTTCCGCTCCATTCCTTGAATTTTCTTGGGATACAGTTCCTCTCTCATAGGGTATCGCTGCCTTGACCCTGTCACTAGTCATTTATACCTTGCTTGACATGTTCGTTTCGATGAAACTTGTTTTCCCTTTGCAACTCCTTCCATTCTCGGTCCATCATCTCCTTTGCCGTTAATAAAGTTTGTCAATTCATGCATGCGCCTACTGAAAATCACTGGCAAATGGTGAAACGCATATTGCGCTATCTCAAACATACAAGGTCATTTGGTTTGCTTTTTTTCCAATCCAATGATAATCGTTTGCAAGCTTTTTTCAATGCGGCTGGTAGCTCTAACAACAGGAAGTCAACTGGAGGGTATGCTATTTTTCTTGGTCCTAATTTGATCTCTTGGAGCTCTAGAAAACAACGAACCGTAGCATGCTCTTCCACAGAGTCTGAGCATAAAGCTCTTGCCAATGCTACAACTGAACTCATTTGGCTTGAGTCACTCTTTCAAGAGCTTGAATTCCCTCTTCAAGGTCCTTCCATCCTTTGGTGCGATAATATTGGTGCCACTTATCTATCTGTAAATCTGGTTTTCCATGCTCGTATCAAACATGTTGAAATTGACTTCCACTTTGTTCATGATCATGTCGCCAAACGATAACTCAGTGTGCAGTTTATCTCCACAGCTGACCAACTAGCTGATGCTCTCACTAAAGCTCTTCCTAAAGTATGTTTTGCATTTTTACGAGACAAGTTGAAGATTTGTAGTCTCAACTCTTCAACTTGAGGGGTGTGTCAACCAAATATATATCTACCAAATATAGGGCTATCAGTTTTGGAAAATTTGGAATCCTATATTTAGAAGTTAGAAAGTTTTCTATTTTATTTATTTCTTTTCTTTGTAGTAAATCTTCTAGAATGTACTCTAGGGTATATAAATACCCAACTAAGATTAATGGAAATACACAACCATTTATGTCTCAACACACCAACTCCAGTTCTTTCATCTGCACAATGTGCTCTCCCCCTTCACTTCCTGCTAAGCTCAATTCAATCACTTAAGCACCAATGAAGATCTTTGATGCAAACAAGCTATGCCAAACAATGTATTACGTGCAAAACATAAATTTGGTTTCTTTTTAACTTGCAATTCATCTATGAATCTTGTCGGGTCTAAACATGTTTTAAAGGGTAAACAATATGATTATGGTATTCCTGGCTTGGGAAGCCGTACAGCTAGCTCAATTGCCGGAGGGTACACTGAACAAAGAGGTACTGACTTCCTCCTCCCAAGTATCCTACCTTGGTGGGTCCATATTGTTAAAAATATGTCTCGAGTTTGAGCCCGAATTAAAAATTTGAATATTTTGAATTGAATATTTTACAGACATCCAAAATCAAGCAAAGCAAAAGAGATGTGAGTTTCCGGATTGGAGTTGGGGTCCGCAGCTTCAAATTGGAAAGTCCAAGTGGACTTTGATTTACACAATGACTCGGTCAATGTGTCAGAAGAAGAAAGAAATCATCGAAAAACAGAATTATTTCCTCTGTTGGAGTCGGCAAGAAATAAAAGAAAGAAAATAGAAAGAATAAAAATATTCTTTCCTAATTCTAGTGGGAGTCACGGTCAACAAAGGGAAAGTCCAAGCTAAGCTTGGTCGACCGAATTATCCAGGTTTCCAATTCTGAGTCGGCCGCGTTTTCTTCCTATGTATATATATTTGCGCCCTTGCTGATGACAAGAGCAACGAGGAAGTCTAGAAGCGCCGCGTTCGTGAGTGCTTGGCAATGGGTGTTTCCGTGGATTCTCGTTCGTGAATTACATCCAAGAAGAATTAGTGTTCAAGCGTAAATCTTGTGATAAGATTTGGGTATATTTCATTTGCGAGATTGAGAGATTATTTCGTGATGAATTGTGGGCTAAACACTGAATGAGTTATTGGGTGTAATTAGAGCTTAGAAAATACTGAGAATGTTTGAGTGACTCAAGTGTGGCTGTAATCTCCATTGTATCGCCTGATCTATAGTGGAATTTCATGCTGCTTTTCCTGTGGATGTAGGTCACTACGACCGAACCACGTAAATTTGGTGTTTTATTTTCTTCTTCTGTCATTTTTATTGTTCAATCGCTTGACTTTCGGAAGAATTGGTATCAGAGCTAGGCTTGGCTAAGTTAAAGTGAATCAATGGCGACATAAGAAGGAAAAGTGAAAATCGATAGATTGAACGGAAATGATTTTGGTTTCTGAAAGATGCAGATTGAGGATCATCTATATCAGATGAAACTGCACTTGCCCTTATATGTGGAAAAGCCAGAGACGATAAAGCAAGTTGATTGGGAATTGCTGGATAGACGAGCTTTGGGTGTTATTCAGCTGACATTGGCTCGTAACGTCGCGTTTAACATCGTGAAAGAGAAAACCACTATGGATTTGATGAAAGCCTCGTCGGACATGTACGAGAAGCCCTTTGCGATCAACAAGGTCTATTTGATGCGACATCTATTCAACTTAAAGATGAACGAAGGTGCATCAATTGCCGATCATATCAATGAATTCAATGTAATCGTTAGTCAATTGAGTTCAATTGACACTGACTTTGAAGATGAGGTACGTGCTTTGATTATGTTATCCTCGTTGCCTGATAGTTAGAATATTACTGTTACTGCTATTAGTAATTCCTCTGCAGTAACAAGTTTGACATTCGATAGTGTTCGAGATTTAATTATAAGTGAGTACATCCGTAGAAAAGAATCTGGCGAGCATGTATCTGCTACTTTAGTAGGTGAAAATAGAGGAAAAACTAGTACACGTGTTAGTAGGAGTAGTATGAACTCGAATAGACGAAGTCAGTCTAAGACTGGTGATATCATATGTTGGAGCTGTGGCAAGAGGGGA
This sequence comes from Syzygium syzygioides, assembly GCA_031216285.1. Classification (NCBI taxonomy): domain Eukaryota; kingdom Viridiplantae; phylum Streptophyta; class Magnoliopsida; order Myrtales; family Myrtaceae; genus Syzygium; species Syzygium syzygioides. The sequence goes on along the minus strand of CM062243.1, from coordinate 27,130,564 downwards.
TATCTTAGAAGGGATTGCTTTAAGCTGGAAAAATGAGAAGAACAAAGGAATTAGAGTTGAGTCTACAGATGATGTTGCAGCTATAGTAGACAGTAATTCGGATAGTGCTGATTTTGTCTTATTTATCACTGATAATTTATCATTTGGTGGATGGATTATGGATTCTGGTTATTCTTTTCACGTTACACCAAACAGAAACCAGTTTACTACTTATCAGTGCACGAATAGTAGTAAAGTACAGTTGGGGAACAACGCGAAGTGTGATGTTATTGGTATTTGTGATGTTAGAATCAGAATGCATAATGGTGTTGTGTGGACATTGACTGGAGTGAGGCATGTTCCAAAGTTGAAGAAAAATTTGATTTCCTTGAGTGCCCTGGATTCAGCTGGGTGTTAATATTCTTCAAAATGTGGAGTTCTGAGGGTTCTTTAAGGTGCCATGGTAATAATGAAAAGAATCAAGCATAATGGCCTATATGAGCTTTAAGGCGAGACAGTGATGGAATTCGCTGCGGAGACGTCGGATGGATCTGTTCGAGAGTATGAATTGTGGTATATGCGTTTAAAGCACATTAGTGAGAGAAGCCTGAAGGTTCTAAGTGAAAAAATTTGTTATGTGGTTATGTGGCTAACAAACTAAATGTATGCAGGTGTTATGATTTTAATCAATGGCGGAAAGTGCAATTCAGTACAATTGTTAGAGAAATCACGGATATTGCAAAATTAATTCACTTGGATATTCGCAGATTGTCACGATTTTCTTTGAAGAAGAGTACCAGATTTATGTTAACAGTTGTTGATGACTACTCGAGGAAGACTTGGGTGTTTGTGCTAGACTACTCGAGGAAGACTTGGGTGTTTGTGCTAAGGCACAAGTTTAATGCTATTGTCAGGATCAGATAGTTAAAAGCTATGACCGAAAAGGAGACTGGTAAAACGATCAAGCAGGTGCGGATTGACAATAGTATGGAGTTTTGATCGAAACTATTAAACGAATGCTGCATAAAGGAATGCATAATGAAACACCGCACTAGTGCCATTGAACAACAACAGGTTGCAGAGTTGATGAGCATAACGTTACTAGAGATGGCCCATAAAATGATCTCTAGTTCTAGTATGGCTAGGAGATTCCTAGCGGATGCTCTTAGTACAGCGAGCTAGCTAAAGAATAGATCCCCATCGACTGCGATTAGATGTTGGACTCCTGAAAAAGTATGGTCAGGTAATGTTGTTGATTATTCTATTGTTAGAATATTCTATTGCCCATGTTATGTTCGAGTTAGTGATGGTAAGTTCGATGGAAGGGTAAGAAAGTGCATGTTCCTAGATTATGCACAAGGTGAGCGAGGCTATAAGTTGTAGTGTCTGGAATTAAATTCACTTGTTATCAACAGAGAAGTTACATATGACGAGTCTCTAATACTTCTGGGTAGGAGTGTTAATTGCAATGTTTATACGGATCTAAACAGTATTCAGCTTAAGGTGGAGTTGCAACTAGAAACTCCTGAGATAGCAGTTACTAGCGAAGTAATCAACACAGATGGTACTTATAGCGAGGTGGAGCCTATTAAGCCAACAATTGCTGTAACTACTGATATTGACAAGGTGCGTATTTGATTTCCTTACAGATATAGATGCAATGATGATTTTGTTTTATCTACAGTTGAGGAAGTTGTATCGAAAAATCCTTGCGGAGCAGTTAAATGTGCATGTGGAGTTAGTGTTCAAACGAGGTCCACAGCTATGGCGAGCTTCAAGCGAGGCTTCGACTTGGAAAATATTTGTAGCGGTTGAGCCCATTGGGGCTGTGGGAAACTAGTAACGAAATTCGAATTCTATCAAAGCGATTGTTACTCAGCTCAAACATTGAGTCAAGGTAGAGATTGTTGAAAATATATCTCAAGTTTGAGCTCGAAGTGAAAATTTGAATATTTTGAATTGGATGTTTTGCAGACATCCGAAATCAAGCAAAGCAAAAGAGTCGTGAGTTCCCGGATTGGAGTTGGAGTCCGCGGCTTCAAATTGGAAAGTCCAAGTGGACTTTGATTTACACAATGACTCGGTCAATGTGTCAGAAGAAGAAAGAAATCAACGAAAAATAGAATTATTTCCTCTGTTGGAGTCGGCAAGAAATAAAAGAAAGAAACTAGAAAGAATAAAAGTATTTTTTCCTAATTCTAATGGGAGTCACAGTCAACAGAGGGAAAGTCCAAGTCAAGCTTGGTTGACCGAATTATCCAGGTTTCCAATTATGAGTCGGCCGCGTTTTCTTCCTGTGTATATATATTTGCACCTTTGCTGATGACAAGAGCAACAAGGAAGTCTAGAAGCACCGCGTTCGTGAGTGCTTGGCGGTAGGTGTTTCCATGGATTCTCGTTCGTGAATTATATCTAAGAAGAATTAGTGTTCAAGCGTAAATCTTGTGATAAGATTTGGGTATAATTCATTTGCGAGATTGAAAGATTATTTCATAAGGAACTGTGCGCTAAACATTGCGTGAGTTATTGGGTGTAATTGGGGCTTGAGAAATATTGAGAGTGTTTGAGTGACTTGAGTGTGGTTGTAATCTCTATTGTATCGCTTAATCTATAGTAGAATTCCATGTTGCTCTCCCCGTGAACGTAGGTAGGAGTGTGCAACCGGACAGGGTTTACCTAGAAACCAAACCGGCCCATCCGAAAAGCAGATCCAAGAACCGGTTCTAACAAGAACCGGTCCGGGAACTAGTTCTATTTTTTGGGAACTGGTTAGAATTGGTCTGGTTTCCGGTTCCAAGAAAAGACCAACCCAAACCGGTTTTGAGATAATGTAAAAAAAAGTAAAAACCCTAGATCACGTTACCCTACTTCACCGGTTTTAGAACTGGTTTCCGATTTAATGTTGGGATCTGTTTCACAACTACAAGCGAAACAGCACGGCACTTAAAGTCATCTAAATATTTTGTGATTACATAAAGACATTTATATAGTGAGAGCATATGCTTTATTGCAAAGTCTCTTGATTTTCCTTTCAGGATATTTCATTTGGAAACAGAAGTGATGAGTTCTCTCATCATGGCTCAAAATAAATAGCTAAGCATGTTGAACAGATTCCCTGAAAATGTGACTCTTAAATATTTATGCGATTGGACTATATCTTGCGACATAGTGCTTTTGGATTGTTGATTTTGATGGACTGTAATTTCAATTACTCATTTTGGGGATTGTTACTTTTGGCGGATAGTGGTTTTTGTTATTCATCTTTTACTTTGAATCATTTCATTGCTATCTATATTATTTTGCTGGAAATTATGAAATCGGAAAAAGGAACAAAAAAAAATAAGTTCTCGAGTAGACCCTGAAATCGGATCGAAAAAACAGGGTCGGTTCCAAAACAAGATCCAGGGACAACAGGGTTGGTTTCAGATTCTAAATATTGGGAACTGGTTATAATAGAGTTAGTTTCAGGTTTCAGGTCTGGACCTAACCCACTCTGCAACCGATCACCCCTAGACGTAGGTTACTACAACCAAATCACGTAAATATGGTGTACGATTTATTTTCTTATCCTATCAATTTTATTGTTCGATTGCTTGACTTCCGCAATACATATGTCCACTTGAAGTTGAAAATGCTTTCTTCGACGGTCCTGGGCGAGATGTATCCAGACCTCCTGGGTTTATGCATACTCTGTTTCCAAAATCCTAGCCACTTCCAGAATTACATAAAGCTTTCTTATTGTTTAAAATAAGTACAGAAAAGAGACGCCTCGCGCTTGGTATTCTTGCTTGCTTAAACTACAAGTCTTATCAGCATAGCCTCCCACAGGATAGCCATATATATTTCTGCTCCAAATTAGCCTTTGAACATATAGATCGCTAACAATTATTACAATGGCATATTGTTTCATTCACATGTTGAACGAACGAAAGAAAGAGGAATCATGGGAAACTTTTGAACTTGACATTCCAGCAATCGGAATGTTAGGTTGAAGAACACCTGGTGAAAAAGAAAACAAGCATTGGATGCCGAGACCAGACTTGGTTTTTTGGTACACAAATGCTAAAGCAAGAAATCAAAGAGAAGGATAAAAGGTAGAGAGATACTTCCGATGGAAGAAAGTTATCTCTCCTGTAACCCGAGGAACAATCTCGAGCTCTTGAATTTCCACATATTCAACTGAAGTCTCTCCCTTGAGGAGCTCCCCCCTATCCCCATGGTGATAGTTGACTTCCAAACCCTAACTTTTGTCAACCCCCTCTTCAACTCTTCTTCGACCACCACAATGTCCGCAAGTCAACCCTCATAAACCCGATGCTCCATACCCCCTCTCCACCTTAACTCAGCTTCTCGTTACCCTCATCGAAATCCCCCAGGTGTAGTAATCGCTTCTAATCATCCAGCCAAGCACTCAGCCTTCGAAGTATGATACCCGAGGGAGGGAAAGAAAATCCTCCTCCCACGCAAAAGGAGGTGTGCGCATCACTACAGACTGGGTCCCCCTTCTTTTTCTTTCGTAATACCCTCCCAAAAGGCCCAATCTCCTGCCTTTTTTGACCGAGTCACCCTCAGTGGGATTCTAACTACAAAGATGTTGAAGAAAGCGCACCACTCTCAGTCGCCTAGGGCAATTAAGTCTGAGAATCAGAGATGCATTACGTCATAAAGGAGAATCAGGACAAACAGCTTCAGTAGTGTTTCTCTACAACAGAAGTCAATGACCCAAAAGAAGCAGGTATCTATCTTCGTAGAAGTTGCATTCTGCGTGGCGACCAAATTAGTTGTGTTTCAAAGGAAAAGCAAGACTTGCAGTTTCTACTAAAGCTTCCTTTAGTCGTTTTAACCGAGACAATTCCATAAAGCACGATGACCTGCTAGTTAAACGTCCGGTGAGTTAGGCAGCTCAGTGTAAACTTGGTCTTTCCTAGTCAGTCTTTGATGGAAAATGAGGAAAACAGCTCTGCCCGGTTGACTGCCCTGTGTAGAGAATTGGGGAATTTGTGGTCTGAAGATGATGTAGTGCAGCTAACAAGAGACATCCCTGTAGAAAAACAACATGAATGTGAGCTAACTCTGTATGGGAAGTTGTACTCCAAACCAAATGTGAACTTCCAGGCGTTCCTTAGTACTATGAAGAGGGCGTGGAAAATAGACAAGGTAGATTGCGAGCTCATAGAACCGGGGTTCTTTTCCTTCTTATTCACCTCTCTAGAGGAGAAAACACGCATCCTGGAATCTGGCCCCTGGTCATTTTCCAGCAATCTTCTTGTACTCCAACAAGGCTATCCGGACATCCCTGATCATTGTTATGAATTTACCCACTGTGACTTCTGGGTTCAGTTAGCGGGTATCCCCCGAGGAAGACTTTCAGATGACGTGGCTAGGGAGGTGGCAGGAAAAATCGGAAAAGTGATAGAGGTGAAATTTGATTCTAGAGGAGGAGGCCCCAATAAAAGTTGCAAAGTAAGGATCCACATGAATTTATCAAACCCGTTGAAGACTGGAACAATTGTTGATCTGGATTACAAGAAGATTTGGGTGGACTATCGCTATGAAAGACTTCCACACTTCTGCTACTCTTGTGGAAGGATAGGGCATTACGCCTCCTATTGCAAAGAAATACCTTTTGAGGAGTCGGGGCTAAACAAAAATGCCAAGAGCAAATTTGGGCAATGGTTGAGAGCGGAAGTTCGAGAACCAAGTCCTTATTGGAAGATCTTCTACGGGAAAGATATACCAATCATTGAGGATGAGGAGATTATCCCGGAGACGCCTAGGGAAATCATCCCAAGAGAGCTAGAATTACGCTGTTCAAAAGGACAGGCTGCCATAGGTTTGATTGAAGATAAGCGCCAGGAGGGAAGGACTAGCAAGAGGATCTATCAAGCAGGGACTTCAAGGAAAGATCAGCCAACCTCTGAAGAGACGAGCTTCCAAATCACCCCTTCTGAGACGAAATTAAAGGGCAGGCAGGCAACGAAGCCTACGAAGGAGAGAATAGGGCCAAAGTCTTTCAAGAAAGTAGCAACAGCAAGAAAACAAAACAAGATCAACCCCATCGGTCTTCGGGAGATGCTTTGCCCCTCTATTAATGAGTCGACCCTCCTAGATGCCCCGATACACCTGGCAGAAGGAAGCAATGAATGGGCTTTGGTGGCTAGCCCTAATAAGCCACCAGGGATTATATGAAACTTTTGAGCTGGAACTGTCAAGGGCTGGGCAATCCCCTGACAGTCCAACACCTTAGAGCCCTAGTGGCTCAAGAAAGGCCTGACTTAATCTTTTTGATGGAAACAAAGAATAAGAGTGGAATAGTTGACAGAGTGAGGAGGCGGATTCAATTCCAAAATATGGAGGTTTACGACCCTATAGGTATCGCGGGGGGGCTGGCTGTATTGTGGAATGAAGGGGTGAAAGTAGTTGTGAAAGACAAATCCAGAGACTTTTTTGATATCGTGTGTAGCGATCACGGCAGTGGCAACCTGATGCGCATAACTTTCCTGTATGCCCCTACTAATTTCCAAGAAAGGCTTCGACTTTGGCATCATTTACAGGTGATAGGTGCAGCTAATCATCTTCCTTGGATATGCGCAGGGGACTTTAATGAAATATTGTACCACTGGGAAAAGAGGGGTGGGTGTCGAGCGGAGCACTACAGGCTTGTCGCTTTCCAAGAATGCCTAAACAAATGCTCACTGATGGACATAGAAAGTAAGGGCTGCGCCTTCACATGGGCCAACAACAGGGAAGGTACAGCTTTAGTGCGCAAGAGGCTAGATCGAGTCCTCTGCAACATTAATTGGAGAGTTACGTACCCAAATGCAGAAGCTTACGCCTTACTTGCAATAGGCTCCGACCATAGCCCAATCCTACTATCCCTCCACCCAAGGCGGGTAAAAAGGAAAAAGGACTTCAAGTTCGAGGCGTTTTGGCTTGCTGATGCCGAGTGTAGGGAGCTGGTGAAGGAAAATTGGTGCGACCCGGAAGAAGCTCCAGCAGCCTTTGCCTGCAAATTGAAAAGAACCACCAAAGCCTTGAGCTCGTGGAGCAAACAGAAATTCTCTAATGCCTATAACCAGATTGAGGTTTTAAAGAGAAGATTAACAACTCTTACAAATGCAACAGGCGGTAGCAACAAACAAGAAATGCAGCAAATCAAAATGCGAATTCAGAACTTGTGGAATCAGGAAGAGCTTTATTGGGGGATGAGGTCGCGGATTAACTGGATCAAATACGGAGATAAAAACACCAAATACTTCCATGCTACAACAGTCCAACGAAGACAAAGGAACAACATATCAATGTTGAAAATAGACGAAGCTTGGTGTCGAGATCCCACTGGTCTAAAGCAACACATCGCCAGCTTTTATAACTCTCTGTACGAAACTGTGGGTACTAGGAACTTCAGCCCAATACTAGAACAAAGCACTTTTCAAGTTCCAGAGGGCATGAACGAGACATTAATGGCACCTGTGTCCATGAAGGAGGTAAAGGAGGCTACTTTCCAGCTAGGGGCTACAAAGGCACCGGGTCCGGATGGGATGAATGGCCAGTTTTATCAACATAACTGGGAGGTGTTACAACACGATATACACCGGTTAGTCAACTCCTTTTTCAGCTCAAACATTCTAGACCCTGAGCTCAACAAAACACACATTGTGCTTATTCCCAAAGTGCCTAACCCAGAAAGCATCACACAATTCAGACCCATAAGCCTGTGCAACTTCAGTTACAAAATCATTTCAAAGGTGATGGCGAATCGTCTCAAGCCCTGGCTCCCAATTATTATTGCAAAAGAACAGAGTGCATTTGTTAGAGGGAGGCTCATCCAAGATAACATACTCATAGTCCAGGAGATTTTACATCAATTGCGAATCAGGGAAAGGAAACGGCATTTCCAGGCCATATTAAAGTTGGATATGCAAAAAGCATACGATAGAGTGGAGTGGGATTTCCTTTGTGCGACAATGTTGAAAATGGGGTTCTGTGAGGAATGGGTATCATTAGTGAAACAGTGCATCTCAACTGTCACATTCAGCGTCAAGGTAAATGGGGACTCACTACAGTATTTTCAGCCATCTAGGGGGATTAGACAAGGAGACCCACTATCTCCTTACTTATTCATAATAATGGCCAACGTCCTATCCTCAATGCTAACCAAGGCAGTGGAGGACGGATCTCTGAAGGGCATCAAACTGAACAGGAGCTGTCCAACGTTGTCACACCTACTATTCGCCGATGATGCTATATTTTTCTTAGACGGAACCATTGGTGAGTGTCAGAACCTAGCAAATATCTTAAACCAATATTGTTTTGCATCGGGTCAAGCGATCAACCTGAACAAATCAGGTCTGTTCTGCAGTGCGGGAAGCCCCCTCAGCCTTAAAAACAATCTTGCAGCTGAACTGAGAGTACCTATAATGGAGAAAAGAGGGAAATACCTTGGCATCCCATCAGATTGGGGACAGACTAGAAAACAGATGTTTGCGTGGATTTTGGCTAGGGTAAACATGAAGCTGGAAGGATGGAAGGAAAAGTTGCTATCAAAGGCGGGTAAAGAAATCTTACTCAAAACAGTGGTACAAGCAATCCCACAATACGCAATGTCCATTTTCAAGATCCCAATTTCTATCTGTAAAGCTATAGAGCGGAAAATTGCTTCATTCTGGTGGAAGCAACACTCATCCAAATCTGGTATTCACTGGAAGAAATGGGACATCCTCAAAGCAAGGAAAATAGAAGGGGGTTTGGGCTTCAAGGACCTAGTAACCTTCAATAAATCCATGCTAGGCAAGCAAGCTTGGAGACTTGCTCAAGAACCGAATGCACTATGGAGCCAGCTTCTAAAAGGCATCTACTTCCCAAATGTTTCTTTATGGAAAGCAAAAAAGGGCTCCCGACCGTCGTGGGGGTGGCAAAGCTTATTATTGGGAAGGGACTCATTAAGCTCCGAGGTTAAATGGGTGGTGGGGAATGGCGAAAGTATCAATATCAGAGAAGACAAATGGCTTAGTCAGCATTTTATAGGAGGCCCAGCACATCAAGAAGAGCCGCACACAGTTGCAGAGTTGATCGATCAAAGCACAAGAACTTGGAACGAAAACAAGCTACACAGGTTGTTCCAGGAAGAGGTCGTAAGAGAAATTCTTGACACACGTATCCTACCATATCCGGAAGGCGATAAGCAAATATGGAACGGCAGTATATCAGGGGACTACACGGTCAAGCAGGGTTACTCAAGACTTCGAGAATCGCAGACCAAGCAACATACAGAACAAGCATCAACATCATATCAGCAGCCACGTTCTCTTTGGTCCAAAATATGGAAGCTTCACACCGAACCAAAAATTCGATTCTTTCTGTGGAGTGTGTGCCAAAATGCTCTACCCACTACTGAGAATTTATACAAAAGAAGGGCGATAACGGACCCGCTTTGTCCAATCTGCCGGCAAATTCCAGAGTCCACGGAGCACATCTTCTTCCTTTGCGACTGGACAAAGCAAATTTGGACCGATCAGAGAATACAGATAGATGCTTCACCAACAAACATAACAAGAATGGACAAGTGGTTAGAGGAAGAACTCTCAGGAGGCAACTCACCCCATCGAGAATTTATTGCTGCCATTCTATGGCAAATCTGGAAAGCCAGGAACACCCAGGTGTTCCACCGAATTAATCCCAAACCGGAAGCTATTATTGAAGATGCCATCAATCTGTGCAGACTCTACAGCATGCAGAACTCCCCCGATAGCAAATCCTGGCCGGAGAAGACAGTAACAGAGCGCTGGACGCTACCAGAAACAGGGCAGTGGAAATTCAACGTGGATGGCTCATGGAACGAAGGCGGTACAGAGGGATCGGTTGGAGGTGTTTGCAGAGATCACAGGGGCTTGATTATTTCTGGGTTTGCAAAAGGGGTTGCGGCCAATTCTCCTCTGGAGGTTGAAGGGAAAGCCGTGATGAACGCAATACGCTGTTTGCGTGAAGAAGCAGAGAAAGGAAGAAGTCCCCCACTGAAAGTGACGATCTGCACAGATAATGCGGAGACATTGAGGTATTCAGCAGAACCGGGCCTCAGTCCATGGGCCTTGAGAAAGCTATTCGAAGAATGCAATATTCTACTTGCCCAATCACATAATATTTATCTTGCCCACTGTCCACGCGAAACCAATTCTGTTGCCGATTGGATCGCCAAGTCCCATCGCAAAGGGAAACTTCCCTCTAACTGGTTGTACAAACCCCCCCAACCTCTCTGGGTTTTATTGTGTAATGATGCCATTCAGCTTCACTCGTGTAATCTGTCTTTGAATGAATGAAATGGTGACTGTTTCAGACCAAAAAAAAAAAAAAATTTCCACATATTCTGGTGAAGCTCTGGTTTGGAGGCACATTTTGCAGGGCAGCTCTCCATAGTTTGTGAGGTCATAGCACCGACGGCTTGTTCGAGTTAACTAGCAAAGAGATGAGGCCAGAATGACCCGGAGGGCCGCCAGCGTGGGGCCTTCCTCGGCTGGGGCAGCCAGGATTTCTCGGTGGCTTTTGCGACGTGATAGGCTCTTGGTATGTGAATGTTATTTTCCCTTTGTGAGGTTGTGCATTGCATGTGTAATGCTAGTAAGACGATTATTTTAGGAGTTTTTAATAACTACATTGTGGAGTAACTAAACGGATTAATTTTATTCTTTCACTCAAGAAAACCAATCAGATTTCAACAAAGTAATTGTATATAAAGAAGACAGAATCGTTATACTTTTGACATATGTAACGTCTCGATGTTATTGGTCCGTCAACATGCCAATGATGCGGTGGAGCGTGCACCATAGTGTACATTCCGAGGAATTTCTGTGCACCTTAAATTCCACATAAATTATCGATATATTTTGGAGGCTTGAATAGGGGAATCATATGTTAGAATTTGTCTCGCTGATTTATGCTCTATCTACTTGTCTGCTCTGGTTTCATATCTCTACTTCGGGGAAGATAAGAAACCTTGTTTAATGTCCTTATTGAGTCACCGCTATTGGAACCAAAGCGGACTGAGTTTTATTTTTCTTTCTGTGATGATTTGAACAGCTTGAGCTTGTTGTGCTGTTGCTGGTTGATACGAGACTGTTTCGGCAGGCCTTTCGGTCCACCAGGCCCCCCGGGACCTCCCGGCCCATTTGGACTGCCTCACCCTTGAGCTCTCATGCTATGCCAGCTCGACCTAACGGGATCACTCGCACCAGCTTCTCCCATGCCTGGTTTCTGTATTCTGTGTGTATTGCAATGATCTGACTATTTCTCTGTGGGAAATGAGCAACTTACTTCCCCATCTCATGTCTGAATTCAGTTCTTAGTTTCAATGACACATTTATGTGAATTGTCTAAGGAAATCCTCTGTTTTCGATGATCAGTTGTTTTAGACCATGTATTGAAGTTTATATAAGTGAAGGATGTCTTCATCAAATACTCTGTTTTCTATCGATTTCTCAAGTTCAGTTGCGATTGCAATGCAACTAGTAGAAAAGAGCCAAACCCTCTAGGAAGCTCATGAAATAGATGAAGAAGTGACTTTTCAGCTTGAACAGAAAAGGTGAAAGAAGGGATGATTCTACTGTTTCGTTAAAAAGGAAAACGGTTCTTTTCCTACTGAAATGAAGAGTTGATAAGTGTCAAAAAAAAAATATTTGTTGGTGCAAAAATGCTACCGATCACTTGATTCCCTAGTAATTTATTGGTAACCTATGCACACTTTTTTGAATTACTAGCTCTTTTTCACAGTTTACAGAGAGTCAACTTTTCTTATTTTTTACTAACTTGTTGGCAACCCCTAACTAATTGGCAAATCATTTTACTTTACGTCGGAAATTTCATATAGGAGTCAGTAAGTTCGGAACGTTGGTTAGTTATGCAAAATAAAGTTGGGAAATAAGTTCAAAAATTGCTAATTTGCAAATTACACAAAAAAGATTGTTTGTAATATTACAAAGATGCAAGTAAATTACAAACAAAATTAACATATTTATCCAAATGTACTAATCATTAACTGACTATGAAATGTTCAGATATAAAATATATTTCATGTTGTTCATTTATAATAGTAAGCTTTCGAAATAAACAATTTAACTTCAATTTCGTATCGAAATCGGAAATCTCAAACTTAGAGATATGATTCTCAATGACCCTTTCATGCATTTACGGGTTTCCCTTATGTAGTATATCTAGGGCTTCTCAAATTCTTTTACCTACTCATATTGAGCTGGCATGCATCAAAACTTTCATCATCTTATTGACCTTTGCACCAGGAAGAGTGTTAAAAGACCTTCGATGTCAAACATGATGTTGACTTTTGCTGCTACTCTCATGGAAACTCAAGAAAGATTGAGAGCTAATTTCAGCTGGCAGATTAATAAGACCTTTGCATTTTTTCTCAGCTTTCGCTTAGTTCATGCCAACAGATGCACACTATTTCTTGATAGATGGAGGCAAATGACTTTGTCGTATCCACCAAACCAAGTACTCCACCCCTTTTCGGCCTATCCCATCACGTATGTACACGGGGTCACGCCAAATGTGGTCGCAGAAGCACCGGCATAATGTCGCAAACTATTCTCATTAGACATTCAGAAGAGCGAATCACATTCAAACTCACCCAAAAAGAGTATATCGCAGCGGTTTGCGAGTTTTAACTTTGTAAATCCATCTCTTTAAAGCTAGCACGCAATCACTATCCCCATGCCACAACATCTTTTGTGTGATTTGTGCTTTGGACAACGGGCAAGTGAGAAAACATGCACGTATTGTAGGTCGGCAAAATGACGGGTGGAACGTTAGGTTTGGCATCTCTCTCTCTCAATTCCTGGCGATTCTCTGCCACACCGAAGTTGTTTTGGCATCGCCTAGTCCTCTCCAGCATCCATCCTTGCCGGTCATGTCTCTCACACCCACCGGCAAACCTCTTGGTTCCATCGGAATCTCCACTAATCCCCCAGTTTTCGATTTTGCTCTAACTGAAGATAGGCTATCTTCATTTGATTATCAAAACTCGTAGGATCGTCCTACAAGTCCTACTAGAAAGTTGAAGGATTATCTTCAACCTATGGTTGATAGTTTTGGGGAGGATGTGATGAGTTCTTGTAGGATCCTTGCTAGAATTAGTTATAGAAAATGGAATTATATGGAAATGCATGTTTAGCACATCTTAGATATCCTCAAGCTTGCCGGCCGAAGTATTGTTCTGCATTTCCTATGTTGATTTGACTCCAACTTTGATGATCAAGCCTCTTGCGTGCTCCAATTAGGCGATAGAGTGAATTGATTTCAATTTTGTATCATGAAGTTCAAATTCGTTCATGTGCTATGATGATTGTTCATGACGTTTGATGATGTTGTTTTGTAATGTTCTAAGCTTGTTTGAACATGATTGATGATTAGAACACTTATGGATGCGTTTAGACGCATGTTAGAGATTTCTGGAAATTTGAATTCTGGGGTTGAAACAGAGGATGACAGAGTTGATTTTGTTGGAAATTGTAGGTTCGCGCTGGGTTGACCATTAGTACGAATAATTGCTTGAGTGTATGATTGATACGAGTGAAATCTTTGCTAATGCTACTCTAGGACTGCGCACATCCGGGTCCGATGATCTTGGAGATTCGAGACTGGATATGAGAGGAGCAGCGTGCTTTGTGGAAAATAAGCCCCAGAACATTTTTGCGGAGGGTCGATCATTGGTGGAGCATTAAGTTTGGGACTAATCCTTAGGAAAATACTTGGGTGATCTAAGTTTGTGCAAGACAATAAGATGGGTGCGAATCTGAGCTGAGGACTGTAAGAAGTTTGAGGTGGTCGCCCTAGGAACATTCGACAACTACGCATATCAATGAATCATGCTAGACAGGTAATCTGTCAAAAATAAGGGAAGATAGTCTGTCCAAGATTTGGGAGGAATGTCACCGTTTGTCTCGACACTTTAATCTAAAATTCACAACCGTCGCTTTATTTTTTATTTTTTTAAAATGTCCCTTTACTTTTTAAAAAGTGTCACCGATTGTCCCCTATCAATCCGGTGACAAAATATGCTGACGTGGATGCAACGCTATTTGAAATTTGTTCACATTGTTTAACGCTGTTAGAAATTTATTGACTTGATTTTTTTTTTCATTGTTCTCCCCCTTTCCCACTTTAATTGTCATCAGTATCTTCTTTTTCTTCCACGTACACCCCACCATAGAGCCACAAAATCTGACGTTCCTCCAATGTAAAATCTCGTCCGGCCCTGGCTAGGAGCATGAAGAAGCTCCAGCCGCCATGGCTCTAAGTTCGGCCAAGCTCCAACCACCGTGACCGAACTCGATGAAGATCAAGCAACCGTAGCTACAAGCTGGAGCTGTCGTGGCCACGAGTTGGATGAAGGTTGTGCGGTCCATGGTCGAGCTCGGAAAGCTCAAGCTACCAGGACCACAAGCGTGACGGAGCTCCAGCAGGCATGTTCACAAGCTCAAAGAAGTTCCAGCCACCATGACCACAAGCTCAGTGAAGGTTGACCGGCTATGATCATGAGCTTGAAGAAGCTCTAGCCGCCTTGGCTGGGACCTCTGACTCTCTCTCTCTCCGTTTTTTGTTTTTATTTTTGATGTTGTTAAATGTGGCGAAACACATAAAAATGTCATACTAATCATAATAGGATATTTTTACTCGCATGTCCAACTCAACGACCTAGTTGTCTATTTCAGGAAAAATCAACAGACAATGAAAAAGTACAACAAAAGGATTAACGGTGGCACATTTTGAAAAGTATGTGAATGATTTTGGACCAAATTTGAGTATAGGGGTGATTTTGAATATTGGGCAAGAGTACTGGGATTATTGGTACCATTTCATCTTTTTTTTAAATGTGTCTCGATCTATTCCTATGTGTTAATTCTTGCATTTTTCTTTGGCTTTGGTTTTGATGATCCAAATCCGGTGGATGCGATCACATATATAATCATACCCAATTCGATACAATTAATTATTTGGTCGTACAAGTATTGGTCGAAATAGTGGATTGCTGCACCTTAGATGGTGAGAGTATAGAACATGGACAACTGTGTGGATTCAATACTTGTGGGTTTACCGACATTGATTGTTATTTTATCGTTTGTTACGTGGTTCTTGCATTTCACTTCGGTGCACATAATGATTTGCATGTATCATCTTGTCATCGTGATATTACTTGTATACTACTGCATAATATCATGCCATTGATCATGATATCATGTGTGGTC
Organism: Syzygium syzygioides; assembly: GCA_031216285.1. Taxonomy (NCBI): domain Eukaryota; kingdom Viridiplantae; phylum Streptophyta; class Magnoliopsida; order Myrtales; family Myrtaceae; genus Syzygium; species Syzygium syzygioides. The sequence goes on along the minus strand of CM062243.1, from coordinate 27,115,334 downwards.
CATGTATTGCGCATCGCGACTTGCACTATTTACCATATCATGTTTTGTCATGCATACTCTGAATATATTATCTTATGATATCAACACAAGCCATCGTACACAATCATGTCACATCGTTATGTACAATTGCTAAGTCATATCGTTTTATTTGTGTTCGTGCAAACTCATTTATTATTCATACGTAATTGTTAAATAATCTTCACTATCACTATGCAATGTCATACTGTTTTCTATGTATGTCATCTTAGATATATTGCTCCCACGTGTTCACATATGTCTCTGGATTCGTCTCACTCATCACATTTGAAAGTCATTTTATGCATCTTTGTGTTTTGTCACTGTCATGAATCATGAATCATCCTGATGCCCTTGTCACATTCAACATAAGCATCATGCTTACATGCATATCATCATTTTCAATTAAGACAGTACACTGACCATCATCATTTTCAATTAATACAATACACCTAGCAGTCGATATCCACGAGTTCATGCGATTATTTTAATTCGAGTCCACGTAACAATATTTTATATTTTCAAAATTCAAAGATAATTATATGGGTATTATGTATATAAAATCACTCAATAAAAAGCATGTTAGGAATTTCGACCAGAGATTTTGGTACCTAAAAGGTGTCGGGGGCACTAACCCTTCTACACACATCACGGGGCGCTAATCTTTCCCCTCAACCTCCGGTCTTTAGGCTCGAGTTTCATTGCATTTAGATCCATTGGCCTTTTTTGTTAGCTAGCTAACTTCTTTCAAGCACTTAGGGGGATTCTTTTAGGTTTCCGACCAAGTCAATGACTTGCCCCGTTCATACAATTAAGGAAATGTGTTAGGAATCTCAGGTGCAATAGCTTGACGGTAATCGACTCTTGATTTTCTGGAGGTGTGCTACAGACCATTTTATCGCGATTCGTCCATGTTTATCCCATTGAACAGACACCACTCAATGTCGGATAGAATAAATCTCTATTGGTACTTTCCTATCCGGGCTCAGCAATTCAAGCAGCCGAAAGCGGCTTTTGTTTTTCCCATTCCCTAATAGATGCACTCACCTTTGCCTCCGTGGTGGTCTAAAATGGATATCAATGTTTAGATGGGGAATGAGAAGTGATGGTCAACGAGCAATACAATGCCTCCCCCCATGAGACCATCATCCACTTGAAAGTGAATACTGAACAGACCAGCCATCTCCTCGGCTTCCCCTCAATTCCACCGCCCTCCTAATTAGCATCACCCATTATTCTTTCCTTAAAATAAATACGAAAATTCGTTGATAATCGCTAGATAGCTACATACTTCTCTTAATTTAGTTTTGATGAAAAGAAAATAGTTTATTTTGATCAAGTAAAAGAAGAACGTAATTCTCTATGCGTATTTCCGATACACAGCAATTCTCGATTCCATCAATTGGCGACAATATCGAATAACATCGAAAAAGTTTATTTGAGTTGGGCTAATAGCAAACATTGAAATTTATTGTGCCTTGAGTATTTTATTATTATTATTTAGGAGTGGCAAGCCTGACCGTGGGTTGAAGGATGACAATGTAACGGTGAAATGCCCGCCATAAATCTCTTTTAGGACACTGGAAGTTTCCTTTGAACCGGTCACAATTTTTGTCTTCTATCTTTCCTTTCTTTTCTTTTTTTTTGACTTCCACGTTTCCTTATTTCAAGTCCTAATTTAGAGACAAAATTAGAGGAGGGCCCATCATCAGAGGAGAGGAGGGCCCACTGAATCAATTTTCATGGATACGAAGAAAGAAAAAATAAATTAAATACCGAAATTTAAATAACTACAAGTAAATAAATACTATCATTTACTAAAAAAGAAATCGTTAATGTCATTATAAATACTATCACTTGCTAAAAAGAAATAGTACATTCTCTCTCTTCTCTCTCTCCATCTTATTTTGCTTCCCTTGTCCCTCTTCCTCTCCCTCTCCCTCTCCCTCTCCCTCTTCCTCTTCCCCCCGCACCCCCCGCACAACACACGCCCTCTCTCTCTCTCTCTCTCTCTCTCTCTCTCTCTCTCTCTCTCTCTCTCTCTCACTAATTCATTGATAAGATTCACATGACCAAGACACGTGACCTCGTTCATCGTCCATACATTCTCTCCCTCTCTCTTATTTTGCTTCCTTTGACTCTCTTTCCCTCCTCTCCCACAATTTCCCTCCCCGGCAGAACACCTCTCTCTGTCTCTCTTTCGATCTCTCGAGAGAATATTGGATAGCCTGTCGCTCCACGTCAGCGACTCATCACTTTACAGTTTCCAGTTTCCACAGCCAACATGCATCGCACCGTTGTGCATAAAGCCATCGGACGATCTCCATTCGATTTTCAAGGATCCCCTAATTGAATTCATCGTCCGTTACATTCTCTCCGTCTCTCCTCTCTTGCCTCTCTCCATCTTATTTTGCTTCCTCTCTCTCTCTCTCTCTCTCTCTCTCTCTCTCCCACTAATTCCCCGCATAACATCCCTCTCTATCTCTCCATCTCTCTCTCGCTCTCCCATGAGGAGGAGTGAGCAGTGAAAATCATGGAGGAGAGGGACCAGACCACCTATCTGCTCTGCTTTCCTCACTCCACCTCTCCCATTATTAGCATCCCCTATTTATCTACTGCTCTTTTGCTCATTGTGTTCATCCAATCTACTGGAGGAGAGCATATCGTGATTCTTTCTGCGACTGCCGCCCTCGGATTCGGCCTCGTTCACGGTGATGTTATGGACATCCGCTTATTCAATGACGGTTTGGAGGAGGCGACCGCCAGTAACGCTGAGGCCATGGCTTCGAGCCAGCCGAGCAGCAATCACTCTTCAGGAATGGTATGTGATACAACTTTTTGGTTTGTTTTCTTTACCTTTTCATCTAAAATAAAAAATATTAAATTGCCGCAGGCCATTGGCTACTATGATGAATTCCGTTCTACTATGGACGGAGAGCAGCTCGAGTCCGACCCCTGGGTGCCGAGAGTGGGGATGGAGTTCGATTCAGAGAAAGCCGTGTATAATTTTTACTGCAGGTACGCTAAACAAACCGGTTTCAATGTGAGAAGGGGAAAAGCAGAATACTCGGGATCCAACGAGGCCGTCATCAGGGCGAAGTACTTCTTATGTTCTTGCCAAGGCCACAAGTTCAAAGAGCATATCGCCAAGGCAACGCCGCACAAAAGACGGGCCACGAGAACAGGTTGTGACGCCAAGATCGAGTGCGTGGTAAATGATGGAACGTGGAAGATCTCCAAGGTAGTTCTGGAGCATAACCACGCGACGACGGCTCTTTCGATGGGCAGGATTGCGGACGAAGTTAGGGCGGTCGGAGAGCGGGCTCTTGTTTCTGATGTCTCGCGAGGGAATCCGAAGAATTGCCCAAGACCTGCGCCTGAGGAAACGCAGGACTTGATTGATCACTTCATGTGTCTGGCGAGGTTAGATTGTTGTTCCTGTTACTCGTTGCGAGTGATAGAGGCACGCGGCATGGAGAATTTTTTCTGGAGGGACAGCCGGTCCAAGCTTGATTACGAGCATTTCGGCGATCTTCTAGTCCTGGACACAAGGACTTGGATCAACAAGTATGGCATGATCTGTGCAACATTTTGGGGACTTAATCATCACCGGCAGCCCATCATATTCGGACACGGTGTCTTGGTCGATCAAACAGTGGGTTCATTCCATTGGTTGCTCGATAGTTTCCTTGAATCGATGAACTGGCAGAAACCGCAGACAATCATTACTGAAGTCAGCCAAGAAATTGCCGAAGCCGTATCGCTTGTCTTGCTGGAGACCCCCCATTGTCTGCCCGCTTGGTCTGTCTTGAACAGTTTCAGGAAGTGCCTGTCTCCTTTGAGTGACCAAACCGATGTCGTCAACTTCTTCGGGGAGTGCGTCTTTCTCCAGTCGCAGGAAGAATTCGAGTCGAAGTGGAATTCCCTTATAGGAAAGTACAAGCTGCATGACAACTCGTGGCTTGCTTCTTTGTATAAAATGCACGAGAGATGGTGTCATGCGTTCACGAGGAATGTCTTCTCTGTCGGCCTACTCTCTATGCAAAACGATGAGGATGCTGGTCACATTGTCGGGAATCTTTCCTCCGAGACCATGACACTAACCGAAATTGCATGCCGGTGTGAACAGGCAGCCGAGAAGATGCACAGAGAAGAATTTCGTGAAGACATGCTCTGCGAGAAAAACACGGTGAATTTGGAAACTAGGAGTCCAATGGAGAAAGAAGCTGAACGATTCTATACTCGAACGATCTTCAAGATGTTCCAAAGGGAGTTAATCAATAGCCTACAGCTGGCAATCAAAGAAATTAAGGGTACGGAGACTCTCCGCATGTTTCAGTTGACCGAAGAAGGCAGCAGAAAGACACAGACCGTCGGCAGCAGAAATACACAAACCGTCAAGTTTGATCCTTCTGATTCGACATTGACATGTAGCTGTGGGAAGTTTGAGTCGGTCGGTATTTTATGTGTTCATGCCTTGAAAGTACTCAACTTCATGAATATCTTCAAGGTACCGTCTCGCTACTTGTTGAAACGATGGGCAAAATCTGCCAAAGACAGCCTGCCGGTGTACACCCCCAGCGCAGGGACTGCACGTGATGGAGGTCCGGTCGATTCGTTTACGGGTGAGTTTATGCGGAAGGCTTTGCATGTCGCCCATATGTCTGTAAATAAGAAGAGGAAGAGAATAGCTATGGGGTTCATAGATTTGGCATTGGAGCACATTGCAAAGGCTCTGAAAACGGAAGAAGTGGCAGTTGCTCTTGACGATCCAAACAGTAAGGATGATATGGATCGGACTATTTGTGAGTATGCTCTCGAAACACAACTTGACCAAGAGAATGTAGCTAAATCTGGGATGGGATGTCCGAGAGTGAAACGGAAAGTTGAAGGTCATGGACCAGCTGCGAAACGGGTTAGTGTCTTCCTTACCGCACTTCCACATTAGAATGCATTATCTCAGAAGGATTAGTCTTCTCTTATAGTAACTATTATTACCGCTCGCTGTGGAAGTGTGGGCTATCAAGGGAAGAAAACTATTGTTTTAGATTTAAATGCAACATGTTTAGGGATTGAATCTGATGCCAGTCATGTGATATATGCTTCGCAAAATTCAAGTGTTAGCATCCTAACTTGAACTCAATTTTGAGTCAACGCAGGGACGTATTAGCCGAATTGCAGCAGGTGAGGACTAAGCATGTGTTCAGGGAACCAAATCAGTGTGCGTAAAGCTACCAAAGATGAGATTGATGGCATCTTACGATATATCTACTTTCAATTGTTTTCCTTCTGAATTAGAAACTCTGGTTGTGTATTGAATAAGCAAAGAGCAAAGCCCTCGGAGACTCAGACTAGGAGTCGGACTTGATTTGTACTTCCATATTTGGAGTATTTATATGAGCATTGATCCAGTTGAACCACATCTATGTTATTCAATCCATGAAAGCCACATCATTCCACCTTTTAGTAAATCTGTAATCGGTATCGCTTGTAGAATTTCTATCATACTACAATTACATATTTATTTCTTTTTTTTTTGGTAAAGGTAAATGTATTACATATTTATTTCGGTGGGTTATGTCAAGAAATTTCTTGAGGCATTTATTATGCATACTTAACACGTAATAGTTGGATGATAAAGTTTTGATAGAAATTTTAGTGTTGGAAGCTGGTAGATTCTTTTAATTAATCTTTAAATAAATACCTTAACACCTTTTTTAACCATTCATCGTGCACGTTGCTTAATCAAGCCAACCATCTAAACTAAAACAAACATAGGCTCTGCAGTGATTGATAAGCTTTAGTGATGTACGACTTGCCCTAATCTACGTGATGCTAGCTGCTAATCATGTGGATACCGCAAATATGTTGGTCGTGATCGTGCAAGATTCGTCCTCCTTAAAGAAGATCAGTCAACATCTCTAGCGCCGCCGCACGGATTCCGCCAACACTATAGGCGGAACTCGGTTTGCCATTGCCCTGCAAGCTGGCCTTCCACAAGAACGACTAAGCATGATTTGCTTTTGATTTATGTGTATCCTATGTTTTTGAGCTATTAAGTCACACTACTGGCCAGTCGGTCCATGAGGAAGGAAATAAATGTTGATTAATTATTTCACCTTCCTTTAGGGAAAAGGAAAAAAAAATTCGATTAATTAATTCCCCCGTAATTAATTCCCCACTAGAAATCGATGGGTGAGGCAAGAACAAAAGAGGAAATTATGGGGGCGAATAGATGAAATTTTTCTAAATGAATATTATACTTAAGCAAGATAACGAGATATGCAAACATCCATATTTTAATAATTAATTAATACGATAAGAAGTGAGGTCGAATTGAATCCATATACATACATATATATATTTGTACGTATGTACCATTTGAAATTTGATTTACTAAGGTTGTGCTGGGGCACCAAACGTTAGCGAATTATTTACTAGTAAAAATTCCACAGATATTGCACGTTTGTAAAGAATTGATGTTTTAAGAAAAAAATTGTAAAAAAAACGAATTATTCAAATTATTAATTAATAGAAAGAAATTATTGACACGGTATACGAAGAAATTGCACATAAAGAGATATTTCGTTAAAGATTGAAATTTTTTTTGTCGGTAAGATTTGAACTTTAAATTTGAAACACCTTTACCCAAAAAAAAAACTTTAAATTTGAAACACGTGAGATATAAAATAATATTATTAGTTCACGCATTTGCCCTCGATAAAATATATGTAAAGTAACTAACAGATGATATTTTGGAAAAGAAAACGTGATTGTGATCTAGAAAAATTAAGAAAGCCTATCTTATATTATATGATAGTACAGACACAAAGATTATATGTTCTTATTATGATGCTTAGCCACGTGCTCGTGTCGTGCTGTACAATTGCATTGCAAATTCAATCTCTCTGCTTCGATGACCGATCGAGCTTTGAAACTCTATGCAAGGCACTCGGCATAGCATCGGCCTATATAGGTCGAAAGACTTTCCCCGAGTCACGGGGAAATTTGATCGACTAAGATTGTGGGTTAAAATTAATTAGTAGACTCGGCTATCCACGACCTTGTTGGATTTTCTGCTTCAGTGGGCCAATTTCAGATCCGTGAAGCTCATTAGCAATTGTTTGGCCTCGGCGATAAGTGCATGAACAGGTACTATATAGGGACAACGTGGGGGGACATGTGGCTCTCTCTCCTTTCATTTTCAGCACAAGAAGACATGCATAAGACCTATAGAATGTGCTGAAAAGTCGTAGGGCTTATCAACAATTCAAGGAATCGCTCTGGCCATGTGATGATAACTCATTGTGAATCTGTACGGACACATCCTTACGTACGTGAGTGGTCTGGAACTCCGGTGCCACGCTGAGTTGGTAGTTGGGCTCTTAATGTTGTAACGTCCAAGACATTTACTACAAAAAGGCTGTGGCGTATAGGACACGATGGGTGTAAATCCTTTACTAGCATTGATATTACGATCTGTCTGTCCTGTACAAGAGATCGCGACATGATCAATTTTTTACCTAGTGTTAACCATATTTGAGAAAATCCCCCATGTTCTCTCCCCTCCAATCCTGCCCTACCTACCTACCTACCCACTGTTTGATCTCGATCGTGGCCGTCGTCGCTCTTTCACCTCTGCCCACCATAATCTACAACGGCAATCTTCCTAGCGCATGGCTGCCGACTGTTGAGCTCGTCCAGCCCTCCGTGTCATCCTATCGTGCCTTTTCCCCCCTCTCTCCCCCCCTCTCTCTCTCTCTCTCTCTCTCTCTCAATTCCTTTTTTAGGGGGAACCGAAGTAACGAAAAGGTTCAGCAAGGCTATTCTGAAGTAGCCCTTAATTACATAGGGTCTAGCTAACAAATGCCCATGTCAAACATATTAACGAGGAAATATTCTATTTTCAATGTGTTGGTTGTGCATATCACGAGAACAATTAGTACATCGAAAATTGTCATAATTCCCTATTCGGTTATTTAACAAGGGTCTCTAAGGCACTTTTTAACAAAATTCCAATCATTTACATAATATTCTAATTAATCTCAAGGCTCAACCAGTGCCTGATCAACAGGGAATAAACAAGTAATGGGCCAGGGTATAGTTCCAAACTACTTATAAAAAAACAAATCACCATTTCTTTATTGATCCCCGATCTTAAGATGACTTATGTCGGATAACAAAGGAAGAAAACTCAATTCGATATAAGAAGCTAGCCTAAAATATCACCTGGCTGCAACATCAACAAATTCATAAATTTTAAAATTTACACGTCGTGCTTGTTTATGTGATAAAATGTTTGAGCTTTATGTATGTCTATACTACAAAATAATTGTCTAATATAAGAGTAATTATAATATAAATTGCTCGTGTAAAAATATTTTTCCACAAGCCATTTTAATCACCATTAATTCGATGGCTATCAAGAGTGCGGATACAGTTAACACTACTTAATCGAGGCTGGATAAAATTGCATGTGCGCATTTTTCTTCACACTAGAGGTGCGTGCCTAGTTTTTCTTCCTACCAAAGGTGCGTGCCTAGTTTTTCTTAATATATCGATAGGGAAAAAGCATCCCAAGAAAATGATACTTGTTTAAAAATCGCCAAATTCTAAGGATAACAATCAAATTTGGCAAAAACTTGGCTTGAGATCGACATTCATCAGCATGTCATTTTTCAGCGTCTCTCAATTGGGTAGCATATCTCTCTAGTACTAAGAAATAAAAATAAAGATACAATATGAATCGGATAAGCCTAAATCAATTAAATTACGTGGTGTGAAATAGACCCCCATTGTCGCTTTTACAAAGATCATGGTTTAGTATTCCACACAACCTTAGTCAATCAAAAATGGAACATGCATACATATACGTATTCAATTCGACCATGCTTCTTGTATTAATTAATTATTGAAATACAGATATTTTTGCATATCACCTTATCTTACTTAAGTATAATATTCTCTTTTTTAAAACAATTTCATCTGTTCGCCCCCATAATATCCTCTTTTGTTCTTGCGACACCCATCAATTTCTAGTTTGGTTCATATTGAAGGTGAATTAATTACGGGTAAATTAATTAATCGATATTTTATTTTTCCTCTTCCCTTAAAGGAAGATGAAATAATTAAGGCTCGCGTTAATTTATACCCTCTTATTGGCTCCTGACATCCTCTTATCGCGTGGAATTGACTATATTATTCTTGCGGATCCCATTTTTTTATATAATATTATTTCCCACATTTTTTCTTGGTTTTCTTTTGTTTCAATTTTATTAAAAGACGAAATTAGCGACATCGCTTTTAAACAACTATTTTTTTCACTCTAACCCTTCTTCCACACCCATTACATTTCCATGTTTCCTTCATGTTTGTCTTTTTCTAAACTTATTCCGCCAATCATTAACTTTATTTCCCCATATAATCCTCACGATCACGAATTTTTCGACTTCGACTTTCGGTACAAATTTACGAGAATTTAGTCAAAGATTGAATATTGTGGTTGATGAATGCATTATTCACAAATTACTCATCTTCCATTGTGCTGTTTTTTGTAGTGTAGTCACTATGGAGGACAATATTGAAGAGTACCCAAATTGGTTAAATGTATCTATTAATGATGAAACGTGCAAATGGAAAATAACAATCAATCATGTCAACCAGTTCATTTGGAGCTTCTCGATATAACATTGATAATTATTCCTTCATATATATCGTTTTAAGTGAATAATGACTCTCTTATTGATGTAATTAAAAAAATCCATTGTCTAATTCAAGTGAAATATTTTTTTGAGAAAGTAACATTTTTTAGGGGAGCCAAGTAGCTGAACGGACAATATCTTTTGTTAAGTTGAATATGCAACTTGTTATTATTGCAGTACATTTGTAATTTGAGGACAATTTTCTTTTAATTGATGGTTCTATGAAAATTCTGATGCATTTAGAATTGACAAAAAAATATGTTTGCAAATGGTTCGATAGGGTTGTCTTATCATTACAATTGTCATAATTTCTTGTCAACATCTAATTATGTCATGTAATCAAGGTAAATATAGTTTTATATGCAATAATATTATAGGGAGCATGTTCTTTTGTATTTGTATGATAATAATGGATGTTTGGAATTTTTTATGTACTTAACTTTGTCATATTTTTAACGTCATGCAATGATGGCATGAAAAATAATTAAAAATTGGACTATTAGATTCACTTAATAAAATGACAAGAAATAATTTTAAATCAAGAGTGAGCCCCCATTTAACCTTCATAAATGTTGTTAGAGTGGAGCATGGGTAGTTTCGTCTCTAGTGAAATTGAAACAAAAGAAAAAGAAGAAGAAAAAGGTAAAAAATCTTCTTAAATAAAAAATGTGACCCACAAGGGGTAATGTAGTTAATTTAATGTGATAGGAGGTGTTGTGAGCCAATAAGAGGGTGAAAATAACGCAGGTCATAATTAATCAACATTTATTTCCTTCCTCATGGACCGACTGGCCAATGGTGTGACTTAATAGCACAAAAACTTAGGATACACATAAATCAAAAGCAAATCATGCTGCGTTGTTCTTGTGGAGGGCCGGGTCGCCGGCGGTAGAAAAGTGAACTCCGACCATAATGTTGGCGGAACTTGCGCGCTGGTGCTAGAGATGTTAGTTGATCTTCTAGAAGGAGAACGAATCTTGCGAGATCATGACCAATATATTTGTGGTATCCACGTTATTAGCACCACGTAGATTAGGGCAAGTCGTACGTCATTACAGCTGATTAATTAATGCAGAGCCTATGCTTGCTTTAGTTTAGATTGTTGGCTTGATTAAGCAACGTGCACAATGAATTGTTAAAGAAGGATTTCGTTCACCGAGTGTTAAGGTATTTATTCAAAGATTAATTAAAAAAATCTTCTAGTTTCTTAACATTAAATTTTGTCTTGTCTTGTGTAATTTGTATTTTATCATTGAACTTTTACGTACTAAGCATGCTTAACAAATGCAGACATTCATTGACAGAACCCATTGAAATAAATATGTAATTCTTGTATGATAGAAATTCTAGCAGTGATACCGATTACTGATTTACCGAAAGGTGGAATTATGTTTCTTTCATTGATTGAATGACATAGGTTAAGTGTTTAATTAGAACGATGCATACTTAAAATACTCTTAATTCACGAAAGACATGAATTAGCTTCGTTAAATAATTCAGTAGATATTCATAAGAGAAGATCGGACAAAATGCAAGCCAAAATTTGATACATTAGCCAATCAAGAGATTCACCGCTAAAAATGACTTACTTGGAAAGAGGAATTAAAATAATAAATAAATAATGTCGAGAACTATTAATTTAAGTTAATCGGATTAGCATAAAGCAAATCCACTTCTAGTAATTGTTATTCTTATTTTAGAGTTTTAAAGTTAGGATTTTAATTCTAATTTGTTAAGCACCTCAAATATTCGAGATCCTCATAATAAGGGAAAATTATCCAAAAAGTCCCAAACCTATTGAATTTTTGCCAATTCAGTTCTAAATCTTTCAATTTTGTCAATTCAGTCCTAAACATTAATTTTGTATTTGTACCAATTTAGTCTGTCAGCCCAATTTTGGCTAGTCGGTGCTGACGTGAACGCCAGCTGTCCGACCAATGCTGACGTGACAATTTTTTAATATTTTAATGTATTTTTTTCGAATTTTTTTATTATTTCTTTTTTTCCTTTTTTTTCTATTTCTATTTTTTTTTACCCTTCTTCCCTTTGGCCGAGTGAGGGCGGGCGAGGCCGACCTCGCTGTCGTTGGGTGGCTAGGCGAGGGAGAACCCAGCGACGCCGAGGTGATGTCAGCCTTGCCTTGGATAGACCCTGCCCCACCTGGGGTGGGCGAGCTTTGCCAGAGACCTTGCCGGCCAAAGGGAGGAAGGCCAGAAAAAAGAAAAAGAAAAAGAAAGAAAATAAAAAAAATAAAAAAATAAAAAAATTTCAAAAAAAAATATTAATTTATCAAAAAATTACCACGTCAGTATTGACCGGATGGACTGAATTGGCACAAATGCAAAATGTTTAGAACTGAGTTGGCAAAATTGAAAAGTTTGGAACTGAATTGACAAAAATGCAATGAGTTTAGGACTTTTATGATAATTTTTCCTCCTAATAACACCAAACAAGAAAGCTAGAAATCCTTACCAAAAAACAAGAAAGCTAGAAATAAATTGAGTTTGTACTTTTTTTTTCTTTTTCTTTCTTTGTCTTTTTACTTCATCGTGGCCGACGACTAGCCAAAATTGAGCTCGAGCCTTGCCAAAGGCCGGCAAGGTCAAGCCTCGCCAAAGGCCGGCAAGGTCAAGCCTCGCCATATTTAATGAGGCTCGAGCTTGCCAGCCTCGGGTTTGCTCGCCTGCGGTGACGACTGGCGACTGGCCAAGGGAGAAAAAAAGGAATTTTTTTTTGACTTTCTCGATAATTTTCCTCGAAAAATTAAATTAGATATCAGATGGTGAAAACTATTTTTTAGTTCATTTTCAGATTTCAACCGAATACCGGAAAACATCATCATTTTTCTAGAAAATGGCTTCCTGAAAAACATTTTCAAGAAACGGCATTTTTCGCAAAACGAACAGAGCATTAGGACATGTTTGGTAACATTTTTGTTTCTCTATTTTTCAGTTCTTCTATTTCCCAAAACAAAAGAACAAAAATCTATTTGTGTGCGTCAATTAATTTTTCTATTACTCGGAATAGATCAGTGGCCAAGGAATAGATTTCGAATGGACACAAGAAGCAAAAAAATCTACTCTTTTGTTCCCAAGAACAAGAACAAAAGGAAAAAACAATATCATTTTAGAGAAACATGCTCAGCGTAACCTAAACCCTACACCCAAAACCCTAAACGCTACATTCTACTTCTAAACTCTACACCATAAACCCTACACCCTAAACACTAAATCCTAAACCCTAGACCCTAAACCCTAAACCTTAAACCCTAAATCTTACACTCTACATCCTAAACTAAAAGGTCTATGCACCTACTTATTGTAATGCCAAAAGATTTACTGTCAACCTCTTCGTATTGTTTCGACCAAAAAAAGCTCTTTATATTGTGAGTTATAAGCCAGTGGAACTCTCTGCTGCTATTTTCAACCATCCATCTTTGACTAACTACTACGTTGGATTTTCTGAGGCCGTTTTAGAATATCTCTTGATAAGTTAAGTCCTTACCAAAGTCCAGTTATCCAAACATGAATTGTTAAATCTTCACTAACATTTTTATAATTGAATGAAAAAAATTGGGAATAGAAATTTTTAGGATCGTACCAAATGCATTTTTGTTCCTTTTCTATTATGGGAATAGAAATTTTATGCAGTTACCAAACACGTTTTTACGCTCGGAAACTTATCTAGGGGATAGAAATAGAAAAAACTATTTTTGAACATAAATTGTTCTCGAGAGCATAAATGTTACCATACGCACCCTTAGTGTTCAGCAAAAATCTCTTCTTCATACATGTTCTGCCACCTATCATATTCACTGTAGGGTAAGCTAATTTGCAACTGGAGTGTTGAAAAACCGTTGTCAGATAATCTTACACGATAATAATCTTATGTGATGACATTTAGGCATCATTTGTCGCTACATGTTTGTTTTTTCAGATTTTGTCTGCAGACACAAGCAACCCATCTGACTGAGGCTGGTTTGTATAGGGTTTTTCCTAACCGCGAAGAGTCCTCAAAAGAATTCTGGTGTGGACTATATAAGCTATAAAGAATGGACTGTATTAAATAATTTGATAATCAGCAAAATGTCCCTGTATATAAATAAAATATTTTTTGTGCTTTAGGGAAAATATGGAGTTGACAGACAAGTTAGATGATACCAAAGTTGAAGACTTTTCAGGAACACGTAGGCACCGGCAATAGAAAAAGGGGCATAAATGAGCATGAGCAGTGACATTGGGGGACTCAGCATTCATTTAGGCTGCAGAGGCTATCTCGGAGGTTGTTTTATTTTTGTCTGATAATTAGCAGTATGACTGTATGAGTAATCCCGAACCTTTACAAGTAACAAATAATTTTAGTAAATGGTATATGGTTGGTTCCTAAAAAGTAAGCAAAGAGTCATATAATTTCATTTTAAGAAGGTTGCTTAATTATATGGAGAAAATATTAAGTGATTTGCAATCAACAATTACAAATCGACACGTATACGTTGATGTGGAAATATCGAAATAAATCAAATATCTTCCGATCCAATCGGAGGCAGAGGTCGGTGCTCAAGGACCAAGGCTCAGCCACCGGGTGGACATGGATTAATTCTTTTTTAATATTCAAGTTAATATTCATGTGTCAAGACATAATTGGATATCGATAAATAAGTGCATGCCATGTCAGCATTGACGCGGTGCTCGCAAACCAGGGAACACTTTCTCGACGGAGAAGGAGCATCGAAGAGAGAGAGAGAGAGAGAGATTTTCTTTCATCGGAGTGAACCTCCCTCTGCCTAAGAGTGACGAAGGAGAAAGTCCGTTAGAGACATCCAAGAACAGGATCCGTTGGAGGCCAAAGAAACCCGAAATCGGTTGACACCTGAACCCCTCCAGCGAAACTCCCTTTTTATTTTTGTATTTTTACTTTTATTTTTTGAGAGGAAATCAAAAGAGATTGTTGTTATCATTACTATTAATTTAAATTTGGCAAACCTTTTTCTAAACCTAAGTTACTTAAACCTTTCAAATCACTCAAATGTTAATTTATAGATTCTTCATATACTTTTTCCAATTTTCTCTGAAATTTGAGTAATAATACTATATATTTCGGATAAGTAAAAATATACTACTATCCTTTTACTTATGTCAAGTATAAACAAATTGGCATGATTCCAGGTATCTTAAACATAGTATAGATTTAGAATGATAATGAGAATTTCTTTAATTAGAATAAGTCTTTTCTTTTTTCCTCTCTCTCCCAAAACACTTTATTAGGATTAGTCTTTTCTTTTTTTCCTCTCTCCCAAAACACACTGAGTGATACGTCCGAAGTATTCTACTTGGAAGCTCCTTCAAGATTTTCAAGACGCCATTAAATGGATCCCAACTCCTCTCACGGAGGCGATACGGTGGAAAATCCTTCTGGGACTGCATTGCCGGCGGCAGCAGCAACGGCGGCCCAAGAAATGGATCAGTTCGACTGTGACTTCCTATTCGATACGGTCAACGTTATGGAGAGCATGGACTCCGCGTTCCAAATCTGGAGCGATAAAGAGAGCTACTTATCCAAGCAGGATGCTTCGGTCTCCAGCATCCCCAGTGGCAGTCACGTAGCCGGTGACGTCGAGGCCATCCAGCCGGGCAGCGGTCCCATGGTATGTGATTCCATTCAGTCATTTCCTTCTCAAACTCCATCTGCCAATGTAGAAACAGAAAGGGGTGATCTTGATGTTAACACAAAGAGATATTTCGAGGAAGGAAACCACATTCCTCCTTTTATGTATTTCTTCTTCATAAGTTTATAATGACCTAGAGGTGTATATATATACAAAGAAAAGAAAGAATCTTACAGAATATATTCTCTAAACTAGCTAACTATAATCCTTGATTCTAGGTAATTACAATCATAAATATATTTTACAGCTCATTCTCACACTCCCCCTCAAGTTGGTGCATAGATGTCGTGAATGCCCAACTTGTCGAGTGAGCTGTAGAAGATCCTGCTTGATACAGCCTTCGTCAGAATATCTGCCAATTGATCAGATCGTACAAATCGAAATCGAATCACTTTGGCGTCCAAGTTTTGCTTGATAAAATGACGATCCACTTCAACATGTTTGGTACGGTCATGTTGAACTGGATTATGAGAGATATAAATCGCTGCCTTGTTATCACTAAACAACTTCATCTCGGCTTTCGGAGCAAACCCAATTTCTGACACTAACTTCTTAAGCCATAGGAGCTCACACACCTCTTTGGCCATCCCTCTAAATTCAGCCTCTGCACTTGATAATGCTACTACTTTCTGTTTCTTGCTTTTCCAAGTAACTAAGTTTCCTCCTACAAAAGTGAAGTATCCTGAAGTTGATCTTCGGTCATGAACACTCCCGACCCAGTCTGCGTCAGTAAATCCTTCGATTTCAAGATGACCCCTCTTTAAGAACCTCAAACCGCGTCCTGGAGAAGACTTCAAGTAGCGAAGTATACGCAACACTGCATTCATATGATCTTCACTTGGGGCATGCATAAACTGGCTAACAATACTCACCGCATATGCAATATCAGGACGAGTATGTGATAGATAAATTAGTTTGCCAACTAACCTTTGATATCTTTCTTTATTTGTTGGCACTTGATCTAGGTACTCCCCAAGTCTATGGTTTTGAACAATTGGTGTGTCTGCAGGTTTGCAGTCCAACATTCCCACCTCTGCCAATAAATCTAGCACATACTTTCTTTGTGAGAGAAATATTCCCCCCGTCGACCTCGCTACTTCAATCCCTAGGAAGTATTTCAACCCCCCAAGATTTTTCATCTCAAACTCCTCAGAAAGTTTCTCTTGTAGCTTAGATATTTCTATCAAATCATCTCCAGTGATAATCATATCATCAACATAGATAATCAACATTGTTACCTTCCCTTGATGTCGTTTTAGAAACAATGTGTGATCTGAGTCACTTTGGGAATATCCATACCTCTTCATCGCCAAAGTGAATCGGCCAAACCATGCTCGTGGAAACTGCTTCAGACCATACAATGATCTCTCTAACTTACACACCGCCTCAGGCTGTGAGGATGAAGAATAACCTGGCGGAACATCCATATAAATCTCTTCTTCGAGATTACCGTGAAGAAATGCATTCTTGACATCATACTGGTGTAGTGGCCAGTCTAAATTAGCTGCAAGAGACAACAAAACCCGAACAGTATTAAGTTTAGCAACCGGAGAAAATGTCTCTTGATAGTCAATTCCGTAAGCTTGCGTATACCCCTTTGCTACTAGTCTTGCCTTGTACCTCTCGATCGATCCATCTGCTTTGTACTTCACAGAAAAGACCCACTTACATCCCACAGTCTTCTTTCCCTTGGGTAAATCTACTAGCTTCCAGGTCTCATTTTTTTTCAATGCAGCCATCTCCTCCTCCATTGCTTGAACCCACTTGGGATCTTTCAGAGCATCCTGTACCCCTTCTGGAATACGAACTGCGGACACGTTCGATATAAATGCCTTTACTAGGCCTGACAACCTTTTGGTTGACACATAATTTGCAATAGGATATGTACATCTCTTCTCTTCAGCATCCGGCGAATATCTATTTGGAGGCTTACCTCGATTGTGTCTAGCAGGTAATTTATATCCCACAGAAATATTAAGCTCATCAAAGATACAAGAAGGAGTAGGAGAGGTTACCTCAGGAATATTCTCAGGAGTTGAGTCGGGTACTGGAGAAGAGGGAAGCTGTTCTTCGTGATTTTGCTCTTGTAAAAGTTGGCCACCCTCAGATGATACCTCTTTTACTCCCTCAGACGATACCACCGCCTCAGATGATGTCTTCTCCACACCCCCAGACGATGCCTCTTCCGCCCCCTCAGACGATGCCTTCTCCACACCCCCAGACGATGCCTCTTCCGCCCCCTCAGACGATGCTTTCTCCACCCCTCTAGATAATATATGACCAGAAAACTCCCATCAATTCGGCCTTTCTATCTGTATCTCCCCCTGAAAGGAAGAATGGGAACTTGAATAAAAGGATTCAGCTTCCACAAACGAGACATCCATGGTCACATAGGTTCGCTGGGTAGAAGGATCATAGCAACGATATCCCTTCTGGTGTGTGCCATACCCCAAGAACAGACATCGTCGTGCACAAGGATCAAGTTTCGTCCGCTGATTCTTCGGGATATGAACAAATGCAACACACCCAAACACCCAAGGAGGGATGGTCAGGACTGAAGGTAAAGGCATATATGTGGACAAATTCTGTAGTGGTATCTGAAAGTTTAACACTTTAGACGGCATCCGATTGAGGAGATGGACAGCTATAGTCACACTATTATCCCAAAATCTCTGAGGCACGTGACTTTCAATCAACAGAGCTCGAGCTGTCTCAAGGATATGTCTATTCTTTCTCTCTGCGACACCATTCTGCTGAGGTGTTTGAGAGCAGGATGACTCATGGATCATGCCATGTTGTTGAAAATACTCCTTAAGGTATTCATTCATGTACTCCCCACCATTATCACTTCTTAGAACTTTGATCTGTCCACTAAATTGTGTCCGTAACATAGTATGAAAATTTCTAAATATCTTGGCTACCTCCTTCTTACTTTTCATCAAGAAAAGCCATGTCATTCTAGTACAGTCGTCAACAAATATCACAAACCACCTACAACCCGAAACAGCAGTAATAGGAGATGGACCCCAAACATCTGAATGTATCAAAGAAAAAGGAGCTTCACTTTTATTCAAACTTATAGGACAAGGAACTCTATGACTCTTAGCCAATATACAAGTCTGACATTGCAAATCTAAATCCTTCAAATTCAAAAACAAATCAGGAAATAATCGCTTCAAATAACCAAATGACGGATGTCCCAACCGTCGATGCCAAAGCCAAATCTGTTTTTCTCTACTGATGGATGTACCACTAGCATGATTTGCACTCCCAGAATTGAAGTCATCCATATAATACAGCCCCCCTCTCTTAGTACCATGCCCAATTTTCTCCTTCGTGAGAATATCCTGAAACAAACAAAAGTGGGGATACATTATAACAGCACAATTCAAATCTTCAGTAACTTGTCCTACTGAAATCAATTTGGTTGATAATGAAGGGACAAGCAAGGTGTTAGGAAGAGAAAAAGCAGGAGAAATCGCAACAACTCCAGCCCCAGTCACCGGATAGGTGTATCCATTAGCATTTAAGATACTGTCACGTCTTGGTTCTGAAGTATGAACAAAGTCATCAGGAGTAAATGTCATGTGATCAGTAGCTCCCGAATCAATAAACCAGTGATTGCAATCAATCTGATTAGAACTAACCAAAGCACTTCCATGGTTACCTCCTGACATCAAATTCTGAGGATCAACGTGAGGTATCAGTGACAGCTGAGGCTCAGCAGTCGCTAAAGAAGCTTTCCCTTTTCCTTCTGCTTGCTTTCGAGCTTTCAACTCTTTCCACCAATCTGGATACCCATGAAGCTTAAAGCACGTCTCCCTAGTATGCTTAGAATTACCACAATTCGAGCAACCTCCCCCCGGAGAAATTTTCTGGCGTGGTGCCGAGCTAGGCTTTCCCCCTTCCTGCGTAACTGCTGGCTTCACTATTTGCAACAGCGGTTCTTGATTTGCTTTGACATTCGTCCTATTCCCCCGAGATACCATGGCTGCCGAATCATGGACTGTCACTGTTGGTCAGCATTACAGTTTGTCTCATATCTTCTCGACAAACACGCGCATAGGCTTCTTCAACAGTAGGAAACGGCTGCATCTGCAAAACATCTGCTCTGACCTTGTCAAGACGGTCGTCTGACCCATCAAGAAATATGTATACTCGATCTTCATGTATAGCCATATTGTATCTTTCAATATCTTCAGGATACCGCATTGGGTTCGGACGGCGAAAGTCGATTTCTCTCCACAAGCCTTGAAGGTTGTTGTAGTACGCCTCAATTGGTCCTCCTCCTTGTCGCATCCGAGTAACACGCCTCTTCAAGTTATAAACTTGAGAGGCATCCGTTCCGTCAAAGAAAGTCGTTGCAACTGCATCCCAAACAGATTTTGCTGTTGCGAAGCGGATGAAATTGCCAATCAACGTCAAATCCATGGAGTTGATAAGCCATCCTTTCACAGTCGAGTCTTCTGTTTTCCACCTCCGAAAGCCAGGATCTGTAGGTAGTGGCTGAGGAAAATCTCCATTGATATATCCCAGTTTGTCTTTACCAGTGATGTACATCTCGATAACCTGAGACCATAATCCATAGTTGGCTCCATCCAATTTAATTGCAATTTGAGATGAAGCCAAATCATTCTGCGGTGTTGGTGATGGAGGAGGAGGGTTCGTCTGGTTCTGAGTGAGAATTTGAGTTAATATTGCAGTCAGATTCTCCAAAAAAGCTTCTGTGGTCGAATTCCCCTCTTGGTTCTGATGGGGAATCACCGCTCTGGGAGGGTTCCGATCGTCCATGGATCCAAAATCAATCGTGACAAAGAAGAAGAAGATCGAGTAGAACGCACACCGAACAGCGCAATAGAGAAAGCGGGACCGCCGTAATCAAGGATTCACGTACAGTACTCACAACGATCAAACCCTTGGCTCTGATACCATGTTAACACAAAGAGATATTTCGAGGAAGGAAACCACATTCCTCCTTTTCTGTATTTCTTCTTCATAAGTTTATAATGACCTAGAGGCGTATATATATACAAAGAAAAGAAAGAATCTTACAGAATATATTCTCTAAACTAGCTAACTATAATCCTTGATTCTAGGTAATTACAATCATAAATATATTTTACAGCTCATTCTCACACTTGAGTCCGACCCCGGGGTGCCGAGAGAGGGCATTGAGTTTGAGTCAGAGATGGCAGTGTACAATTTTTATAATGAGTACGCCAAACAAACGGGATTCAAGATGAGAAGAGGAAAAACAGAGTACCTGGGATCGAACAAGGAGGTGGTCAAGGGGAAGTATTTCTTGTGCTCTTCCCAAGGGCACAAGTCCAAGGAGTGCATCGACAAGCCGACGCAGGACACGAGAAGAGCTTGCGAGGCCAAAATCAAGTGCACGGTGAAGGACGGAAAGTGGAAGATCTCGAAGGTCATTCTTGAGCATAATCACGGTCTCGAGAGATGTCTCGCTGGCTCCCACGGGGAGCGGAAGATTCGCCTGCGACGACGGCTCTTTCGACGGGCAAGAATGTGGATGAAGTTACGACGGTCGGAGAGCAGGCTCTTATTTTGAATGTGGATCGCAGTGACGTCTCGAGAGACGCAGGGAAGAATCACTCAATGCCTCAAGACTTAATTGACCACTTCAAGAATATGCAAATCGAAGATCCTTCCGTTTTTTACACGGCGCAAGTGGAAGCGGCACACAGCATGGCAATTTTTTTCTGGAGGGATGGCCGGTCCATGGTTGATTACAACCATTTCGGGGATGTTCTTGTCCTTGACACAAGAACTAGGATCAACAACATGATCTGTGCAGCATTTTATGGACTAAATCATCACCGGCAGCGCATCCTATTCGGATGCGCTTTCTTGGTTGATCAAACAGTGGCTACATTCAATTGGTTGCTCCAGATCTTCCTCAAAGCGATGAGGTGGCAAAAACCGCGGACCATCCTTACTGACATCAGCAAAGAAATTGCCGAAGCATTAAGGGTGGTCTTGCCAGAGACATCCCACTGTCTGCCATTTTGGTCAATCCTGAACACTGATCAATCCGGCGTCGGCAAACTCTTCAGCGAGTGCATCTTCCATGTCCACTCGCAGGAAGAATTCGAGTCGAAGTGGAATGCCCTTGTAGCAAAGTACGGGCTGCATGAAAACACATGGGTTACTTCTTTGTATGGAATCCGCGAAAAATGATCTCATGCGTTCACGAAGAACGTGTTCTCAGCCGGCCTACTCTCCATACAAAATGATGAGGATGCTCGTGCTGTTTTTGGGAATATCTCCTGCGAGACGCTATCCCAAATTGCAGACCAATGTGGAAAGATGGCTGAGCACATGCGCAGGAAAGAATTTCTCGAAGACAAGCTCTGCGAGAAGAACACGGCTGATTTGAAATCCACGAGTCCGGTGGAGAAAGAAGCAGCATGCTTGTATACCAAACCGATTTTCAGGATGTTCCAAGAGGAGCTGATGAATGGTCTGTCACTGGCAATCGAAGAAAGCACAGGCACGGCGACTCTTCGTATGTTTAAGTTGACCGAACAAGGTAGCATGAACGTGGGCACCGTCAAGTTTGATCCTGCCAATTCAACATTGGCATGTAGCTGTGGAAAGTTCGAGTCGGTGGGTATTTTGTGTTTTCATGCCCTGAAAGTACTCAATTTCATGAACATCTTCGAAATACCGTCTCGCTACTTGTTGAAACGATGGACGAAATCTGCCAAAGACAGCCTACCGGTTGACACCCCCAGTGCAGGGACAGCACCTGATAGAGGTACGGTGGATTCATTTGTGGGGGAGTTTATGCGAAAAGCTTTGCATGTGGCACATAGATGCAGAACTAAAAAGAGAGAGAGAATAGCACTGAGGTCCATAGATCTGGCATTGGAGAACATTGCAAAGGCTTCGAGAACGGAAGAAATGGATGGCGATTCAGAGGGTATGGATGATATGGGTCAAGACTAGTTGAGATGATGCTATCAAACCATAACGAGAGTGAAATGCAAAGGTTAGAAGCCGGCCACTCATCTCTGCTTTGGTTTTGGTTTCATCAGCAAATGAAATAATGATTGAGTGCTAGTGTAAAAGAGATTGATGTCTAGTGTCAAACTTGCAAATCATTGCTCTATACTCTTTTGGTATATTTGAATGCGATTCACTCTTATGTGACCAGCCGAGACAAGACTTGATCTTTTGTTACATAAATGCTAAAGCAAAAAATCAAAGAGAAAGATAAAAGGGTGATAGATGCCTCCAGTGGAAGAAAGTTCTCTCTCCTGTAATCCCAAGAACAAACTCGAGCTATCGAATTTCCACATATAAGTGGGGAAGCTCCAGTTTGGAGGCACATTGTGCAGGGCAGCTCTCCAAAGTTTGTGAGGACATAGCTCTAGAGCTCGAGTTAACTAGCAAAGAGATTGAGGCCAGGAGGACCCAGAGGACCACCAGGGTGGGGCCCTCCTTGGCCAGGGCGGCCGGGATTTCTCGATGGCTTTTGCGACATGATAGGCTCTTGGTATGTGAATGTTATTTTCCCATTGTGAGGTTGTGCAATGCGTGCATATTGTCAGTAAGATGGTTATTTTAGGAGTTCTTAATAAGTACATTATGGAGTAAACTAAACGAATTAATTTTCTTTTACTCAAGAAAACCAATCAGATTTCAACAAAGCGATTGTATGTAAAGAAGACGGAATCGTCATACATTTGAAATATGTAACGTCTCAACATTATTATTCCGTCGACATGCCAATGACGCAGGGGAGCATGCTCCATAGTGTACATTCTAGGAATTTCTGTGCACCTTAGATTCCACATAAATCATCAATATATTTTGGAGGCATGAATAGGGGAATCATATGTTAGAATTTGTCTCGCTGATTTATGCAATATCTACTTGTCTGCTCTGGTTTCATATTTCTCTGCTTCGGGGAAGCTAAGGAACCTTGCTTAACGTCCTCATTGAGTCACTGCTATTGGAACCGAAGCGGACTGAGTTTTATTTTTCGTTCTGTGATGATTCAAACAACTTGAGCTTGTTGTGCTGTTGCTGGTTGATACGAGACTGTTTCGTCGGGCCCTTCGGCCCACCAGGCCCCCCGGGACCTCCCGGCCCATTTGGACTGCCTCGCCCTTGAGCTCTCATGCTATGCCAGTTTGACCACACGGGATCACTCGCACCAGCTTCTCCCATGCCTGGTTTCTGTATTCTGTGTGTAATGCAATGATCAGACTCTATTTCTCTATAGGAAATGAGCAACTTACTTCCCCATCTCATGTCTGAATTCAGTTCCTAGTTGCAACGACACATTTATGTGAATTGTCTAAGGGAATCCTCTGTTTTCCATGATCAGTTGTTTTAGACCATGTGTTGAAGTTTATATAAGTGATGGATGTCTTCATCAAATACTCTGTTTTCTATCGATTTCTCGAGCTCAGTTGAGATTGCAATGCAACTAGTAGAAAAGAGTCAAACCCTCTAGCAAGCTCATGAAATAGATGAAGAAGTGACTTTTCAGCTTGAACAGAAAAGGTGAAAGAAGGGATGATTCTACTGTTTCGTTAAAAAGGAAAACGGTTTTTTTCCTACTGAAATGAAGAGTTGATAAGTGTCAAAAAAAAAATTGTTGGTGCAAAAAGGCTACCGATCACTCGATTGCCTGCTAATTTATTGGTAACCTATGCACACTTCTTTGAATTACTAGCTCTTTTTCACAGTTTGCAGATAGTTAACTTTCCTTATTTTTTACTTTGTTGGCAACCCCTAACTAATTGGTAAATCATTTTACTTTACGTCGGAAATTTCATATAGGAGTCAGTAAGTTCGGAACGTTGGTTAGTTATGCAAAAATAAAAGTTAAGAAATTAGTACAAAAATTGCTAATTAGCAAATTACAAAAAAAGATTGTTTGTAATATTATAAAGATGCCGGTAAATTACAAACAAAATTAACATATTCATCCATATGTACTAATCATTAACTGACTATGAAATGTTCAGATATAAAATATATTTCATGTCGTCCATTTATAATATTAAGCTTTCGAAATAAACAATTTAACTTCAAGTTCGTATCGAAATCGGAAATCTCAAACCTAGAGATATGATTCTCAATAACCCCTTCACACATTTACGGGTTTTCCTTATTTAGTATGTCTACGGCTTCTCAAATTCTTTTACCTACTCATATTGAGCTCGCATGCGTCAAAACGTTCATCATCTTATCGACCTTTGCATGTTAAAAGACCTCTGATGTCAAACATGATGTTGACTTTTGCTGTCTATTCTCATGGAAACTCAACAAAGATTAAGAGCTAATTTCAGCTGACAGATTAATAAGACCTTTGCATTTTTCTCAGCTTTCGCTTAGTTCATGCCAACAGATGCACACAATTACTTGATAGAAGGAGGCAAATGACTTTGTCGCATCCACCAAACCAAGTACTTGATCGCTTTTCGGCCTATCCCATCACGTTTGTACACGGGGTCTCGCCAAATGAGGTCGCAGAAGCACTGGCATGATGTCGCAAACTATTCTCATTAGACAAAAGGGCGAATCACATTCAAACTCACCCAAAAAGAGTATATCGCAACGGTTTGCGAGCTTTAACTTTGTAAATCCATCTCTTTAAAGCTAGCACGCAATCACTATCCCCATGCCACAACATCTTTTGCGTGATTTGTGCTTTGGACAACGGGCAAGTGAGAAACCATGTACGTATTGTAGGTCGGCAAAATGAAGGGTGGAACGTTAGGTTTGGCATCTCTCTCTCTCAATTCCCAGCGATTCTCTGCCACACCGAAGTTGTTCTGGCATCGCCTAGTCCTCTCCGGCATCCATCCTTGCTGGTCATGTCTCTCCCGCCCACCGGCAAACCTTTTGGTTCCATCGGATAATCTCTGCTAATCCCCCAGTTTTCGATTTTGCTCTAACTGAAGATAGGCTATCTCATTTGATGATCAAAACTCGTAGGATCGTCCTATGAGTCCTACTAGAAAGTTGAAGGATCATCTTCAACCTATGGTTGATAGTTTTGGAGAGGATGTGATGAGTTCTTGGAGGATCCTTGCTAGAATTAGTTATAGAATAGGGAACTAGATGGAAATGCATGTTTAGCACAACTTAGGTATTCTTAAGGTTGTTGGCCGAAGTATTGTTCTGCATTTCCTATGTTGATTTGACTCCAACTTTGATGATCAAGCCTCTTGCGTGCTCCAATTAGGCGATAGAGTGAATTGATTTTAATTTCGTATCATGAAGTTCAAATTCGTTCATGTGCTATGATGATTGTTCATGACGTTTGATGATGTTGTTTTGTAATGTACTGAGCTTGTTTGAACATGATTTGATGATTAGAACACTTATGGATGAGTTTAGACGCATGTTAGAGATTTCTGCAAATTCGAATTCTGGGGTTGAAATTAACAGAGGATGACAGAGATTTTGTTGGAAATTGTAGGTTCCCGTTGGGTCGACCATTAGTAGGAATAATTGCTTGAGTGTATGATTGATACGAGTGAGATCTTTGCTAATACTACTCTAGGACCGCGCGCATCCGGGTCCGATGATCTTGGAGTGCTTGCCATTCAAGACTGGAGTATAAAATATTAAAATAGGGCAACTTTAGGATATATATGAGAGGAGCAGCGTGCTTTGTGGAAAATAAGTCCCAGGACATTTTTGTAGAGGATCGATCATTGGCGGAGCATTAAGTTTGGGACTAATTCTTAGAAAAATACTTGGGTGATCTAAGTTTGTGCAAGGCAATAAGATGGGGTGTGAATCTGAGCTGAGGAGTGTAAAAAGTTTGAGGTGGTCGCCCTAGGAACATTCAACAACTACGCATATCAATGAATCATGCAAGATAGGTGATCTGTCAAAAAAAGGGAAAGATAGTCTGTCCAGCATTTGGGAGGAATGTCACCATTTGTCTCGACACTTTAATCTAAAATTCACAACCGTCGCTTTATTTTTATTTTTTTAAATGTCCCTTTACTTTTTAAAAAATGTCACTGATGAAATATGCTAACGTGGATGCAACGCTATTGGAAATTTGTTCACATTGTTTAACGCTGTTAGAAATTTATTGACCTGATTTTTTTTTTAAATGGTCTCCCCCTCTCCCACTACAACCATCATCATTATCTTCTTTTTCTTCCACGTACACCCCACCATAGAGCCACAAAATCTGACGTTCCTCCTATGTAAAATCTCGTCCGGCCCTGGCTGGGAGCATGAAGAAGTTCCAGCCGCCATGGCTCTAAGCTTGACGAAGCTCCAACCGCCATGACCGAACTCGATGAAGATCAAGCAGCCGTAGCTGCAAGCTTGAGCCGCCATGGCCACGAGTTGGACGAAGCTTGTGTAGCCCATGGTCGAGCTCCTAAAGCTCGAGCTACCAAGACCGCAAGCCTGACCGAGCTCCAACGGCCATGTTCACAAGCTCAAAGAAGCTCCGGCCACCATGACCACGAGCTCAGTGAAGCTTGACCGGCCATGATCATGAGCTTGAAGAAGCTCTAGCCACCTTGGCCGGGACCTCCAGCTCTCTCTCTCTCCATTTTTTGTTTTTATTTTTAATGTTGTTAAATGTGGCGAAACATATAAAAATGCCATACTAATCATAATAGGATATGTGTACTCGAACGTCCAACTCAACAATCTGGTTGTCTTTTTCAGGAAAAATTGACGGACAATAGAAAAGTATAACAAAAGGATTAACGGTGGCACATTTTGAAAAGTGTGTGAATGATTTTGGACCAAATTTGAGTATAGGGGTGATTTTGAATTTTGGGCAAGAGTACTGGGATTATTGGTACCATTTTCATATTTTTTTTAAAATGTGTCTCGATCTATCCCTATGTATTGACTCTGGCATTTCTCTTAATTTGGCTTTGGTTTTGATGATCTAGATCCGGTGGATGCCATGACATATATAATCATACCCAATTCGATATAATTAATTATTTGGTCGTTCAAGTATTGGTCGAAATAGTGGATTGCTGCACCTTAGATGGTGAGAGTAAAGAACATCGACAACTGTGTGGATCCAATACTTGTGGGTTTACCGACCTTGATTGTTATTTTACCGTTTGTTATGTGGTTCTTGCATTTCACTTCGGCACACATAATGATTTCCATGTATCATCTTGTCATCGTGATATTACTTGTATACTACTTCATAATATCATTCCATTGATCATGGTATCATGTGTAGTCCATGTATTGCGCATCGCGACTTGCACTAGTTACCAGATCATGTTTTGTCATGCATACTCTGAATATATTATCTTATGATATCAACACAAGCCATCGTACACAGTCATGTCACATCGTTCTGTACAATTGCTAAGTCATATCGTTTTATTTGTGCTCGTGCAAACTCATTTATTATTCATACGTAATTGTTAAATAATCTTCAATATCACTATGCAATGTCATACTGTTTTCTATGTATGTCATCTTAGATATATTGCTCCCACGTGTTCACATATATGTCTCTCGATTCGTTTCACTCATCACATTTGAAAGTCATTTTATGCATCTTTGTGTTTTGTCACTGTCATGAATCATGAATCATCTTGATGCCCTTGTCACATTCAACATAAGCATCATGCTTACATGCATACCATCATTTTCAATTAAGACAATACACCTGACCATCATCATTTTCAATTAACACAATACACCTAGCATTGAGTCGATATCCACGAGTTCATGCGATTATTTTAATTCGAGTCCACGTAACAATATTTTATATTTTCAAAATTCAAAGATAATTATATGGGTATTATGTATATAAAATCACTCAATAAAAAGCATGTTAGGAATTTCGACCAGAGATTTTGGTACCTAAAAGGTGTCGGGGGCACTAACCCTTCTACACACATCACGGGGCGCTAATCTTTCCCCTCAACCTCCGGTCTTTAGGCTCGAGTTTCATTGCATTTAGATCCATTGGCCTTTTTTATTAGCTAGCTAACTTCTTTCAAGCACTTAGGGGGATTCTTTTAGGTTTCCGACCAAGTCCATGACTTGCCCCGTTCATACAATTAAGGAAATGTGTTAGGAATCTCAGGTGCAATAGCTTGACGGTAATCGACTCTTGATTTTCTGGAGGTGCTACAGACCATTTTATCGCGATTCGTCCATGTTTATCCCATTGAACGGACACCACTCAATGTCGGATAGAATAAATCTCTATTTGGTACTTTCCTATCCGGGCTCAGCAATTCAAGCAGCCGAAAGCGGCTTTTGTTTTTCCCATTCCTAATAGATGCACTCACCTTTGCCTCCGTGGTGGTCTAAAATGGATATCAATGTTTAGATGGGGAATGAGAAGTGATGGTCAACGAGCAATACAATGCCTCCCCCCATGAGACCATCATCCACTTGAAAGTGAATACTGAACAGACTAGCCATCTCCTCGGCTTCCCCTCAATTCCACCGCCCTCCTAATTAGCATCACCCATTATTCTTTCCTTAAAATAAATACAAAAATCCGTTGATAATCGCTAGATAGCTACATACTTCTCTTAATTTAGTTTTGATGAAAAGAAAATAGTTTATTTTGATCAAGTAAAAGAAGAACGTAATTCTCTATGCGTATTTCCGATACACAGCAATTCTCGATTCCATCAATTGGCGACAATATCGAATAACATCGAAAAAGTTTATTTGAGTTGGGCTAATAGCAAACATTGAAATTTATTGTGCCTTGAGTATTTTATTATTATTATTTAGGAGTGGCAAGCCTGACCGTGGGTTGAAGGATGACAATGTAACGGTGAAATGCCCGCCATAAATCTCTTTTAGGACACTGGAAGTTTCCTTTGAACCGGTCACAATTTTTGTCTTCTATCTTTCCTTTCTTTTTTTTGACTTCCACGTTTCCTTATTTCAAGTCCTAATTTAGAGACAAAATTAGAGGAGGGCCCACTGAATCAATTTTCATGAATACGAAGAAAGAAAAAATAAATTAAATACCGAAATTTAAATAACTACAAGTAAATCGTTAATGTCATTATAAATACTATCACTTGCTAAAAAGAAATAGTACATTCTCTCTCTTCTCTCTCTCCATCTTATTTTGCTTCCCTTGTCCCTCTTCCTCTCCCTCTCCCTCTTCCTCTTCCCCCCCCCCCCCCGCACAACACACGCCCTCTCTCTCTCTCTCTCTCTCTCTCTCTCTCTCTCTCTCTCTCTCTCTCTCACTAATTCATTGATAAGATTCACATGACCAAGACACGTGACCTCGTTCATCGTCCATACATTCTCTCCCTCTCTCTTATTTTGCTTCCTTTGACTCTCTTTCCCTCCTCTCCCACAATTTCCCTCCCCGGCAGAACACCTCTCTCTGTCTCTCTTTCGATCTCTCGAGAGAATATTGGATAGCCTGTCGCTCCACGTCAGCGACTCATCACTTTACAGTTTCCAGTTTCCACAGCCAACATGCATCGCACCGTTGTGCATAAAGCCATCGGACGATCTCCATTCGATTTTCAAGGATCCCCTTATTGAATTCATCGTCCGTTACATTCTCTCCCTCTCTCCTCTCTTGCCTCTCTCCATCTTATTTTGCTTCCTCTCTCTCTCTCTCTCTCTCTCTCTCTCTCTCTCTCTCTCTCTCTCTCTCTCTCTCTCTCTCTCTCACTAATTCCCCGCATAACATCCCTCTCTATCTCTCCATCTCTCTCTCGCTCTCCCATGAGGAGGAGTGAGCAGTGAAAATCATGGAGGAGAGGGACCAGACCACCTATCTGCTCTGCTTTCCTCACTCGCTCTCCCATGAGGAGGAGTGAGCAGTGAAAATCATGGAGGAGAGGGACCAGACCACCTATCTGCTCTGCTTTCCTCACTCCACCTCTCCCATTATTAGCATCCCCTATTTATCTACTGCTCTTTTGCTCATTGTGTTCATCCAATCTACTGGAGGAGAGCATATCGTGATTCTTTCTGCGACTGCCGCCCTCGGATTCGGCCTCGTTCACGGTGATGTTATGGACATACGCTTATTCAACGACGTTTTGGAGGAGGCGACCGCCAGTAACGCTGAGGCCATGGCTTCGAGCCAGCCGAGCAGCAATCACTCTTCAGGAATGGTATGTGATACAACTTTTTGGTTTGTTTTCTTTACCTTTTCATCTAAAATAAAAAAATATTAAATTGCCGCAGGCCATTGGCTACTATGATGAATTCCGTTCTACTATGGACGGAGAGCAGCTCGAGTCCGACCCCTGGGTGCCGAGAGTGGGGATGGAGTTCGATTCAGAGATAGCCGTGTATAATTTTTACTGCAGGTACGCTAAACAAACAGGTTTCAATGTGAGAAGGGGAAAAGCAGAATACTCGGGATCCAACGAGGCCGTCATCAGGGCGAAGTACTTCTTATGTTCTTGCCAGGGCCACAAGTTCAAAGAGCATATCGCCAAGGCAACGCCGCACAAAAGACGGGCCACGAGAACAGGTTGTGACGCCAAGATCGAGTGCGTGGTAAATGATGGAACGTGGAAGATCTCCAAGGTAGTTCTGGAGCATAACCACGCGACGACAGCTCTTTCGATGGGCAGGATTGCGGACAAAGTTAGGGCGGTCGGAGAGCGGGCTCTTGTTTCTGATGTCTCGCGAGGGAATCCGAAGAATTGCCCAAGACCTGCGCCTGAGGAAACGCAGGACTTGATTGATCACTTCATGTGTCTGGCGAGGTTAGATTGTTGTTCCTGTTACTCGTTGCGAGTGATAGAGGCACGCGGCATGGAGAATTTTTTCTGGAGGGACAGCCAGTCCAAGCTTGATTACGAGCATTTCGGCGATCTTCTAGTCCTGGACACAAGGACTTGGATCAACAAGTATGGCATGATCTGTGCAACATTTTGGGGACTTAATCATCACCGGCAGCCCATCATATTCGGACACGGTGTCTTGGTCGATCAAACAGTGGGTTCATTCCATTGGTTGCTCGATAGTTTCCTTGAATCGATGAACTGGCAGAAACCGCAGACAATCATTACTGAAGTCAGCCAAGAAATTGCCGAAGCCGTATAGCTTGTCTTGCTGGAGACCCCCCATTGTCTGCCCGCTTGGTCTGTCTTGAACAGTTTCAGGAAGTGCCTGTCTCCTTTGAGTGACCAAACCGATGTCGTCAACTTCTTCGGGGAGTGCGTCTTTCTCCAGTCGCAGGAAGAATTCGAGTCGAAGTGGAATTCCCTTATAGGAAAGTACAAGCTGCATGACAACTCGTGGCTTGCTTCTTTGTATAAAATGCACGAGAGATGGTGTCATGCGTTCACGAGGAATGTCTTCTCTGTCGGCCTACTCTCTATGCAAAACGATGAGGATGCTGGTCACATTGTCGGGAATCTTTCCTCCGAGAGCATGACGCTAACCGAAATTGCATGCCGGTGTGAACAGGCAGCCGAGAAGATGCACAGAGAAGAATTTCGTGAAGACATGCTCTGCGAGAAAAACACGGTGAATTTGGAAACTAGGAGTCCAATGGAGAAAGAAGCTGAACGATTCTATACTCGAACGATCTTCAAGATGTTCCAAAGGGAGTTAATCAATAGCCTGCGGCTGGCAATCAAAGAAATTAAGGGTACGGAGACTCTCCGCATGTTTCAGTTGACCGAAGAAGGCAGCAGAAAGACACAGAACGTCGGCAGCAGAAATACACAAACTGTCAAGTTTGATCCTTCTGATTCGACATTGACATGTAGCTGTGGGAAGTTTGAGTCGGTCGGTATTTTATGTGTTCATGCCTTGAAAGTACTCAACTTCATGAATATCTTCAAGGTACCGTCTCGCTACTTGTTGAAACGATGGGCAAAATCTGCCAAAGACAGCCTGCCGGTGTACACCCCCAGCGCAGGGACTGCACGTGATGGACGTTCGGTCGATTCGTTTACGGGTGAGTTTATGCGGAAGGCTTTGCATGTCGCCCATATGTCTGTAAATAAGAAGAGGAAGAGAATAGCTATGGGGTTCATAGATTTGGCATTGGAGCACATTGCAAAGGCTCTGAAAACGGAAGAAGTGGCAGTTGCTCTTGACGATCCAAACAGTAAGGATGATATGGATCGGACTATTTGTGAGTATGCTCTCGAAACACAACTTGACCAAGAGAATGTAGCTAAATCTGGGATGGGATGTCCGAGAGTGAAACGGAAAGTTGAAGGTCATGGACCAGCTGGGAAACGGGTTAGTGTCTTCCTTACCGCACTTCCACATTAGAATGCATTATCTCAGAAGGATTAGTCTTCTCTTATAGTAACTATTATTACCGCTCGCTGTGGAAGTGTGGGCTATCAAGGGAAGAAAACTATTGTTTTAGATTTAAATGCAACATGTTTAGGGATTGAATCTGATGCCAGTCATGTGATATATGCTTCGCAAAATTCAAGTGTTAACATCCTAACTTGAACTCAATTTTGAGTCAACGCAGGGACGTATTAGCCGAATTGCGGCAGGTGAGGACTAAGCATGTGTTCAGGCACCAAATCAGTGTGCGTAAAGCTACCAAAGATGAGATTGATGGCATCTTACGATATATCTACTTTCAATTGTTTTCCTTCTGAATTAGAAACTCTGGTTGTGTATTGAATAAGCAAAGAGCAATGCCCTCGGAGACTCAGACTAGGAGTCGGACTTGATTTGTACTTCCATATTTGGAGTATTTATATGAGCATTGATCCAGTTGAACCACATCTATGTTATTCAATCCATGAAAGCCACATCATTCCACCTTTTAGTAAATCTGTAATCGGTATCGCTTGTAGAATTTCTATCATACTACAATTACATATTTATTTCGGTGGGTTATGTCAAGAAATTTCTTGAGGCATTTATTATGCATACTTAACACGTAATAGTTGGATGATAAAGTTTTGATAGAAATTTTAGTGTTGGAAGCTGGTAGATTCTTTTAATTAATCTTTAAATAAATACCTTAACACCTTTTTTAACCATTCATCGTGCACGTTGCTTAATCAAGCCAACCATCTAAACTAAAACAAACATAGGCTCTGCAGTGATTGATAAGCTTTAGTGATGTACGACTTGCCCTAATCTACGTGATGCTAGCTGCTAATCATGTGGATACCGCAAATATGTTGGTCGTGATCGTGCAAGATTCGTCCTCCTTAAAGAAGATCAGTCAACATCTCTAGCGCCGCCGCACGGATTCCACCAACACTATAGGCGGAACTCGGTTTGCCATCGCCCTGCAAGCTGGCCTTCCACAAGAACGACTAAGCATGATTTGCTTTTGATTTATGCGTATCCTATGTTTTTGAGCTATTAAGTCACACTACTGGCCACTCGGTCCATGAGGAAGGAAATAAATGTTGATTAATTATTTCACCTTCCTTTAGGGAAGAGGAAAAAAAAATTCGATTAATTAATTCCCCCGTAATTAATTCCCTACTAGAAATCGATGGGTGAGGCAAGAACAAAAGAGGAAATTATGGGGGCGAATAGATGAAATTTTTCTAAATGAATATTATACTTAAGCAAGATAACGAGATATGCAAACATCCATATTTTAATAATTAATTAATACGATAAGAAGCGAGGTCGAATTGAATCCATATACATACATATATATATTTGTACGTATGTACCATTTGAAATTTGATTTTCTAAGGTTGTGCTGGGACACCAAACGTTAGCGAATTATTTACTAGTAAAAATTCCACAGATATTGCACGTTTGTAAAGAATTGATGTTTTAAGAAAAAAAAATTGTAAAAAAAACGAATTATTCAAATTATTAATTAATAGAAAGACATTATTGACACGGTATACGAAGAAATTGCACATAAAGAGATATTTCGTTAAAGATTGAAATTTTTTTGTCGGTAAGATTTGAACTTTAAATTTGAAACACGTGAGATATAAAATAATATTATTAGTTCACGCATTTTCCCTCGATAAAATATATGTAAAGTAACTAACAGATGATATTTTGGAAAAGAAAACGTGATTGTGATCTAGAAAAATTAAGAAAGCCTATCTTATATTATATGATAGTACAGACACAAAGATTATATGTTCTTATTATGATGCTTAGCCACGTGCTCGTGTCGTGCTGTACAATTGCATTGCGAATTCAATCTCTCTGCTTCGATGACCGATCGAGCTTTGAAACTCTATGCAAGGCAGTCGGCATAGCATCGGCCTATATAGGTCGAAAGACTTTCCCTGAGTCGCGGGGAAATTTGATCGACTAAGATTGTGGGTTAAAATTAATTAGTAGACTCGGCTATCCACGACCTTGTTGGATTTTCTGCTTCAGTGGGCCAATTTCAGATCCGTGAAGCTCATTAGCAATTGTTTGGCCTCGGCGATAAGTGCATGAACAGGTACTATATAGGGACAACGTGGGGGGACATGTGGCTCTCTCTCCTTTCATTTTCAGCACAAGAAGACATGCATAAGACCTATAGAATGTGCTGAAAAGTCGTAGGGCTTATCAACAATTCAAGGAATCGCTCTAAACATGTGATGATAACTCATTGTGAATGTGTACGGACGCATCCTTACGTACGTGAGTGCTCTGGAACTCCGGTGCCACGCTGAGTTGGTAGTTGGGCTCTTAATGTTGTAACGTCCAAGACATTTACTGCAAAAAGGCTGTGGCGTATAGGACACGATGGGTGTAAATCCTTTACTAGCATTGATATTACGATCTGTCTGTCCTGTACAAGAGATCGCGACATGATCAAATTTTTACCTAGTGTTAACCATATTTTAGAAAATCCCCCATGTTCTCTCCCCTCCAATCCTGCCCTACCTACCTACCTACCCACTGCTTGATCTCGATCGTGGCCGTCGTCGCTCTTTCACCTCTGCCCACCATAATCTACAACGGCAATCTTCCTAGCGCATGGCTGCCGACTGTTGAGCTCGTCCAGCCCTCCGTGTCATCCTATCGTGCCTTTTCCCCCCTCTCTCGCTCTCTCTGACTCTTCTCTCTCTCTCTCTCTCTCTCTCTCTCTCTCTCTCTCTCTCTCAATTCCTTTTTTAGGGGGAACCGAAGTAACAAAAAGGTTCAGCAAGGCTATTATGAAGTAGCCCTTAATTACATAGGGTCTAGCTAACAAATGTCCATGTCAAACATATTAACGAGGAAATATTCTATTTTCAATGTGTTGGTTGTGCATATCACGAGAACAATTAGTACATCGAAAATTGTCATAATTCCCTATTCGGTTATTTAACAAGGGTCTCTAAGGCACTTTTTAACAAAATTCCAATCATTTACATAATATTCTAATTAATCTCAAGGCTCAACCAGTGCCTGATCAACAGGGAATAAACAAGTAATGGGCCAGGGTATGGTTCCAAACTACTTATAAAAAGACAAATCACGATTTCTTTATTGATCCCCGATCTTAAGATGACTTATGTCGGATAACAAAGGAAGAAAACTCAATTCGATATAAGAAGCTAGCCTAAAATATCACCTGGCTGCAACATCAACAAATT
Organism: Syzygium syzygioides; assembly: GCA_031216285.1. Classification (NCBI taxonomy): domain Eukaryota; kingdom Viridiplantae; phylum Streptophyta; class Magnoliopsida; order Myrtales; family Myrtaceae; genus Syzygium; species Syzygium syzygioides. The sequence continues at coordinate 27,079,467 of CM062243.1, read as the reverse complement.
CATAAATTTTAGGGGCATTCAACTTCCCCCCTGCCTTTACTAAGCTAGTTATGACTTGTGTGTCATCACCAAAATTCTCAATCTCCATTAATGGGGAATTGCATGGCCACTTCGGGAGTTCTAGGGGCATTCGCCAAGGGGACCCACTATCGCCATATCTTTTCATACTGGTCATGGAAATTTTCTCTGGCATCCTTAAGGCTAAAACTGATAGACCCGATTTCCGTTGGTTTTGGCGTTGCAAAAAGCTTCGACTATCACATCTCTTCTTCGCAGATGATGTGCTACTTTTCTCAGAGGGTCATTTGAGGTCAGTTGAATTCTTAAAGGAATCCCTCCGTTTGTTCTCTCAATGGTCCGGTTTAAACCCGAATAATGCGAAAAGCAACATTTTTATCTCGGGAGGAACCCAATCGCTGCATGACCGCATAACTCATTGTCTTGGGTTTCAGCAAGGCACACTACCATTCCGGTACCTAGGTGTGCCTATTATTTCAACTCGACTTCGTAAGGAGGATTGCAAAGCTCTGATTGATTCCATCACCGGCCGGGCGCGCTCCTGGTCTCAGCGCTTTCTCTCCTTTGCTGGGCGCCTACAGCTCATCAAGTCGGTCTTGCATTCTATTCAAGTATACTGGGCCACTATTTTCTCCTTGCCCAAATCAGTATTACTCAGCATTGAGGCTATACTAAGGCAGTTCCTGTGGAAAGGTCCTGATCTTGGCATTGGTGGGGCTAAGGTAGCATGGAATGCCATCTGTCTACCCAAAGAAGAGGGAGGTCTAGGTATTCGGAGACTTTTGGACTACAACCAGGCTATGCTCTTAAAACACATCTGGCTCCTCTTTACCGACAAAGAATCTCTCTGGTGCAAATGGGTCCACTCCAACTTCTTAAAAAAGGCAAATTTTTGGGTGGTGTCCAAGCCTACGTTCTGCTCTTGGACATGGAAGAAAATCCTTGACCTACATGGTTTAGCACAGCCTATGTTCAGGTGGGAGATTGGAAATGGGGCATTAGTCTCCTTCTGGTTTGACTGGTGGCACAGTCGAGGCCCGCTTTATCAGCATTTTAGCAATGCCCAAATGTATCAATCGCGTATCCCTCGGGAGGCTTCAGTTCGGTTATTCCTTGATGGCTCCTGGCAACCCTCTGAGACTCTTACTACCATTTTGAGCTGGATGGATGGCTCTCTAAATGGCATGGATAGTGCAGTGGATAATTTTGTCTGGATTCCGCACCTATCCAAAACTTTTTCTGTTACTAGTGCTTGGAACCAAATCCGTAGGAAATGGCATCCAGCCCCTTGGCATGTCTTCATTTGGGATCGCCATATAGCGCCTCGCCATGCTTTCCTTCTGTGGCTGATTTCCCTTAACAGGCTACCTACCCAGGTATACCTACTACAAAAACACAGGATTGAGGATGCCGTGTGCGTTTTTTGTGGCTCCACTCCAGACTCAATCAACCACCTCTTCTTTGCATACGCACATACTGGTCGATTGGCGTCTCTTTGGGCTACTAAATGTAATTTACCCTGGCGCAACCGCCCCTGGCAGGAACAAATCATGTGGGCTATGCGAGTCTGCGGCGGCTCTTCTTTTGCTCACCGTATATCTAGATTCTCCTTTGGGGCCTTATGTCACATAATATGGACCGAAAGGAACAATGCGATTTTTAGGGACAAGAACGTCTTCATTCCTGGCATGCGCAAGCACCTGATCAAAGCTGTCAAGGACAAGGCCATCTCTCTGGGGAGAGTCGAGGACACTTATAGGAACCGCATTCTTCAGAGGAAGTGGGACCTGCCTCCGTCTATATTTGGCTAGTGTTGATCGAAGCTGTTCCGATGGCTGCTGAGTGGACCTTCGGAGGTTGGCGTCGGCCCTGCCTGCTGTTGGTTCTTTTGTTTTTTCCCTTTGTTTTTTACCTTCTGGCCGGCTCTCGGCTTGTTGTATAGTTCCTGCTGGACCCTCTTGACCCTCTTTGGACACTACTATGTCCTTATATGGTCTTGAGTTGGTTTGAGCTTAGGTTGTTCTTGGTGTTTGAAAAGTTATTCTTATTCTTACCTTACCAAAAAAAACAAATTCATAAATTTTAAAATTTACACGTCGTGCTTGTTTATGTGATAAAATGTTTGAGCTTTATGTATGTCTATACTACAAAATAATTGTCTAATATAAGAGTAATTATAATATAAATTGCTCGTGTAAAAATATTTTTCCACAAGCCATTTTAATCACCATTAATTCGATGGCTATCAAGAGTGCGGATACAGTTAACACTACTTAATCGAGGATGGATAAAATTGCATGTGCGCATTTTTCTTCACACTAGAGGTGCGTGCCTAGTTTTTCTTCATACCAAAGGTGCGTGCCTAGTTTTTCTTAATATATCGATAGGGAAAAAGCATCCCAAGAAAATGATACTTGTTTAAAAATCGCCAAATTCTAAGGATAACAATCAAATTTGGCAAAAACTTGGCTTGAGATCGACATTCATCAGCATGTCATTTTTCAGCGTCTCTAAATTGGGTAGCATATCTCTCTAGTACTAAGAAATAAAAATAAAGATACAATATGAATCGGATAAGCCTAAATCAATTAAATTACGTGGTGTGAAATAGACCCCCATTGTCGCTTTTACAAAGATCATGGTTTAGTATTCCACACAACCTTAGTCAATCAAAAATGGAACATGCATACATATACGTATTCAATTCGACCATGCTTCTTGTATTAATTAATTATTGAAATACAGATATTTTTTCATATCACCTTATCTTACTTAAGTATAATATTCTCTTTTTTAAAACAATTTCATCTGTTCGGCCCCATAATATCCTCTTTTGTTCTTGCGACACCCATCAATTTCTAGTTTGGTTCATATTGAAGTTGAATTCATTACGGGTAAATTAATTAATCGATATTTTATTTTTCCTCTTCCCTTAAAGGAAGATGAAATAATCAAGGCTCGCGTTAATTTATACCCTCTTATTGGCTCCTGACATCCTCTTATCGCATGGAATTGACTATATTATTCTTGCGGATCCCATTTTTTTATATAATATTATTTCCCACATTTTTTCTTGGTTTTCTTTTGTTTCAATTTTATTTAAAGACGAAATTAGCGACATCGCTTTTAAACAACTATTTTTTTTCACTCTAACCCTTCTTCCACACCCATTACATTTCCATGTTTCCTTCATGTTTGCCTTCTTCTAAACTTATTCCGCCAATCATTAACTTTATTTCCCCATATAATCCTCACGATCACGAATTTTTCGACTTCGACTTTCGGTACAAATTTACGAGAATTTAGTCAAAGATTGAATATTGTGGTTGATGAATGCATTATTCACAAATTACTCATCTTCCATTGTGCTGTTTTTTGTAGTGTAGTCACTATGGAGGACAATATTGAAGAGTACCCAAATTGGTTAAATGTATCTATTAATGATGAAACGTGCAAATGAAAAATAACAATCAATCATGTCAACGAGTTCATTTGGAGCTTCTCGATATAACATTGATAATTATTCCTTCATATATATCGTTTTAAGTGAATAATGACTCTCTTATTGATGTAATTAAAAAAATCCATTGTCTAATTCAAGTGAAATATTTTTTTGAGAAAGTAACATTTTTTAGGGGAGCCAAGTAGCTGAACGGACAATATCTTTTGTTAAGTTGAATATGCAACTTGTTATTATTGCAGTACATTTGTAATTTGAGGACAATTTTCTTTTAATTGATGGTTCTATGAAAATTCCGATGCATTTAGAATTGACAAAAAAATATATTTGCAAATGGTTCGATGGGGTTGTCTTATCATTACAATTGTCATAATTTCTTGTCAACATCTAATTATATCATGTAATCAAGGTAAATATAGTTTTATATGCAATAATATTATAGGGAGCATGTTCTTTTGTATTTGTATGATAATAATGGATGTTTGGAATTTTTTATGTACTTAACTTTGTCATATTTTTAACGTCATGCAATGATGGCATGAAAAATAATTAAAAATTGGACTATTAGATTCACTTAATAAAATGACAAGAAATAATTTTAAATCAAGAGTGAGCCCCCATTTAACCTTCATAAATGTTGTTAGAGTAGAGCATGGGTAGTTTCGTCTCTAGTGAAATTGAAACAAAAGAAAAAGAAGAAGAAAAAGGTAAAAAATCTTCTTAAATAAAAAATGTGACCCACAAGGGGTAATGTAGTTAATTTAATGTGATAGGAGGTGTTATGAGCCAATAAGAGGGTGAAAATAACGTAGGTCATAATTAATCAACATTTATTTCCTTCCTCATGGACCGACTGGCCAATGGTGTGACTTAATAGCACAAAAACTTAGGATACACATAAATCAAAAGCAAATCATGCTGCGTTGTTCTTGTGGAGGGCCGGGTCGCCGGCGGTAGAAAAGTGAACTCCGACCATAATGTTGGCGGAACTTGCGCGCTGGTGCTAGAGATGTTGGTTGATCTTCTAGAAGGAGAACGAATCTTGCGAGATCATGACCAATATATTTGTGGTATCCACGTTATTAGCACCACGTAGATTAGGGCAAGTCGTACGTCATTACAGCTGATTAATTAATGCAGAGCCTATGCTTGCTTTAGTTTAGATTGTTGGCTTGATTAAGCAACGTGCACAATGAATTGTTAAAGAAGGATTTCGTTCACCGAGTGTTAAGGTATTTATTCAAAGATTAATTAAAAAAATCTTCTAGTTTCTTAACATTAAATTTTGTCTTGTCTTGTGTAATTTGTATTTTATCATTGAACTTTTACGTACTAAGCATGCTTAACAAATGCAGACATTCATTGACAGAACCCATTGAAATAAATATGTAATTCTTGTATGATAGAAATTCTAGCAGTGATACCGATTACTGATTTACCGAAAGGTGGAATTATGTTTCTTTCATTGATTGAATGACATAGGTTAAGTGTTTAATTAGAACGATGCATACTTAAAATACTCTTAATTCACGAAAGACATGAATTAGCTTCGTTAAATAATTCAGTAGATATTCATAAGAGAAGATCGGACAAAATGCAAGCCAAAATTTGATACATTAGCCAATCAAGAGATTCACCGCTAAAAATGACTTACTTGGAAAGAGGAATTAAAATAATAAATAAATAATGTCGAGAACTATTAATTTAAGTTAATCGGATTAGCATAAAGCAAATCCACTTCTAGTAATTGTTATTCTTATTTTAGAGTTTTAAAGTTAGGATTTTAATTCTAATTTGTTAAGCACCTCAAATATTCGAGATCCTCATAATAAGGGAAAATTATCCAAAAAGTCCCAAACCTATTGAATTTTTGCCAATTCAGTTCTAAATCTTTCAATTTTGTCAATTCAGTCCTAAACATTAATTTTGTATTTGTACCAATTTAGTCTGTCAGCCCAATTTTGGCTAGTCGGTGCTGACGTGAACGCCAGCTGTCCGACCAATGCTGACGTGACAATTTTTTAATATTTTAATGTATTTTTTTCGAATTTTTTTATTATTTCTTTTTTTCCTTTTTTTTCTATTTCTATTTTTTTTTACCCTTCTTCCCTTTGGCCGAGTGAGGGCGGGCGAGGCCGACCTCGCTGTCGTTGGGTGGCTAGGCGAGGGAGAACCCAGCGACGCCGAGGTGATGTCAGCCTTGCCTTGGATAGACCCTGCCCCACCTGGGGTGGGCGAGCTTTGCCAGAGACCTTGCCGGCCAAAGGGAGGAAGGCCAGAAAAAAGAAAAAGAAAAAGAAAGAAAATAAAAAAAATAAAAAAATAAAAAAATTTCAAAAAAAAATATTAATTTATCAAAAAATTACCACGTCAGTATTGACCGGATGGACTGAATTGGCACAAATGCAAAATGTTTAGAACTGAGTTGGCAAAATTGAAAAGTTTGGAACTGAATTGGCAAAAATGCAATGAGTTTAGGACTTTTATGATAATTTTTCCTCCTAATAACACCAAACAAGAAAGCTAGAAATCCTTACCAAAAAACAAGAAAGCTAGAAATAAATTGAGTTTGTACTTTTTTTTTCTTTTTCTTTCTTTGTCTTTTTACTTCATCGTGGCCGACGACTAGCCAAAATTGAGCTCGAGCCTTGCCAAAGGCCGGCAAGGTCAAGCCTCGCCATATTTAATGAGGCTCGAGCTTGCCAGCCTCGGGTTTGCTCGCCTGCGGTGACGACTGGCGACTGGCCAAGGGAGAAAAAAAGGAATTTTTTTTTGACTTTCTCGATAATTTTCCTCGAAAAATTAAATTAGATATCAGATGGTGAAAAATATTTTTTAGTTCATTTTCAGATTTCAACCGAATACCGGAAAACATCATCATTTTTCTAGAAAATGGCTTCCTGAAAAACATTTTCAAGAAACGGCATTTTTCGCAAAACGAACAGAGCATTAGGACATGTTTGGTAACATTTTTGTTTCTCTATTTTTCAGTTCTTCTATTTCCCAAAACAAAAGAACAAAAATCTATTTGTGTGCGTCAATTAATTTTTCTATTACTCGGAATAGATCAGTGGCCAAGGAATAGATTTCGAATGGACACAAGAAGCAAAAAAATCTACTCTTTTGTTCCCAAGAACAAGAACAAAAGGAAAAACAATATCATTTTAGAGAAACATGCTCAGCGTAACCTAAACCCTACACCCAAAACCCTAAACGCTACATTCTACTTCTAAACTCTACACCATAAACCCTACACCCTAAACACTAAATCCTAAACCCTAGACCCTAAACCCTAAACCTTAAACCCTAAATCTTACACTCTACATCCTAAACTAAAAGGTCTATGCACCTACTTATTGTAATGCCAAAAGATTTACTGTCAACCTCTTCGTATTGTTTCGACCAAAAAAAGCTCTTTATATTGTGAGTTATAAGCCAGTGGAACTCTCTGCTGCTATTTTCAACCATCCATCTTTGACTAACTACTACGTTGGATTTTCTGAGGCCGTTTTAGAATATCTCTTGATAAGTTAAGTCCTTACCAAAGTCCAGTTATCCAAACATGAATTGTTAAATCTTCACTAACATTTTTATAATTGAATGAAAAAAATTGGGAATAGAAATTTTTAGGATCGTACCAAATGCATTTTTGTTCCTTTTCTATTATGGGAATAGAAATTTTATGCAGTTACCAAACACGTTTTTACGCTCGGAAACTTATCTAGGGGATAGAAATAGAAAAAACTATTTTTGAACATAAATTGTTCTCGAGAGCATAAATGTTACCATACGCACCGTTAGTGTTCAGCAAAAATCTCTTCTTCATACATGTTCTGCCACCTATCGTATTCACTGTAGGGTAAGCTAATTTGCAACTGGAGTGTTGAAAAACCGTTGTCAGATAATCTTACACGATAATAATCTTATGTGATGACATTTAGGCATCATTTGTCGCTACATGTTTGTTTTTTCAGATTTTGTCTGCAGACACAAGCAACCCATCTGACTGAGGCTGGTTTGTATAGGGTTTTTCCTAACCGCGAAGAGTCCTCAAAAGAATTCTGGTGTGGACTATATAAGCTATAAAGAATGGACTGTATTAAATAATTTGATAATCAGCAAAATGTCCCTGTATATAAATAAAATATTTTTTGTGCTTTAGGGAAAATATGGAGTTGACAGACAAGTTAGATGATACCAAAGTTGAAGACTTTTCAGGAACACGTAGGCACCGGCAATAGAAAAAGGGGCATAAATGAGCATGAGCAGTGACATTGGGGGACTCAGCATTCATTTAGGCTGCAGAGGCTATCTCGGAGGTTGTTTTATTTTTGTCTGATAATTAGCAGTATGACTGTATGAGTAATCCCGAACCTTTACAAGTAACAAATAATTTTAGTAAATGGTATATGGTTGGTTCCTAAAAAGTAAGCAAAGAGTCATATAATTTCATTTTAAGAAGGTTGCTTAATTATATGGAGAAAATATTAAGTGATTTGCAATCAACAATTACAAATCGACACGTATACGTTGATGTGGAAATATCGAAATAAATCAAATATCTTCCGATCCAATCGGAGGCAGAGGTCGGTGCTCAAGGACCAAGGCTCAGCCACCGGGTGGACATGGATTAATTCTTTTTTAATATTCAAGTTAATATTCATGTGTCAAGACATAATTGGATATCGATAAATAAGTGCATGCCATGTCAGCATTGACGCGGTGCTCGCAAACCAGGGAACACTTTCTCGACGGAGAAGGAGCATCGAAGAGAGAGAGAGAGAGAGAGAGATTTTCTTTCATCGGAGTGAACCTCCCTCTGCCTAAGAGTGACGAAGGAGAAAGTCCGTTAGAGACATCCAAGAACAGGATCCGTTGGAGGCCAAAGAAACCCGAAATCGGTTGACACCTGAACCCCTCCAGCGAAACTCCCTTTTTATTTTTGTATTTTTACTTTTATTTTTTGAGAGGAAATCAAAAGAGATTGTTGTTATCATTACTATTAATTTAAATTTGGCAAACCTTTTTCTAAACCTAAGTTACTTAAACCTTTCAAATCACTCAAATGTTAATTTATAGATTCTTCATATACTTTTTCCAATTTTCTCTGAAATTTGAGTAATAATACTATATATTTCGGATAAGTAAAAATATACTACTATCCTTTTACTTATGTCAAGTATAAACAAATTGGCATGATTCCAGGTATCTTAAACATAGTATAGATTTAGAATGATAATGAGAATTTCTTTAATTAGAATAAGTCTTTTCTTTTTTCCTCTCTCTCCCAAAACACTTTATTAGGATTAGTCTTTTCTTTTTTTCCTCTCTCCCAAAACACACTGAGTGATACGTCCGAAGTATTCTACTTGGAAGCTCCTTCAAGATTTTCAAGACGCCATTAAATGGATCCCAACTCCTCTCACGGAGGCGATACGGTGGAAAATCCTTCTGGGACTGCATTGCCGGCGGCAGCAGCAACGGCGGCCCAAGAAATGGATCAGTTCGACTGTGACTTCCTATTCGATACGGTCAACGTTATGGAGAGCATGGACTCCGCGTTCCAAATCTGGAGCGATAAAGAGAGCTACTTATCCAAGCAGGATGCTTCGGTCTCCAGCATCCCCAGTGGCAGTCACGTAGCCGGTGACGTCGAGGCCATCCAGCCGGGCAGCGGTCCCATGGTATGTGATTCCATTCAGTCATTTCCTTCTCAAACTCCATCTGCCAATGTAGAAACAGAAAGGGGTGATCTTGATGTTAACACAAAGAGATATTTCGAGGAAGGAAACCACATTCCTCCTTTTATGTATTTCTTCTTCATAAGTTTATAATGACCTAGAGGTGTATATATATACAAAGAAAAGAAAGAATCTTACAGAATATATTCTCTAAACTAGCTAACTATAATCCTTGATTCTAGCTAATTACAATCATAAATATATTTTACAGCTCATTCTCACACTCCCCCTCAAGTTGGTGCATAGATGTCGTGAATGCCCAACTTGTCGAGTGAGCTGTAGAAGATCCTGCTTGATACAGCCTTCGTCAGAATATCTGCCAATTGATCAGATCGTACAAATCGAAATCGAATCACTTTGGCGTCCAAGTTTTGCTTGATAAAATGACGATCCACTTCAACATGTTTGGTACGGTCATGTTGAACTGGATTATGAGAGATATAAATCGCTGCCTTGTTATCACTAAACAACTTCATCTCGGCTTTCGGAGCAAACCCAATTTCTGACACTAACTTCTTAAGCCATAGGAGCTCACACACCTCTTTGGCCATCCCTCTAAATTCAGCCTCTGCACTTGATAATGCTACTACTTTCTGTTTCTTGCTTTTCCAAGTAACTAAGTTTCCTCCTACAAAAGTGAAGTATCCTGAAGTTGATCTTCGGTCATGAACACTCCCGACCCAGTCTGCGTCAGTAAATCCTTCGATTTCAAGATGAACCCTCTTTAAGAACCTCAAACCGCGTCCTGGAGAAGACTTCAAGTAGCGAAGTATACGCAACACTGCATTCATATGATCTTCACTTGGGGCATGCATAAACTGGCTAACAATACTCACCGCATATGCAATATCAGGACGAGTATGTGATAGATAAATTAGTTTGCCAACTAACCTTTGATATCTTTCTTTATTTGTTGGCACTTGATCTAGGTACTCCCCAAGTCTATGGTTTTGAACAATTGGTGTGTCTGCAGGTTTGCAGTCCAACATTCCCACCTCTGCCAATAAATCTAGCACATACTTTCTTTGTGAGAGAAATATTCCCCCCGTCGACCTCGCTACTTCAATCCCTAGGAAGTATTTCAACCCCCCAAGATTTTTCATCTCAAACTCCTCAGAAAGTTTCTCTTGTAGCTTAGATATTTCTATCAAATCATCTCCAGTGATAATCATATCATCAACATAGATAATCAACATTGTTACCTTCCCTTGATGTCGTTTTAGAAACAATGTGTGATCTGAGTCACTTTGGGAATATCCATACCTCTTCATCGCCAAAGTGAATCGGCCAAACCATGCTCGTGGAAACTGCTTCAGACCATACAATGATCTCTCTAACTTACACACCGCCTCAGGCTGTGAGGATGAAGAATAACCTGGCGGAACATCCATATAAATCTCTTCTTCGAGATTACCGTGAAGAAATGCATTCTTGACATCATACTGGTGTAGTGGCCAGTCTAAATTAGCTGCAAGAGACAACAAAACCCGAACAGTATTAAGTTTAGCAACCGGAGAAAATGTCTCTTGATAGTCAATTCCGTAAGCTTGCGTATACCCCTTTGCTACTAGTCTTGCCTTGTACCTCTCGATCGATCCATCTGCTTTGTACTTCACAGAAAAGACCCACTTACATCCCACAGTCTTCTTTCCCTTGGGTAAATCTACTAGCTTCCAGGTCTCATTTTTTTTCAATGCAGCCATCTCCTCCTCCATTGCTTGAACCCACTTGGGATCTTTCAGAGCATCCTGTACCCCTTCTGGAATACGAACTGCGGACACGTTCGATATAAATGCCTTTACTAGGCCTGACAACCTTTTGGTTGACACATAATTTGCAATAGGATATGTACATCTCTTCTCTTCAGCATCCGGCGAATATCTATTTGGAGGCTTACCTCGATTGTGTCTAGCAGGTAATTTATATCCCACAGAAATATTAAGCTCATCAAAGATACAAGAAGGAGTAGGAGAGGTTACCTCAGGAATATTCTCAGGAGTTGAGTCGGGTACTGGAGAAGAGGGAAGCTGTTCTTCGTGATTTTGCTCTTGTAAAAGTTGGCCACCCTCAGATGATACCTCTTTTACTCCCTCAGACGATACCACCGCCTCAGATGATGTCTTCTCCACACCCCCAGACGATGCCTCTTCCGCCCCCTCAGACGATGCCTTCTCCACACCCCCAGACGATGCCTCTTCCGCCCCCTCAGACGATGCTTTCTCCACCCCTCCAGATAATATATGACCAGAAAACTCCCATCAATTCGGCCTTTCTATCTGTATCTCCCCCTGAAAGGAAGAATGGGAACTTGAATAAAAGGATTCAGCTTCCACAAACGAGACATCCATGGTCACATAGGTTCGCTGGGTAGAAGGATCATAGCAACGATATCCCTTCTGGTGTGTGCCATACCCCAAGAACAGACATCGTCGTGCACAAGGATCAAGTTTCGTCCGCTGATTCTTCGGGATATGAACAAATGCAACACACCCAAACACCCAAGGAGGGATGGTCAGGACTGAAGGTAAAGGCATATATGTGGACAAATTCTGTAGTGGTATCTGAAAGTTTAACACTTTAGACGGCATCCGATTGAGGAGATGGACAGCTATAGTCACACTATTATCCCAAAATCTCTGAGGCACGTGACTTTCAATCAACAGAGCTCGAGCTGTCTCAAGGATATGTCTATTCTTTCTCTCTGCGACACCATTCTGCTGAGGTGTTTGAGAGCAGGATGACTCATGGATCATGCCATGTTGTTGAAAATACTCCTTAAGGTATTCATTCATGTACTCCCCACCATTATCACTTCTTAGAACTTTGATCTGTCCACTAAATTGTGTCCGTAACATAGTATGAAAATTTCTAAATATCTTGGCTACCTCCTTCTTACTTTTCATCAAGAAAAGCCATGTCATTCTAGTACATTCGTCAACAAATATCACAAACCACCTACAACCCGAAACAGCAGTAATAGGAGATGGACCCCAAACATCTGAATGTATCAAAGAAAAAGGAGCTTCACTTTTATTCAAACTTATAGGACAAGGAACTCTATGACTCTTAGCCAATATACAAGTCTGACATTGCAAATCTAAATCCTTCAAATTCAAAAACAAATCAGGAAATAATCGCTTCAAATAACCAAATGACGGATGTCCCAACCGTCGATGCCAAAGCCAAATCTGTTTTTCTCTACTGATGGATGTACCACTAGCATGATTTGCACTCCCAGAATTGAAGTCATCCATATAATACAGCCCCCCTCTCTTAGTACCATGCCCAATTTTCTCCTTCGTGAGAATATCCTGAAACAAACAAAAGTGGGGATACATTATAACAGCACAATTCAAATCTTCAGTAACTTGTCCTACTGAAATCAATTTGGTTGATAATGAAGGGACAAGCAAGGTGTTAGGAAGAGAAAAAGCAGGAGAAATCGCAACAACTCCAGCCCCAGTCACCGGATAGGTGTATCCATTAGCATTTAAGATACTGTCACGTCTTGGTTCTGAAGTATGAACAAAGTCATCAGGAGTAAATGTCATGTGATCAGTAGCTCCCGAATCAATAAACCAGTGATTGCAATCAATCTGATTAGAACTAACCAAAGCACTTCCATGGTTACCTCCTGACATCAAATTCTGAGGATCAACGTGAGGTATCAGTGACAGCTGAGGCTCAGCAGTCGCTAAAGAAGCTTTCCCTTTTCCTTCTGCTTGCTTTCGAGCTTTCAACTCTTTCCACCAATCTGGATACCCATGAAGCTTAAAGCACGTCTCCCTAGTATGCTTAGAATTACCACAATTCGAGCAACCTCCCCCCGGAGAAATTTTCTGGCGTGGTGCCGAGCTAGGCTTTCCCCCTTCCTGCGTAACTGCTGGCTTCACTATTTGCAACAGCGGTTCTTGATTTGCTTTGACATTCGTCCTATTCCCCCGAGATACCATGGCTGCCGAATCATGGACTGTGTCACTGTTGGTCAGCATTACAGTTTGTCTCATATCTTCTCGACAAACACGCGCATAGGCTTCTTCAACAGTAGGAAACGGCTGCATCTGCAAAACATCTGCTCTGACCTTGTCAAGACGGTCGTCTGACCCATCAAGAAATATGTATACTCGATCTTCATGTATAGCCATATTGTATCTTTCAATATCTTCAGGATACCGCATTGGGTTCGGACGGCGAAAGTCGATTTCTCTCCACAAGCCTTGAAGGTTGTTGTAGTACGCCTCAATTGGTCCTCCTCCTTGTCGCATCCGAGTAACACGCCTCTTCAAGTTATAAACTTGAGAGGCATCCGTTCCGTCAAAGAAAGTCGTTGCAACTGCATCCCAAACAGATTTTGCTGTTGCGAAGCGGATGAAATTGCCAATCAACGTCAAATCCATGGAGTTGATAAGCCATCCTTTCACAGTCGAGTCTTCTGTTTTCCACCTCCGAAAGCCAGGATCTGTAGGTAGTGGCTGAGGAAAATCTCCATTGATATATCCCAGTTTGTCTTTACCAGTGATGTACATCTCGATAACCTGAGACCATAATCCATAGTTGGCTCCATCCAATTTAATTGCAATTTGAGATGAAGCCAAATCATTCTGCGGTGTTGGTGATGGAGGAGGAGGGTTCGTCTGGTTCTGAGTGAGAATTTGAGTTAATATTGCAGTCAGATTCTCCAAAAAAGCTTCTGTGGTCGAATTCCCCTCTTGGTTCTGATGGGGAATCACCGCTCTGGGAGGGTTCCGATCGTCCATGGATCCAAAATCAATCGTGACAAAGAAAAAGAAGATCGAGTAGAACGCACACCGAACAGCGCAATAGAGAAAGCGGGACCGCCGTAATCAAGGATTCACGTACAGTACTCACAACGATCAAACCCTTGGCTCTGATACCATGTTAACACAAAGAGATATTTCGAGGAAGGAAACCACATTCCTCCTTTTCTGTATTTCTTCTTCATAAGTTTATAATGACCTAGAGGCGTATATATATACAAAGAAAAGAAAGAATCTTACAGAATATATTCTCTAAACTAGCTAACTATAATCCTTGATTCTAGGTAATTACAATCATAAATATATTTTACAGCTCATTCTCACACTTGAGTCCGACCCCGGGGTGCCGAGAGAGGGCATTGAGTTTGAGTCAGAGATGGCAGTGTACAATTTTTATAATGAGTACGCCAAACAAACGGGATTCAAGATGAGAAGAGGAAAAACAGAGTACCTGGGATCGAACAAGGAGGTGGTCAAGGGGAAGTATTTCTTGTGCTCTTCCCAAGGGCACAAGTCCAAGGAGTGCATCGACAAGCCGACGCAGGACACGAGAAGAGCTTGCGAGGCCAAAATCAAGTGCACGGTGAAGGACGGAAAGTGGAAGATCTCGAAGGTCATTCTTGAGCATAATCACGGTCTCGAGAGATGTCTCGCTGGCTCCCACGGGGAGCGGAAGATTCGCCTGCGACGACGGCTCTTTCGACGGGCAAGAATGTGGATGAAGTTACGACGGTCGGAGAGCAGGCTCTTATTTTGAATGTGGATCGCAGTGACGTCTCGAGAGACGCAGGGAAGAATCACTCAATGCCTCAAGACTTAAGAGACGCAGGGAAGAATCACTCAATGCCTCAAGACTTAATTGACCACTTCAAGAATATGCAAATCGAAGATCCTTCCGTTTTTTACACGGCGCAAGTGGAAGCGGCACACAGCATGGCAATTTTTTTCTGGAGGGATGGCCGGTCCATGGTTGATTACAACCATTTCGGGGATGTTCTTGTCCTTGACACAAGAACTAGGATCAACAACATGATCTGTGCAGCATTTTATGGACTAAATCATCACCGGCAGCGCATCCTATTCGGATGCGCTTTCTTGGTTGATCAAACAGTGGCTACATTCAATTGGTTGCTCCAGATCTTCCTCAAAGCGATGAGGTGGCAAAAACCGCGGACCATCCTTACTGACATCAGCAAAGAAATTGCCGAAGCATTAAGGGTGGTCTTGCCAGAGACATCCCACTGTCTGCCATTTTGGTCAATCCTGAACACTGATCAATCCGGCGTCGGCAAACTCTTCAGCGAGTGCATCTTCCATGTCCACTCGCAGGAAGAATTCGAGTCGAAGTGGAATGCCCTTGTAGCAAAGTACGGGCTGCATGAAAACACATGGGTTACTTCTTTGTATGGAATCCGCGAAAAATGATCTCATGCGTTCACGAAGAACGTGTTCTCAGCCGGCCTACTCTCCATACAAAATGATGAGGATGCTCGTGCTGTTTTTGGGAATATCTCCTGCGAGACGCTATCCCAAATTGCAGACCAATGTGGAAAGATGGCTGAGCACATGCGCAGGAAAGAATTTCTCGAAGACAAGCTCTGCGAGAAGAACACGGCTGATTTGAAATCCACGAGTCCGGTGGAGAAAGAAGCAGCATGCTTGTATACCAAACCGATTTTCAGGATGTTCCAAGAGGAGCTGATGAATGGTCTGTCACTGGCAATCGAAGAAAGCACAGGCACGGCGACTCTTCGTATGTTTAAGTTGACCGAACAAGGTAGCATGAACGTGGGCACCGTCAAGTTTGATCCTGCCAATTCAACATTGGCATGTAGCTGTGGAAAGTTCGAGTCGGTGGGTATTTTGTGTTTTCATGCCCTGAAAGTACTCAATTTCATGAACATCTTCGAAATACCGTCTCGCTACTTGTTGAAACGATGGACGAAATCTGCCAAAGACAGCCTACCGGTTGACACCCCCAGTGCAGGGACAGCACCTGATAGAGGTACGGTGGATTCATTTGTGGGGGAGTTTATGCGAAAAGCTTTGCATGTGGCACATAGATGCAGAACTAAAAAGAGAGAGAGAATAGCACTGAGGTCCATAGATCTGGCATTGGAGAACATTGCAAAGGCTTCGAGAACGGAAGAAATGGATGGCGATTCAGAGGGTATGGATGATATGGGTCAAGACTAGTTGAGATGATGCTATCAAACCATAACGAGAGTGAAATGCAAAGGTTAGAAGCCGGCCACTCATCTCTGCTTTGGTTTTGGTTTCATCAGCAAATGAAATAATGATTGAGTGCTAGTGTAAAAGAGATTGATGTCTAGTGTCAAACTTGCAAATCATTGCTCTATACTCTTTTGGTATATTTGAATGCGATTCACTCTTATGTGACCAGCCGAGACAAGACTTGATCTTTTGTTACATAAATGCTAAAGCAAAAAATCAAAGAGAAAGATAAAAGGGTGATAGATGCCTCCAGTGGAAGAAAGTTCTCTCTCCTGTAATCCCAAGAACAAACTCGAGCTATCGAATTTCCACATATAAGTGGGGAAGCTCCAGTTTGGAGGCACATTGTGCAGGGCAGCTCTCCAAAGTTTGTGAGGACATAGCTCTAGAGCTCGAGTTAACTAGCAAAGAGATTGAGGCCAGGAGGACCCAGAGGACCACCAGGGTGGGGCCCTCCTTGGCCAGGGCGGCCGGGATTTCTCGATGGCTTTTGCGACATGATAGGCTCTTGGTATGTGAATGTTATTTTCCCATTGTGAGGTTGTGCAATGCGTGCATATTGTCAGTAAGATGGTTATTTTAGGAGTTCTTAATAAGTACATTATGGAGTAAACTAAACGAATTAATTTTCTTTTACTCAAGAAAACCAATCAGATTTCAACAAAGCGATTGTATGTAAAGAAGACGGAATCGTCATACATTTGAAATATGTAACGTCTCAACATTATTATTCCGTCGACATGCCAATGACGCAGGGGAGCATGCTCCATAGTGTACATTCTAGGAATTTCTGTGCACCTTAGATTCCACATAAATCATCAATATATTTTGGAGGCATGAATAGGGGAATCATATGTTAGAATTTGTCTCGCTGATTTATGCAATATCTACTTGTCTGCTCTGGTTTCATATTTCTCTGCTTCGGGGAAGCTAAGGAACCTTGCTTAACGTCCTCATTGAGTCACTGCTATTGGAACCGAAGCGGACTGAGTTTTATTTTTCGTTCTGTGATGATTCAAACAACTTGAGCTTGTTGTGCTGTTGCTGGTTGATACGAGACTGTTTCGTCGGGCCCTTCGGCCCACCAGGCCCCCCGGGACCTCCCGGCCCATTTGGACTGCCTCGCCCTTGAGCTCTCATGCTATGCCAGTTTGACCACACGGGATCACTCGCACCAGCTTCTCCCATGCCTGGTTTCTGTATTCTGTGTGTAATGCAATGATCAGACTCTATTTCTCTATAGGAAATGAGCAACTTACTTCCCCATCTCATGTCTGAATTCAGTTCCTAGTTGCAACGACACATTTATGTGAATTGTCTAAGGGAATCCTCTGTTTTCCATGATCAGTTGTTTTAGACCATGTGTTGAAGTTTATATAAGTGATGGATGTCTTCATCAAATACTCTGTTTTCTATCGATTTCTCGAGCTCAGTTGAGATTGCAATGCAACTAGTAGAAAAGAGTCAAACCCTCTAGCAAGCTCATGAAATAGATGAAGAAGTGACTTTTCAGCTTGAACAGAAAAGGTGAAAGAAGGGATGATTCTACTGTTTCGTTAAAAAGGAAAACGGTTTTTTTCCTACTGAAATGAAGAGTTGATAAGTGTCAAAAAAAAAATTGTTGGTGCAAAAAGGCTACCGATCACTCGATTGCCTGCTAATTTATTGGTAACCTATGCACACTTCTTTGAATTACTAGCTCTTTTTCACAGTTTGCAGATAGTTAACTTTCCTTATTTTTTACTTTGTTGGCAACCCCTAACTAATTGGTAAATCATTTTACTTTACGTCGGAAATTTCATATAGGAGTCAGTAAGTTCGGAACGTTGGTTAGTTATGCAAAAATAAAAGTTAAGAAATTAGTACAAAAATTGCTAATTAGCAAATTACAAAAAAAGATTGTTTGTAATATTATAAAGATGCCGGTAAATTACAAACAAAATTAACATATTCATCCATATGTACTAATCATTAACTGACTATGAAATGTTCAGATATAAAATATATTTCATGTCGTCCATTTATAATATTAAGCTTTCGAAATAAACAATTTAACTTCAAGTTCGTATCGAAATCGGAAATCTCAAACCTAGAGATATGATTCTCAATAACCCCTTCACACATTTACGGGTTTTCCTTATTTAGTATGTCTACGGCTTCTCAAATTCTTTTACCTACTCATATTGAGCTCGCATGCGTCAAAACGTTCATCATCTTATCGACCTTTGCATGTTAAAAGACCTCTGATGTCAAACATGATGTTGACTTTTGCTGTCTATTCTCATGGAAACTCAACAAAGATTAAGAGCTAATTTCAGCTGACAGATTAATAAGACCTTTGCATTTTTCTCAGCTTTCGCTTAGTTCATGCCAACAGATGCACACAATTACTTGATAGAAGGAGGCAAATGACTTTGTCGCATCCACCAAACCAAGTACTTGATCGCTTTTCGGCCTATCCCATCACGTTTGTACACGGGGTCTCGCCAAATGAGGTCGCAGAAGCACTGGCATGATGTCGCAAACTATTCTCATTAGACAAAAGGGCGAATCACATTCAAACTCACCCAAAAAGAGTATATCGCAACGGTTTGCGAGCTTTAACTTTGTAAATCCATCTCTTTAAAGCTAGCACGCAATCACTATCCCCATGCCACAACATCTTTTGCGTGATTTGTGCTTTGGACAACGGGCAAGTGAGAAACCATGTACGTATTGTAGGTCGGCAAAATGAAGGGTGGAACGTTAGGTTTGGCATCTCTCTCTCTCAATTCCCAGCGATTCTCTGCCACACCGAAGTTGTTCTGGCATCGCCTAGTCCTCTCCGGCATCCATCCTTGCTGGTCATGTCTCTCCCGCCCACCGGCAAACCTTTTGGTTCCATCGGATAATCTCTGCTAATCCCCCAGTTTTCGATTTTGCTCTAACTGAAGATAGGCTATCTCATTTGATGATCAAAACTCGTAGGATCGTCCTATGAGTCCTACTAGAAAGTTGAAGGATCATCTTCAACCTATGGTTGATAGTTTTGGAGAGGATGTGATGAGTTCTTGGAGGATCCTTGCTAGAATTAGTTATAGAATAGGGAACTAGATGGAAATGCATGTTTAGCACAACTTAGGTATTCTTAAGGTTGTTGGCCGAAGTATTGTTCTGCATTTCCTATGTTGATTTGACTCCAACTTTGATGATCAAGCCTCTTGCGTGCTCCAATTAGGCGATAGAGTGAATTGATTTTAATTTCGTATCATGAAGTTCAAATTCGTTCATGTGCTATGATGATTGTTCATGACGTTTGATGATGTTGTTTTGTAATGTACTGAGCTTGTTTGAACATGATTTGATGATTAGAACACTTATGGATGAGTTTAGACGCATGTTAGAGATTTCTGCAAATTCGAATTCTGGGGTTGAAATTAACAGAGGATGACAGAGATTTTGTTGGAAATTGTAGGTTCCCGTTGGGTCGACCATTAGTAGGAATAATTGCTTGAGTGTATGATTGATACGAGTGAGATCTTTGCTAATACTACTCTAGGACCGCGCGCATCCGGGTCCGATGATCTTGGAGTGCTTGCCATTCAAGACTGGAGTATAAAATATTAAAATAGGGCAACTTTAGGATATATATGAGAGGAGCAGCGTGCTTTGTGGAAAATAAGTCCCAGGACATTTTTGTAGAGGATCGATCATTGGCGGAGCATTAAGTTTGGGACTAATTCTTAGAAAAATACTTGGGTGATCTAAGTTTGTGCAAGGCAATAAGATGGGGTGTGAATCTGAGCTGAGGAGTGTAAAAAGTTTGAGGTGGTCGCCCTAGGAACATTCAACAACTACGCATATCAATGAATCATGCAAGATAGGTGATCTGTCAAAAAAAGGGAAAGATAGTCTGTCCAGCATTTGGGAGGAATGTCACCATTTGTCTCGACACTTTAATCTAAAATTCACAACCGTCGCTTTATTTTTATTTTTTTAAATGTCCCTTTACTTTTTAAAAAATGTCACTGATGAAATATGCTAACGTGGATGCAACGCTATTGGAAATTTGTTCACATTGTTTAACGCTGTTAGAAATTTATTGACCTGATTTTTTTTTTAAATGGTCTCCCCCTCTCCCACTACAACCATCATCATTATCTTCTTTTTCTTCCACGTACACCCCACCATAGAGCCACAAAATCTGACGTTCCTCCAATGTAAAATCTTGTCCGGCCCTGGCTAGGAGCATGAAGAAGCTCCAGCCACCATGGCTCTAAGTTCGGCCAAGCTCCAACCACCGTGACCGAACTCGATGAAGATCAAGCAACCGTAGCTACAAGCTGTAGCTGTCGTGGCCACAAGTTGGATGAAGGTTGTGTGGTCCATGGTCGAGCTCGGAAAGCTCAAGCTACCAAGACCACAAGCGTGACGGAGCTCCAGCAGGCATGTTCACAAGCTCAAAGAAGTTCCAGCCACCATGACCACAAGCTCAGTGAAGGTTGACCGGCTATGATCATGAGCTTGAAGAAGCTCTAGCCGCCTTGGCTGGGACCTCTGACTCTCTCTCTCTCCGTTTTTTGTTTTTATTTTTGATGTTGTTAAATGTGGCGAAACACATAAAAATGTCATACTAATCATAATAGGATATTTTTACTCGCATGTCCAACTCAACAACCTAGTTGTCTATGTCAGGAAAAATCAACAGACAATGAAAAAGTACAACAAAAGGATTAACGGTGGCACATTTTGAAAAGTATGTGAATGATTTTGGACCAAATTTGAGTATAGGGGTGATTTTGAATATTGGGCAAGAGTACTGGGATTATTGGTACCATTTCATCTTTTTTTAAATGTGTCTCGATCTATTCCTATGTGTTGATTCTTGCATTTTTCTTTGGCTTTGGTTTTGATGATCCAAATCCGGTGGATGCAATCACATATATAATCATACCCAATTCGATACAATTAATTATTTGGTCGTACAAGTATTGGTCGAAATAGTGGATTGCTGCACCTTAGATGGTGAGAGTATAGAACATGGACAACTGTGTGGATTCAATACTTGTGGGTTTACCGACATTGATTGTTATTTTATCGTTTGTTACGTGGTTCTTGCATTTCACTTCGGTGCACATGATGATTTGCATGTATCATCTTGTCATCGTGATATTACTTGTATACTACTGCATAATATCACGCCATTGATCATGATATCATGTGTGGTCCATGTATTGCGCATCGGGACTCGCACTATTTACCATATCATGTTTTGTCATGCATACTCTGAATATATTATCTTATGATATCAACACAAGCCATCGTACACAATCATGTCACATCGTTATGTACAATTGCTAAGTCATATCGTTTTATTTGTGTTCGTGCAAACTCATTTATTATTCATACGTAATTGTTAAATAATCTTCACTATCACTATGCAATGTCATACTGTTTTCTATGTATGTCATCTTAGATATATTGCTCCCACGTGTTCACATATGTCTCTGGATTCGTCTCACTCATCACATTTGAAAGTCATTTTATGCATCTTTGTGTTTTGTCACTGTCATGAATCATGAATCATCCTGATGCCCTTGTCACATTCAACATAAGCATCATGCTTACATGCATATCATCATTTTCAATTAAGACAGTACACTGACCAACATCATTTTCAATTAACACAATACACCTAGCAGTCGCTATCCACGAGTTCATGCGATTATTTTAATTCGAGTCCACGTAACAATATTTTATATTTTCAAAATTCAAAGATAATTATATGGGTATTATGTATATAAAATCACTCAATAAAAAGCATGTTAGGAATTTCGACCAGAGATTTTGGTACCTAAAAGGTGTCGGGGGCACTAACCCTTCTACACACATCACGGGGCGCTAATCTTTCCCCTCAACCTCCGGTCTTTAGGGTCGAGTTTCATTGCATTTAGATCCATTGGCCTTTTTTATTAGCTAGCTAACTTCTTTCAAGCACTTAGGGGGATTCTTTTAGGTTTCCGACCAAGTCCATGACTTGCCCCGTTCATACAATTAAGGAAATGTGTTAGGAATCTCAGGTGCAATAGCTTGACGGTAATCGACTCTTGATTTTCTGGAGGCGCTACAGACCATTTTATCGCGATTCGTCCATGTTTATCCCATTGAACAGACACCACTCAATGTCGGATAGAATAAATCTCTATTGGTACTTTCCTATCCGGGCTCAGCAATTCGAGCAGCCGAAAGCGGCTTTTGTTTTTCCCATTCCTAATAGATGCACTCACCTTTGCCCCCGTGGTGGTCTAAAATGGATATCAATGTTTAGATGGGGAATGAGATGTGATGGTCAACGATCAATACAATGCCTCCCCCCATGAGACCATCATCCACTTGAAAGTGAATACTGAACAGACCAGCCATCTCCTCGGCTTCCCCTCAATTCCACCGCCCTCCTAATTAGCATCACCCATTATTCTTTCCTTAAAATAAATACAAAAATCCGTTGATAATCGCTAGATAGCTACATACTTCTCTTAATTTAGTTTTGATGAAAAGAAAATAGTTTATTTTGATCAAGTAAAAGAAGAACGTAATTCTCTATGCGTATTTCCGATACACAGCAATTCTCGATTCCATCAATTGGCGACAATATCGAATAACATCGAAAAAGTTTATTTGAGTTGGGCTAATAGCAAACATTGAAATTTATTGTGCCTTGAGTATTTTATTATTATTATTTAGGAGTGGCAAGCCTGACCGTGGGTTGAAGGATGACAATGTAACGGTGAAATGCCCGCCATAAATCTCTTTTAGGACACTGGAAGTTTCCTTTGAACCGGTCACAATTTTTGCCTTCTATCTTTCCTTTCTTTTCTTTTTTTTGACTTCCACGTTTCCTTATTTCAAGTCCTAATTTAGAGACAAAATTAGAGGAGGGCCCATCATCAGAGGAGAGGAGGGCCCACTGAATCAATTTTCATGAATACGAAGAAAGAAAAAATAAATTAAATACCGAAATTTAAATAAATACAAGTAAATAAATACTATCATTTACTAAAAAGAAATCGTTAATATCATTATAAATACTATCACTTGCTAAAAAGAAATAGTACATTCTCTCTCTTCTCTCTCTCCATCTTATTTTGCTTCCCTTGTCTCTCTCTCTCTCCTGCTTCCTCTCCCGCTCTTTTCCCCCCGCAGAACACACACACACACCCTCTCTCTCTCTCTCTCTCTCTCTCTCTCTCTCTCTCTCTCTCTCTCTCTCTCTCTCCAATTGTTTTACCCAAAAGACCTTTTGAACAGGTCTCAATTTTAGAGTTCTATCTTTCCTTCTTCTTTCTTTTTTTTTTTCTTTTGACTTCCACGTTTTCTTATGGCAAATTCAAATTTATCGACAAAATCAGAGGTGGGCCCACCGAATCAATTTTCTTAAATATGCGGAAAGAAAAAATAAATTAAATACCGAAATATAAAAAATTACAAGTAAAAGAACATTATCTCTTACTTAACAAGAAATCATTGATGTCATCATAACAATTTATTAATATTAAAAGATGAAAAAAAAAACACTTGAAAAGTTGGCTTCATAACTGATAACAAAATCATTGTGCAATAAAATGGCTCATCATTCTTTTCACTCAAACAAATTGCTCTAGAAGGATTCTCCGATAATCCAAAATTAAGACCGGCGATATCAATTATGTGACATTCCGGATTTTGGCCATTTTTGGGATTTAATAAACGTGTAATTCGTCAGTGTGCTTATAGTAAAATCTCGCCCGGGAACTGATCACTCCCGGTTATTATTTTAAAAATAGAGATTTCGCTAGAATCGCACTCAATCGAATTTGGCCGTTATTTATACCCTGAATTTGGCAGTCAATTTCCGGGAGTTCCGAGTTGAAATAAATTGGACGGTGTCGAAATTATTGTGGCCAGCATCGAAATTGTCAGGAATAGTAGAAAAGTGGATTTTTGAATCGGGTGTAATTTTGGACTGGTAGACCTCCCTCGTAGTGTGGTTCGGAGTATTTTATTTTGGTCGTATGCCCTAGAATATTGTCGGAGTTTATTGTGGATCGTTAGGCCCTTTTCCAAGATTAAATCGGGATCGATATGTCGGTTTTTAGTTTGGACCGTGTCCGATCGGATCGCATTTAAGTTTAAAATTTAAACCTTTTTTTTCTCTCTCTCTCTTCGGCCGAAGCCCCCCATGCGCGCGTGTCTCGCCCTCTCCCTCCTTTCCTCTCTCTCTCTCTCTCTCTCTCTCTCTCTCTCTCTCTCTCTCTCTCTCTTTCCCCCCCCCCCCTCTGCCGTGCGCATGTTTCCTTCCCCCTTTTTGCATGTGTCCCCTCCCCACTGCATGCCTACGTCCCCCACCCCCTTAGCCTCTCCCTCTCTCCTCTCTTCTCTCTCTCCTCCCCTCCCTTCTTCTTCTTCTTGTATGTTTTCTCCTCTGGCCGTCTGCTTTGCTTGAGTCTCGAGCTCGCCGTGCCACCGCACCGCCGCGTCACCATGCCGCCGCGCCGCCGTCGCCAGCCGTGCCACCTGCCCCCGCCCCGTCGCCGCCTGCCCCCCACACCCCCCCGACTGCTCTCTCTCTCCCTCACTGCCCTCCGCGCGCGAACACCAGCTCGTCGCCGCGGCCGAGACGACCCGGCGCCACCCAGCCGCGCCTGGCCGCCCCGCCGTCGTCCCAGTAGCCTCCGCCCGTCAGCCGCCGCCCCCCCTGCAGCTCCGACCAGCCGCCACCCCTGCCTCTCCCCCTCGCCTTCTCGGCCTCTCCCCCCCCCCGTCCTGCCCGAGCCGAGCCCGAGCCGGCGAGCTCGTCACCCGCTCACCCTCTCGTCCGGCCGCGCGCCGCCGCGCCGTGCCGCCTCGCCGGCCAGCTCGCCGGCCCTCCACCGGTCCTCCTCAGTCCCTTAACCCCGTCCTCTCTCTTCCCCTCTCCCCCTCACCCGCCCGACCAACTCTTCCCCGTCCACTGTTCTGCCCGTCCGCCGGTCGCCGTCGCCACCCTGTCGCCGTCGCCGCCAGCTCACCGTCGCCTGGCCGCGCCGCCGCCGGCCCGTCCGTCCGGCCAGCCGCCCTCAGCCCCTCGCCCCCCCTCAGCTCAGCCTCTCTCTCTCCCCCTCACCCCTCTCGGCCAAGCCCTCCCCGTCCCCTGTCCAGCCGTCCGCCGGTCGCCGCCGCCGTCGCCGCCGGCCAACCGCCGCCGCCCAGCCCCACCAGCCAGCCCGGCCGGCCAAGTTTGTCCCCGAGCCGTGCCCGTGCCGTGCCCATTGCCGTGCCCGTGCCCGTGCCCCGTTGCCCAGGCGCGTGGCCCATCCGCGCGCCCGAGCGCCCCGGGCACACTGCGCGTTCGCCGCGCCCGCGCACTAGGCACGCCGATCAGCCATTGTGCCCACTTTGGCCGGTCAGCGCGCCCGTGTAGCCCGCGCCCGCGCCCGGTCAGAATTTCTCCCCCGGGCAATTTGGAGCCCAAACCGACTTTTCCCGGGCCAAAATTTAGTAAGCGACTCCCTAGACCCTACTTAGTATTTTGGGTATTTAATTGACCAGTTCGGGCTAGAACGGCTAAGGCGTGTATTTAGTTTAATTATTTTATGATTAAATTAGATTATGTGGTGATTTAATTTGGTTAAATTTGACTGATTAGAGTGGAGTGCTTGAGTAAATAATTGTACGTGACCGACTTGAACGTCGGGTCTGTGAATTGGAATGGCGAAGTGTGAATTGAACTGAATTGTCAATGTGAGTTGTGTTGCGTGAATTTGACTGAATCGAGTAGCGCGTGTCTGCCTGTGAGAGATTAAGCCCGGATCGATCGGAGGGCTACGGACTTGGGACGTGTTGACGGCGGTCCGTGTGAAGGCAGGAATGGCCGGTGTGCCAAATGGACGCGGGCTTGAGACGTGTTGACGGTGGCCCGTTAAAGGTGTGATTGGACCGAGACGTGTTTACGTCGGTCGTTGGAAAATTGAATGAATATCGTGGCTTGGGACGTGTTGACGGCGGCCACTGGAAATTGAATGATATGGCTTGGGACGTGTTGACGGCGGCCATGGGAACTGATTGAAATGTGAGGCTTGTGAGCCTGTGAGATTGGATTTTGAAGCGCAGTGGCGCGAGATGTGAGAAAGATGTTCGGACACGCATGTGATTTGAGTGTGATTGAAATGGTTGGTTGAATGTGACTGGATTGATTGGTTGAGCTTGTGAATGTTGATCGAATTGACTGGTGGTGCGTGTGGATGATTGGTTGGATGGGTTGAGTGCTTGTTTGGATTGATTGATGTCGAGTGGAAGTGTGTGTGCTGGTGATTGTGATGTGACGGTGATTTATATTTGCATTATCATGTTTGGACTAATATGCAGGGTTGGCACGTGGTTCGAGGCGAGGTAAGCCTTCTATGTGAAACTGATTGTACGACTGGTAGTTCGCATGTTAGGTTGGTCTGGGTACGCATTAGCCTAGGTTAGGTCTAGGTTGTTGCTTATTGAGACTCTGTCTCATGGTTATTACATAACCATTTTCAGATCCCCGCCCATGAGCTCGACTCCGCCTAGACGTTTTGGTATCCCTATGCACATGGTGCACGAGGACAACGAGTATCCAGGACTGAACCCGGGCGAGGTGTACACTAGGCACCGCACATATGTTTGGGTAGACGCAGGGCGAGAGCAGCTGGAGCGTCACGATTATCTAGCTTGGTCCCATAGGATCGGATTAGTGAACACATGGCCGATTCGAGGTTTTGAGGGGCTACGATTCAACAATGAGGATGCGGTCAATTGGGAACCCTAGGACAAATTCGCTCCCGACGGAGAAGTGTCGAATCCAGTGAGTCCGATGGTGAGCCCCGACCCAACACCGGCACCTGACCCCGAGCCCGAGCCCAATGTGGAGTTTGAGCCTGAGCCTGAGTCTGAGCCCGAGCCCGAAATGGAGTCTAAGCCTGAGCCCGAGGAGGAGCCCATGGCGGCCGAGCAGGGAGAGGATGAGGAGAACCCGATTGAGATCGACTCGGACTTGGAGTCCGATTCCTCAGGGTCCGATTCGGACTGGGTCCCGTAGGGACGTTTAGTGCAGGACTTGTAAGCTTTTTGGTAGGATCCCGTTTTGGTTTCGTCCATAGTCTAATCGCCCACCTGCCCCTTTTTGATGTTAAAGGTGGAGTGTTCTTTTGCGGACTAGTGTAGAGTGTTGTGAACTCGTATCTATGCCTCGTGTTTATTAAACTACTTTAGTCTATCCCTTGGTCATGTATTTCTTTGTAAAATTCAATATTTCCAAGCATCACTTATCCTTCCGAATTCGTCCAAGAAAATCATTAGTGAATCAGAAATCCATAAATTAATTGCGCCTGTTCACCATAAGTGATTATAAGTCTTATATGACCATTCAAGTGATAACTTCAAGATCATCTACTATTGCACCCGATATTATCACACAGTGCATCTAGATCCTCAAGACGCATCATCCACTTCCTTTCGAACCACAATCTACACCTTTCCTTACATCCGTAGTCGATTCAGATTAATCTACGGGACAGCTCCCGTTTGACGACCTACCCACGGTTACTGCGATTGCATCAGTAGTCTAACCTGTTGACTTAGCAATTTCTCACTTGGTGACGATGTCAGCCACATCCAAAATACGCTTCAGATCCACCTGGGCAGGGGTCATTCCCGTGTCTCTTTCCATAAGACCGACATGTGGTATTAAAGTAATAATTCGGCTTTCCAAAGCTCTTTTTTACTAGAGGGATAAATTTCCGATTCTCTGTCATAGGCTTCTTTCCAAAGTTCTTATTGTCCCTAGCCGACGTGTACCGCGATCCATATACGGTAACCTTTCATTTAAATCCCTTTCAACCGTTTAAGCCTTGCCATACAGCTCATTATAATCCCTTAGGCTCATTAATATCAACTGACTACGAAGATTCGGTTTCAGTCCATCTCGAAACTTCCATGTTCCATCCACACGATCATTGACTACCTTTGGCGCGTACTTAGACAACCTTACAAACCCAATCTCATATTGATCAACTGACATTTAATTTTAACGAAGCCAAAGAAACTCTGTCATTTTCTGTCCCTGCGCACTCTCTGAAAGTACCTCCCCTTGAAGGCCTCAATAACGACACCCAGCTTGGAATTATGCCCTTCAAACTAGCCTACTCTAGGTGTCCTTTTACCAATCAATCACATTTCCTTGGAGTTGATATACAGCCGGGGTCACTTTCTCCTCACTAGTGCACCCGAATACTTCAAAAGCCTTTTTCTAAGTCCTCTATCCAAAGTACTGTAGCCTCAGGGTTACCTCTTCCCATCGAACCTTGCAAAATTAAATTTCAGAAATTTTTCCAGCCAACTGACGCATCTGTCCGATCGCATTAACTTATCCTTGACTTTGATTCTCAACATTTCCATTATACCTATAATTCTTGATATTTCCTTTGACAATGACAATAGTGGCCTCAACATCAGTAGAAATAATAGCATTTCGCTCCTCAGTTTGCCTTCCCCTTAAATTTCCAACTTCCTCGATTGCCCTCAAAATCTCATCCCGACTGGGATCCCTCAAAACTCCAACTTGCGGACCTACACAACCTCAACCTCGACCTCGACCTCGACCTTGACCTCGACCTCGACTACTCATACTCACAGGGTCACACCACCCACTTACCTGCTATAATTCTCCTCGGGAATTAAAGACCTAGGCCAACTATATCAGTCTAAAGCCCTAGGCAATGAATCACAATACAATTCACTCAACATGCAGCCAATCACAACGTCACTCAATCACAACCGACAGGATTCGTGCCCTTACCTCAAGTCCTGACGCATCTGCATCTTACACGTTATTGCATAATAATCACTCAGCAATCACAATCACATTGTCTGGGGTACGCATAGCACACGAGTCTTCCTAACTGTCTACCCCAAACTCATCGCTCATTATCACTCCAGGCTTCGACCATTATGGTTCGAGCTGACCTTACTCTAATACCAAATCAACAGGGATGTCACACCCCGCACCCTACGAGCGCACGATCATCCCTCGATGGTCGATCATTGAACGCGACGTCCCAGATACGTCGCCGACCCAACCCAATACATCAGAGACTTGTACGCGCGGAAACAAATAACACAACCCAGAC
Source organism: Syzygium syzygioides (assembly GCA_031216285.1). Classification (NCBI taxonomy): domain Eukaryota; kingdom Viridiplantae; phylum Streptophyta; class Magnoliopsida; order Myrtales; family Myrtaceae; genus Syzygium; species Syzygium syzygioides. Next base: position 27,050,084 of record CM062243.1, on the reverse strand, counting down.
AAAGAAATACATGACCAAGGGATAGACCAAAGTAGTTTAATAAACACGAGGCATAGATACGAGTTCACAGCACCCTACACTAGTCCGCAAAAGAACACTCCACCTTTAACATCAAAAAGGGGCAGGTGGGCAGTTAGACTATGGACGAAACCAAAACGGGATCCTACCAAAAAGCTTACAAGTCCTGCACTAAACGTCCCTACGGGACCCAGTCCGAATCGGACCCTGAGGAATCGGACTCCAAGTCCGAGTCGATCTCAATCAGGTTCTCCTCATCCTCTCCCTGCTCGGCCGCCATGGGCTCCTCCTCGGGCTCGGGCTCGGGCTCAGACTCTATTTCGGGCTCGGGCTCGGGCTCAGACTCAGGCTCAGGCTCAAACTCCACATCGGGCTCGGCCTCGGGGTCAGGTGCCGGTGCTGGGTCGGGGCTCACCATCGGACTTACTGGATTCGAAACTTCTCCGTCGGGAGCGAACTTGTCCCAGGGTTCCCAATTGACCGCATCCTCATTGTTGAATCGCAGCCCCTCAAAACCTCGAATCGACCATGTGTTCACTAATCCGATCCTATGGGACCAAGCTAGATAATCGTGGCGCTCCAGCTGCTCTCGCCCTGCGTCTACCCAAACATATGTGCGGTGCCTAGTGTACACCTCGCCCGGGTTCAGTCCTGAATACTCGTTGTCCTCGTGCACCATGTGCATAGGGATACCAAAACGTCTAGGCGGAATCGAGCTCATGGGCGGGGATCTGAAAATGGTTATGTAATAACCATGAGACAGAGTCTCAATAAGCAACAACCTAGACCTAACCTAGGCTAATGCGTACCCAGACCAACCTAACATGCGAACTACCAGTCGTACAATCAGTTTCACATAGAAAGCTTACCTCGCCTCGAACCACGTGCCAACCCTGCATATTAGTCCAAACATGATAATGCAAATATAAATCACCGTCACATCACAATCACCAGCACACACACTTCCACTCGACATCAATCAATCCAAACAAGCACCCAACCCATCCAACCAATCATCCACACGCACCACCAGTCAATTCGATCAACATTCACAAGCTCAACCAATCAATCCAGTCACACTCAACCAACCATTTCAATCACACTCAAATCACATGCGTGTCCGAACATCTTTCTCACATCTCGCGCCACTGCGCTTCAAAATCCAATCTCACAGGCTCACAAGCCTCACATTTCAATCAGTTCCCATGGCCGCCGTCAACACGTCCCAAGCCATATCATTCAATTTCCAGTGGCCGCCGTCAACACGTCCCAAGCCACGATATTCATTCAATTTTCCAACGACCGACGTAAACACATCCCGGTCCAATCACACCTTTAACGGGCCACCGTCAACACGTCTCAAGCCCGCGTCCATTTGGCACACCGGCCATTCCTGCCTTCACACGGACCGCCGTCAACACGTCCCAAGTCCGTAGCCCTCCGATCGATCCGGGCTTAATCTCTCACAGGCAGACACGCGCCACTCGATTCAGTCAAATTCACGCAACACAACTCACATTGACAATTCAGTTCAATTCACACTTCGCCATTCCAATTCACAGACCCGACGTTCAAGTCGGTCACGCACAATTATTTACTCAAGTACTCCACTCTAATCAGTCAAATTTAACCAAATTAAATCACCACATAATCTAATTTAATCATAAAATAATTAAACTAAATACACGCCTTAGCCGTTCTAGCCCGAACTGGTCAATTAAATACCCAAAATACTAAGTAGGGTCTAGGGAGTCGCTTACTAAATTTTGGCCCGGGAAAAGTCGGTTTGGGCTCCAAATTGCCCGGGAGAGAAATTCTGACCGGGCGCGGGCCACACGGGCGCGCTGACCGGCCAAAGTGGGCACAATGGCCGATCGGCGTGCCTAGTGCGCGGGCGCGGCGAACGCGCGGCGTGCCCGGGGCGCTCGGGCGCGCGGATGGGCCACGCGCCTGGGCAACGGGGCACGGGCACGGGCACGGCAATGGGCACGGCACGGGCACAGCCCGGGGACAAACTTGGCTGGCCGGTTGGCTGGCCGGCCGGGCTGGCTGGTGGGGCTGGCCGGCGGCGGCTGGCTGGCGGCGACGGCGGCGGCGACCGGCGAACAGCTGGACAGGGGACGAGGAGGGCTTGGCCGAGAGGGGTGAGGGGGAGAGAGAGAGGCTGAGTTGAGGGGGGGCGAGGGGCTGAGGGCGGCTGGCCGGACGGACGGGCCGGCGGCGGCGCGGCCAGGCGACGGTGAGCTGGCGGCGACGGCGACCGGCGGACGGGCAGAACAGTGGACGGGGAAGAGTTGGTCGGGCGGGTGAGGGGGAGAGGGGAAGAGAGAGGACGGGGCTGAGGGACTGAGGCGGACCGGTGGAGGGCCGGCGAGCTGGCCGGCGAGGCGGCACGGCGCGGCGGCGCGCGGCCGGACGAGCGGACGAGCGGGTGACGAGCTCGCCGGCTCGGGCTCGGCTCGGGCAGGACGGGGGGGGGGAAGAGGCCGAGAGGGCGAGGGGGAGAGGCAGGGGTGGCGGCTGGTCGGAGCTGCAGGGGGGCGGCGGCTGACGGGCGGAGGCGACTGGGATGACGGCGGGGCGGCCAGGCGCGGCTGGGCGGCGCCGGGTCGTCTCGGCCGCGGCGACGAGCCGGTGCTCGCGCGCGGAGGGCAGTGAGGGAGAGAGAGAGCAGTCGGGGGGGGGGGCAGGCGGCGACGAGGCGGGGGCAGGTGGCGCGGCTGGCGACGGCAGCGCGGCGGCACGGCGACGCGGCGGTGCGGTGGCACGGCGAGCTCGGGACTCAAGCAAAGCAGACGGCCAGAGGAGAAAACATACAAGAAGAAGAAGAAGGGAGGGGAGGAGAGAGAGAAGAGAGGAGAGAGGGAGAGGCTAAGGGGGTGGGGGACGTAGGCATGCAGGGGGGGAGGGGACACATGCAAAAAGGGGGGAGGGGACGTGCATGGGAAACATGCGCACGGCAGAGGGGGGGGGGAGAGAGAGAGAGAGAGAGAGAGGAAAGGAGGGAGAGGGCGAGACACGCGCGCATGGGGGGCTTCGGCCGAAGAGAGAGAGAGAAAAAAAAAAGTTTAAATTTTAAACTTAAACGCGATCCGATTGGACACGGTCCAAACTAAAAACCGACATATCGATCCCGATTTAATCTCGGAAAAAGGCCTAACGATCCACAATAAACTCCGACAATATTCTAGGGCATACGGCCAAAATAAAATACTCCGAACCACACTACGAGGGAGGTCTACCAGTCCAAAATCACACCAGGTTCAAAAATTCACTTTTCCACTATTCCTGACAATCTCGATGCTGGCCACAATAATTTCGACACCGTCCAATTTATTTCAACTCGGAACTCCCGGAAATCGACTACCAAATTCAGGGTATAAATAACGGCCAAATTCGATCGAGTGCGATTCTAGCGAAATCTCTATTTTTAAAATAATAACCGGGAGTGATCAGTTCTCGGGCGAGATTTTACTATAAGCACACTGACGAATTACACGTTTATTAAATCCCAAAAATGGCTAAAATCCGGAATGTCACAAATTATGCATAGAGAAATGAAGTAAAGAAAAGATCAAAATAAGAATAATGAATTAGTAGATAAAAAAAATTTACCCCATTGATCCGAATCTTGTAGATAAAGATGCAGGGACCTTAAAATTACAACATCAATTTGAGGATCATATGAGTCAAAACAAAAACAAAACAAAAAACGATTTTTGGATGATTTTCATACCAAATTTAACCTAATATTGCTCTAACGTTTAGTTCATTGATAAGATTCACATGACCAAGACACATGACCTCGTTCATCGTCCATACATTCTCTCTCTCTCTTATTTTGCTTCCTTTGTCTCTCTTTCCCTCCTCCCACAATTTCCCTCCCCGGCAGAACACCTCTCTCTGTCTCTCTTTCGATCAATCGATCTCTCGAGAGAATATTGGATAGCCTGTCGCTCCACGTCAGCGGCTCATCACTTTACAGTTTCCAGTTTCCACAGCCAACATGCATCGCACCGTTGTGCATATTGCATAAAGCCATCGGACGATCTCCATTCGATTTTCAAGGATCCCCTAATTGAATTCATCGTCCGTACACTCTCTCTCTCTCTCTTCTCTCTTGTCTCTCTCCATCTTTTTTTGCTTCCTTTCTCTCTCTCTCTCTCTCCATCTCCCACTAATTCCCCGCATAACATCCCTCTCTATCTCTCCATCTCTCTCTCCCTCTCCCATGAGGAGGAGTGAGCAGTGAAAATCATGGAGGAGAGGGACCAGACCACCTGTCTGCTCTGCTTTCCTCGCTCCACCTCTCCCATTATTAGCATCCCCTATTTATCTACTGCTCTTTTGCTCATTGTGTTCATCCAATCTACTGGAGGAGAGCATATCGTGATTCTTTCTGCGACTGCCGCCCTCGGGTTCGGCCTCGTCCACGGTGATGTTATGGACATCCGCTTATTCGACGACGTTTTGGAGGAGGCGACGGCCAGTAACGCTGAGGCCATGGCTTCGAGCCAGCCGAGCAGCAATCACTCTTCAGGAATGGTATGTGATACAACCTTTTTGGTTTGTTTTCTTTACCTTTTCATCTAAAATAAAAAATCGTACATTGCCGCAGGCCATTGGCTACTATGATGAATTCCATTCTACTATGGACGGAGAGCAGCTCGAGTCCGACCCCTGGGTGCCAAGAGTGGGGATGGAGTTCGATTCAGAGATGGCTGTGTATAATTTTTACTGCAGGTACGCTAAACAAACCGGTTTTAATGTGAGAAGGGGAAAAGAAGAATGCTTGGGATCCAAGGAGGCCGTCATCGGGGCGAAGTACTTCTTATGTTCTTGCCAAGGCCACAAGTTCCAAGAGCATATTGCCAAGGCGACGCCGCACAAAAGACGGGCCACGAGAACAGGTTGTGACGCCAAGATCGAGTGCGTGGTAAATGATGGAACGTGGAAGATCTCCAAGGTAGTTCTGGAGCATAACCACGCGACAACGGCTCTTTCAATGGGCAGGATTGCGAACGAAGTTAGGGCGGTCAGAGAACGGGCTCTTGTTTCCGATGTCTCGCAATGGATGCCGAAGAATTGCCCAAGACCTGCGCCTGAGGAAATGCAGGACTTGATTGATCACTTCATGTGTCTGGCGAGGTTAGATTGTGGTTTCTGTTACTCGTTGCGAGTGGCAGAGGCACACGGCATGGAGAATTTTTTCTGGAGGGACAGCCGGTCCAAGCTCGATTACGAGCATTTCGGCGATCTTCTAGTCCTGGACACAAGAACTTGGATCAAGTATGGCATGATCTGTGCAACATTTTGGGGACTTAATCATCACCGACAGCCCACCATATTCGGACACGGTCTCTTGGTCGATGAAACAGTGGGTTCTTTCCATTGGTTGCTCGATAGTTTCCTTGAATCGATGAACTGGCAGAAACCGCAGACAATCATTACTGAAGTCAGCCAAGAAATCGCCGAAGCCGTATCGCTTGTCTTGCCGGAGACCCCTCATTGTCTGCCCGCTTGGTCTGTCTTGAACAGTTTCAGGAAGTACCTGTCTCCTTTGAGTGACCAAACGGATGTTGTCAACTTCTTCGGAGAGTGCGTCTTCCTCCAGTCGCAGGAAGGATTCGAGTCGAAGTGGAATTCCCTTATAGGAAAGTACAAGCTGCATGACAACTCGTGGCTTGCTTCTTTGTATAAAATGCACGAGAGATGGTGTCATGCGTTCACGAAGAATGTCTTCTCTGTCGGCCTACTCTCGATGCAAAATGATGAGAATGCTGGTCACATTGTCAGGAATCTTTCCTCTGAGACCATGATGCTAACCGAAATTGCATGCCGGTGTGAACAGGCGGCCAAGAAGATGCGCAGAGAAGAATTTCGCGAAGACATGCTCTGCGAGAAAAACACGGTGAATTTGGAAACCAGGAGTCCGATGGAGAAAGAAGCTGAACGACTCTATACTCGAACGATCTTCAACATGTTCCGAAAGGAGTTAATCAACAGCCTGGGGCTGGCAATCGAAGAAATTAAGAGCGCGGAGACTCTCCGCATGTTTCAGTTGACCGAAGAAGGCAGCAGAAAGACGCAGACCGTCGGCAGCAGAAAGACACAAACCGTCAAGTTTGATCCTTCTGATTCGACATTGGCATGTAGCTGTGGGAAGTTCGAGTCGGTCGGTATTTTATGTGTTCATGCCTTGAAAGTACTCAACTTCATGAATATCTTCAAGGTACCGTCTCGCTACTTGTTGAAACGATGGGCAAAATCTGCCAAAGACAGCCTGCCGGTGGACACCCCCAGCGCAGGGTCTGCATGTGACAGAGGTCCGGTCGATTCGTTTACGGGTGAGTTTATGCGGAAGGCTTTGCATGTCGCCCATATGTCTGTAAATAAGAAGAGGAAGAGAATAGCTATTGGGTTCATAGATTTGGCATTGGAGCACATTGCAAAGGCTCTGAAAACGGAAGAAGTGGCAGTTGCATGTCCGAGAGCGAAACATCAACCAGCTGGGAAACCGAACACAGTGTTAGTCTCTTCCTTATCAAATTGTTTCTTAAGTTCACTGCCCTGTGTGTGCACTTCTACATTAGAATGCATTATCTCAGCAGGATTAGTTTTTTCTTATAGCAACTATTATTGCCGATTACGAACGACAAATAGAAGCATTGCTCATTAGTTTAAAACATGAACTCTTTTTTCACCTTAAACAGGATATGCTCGACAATCGAACAGAGGATTGACCCAATCAGGTCCAGAAAGCTCAGAGCCTCCAACGTCCATGTCTGACCGACTTTCGAAACATGCAGATTGACATGAAAGAGGTAATCGGCGTGTCAATATTTAGGATAGCGGTCAGTGCATGAATTCAATAGCCAATCATTCCGTTTCTGAGTTCTGTTTTTGTGGCTGCCCAGGACAAAATCATTCAACTTCATAAATCGTGAATCATGTTCTGAACATTGCCGGTCAATGCAAGCATCCCCACAAATGTTAGTGAATGGATTTGTCGAGCAGGCGTCACGAGAATACAGCCTTGCATCATGACACTGTTCTCTTCCTCCAGGTTGAGACTGAGCCATCGTTCTCACAAGTTGCTCAAGTGACTGCAGCACTCTCCTTCAACAATCACTCAGTTCCATCCTCGATGGAGAGGACTACTGCAGCGGCCTCAGATGACTCTGGATTGTCGCCTTCATCTTGCTAGAATTGTGTTTTAAAATAATGCCATTAGTTAATGGCGAATAGTTGGTTGATGTTTAAACTGGAAAAAAGGGCTGATATAAATAAATGTTAGGAATATAAGGAGTATTGCAAATTTAGGTCATCAATTGTAGCACAAATAGAGGATTATTTACAGATATACAAGGCACCGTAAGGCTTCGTTTCCGAAGAACAAGCTGAGTTCATTCTTATCCCGCATGCCTACTCACTGCACCAACTTCCATCTGCACAATGTGCTCTTCCCCTTTACTTCCTCCTGAGCTCAATTCATTCACTCAAGCACCAATGAAGATCCTTGATGCGAACAAGCTATGCCAAACGATATAATGTCTTATTTGCAAGACATATTTGGTTTCTTTTTAACTTGTGATTCGTCTATGAATCTTGCCAGGTCTAAACGTGTTTTAATGGGTAAACAATATGATTATAGTATTCCTGGCCTGGGAATCGGTAAAGCTTAGCTCAGTTGCTAGAGGGTACACTGAACAAAGAGGTGCTGACTTCAACCGTGATATGTATGTAGTCCTGCACCTCCCAGCTATCCTTCCTTGGCGGGTCTGTATGTCCACTCAACGTTGAAAATGCTTTCTTCAACGGTCCCGAGCGAGATGCATCCAGACCTCCTGGGTTTGTGCATTCTCTGTTTCCAAAATCCTAACCACTTCCAGAATTACATAAAGCTTTCTAATTGTTTAAAATAAGCACGGAAAAGAGACCTCGCACTTGGTATTCTTGCTTGCTTATACTACTCAAGTCTTTTCAGCATATCCTCCCACAGGATAACCATATATTTCTGCTCCAAATTAGCCTTTGAACATATACATCGCTAACAATTATTACAATGGCACATTGTTTCGTTCACATGTTGAACGAATGAATGAAAGAGGAATCATGGGAAACTTTTGAACTTGACATTCCAGCACTTGGAATGTTAGGTTGAAGAACAACCGGTGAAAAAGAATACAAGCCTTAGATGCCGAGACCAGACTTAATCTTTTGGTACATACATGCTAAAGCAAGAAATCAAAGAGAAAGATAAAAAGGTAGATAGATGCTTCCAGGGGAAAAAAGTTCTCTCTCCTGTAACCCCAAGAACAATCTCGAGCTCACGAATTTCCAGATATTCTGGGGAAGCTGTGGTTTGGGGGCACATTTTGCAGGGCAGCTCTCCAAAGTTTGTGAGGGCATAGCACCGAGAGCTTGCTCGAGTTAACTAGCAAAGAGATGAGGCCAGGAAGACGCGGAGGACCACCAGGGTGGAGCCCTCCTCGACCGGGACCGCCGGGATTTCTTGGTGGCTTTTGCGACGCAATAGGCTCTTGGTATATGAATGTTTTTTACCCTTTGTGAGGTTGTGCAATGCGAGTTTATTGTTAGTAAGATAATTATTTTAGGAGTTCTTAATTACTACATTGTGGAATAAACTAAACGGATTAATTTTTTTCTCATTCAAGAAAACCAATCAGATTTCAACAAATTGATTGTATGTAAAGAAGACGGAATCGTTATACTTTTGAAATATGTAACATCTCGACATTATTGGTCCGTCGACATGCCAAGGATGCAGTGGAACGCACTCCATAGTGTACATTCCGAGGAATTTCTATGCACCTTAGATTCCACATAAATCATCCATATATTTTGGCGGCGTGAATAGGGGAATCATATGTTGGAATTTGTCTTACTGATTTATGCCATATCTACTTGTCTGCTCTGGTTTCATATTTCTCTGCTTCGGTGAAGCCAAGGAACCTTGCTTAACGTTATTATTGAGTCATTGAGTCTCTGCTATCAGAACCGAAGCGAACCGAGTTTTATTTTTCATTCTGTGATGCTGCAAACAGCTTGAGCTTGTTGTGCTGTTGCTGGTTGATACGAGACTGTTTCGGCGGGCCTTCCCCAGGACCTCCTGGCCCATTTGGACCGCCTCACCGTTGAGCTCTCATGCCATGCCGGCTCGAACACACGGGATCACTCGCACCAGCTTCTCTCGTGCCCGGTTTTTTGTATTCTATGTGTAGTGCAATAACCAGACTCTATTTCTCTATAGGAAAGGAGCACCTTACTTCCACATCCCATGTCCGAATTCAGTTCTCAGTTTCGACGACATGGTTATATGAATTGTCTGTGGGAATCCTCTGTTTTCGATGATCAGTTGTTTTAGACCATGTATTGAAAGTTTATATAAGTTATGGATGTCTTCATCAAATACTCTGTTTTCTACCGATTTCTCAGAGTTTAGTTGAGATTGCAATGCAACTAGTAGAAACATATTTATTCATATGTACTAATCTTAACTGACTATGAAATGTTTAAGTGTTTAGATATAAAATATAATTCATGTCCTTCGTTTACAATATTAAGCTTTTCAAATAGACAACTTAACTTCAACTTCGTATCGAAATCGGAAATTTCAAACTTAGAGATATAATTCTCCATAACCCCTTTAAGCATTTACAGATTTCCCTTATTTAGTATATCGAGGGCTTCTCAAATTCTTTTACCTACTCATATTGAGCCCGTATGCGTCAAGACTTTCATCAATGCCATGTCTGAGTGCATAGGTTACTTGACCGAAAGCAATCGATAACTTGGTTTGTTGGATGTGTCAAAAGTCATTTGCCTTCATTTATCAAGTAACAGAATAATTGCAAAAAAGTCCTAAACTTATTGTACGTCAGTCAGCCAATTTAATTCTAAATCTTTCAATCGTGCCAATTCAGTCTTAAATCTTTTGATGATTTGCCAATTCAGTCTTATCTCTTTTGAAGATTTGCCAATTTAGTCCTAAATCTATTATTTGGATATTTGGCTGGAAGAATTATATTGATAAATTGTCAAAAGGTTTAAAGCTAAATTGACAAATCATCAAAAAGTTTAGGACGAAGCCGGCTCAATTGAAAAGTTTATGATTAAATTGGTAAATCGTCAAAATGTTTATGACTAAAGTGACATAATTGAAATGTTTAGAACTAAATTGTCTTCCGTATAATTAAGTTTATGACTTTTTGGATAATTTTTTCGCTAGGCAGCAGTAAGCATCTGTTGGCATGAACCGGTGGGAAAGCTCAGAAAATGCATAGAGTTCCATGATAATAGACGATAAAAGTCAACATCATGTTTGACATCGAAGGACAGCCACTTTTGTCCGCAGCTCTTTGGACTTTCACTCCGTTCAGTTCAAAATGTTGGACTTTCACGAAAACTCTGACATGATGTCGCAAACTACTTTCATTAGGCATTTGAAAGAGCGAATCACATTCAAACATACCGACAAAGAGCATATTGCGAACAATTTGGGAGTTTCAACTTTTTAGATCGATCTCTTTCGCCGCGAGCACGCAATCATTATTATTCCCACGCCACAACATCTTTCGCGTGATCTGTGCTTTGGACAAGGGGCAAGGTGAGAAACCATGCACGCATTGTAAGGTCGGCAAAAGTGAAGGGGTGGAACGTTAGGTTTGGACTGGTTGGTGCATTACTCCGCTTCCTCAACCAACTGTGTAGGGTTCCCACCATTACTTAGCTACGAAGCTCCTCCTCTTTTCCTCCCTCTATATATACATTCGATCCATCAACTTCATTATCGACATTTGCGCAACTTCCTCCATCGATTTGAAAGAGAGAGAGAGAGAGATTGATCATGCCTCCGCTGTGGGGACCGCCGCCGGGACCGTACGGGCCTCCTCCGGGGCCGTTCGGGTTCCTGTGCAATGGGATATGCCGCCTCATCTCCGCCTGGTGAGCCTGTCTTCCCGTCGACACCTTCTTCTTATATTTTGCATAGTCAATTTATGCCCGCATTGCATTTATTTCGATTCACAACCAATGTTGAAAGGAAAGGTGAATAATGCAAATGGAATTACTACTCAAAATAAATACATGATGATTTTCTTGAGTATTTAAAGAATGAATTTGTGGTAATTTCCGGTCATATATATATGGAATTTTATTTCTTTTTATATTTCGAGAAGTAAACGCAATTTCGTAAATTGATTTTGACTTGGATTTTGATTTATGCAATTTTTCTTTTGCAGTGCCTACGTGCTGTGTTGCTGCTGCCTCTTGGAGAGTTGCTGTGGGCCGATGTTCGGCGGGCCGGGAGGCCCACCCGGCGGCCCGCCACGCTTCTGAGCTCACCTCTTTTACCCGGAAAACGTAGATGTCCCAAGAAAAAAACAAAGAAATAATAAATCTCGAGATCGAGAGAGATCGATAGCTAGAGAGAAGACATTTGATCGTCGATGTATTTCATTTCACGCCAGTTTCCTAGAATTTTTTACACGTGTCCGTGCTTTCTTCATACGCGATGTCGTTCAGACGGTTGCCTTTGCCTACAAAACGATGACCGATGGATGGGACGGCAAATTTAATTTGGTGTGTGGACGACGTTAATGCCACCCTTTTTTCTTTATGTTGGTGTCCTCGCACATCATCCAATTCAATTTATGAGGCCCTCTTTGTTTTCCCCTCATGTTAAGTTTCCGACTATGGAAAATTCATGCAATGTATCGATTTGGATCGCGATAGTTCTATTTAACAATATTCGTAAGGTCTCGTCGACATTCAGAGCAATAAAAAGTTCCCGTTGACTGGTCGCGTTTTTTTTAATGGAACGGGCTGAATCGGCATTAGTATGAATATAGCAAAACAGTTCTATCAGATCTGATGTGCATATTCGATCTAGTAAGTACTTTTGTGTCTCGAGAATTTGGTCTAGTAATTGTTTTTTTCTTTTCTTAAGAAAATGTGAAGTCTGAGCTTTGAATGGTAGGTTACAATGCAAGTTGAGGACCACATGTTGCATGGGAAGCAAAGCCTCTCGTTTCTCTCTTCTTCCCACTTCTCTCTTGTCATCCTATTTTAAGTGACCACAATCCCGCTCTTTACTATACACAGCTCAACAGAAGCCTTCCTATAACTCTCACGAGTTCGTGCGCGGCGCGCACACAAAGAGAGAGAGAGAGATCGATGCCGGGTTGGGGACCGCCGCCAGGAGGACCTCCCGGACCGCCGGGCCGTGCGGTTGCTTAGGCTTCTGCCGCGACGGTATTTGCCGGCCCCGCATCCTCATGGTGAGCGCTTGTATCTCTTTGTAATCGCCCCCTCCAGTCCATGATGCCCTCATGTGGCCTTTAAAGCGTAGTTTTGTAAAGAGCTATCCAGGTCCAGTTTTAAAGAGCTGCTCAGCTAAGATGACTGACGGTACAAAATACCTAGAGCAGTGCTGATTCAGAAAACGGTCTGAGCTAAGCCCTTTCAATCCTCTCAAATTTGACAGATAACTAAACAAGTAATTAAAAAAAAAAAAACACTTCATGACGTCTTATTCACGAGCACGCTTGTTCATATCCGACGTCGAGAGCGCGAAACCCCTGTGCAATTTGCAGTTCGACTCGATGAATTAATTTCAAAATTTCTGCATCTGACTAAAGTCTATAATCTATTTCCCAAAAGTGAAAGAGAAGATTGATACACATGAAGGCTGATTTCTGTGTACATCTTTGATTTCCCAGTTTCTACTACCTGTGCTGCTGCTGCATCTTGAAGAGCTGCTGCGGCCCAGTCTTCGGTGGGCCTCCGGGTGGGCCTCCTGGTGGGCCGACTTCTTTCTGACCGGCCCATTTACTCCGTGTGATAATTTGACGTATTACTTGCTCGCTAGGCTGTAAATATAAAGACCATTTCATTTTTTTTGGGTCAGAAATAAATCCCGGAAATAAAAAATAAATTTTAACCATTACTGTACAATCTGTACAGAAGTTTCCGACTACGTCACGGCTCACATTAGTCATCATCATGGGCCTTGGCTTCGTGGAACTTGGGCCATCGTCGTGTATGTTGTATACGCTCGATCCCGGCACAAAATCGGCGAAGCTAGATCCGGGTCGATCCTATTTCATGTCGAGATTACGCCACGTCGCTTCATATTGATACCATTTAATTGCAAAATTTGCTGGTGTTCAAGTCGAATCAGCAATGGCAAAAATTTGATTTCTAGCGAAACAAACACGAGGATGGAAGGTATCACTTCATATTGACATCACCGGGAGGCCCGCCACGTTTCTGAGCTCACCTCTTTTACCAGGAAAACGTAGATGTCCAAAACAAATTTCGAGAACGAGAGAGATCGAGAGAGAAGACATTTGGTCCTCGATATATTTCGTTTCATGCCAGTTTTCTAGAATTTTAGACATGTCCATGTTTTCTTCGTACGATGCCCGCTTCGTGGGTTGATGGATAGGATTGTAGGTGTGCGGACGACATTAATGCCACCCTTCTCTTTATGTTTGTGTCCTCGCACATTGTCCAATTTAATTTATGAAGCCCTCTTATTTTTCCCTTATTCTAAGTTTCCAGCTATGGAAAATTAATGCGATGTATCGATTCGGATCGCGATAATAATTCTATTTTACGGTATTCGTAGGCTATCGTCAACGTTCAGAGCAATAAAAGTACCGGTTGACTGCTCGCCTTTTTTTTCATGGAATGGGTTGAATCGGTATTAGTCTTGATACAGCAAAACAGTTCTATCAGATCCGATGTACTTATTCGATCTAATAAGTACTTTTCGTGTCTCGAGAATTTCGTCTAGCGATAGATCTTCTTTTTCCCTTAAGAAAATGCGAAGTCTGAGCTTTGAATGGTAGGTTATGATGCAAGTTGAGGATCACATATTGCATGGGAAGCAAGCCTCTCGTTTCTCTCTTCTTCCCACTTCTCTCTTGTCATCCTATTTTCAGTGACCACAAACCCGCCCTTTACTGTACACAGCTCGACAAAAGCCTTCTTATAACTCTCACAAGTTCGCGCGTGTGCATAAGATCGATGCCGGGTTGGGGACCGCCGCCGGGAGGACCTCCCGGACCGCCGGAGCTGTGCGGTTGCCTAGGCTTCTGCTGCGACGGCGTCTGCCGGCTCGCATCCTCATGGTGAGCGCTTGTATTTCTTTGCAATTGCCCCTCCGGTCCATGATGCCCTCATATATTGCCTTTTAAAAGTACGGTTTTGTAAGAGCTCTGCAAGTCCAGGTTTAAAGAGTAGCTTGGCTAAAGACGACTGACGGTAGAAATATACTTTAGAGCAGTGCTGATTCAAAAGGTCCGAGCTAAGCCCTTTTCAATCCTCTCAAATTCGGCAGATAACTAAACAAGTAACTAAAAAAAAGTTTGATGACATCTTATTCACGAGCACGATTGTTCATATCCGACATCGAGAGCGCGAGCGAACCCGAGGGGGCGATTGGGCGGGGGAGCCATCCGCCTCGGCCGATCGGTGCTCGGCGCAATTTCTCAAAATCCCGGTGCGATTTGCAATTCGACTCGATGAATTGATATCGAAACTTCTGCATCTGACTAAAGTCTATAATCTATTTCCCAAAAGTAAAAGAGAAAAGTGATACACATGAAGGCTAATTTCTGTGTATATCTTTGGATTCCCCAGTTTCTACTACCTGTGCTGCTGCTGCATCTTGGAGAGCTGTTGCGGACCAGTTTTCGGCGGGCCTCCTGGTGGGCCTCCTGGTGGGCCCCCTCCCTTCTGATCGGCCCATTTATTCCTCGCGATGATTTGGTGTATTGAAATTTATGTTTGTGGGGGTCCCTTTTCTCTTTATTACTTGCTCGCTAGGCTGTAAATATAAAGACCATTTCATTTTTTTTGGGTCAGGAATAAATCCTGGAAATAAAAAATAAATTCTAGCCATTATTGTACAATCTGTACAAGTTTCCAACTACGTCACAACTCACATTAGCCATCATCATGGGCCTGGGCCTGGGCTTTGTGGAAATTGGGCCATGGTCGTGTATGTTGTATATGCTCGATCCCGGCGTGAAATCGGCGAAGCTAGATCAGGGTCGATCCTATTTTATGTCAAATTTACGCCGCGTCAGTTCATATTGACGCCATTCGCAAAATTTGCTAGTATTCAAGTCGAATCAGCAACGGCGAAAATTCGACTGGCGTGACGAACACGGGGATGGAAGGTGTCACGAAAAGAGAATTTTGCAAGACGGGTTTGGTTCATAACATAACAAGATTACAAATTCCGCACTCACTCGCATTGTAGTTACTATTGCGCAGGGCTTATATAGCTCGAGCTTCGGTAGTTGATTAAAAGCAGAATTACGCGGAACCGCAGATCATTAAGAAAAAGTTCATCAGTTAATAGCGGAAGCAATGAAGTAAATTAACTAAAAAGTAGACCCAAGTAACTCTTGCTCTTATGGTGTTTGACTATGCCTCTTCCTATATCAATGCTCCTCGACGTGGTTGATATCGACGATTGATAGACGGAGGCAGCTCCTGTCTAGTCGACTCGATTCTGCTGGCTTCTCGTAGTCAAAATTATCTTTTTGACCGTCGACTGTATTTTTACAATCAATATCAGATTACGTGGTTGGTCGGCATTTACTCTTCCCTTGTTGAGCTCGACATTGTCTGTAACTTGGTCAACCCTCACAATCAATCTTGACCTCGTATTGTCACTACGGCTAAATTTAAGAAATTCCTATTTGTCTCAACAGTCTTACCACGTCATCATTGACGCCGGCACAATTCCAAACACACTGTAGCCAAAGCTGATGTGTAGTCTATAGCATCAATTGTTAAGATGCAGGTTCAAATTATGTTAAAAGAGTCCCATGTTGAACAATTAGCGTGGATCTTAATTGACTCGTAATACATTGGATTAAGTATTTTATCGAAGGCGGATTAAATTGAATATATTGATGGACTTGAAATTGGGCTTTTCTTTGGTCATCTCTCTTCAAAGTGAAGGTATCGGATTTTTACTAGGGGCGCAAAATCGATGCTAGCCTAGCACCCCAAATTCAGAGCGGTGGAGTCAAATTGCCAAGCTTATCAATGCGAACGGATCGGTGGCATTGAAGCGTACCCATCCAGAACGCAAGGCACGCACGATTCCAAAAGGCGATGAGCTGGTACAGAGACGGATCTCCGTCTCTCTCTGCAGACACCACAGATCAGCACGCAATGAGCAGGTACGTGCTACCTATGGACAGCGTGGGTACACGTGCTCTGCTCTGCTCTCGCCTTTCGTTTTCAGCACACGAAGGAGTCGAACCCATTCCCGCCCACGTAACGACCCAAAACAGTGTGCTGAAAAGTCGTGGGGCTTATCACCAATCCGAACGATCAATCGCTCTGGCCATGTGACAGCTCATCGCGAACGTGTACGGACGTGATGCGTGCTTGAGTCGTCGAGTGAGCAAGAAAGCCGAAGTTGGCCCTTGTCAATGTAGTGACGTCCAAGACATCTGAGGGCGGAATCGTTCCGGCTGTGGTAGGATCTGACGAGATCAATCGAGCGTTTCGAGAGACTTAACGTTCGGCCCACGCATGAGGCAGGAAAAGGCGTTTGGCAAACGAAGGACATGGATCCTCTGCCGTCTTCGGTAGACGATCGTCTGTCCCGTTCACGAGATCGCGACGAGGTCGTGCTTTACCTAGTGCCAACCAGACTTTGGTTTATTTATTTATTTTCTCGCTAGATTGCGAATTGTATTCTGCATCAAAAATCTATCCTGGAAATAAATAAAAAAAATTTAGCCTTTATAGGACAATATCTCGGAAACTTTCGTTCATTCACAACTCACACGGACCATCTAGTTACTGAAGTACCTGGGTCGTCATCATATATTGTATATACTCGATTCCAGTGCGAAATTAGCGACGTTGGATGCTAGCCGATCCTATTTCGTGTTGAAATCGCGTCATGTCGGTTGATATTGATGCAATCCGTAGTTTGCTTGCATTCAAGTAAACCTGAGTGCACAAGGAGAGAAATTTTGATTGCTCACCAGCCTCGACATAACTTACAACAACGACAGTAGAGACGGCACTAGGCTTCTCAACTTGACCACACCTACACGGACACACTCACATAGACAAGAGAGAGGAGGAGCTCCCTTTGGCAATGGTCTAGACCATTGAGAATTCAATTTGTCTCGATGGTCTCACCACTCGCTCATCAACATTAGCATTAAGAGTAGTCGGTTCCTAGTCCGATCCCACTTAGAAACTGAGAATACTGAGAATCAAATCGGGAGGATCGGTTCCTAGTTTCTAAGAACCGGACCAACCAGTCCGATCTAGTCTAATGAAATCGGTGACTATAACATTCTCCTTCCACGTAGAGTGAGCTATCTCCTTGTGTAATGTCCACAAGTCCAATGATCTTGCACAAGTCTATCCAACTTGTATTCTATCTCGAGACAAGAACAATGTGTACACGTTGCACAAATCTATCTAGTTTGTATGCTATCTCCTTCCAATAATTTTTTTTTTAAAATTTTCGCCTTGTCTTCCACATAGACGTAATTCTTTTTCCCGGTCCGGTCCGGTCCAGTCTAAGCGATTTCCAGTTCGAGTATTTTCCATTGCACACTCCTAATAGGCACCATCCAATATCATATTCTATACGGTGTCAACAAAGATACCTCGCTTATGAGTGCGAAATCAATGGTAGTATCCTCGCACACCAAATTCGAAAGCTGTGGGAGTCAGATCGCCAGAGCTTATCGATGCGGAGGAAATCGGGGGCATTGAAGCGTGCCGGCCGAAAGCTCTAGCGCACTCGATTCCAAAAGGTAGATGAGCTGGTGCAGATCTCGTCTTCTTCTGCAGACATCGCAGATCCTCGCGATCTGAACACGTACTACACATATGGCCAACGCGGGGGACAGGTGCTCTCACTCCTTTCGTTTTCAGCACATGGAGACGAACCTATTCCGACCAGCGCAAGATCCAAGAGACTGTGCTGAAAAGTCGTGGGGCTTATCACCAATTCGAACGGACGATCATCGATCTGGCCATGTGATAACTCATCGCGAATGTGTACGGACGCGTGCGTGCGTGCGTGCTTGAGTTGTCTGATGAACATGAAGGCCGAAGCAGGGCGCCATCATGGAGTAACGTCCGAGACGTCTAAGTGTTTAGTAATTATTGTGGTTGCGGTGGGATCCGATGAGATTAATCGAGTGTTTTGGGAGGTTTAACGTCCAGCCTACGCAAGGGGGGAAAGAAAGAAAGGACTATGCCCGTAGTTGCTCCTTCACCTAGGGCCACCCTAATCTACAAGGGCAACCTCCCGAGCACATCACTGCGGAGCGCCAACTGTTGAGCTCGCCCATCCCTTCGGGTCGTCATGTCGTGCCCTCGATCCTTGTCTCTCTCTCGATCTTGATAGGGCTTTGATGCGTTATTCACAACAATCGGATTTTCATCGAGACATAATCATAAGCTCTATGCATGCTCGTCTTGTCGTGCCCTCTATCCTCATCTCTCTCTCTCTCTCTCTCTCTCTCTCTCTCTACTCAAGCATAAGCCCGTGCCGAGGGGGAACAATCCATTGCGGTAATCGAAAGGTATTTTTTTTTTTTGGTAAGGTAAGTAGGCGGTAATCGAAAGGTTTAGCTTGGCTAATATGAAGATAACCCTTAATTACATAGAGGCTTGTTAAAAATACTTGAAATATTCTATTTTCTCTGCTTGGATTGTGTATCTGACGACTATATTGGAAATCGCGATATTTTTTGTTTGGTTACTTAACAAGTGTCTCCGACACAATTTTTAACAAATTCCAATTATTTTTATAATACACTAATTGATCTCGAGGCTCAATCAACACGCGATCAATAGATACAAAAACAAGTAACGCGATATTACGTGGTTGGTGGGGTATAATTCAAAAATGTATATCAAAACAATAATATCATTATTTCTCTATTAAACCCCTGATCTTAGGATGACTTATGTTGAATAGCAAAGGAAGAAAGCTCTACATACGAAGCTAGCCTGAAATATCACTGAGGCTGCAAACATCAACAAATTACCTAACTTTTAATTAAACATATGCAATACACCTAACATATCCATCCTACCAATGAATAAGACATTAAGCTTTAGGTGTCTTACTTATTTATGCAATCATTGACCATACAATGTTCGAGCTTTGACCACTCTCCTTTCTCGATTTAGATTTAGGTCAAGTTTTAGGAGTTTTACTCTCTCGAACTAGATCCAGATATAGATTTGGGAGCTCCTGATAAATATTTGATCTGTGTTTATTCAACATTTTGATATTGGTGTCTTCACATGGCGATGGTGATGGTGATGAGAACTTTGAACCTAGATGCGCATCGCAAGCCGTTGCAAATAAAGTGAGAGATCTTGGCATGTATTCATCACTGAATCTGATGATCGGTTACCGATCATTTACGATGGTAGATTTATTCTTGAGGGATGAGAGTATACTTCTAGTTGCAGAATTAGTCGTGTAAAAATACTTTTCCAAACAATCTGATCCACCATTGGTGTGACTAATGTAGTTAAGATTATTAAATCAAGGACAGATAAAATTGAATGCGTGAATTTTTAGTTTTTTTACATCAGAGGTATGCGTGCCCTTATTTTTTTGTAATATATAATATGTATATATGCATATAATATATATGTGTACACGCACGTGCCAACAAAATGATGAATGTTTTGAAAATTGTCATATTCAAAGGATAACCACACAATTTGTCAAAAAACTTGGCTTGAGTTCGACATTTCTTCGCACGTCATCTTAAGTGTGTCCAACTTGAATAGAACCTCTCCAGCCCTCCAAAAACAAATAAATAAATATTTATAATTATAAATAATAATAATAATAATAATAATAATAATACTATTTTAATCGGATGGCCTAAAACAATTTGATTATGTGGTGTGAAATGGACACCCCCATTGTCGCTTTCAATCAAAATCGTATTTTGGTATTCCAGCATTAACCCCTAGTCAATCAAATTTCAAATCGTATATTTATATAATCACTTTGATTATTTATAATAGTCGTATTTTTTAATTATTAATTATCGATTTTTTTTTGCATATTTCCTTATCTTACTAATGTATTTTATATATATAGATATATATCTATATTCCTTGTTTGAAATATATTTCCTCTTTTGTTCATGCCAGACCCATCAACTCCGAGTGGAGTTCCTATTGAATGTGCACTAATTACGGGGGAATTAATTAATCAACTTTTGATATTTCCTCTTCCATTAATGGTAGGTGAATTAATTAATCAACATTTCATATTTCCTTCCTCATGGACCGAGCATAGGACAACACATTAATAAATAGCAATTTTACGAGATGCCAACGAGGCGAAGCCACCGTTCAAGTGTCGGGTCAAGTTGCCGGCGACAGACAGCAGCAAGCTTCGCCTTTAATGTTGGTGGAACACGCGCGACGGCCTCCTTAGAGATGTCGGCTAATCCTCTATAGGAGGAGGAGGTAGAAGAATAGTATAAGTGCCAAACCTTGTGTATAGTGCTTAATTTAGTGCTAAAAATTTTAGTTGGATCACTTAAATACTAAACTATTTGAAAACCAGTTACTTAAGTGTCAACTCTGATCAATTTTGCCGAAAATCTGACGTGACATTTTTTTTATGAATTTTTGAAGTCGATATGGCTCGTCAGAGGTTTAGCTAGCATTTATACTTCAAAACAACGTAGTTTAGCTTATTCACCCTATTTCGATTTAATTTTATTTTAAATAATTTTATTTATTTTTCTTTTTTCCTTTCCTTTCTTTTTTTTTTTCCTTTTCTGATCTTCTTCTCTTTGTTTCACTGGCCACAGATGAAGCCCAGAAGGGCTGGGCGAGGGTCGCTCTCGCTCGATTGAGCAAGGGCCACCCTTGCCGACAACAGGCAAGGCCGACTCGTGCCAGTTGCCGGAGAGGGATGGCCTTGCCAAATCTGGACGAGGCCAACCTCGCCAACCGCTTGCAAGGGATGGCCTCACCAAATATGGGCAAGGCCGCCCTCAAAAGCCACAAGCGAGGGCCAGCCTCTCCTAGGCAGCGGGTCTTGCGGTTCTCGGTCGCAAGACCAATCCGATGATGCCTCTGCCATCACTGCCATCGCCGCCGACCAAGGTCGTTTCCTCCGCTTCAGCCGCGAGAGCACGCCAGTGCCAACACGATCGCGAACCGCGAGACTCATCGCCCAAGCGAGGCTGGCCTTCGCCTATGGCTTTCAAGGGCGACCTCACCCAAGGCAAGGGCCTCCTCGCCGAGGTGAGATGGGCCTCGCCCAGATCTGGCGAGGCTGGCCCTCACCCGATGGATGGCCCTTGCTAGATCGGGCGAGGGCGACCCTTGCCCAGCCCTTCCCGGGCTTTGCAGGTGGCTGGCCCGACCACCGGCGAAACAAAGAGAAGAAGATTATAAAAGGAAAAAAAAAAGAAAGGAAAAAAAAGAAAAGGAAAAAAAAGAAAGGAAAGGAAAAAAGAAAAAAATTAGAAAAAATAATTAAAAAATCAAAATATACACATGAAATGCCACATAGACTGATTTTAAAAAAAAACATAGCTCAGATTAAAATTTTAATTATAAAAGCCACGTATAAATTTGGCCGGAATTTCTTGCCATTGGTATTTAAGTGATCATTTTTTCTCCGATTTGACACTTAAGTGATTCGACGAAAACTTTTAATACTAAAGTAAGCGCCATATAAAGTTTTGACACTTGAAGTGCTTTTCTCCTAGGAGGAGGAGGGCGAATATGCTTATGTGAAAAGACATTTAATGTGTTGCATAGGATCACGAGAAAACTTTCTTTTTCGGAAAAAGAAAGAATAGAAAAAAAATAAAAATAAAGGGACGATAAAGAAAAATAATGACGATGATTTGCGTAGTGATTAGTCAAATTACTAATAAATTTGGGTAGACAAAAAGAAGGGCAACTTTTTGCACGTGATGATTTCACATCAAAAGTCCATAGCTCATGGGAATCCCATTTGATGATTTCACATCAAATTAGCCAGGTGCACCCTCCTCTCCTTTTGGGTCTCCTCAAGTAATTGCATCCACAAAAAATAATTAAATACATATCTTATTAACGGTTGTTGAGATCTTTGTTAATTTTTTTGTGTCGTGTGTAATTCACATTTTGAAATTGGACCGTTACATATTAAGCGTTGCTTAGCAAATGTCTCGAGAACACCTTCAGAAGTCCAAATGGATGATGAGAAAAGAATCAATTGGTTTTTCATTTGCTTCCTTAAATATTCGAAAAGATATGGTCATGGTCAATCTTTATATTCCGATATTAAAGTGTTGGATTAATCGTTTTCACGGATTAAGGAACACAAATTAAGTGTTTCGACCAAAATATCATACACTTAAAATACTCTTATTCGTGAAAGACATGAATCAGCTTCTTAAAGTAATTCAAAAGATATCCATCAGGCAACATAAGATAAAATGCGAGCCAAAATTTGAGAGCGCCGCCAAACACAGGATTCACAACTAGAACGGCTTTTTAGTGAATGGGATCGAAATAATAAATCGAAATACATCAGGTTATTCATTTTAAGTTAATTAAATTCGTGTTAAGCAAATCTAAATGACCATTCCTTGTTTAAGCAGCTAAAATGTATTCGAGATGATAAAACCATATTTTCGATTTGGCTTAAGACAAGCCAAACTAAACAAACTAACAAAAACGAACTTTCGATTATCGCAATTGGTAAAATTAAAGGATTAATATCATGAAAAATTTCAAATTGGTACACCTATGATAATTTTACTCTAAACTAATTTTTTGACAAAAAAAAAATCAAAATGGTACACCCGTGACAAATTTACCCTCAGTTTGTTTTTGTTAAATTTTACTATCAAATTGTTTTGTTAAATGACATACAGCAGTTGACGGATGTGCCAATTTTATGTTTTATCCTCCGTTTGTCATAGGTGTACCAATTTATTAATTTTTTGGTTTTAATCTAATTTAACGGAAACTAACGAAGAGTAAATTTATCACAAATGTACAAGTTTAGGGTCAAAAAATTAGTTTTGAGTAAATCTGTTGCAAGTGTTCCAATTTGAAATTTTTTTGATAAAAAAATTAATTTGGAATAAAATTATTACGTATGTACCAGTTTGGAGTTTTTCGTGGTATTAGTCTAAAATTAAATATTCTAAGAAATTACAGCGCTTCGAAAAAAAAAAGGCCACCTCGACACGCCCGGCTGACGTGGCGGTCACGGGGCTGCGGGGAAGACACTACGGTGCGCCCGTTTTCAGAGACGACACCCCGATCTCCACCGTCGGACGCGCCGCGGCCTACAAGCAGCGCGCCAATCGGACGACCTCCATTCAATTTCCTCGGATCCCACGAGGCGAACTTCTCAGCTCTCGGTCTCTCCCTGTCTCTCTCTCCCTGTCGGTCTCCCTCCACTGTTTCACCCGCACAACCCGCCCGCGTCTCTCTCTCTCTCTCTCTCTCTCTCTAGCGGCCATTTTCTCTCTCTCCAGAGCTTTCTCTCACCTTCTCAAGAAGCATTCTCACCTCCCTCCCGCCCTCTCTCTCTCTCTCTCTCTCTCTCTCTCTTTGTGTTTTTCTCTCTCTCTGCTTTGGTGTTTCGTTGCGCTTTGGTCAGCTTGTTTCCTTTCATCGTTCGGTTCGGTTCGATCGAGTGCTGCCAGCTTCGTGACTTCGCGCGCGCGGAACCGCTCTCCCCCCGAAAGAAAATCCCGTTTCTTCTTTTTATCCCGGGTAATGCTTCGTTCTGCCTCTGCTGACCAATTTGGAAATGGGGAGGTGTAATCTTTCGGCTCTGTTTCTTGAATCCTGCGGTTCCTTTGGATGCTGCTCGTTGTTTAGCAACTGTTTAACGAGGCTCCGGGTTGTGATGTTTGGTTTGGCGATAAATTCAACTTGGGTTTTTCTCTGGGTGCAGAATTCGGGGTCTTGAGATTCAGGGGAGGCTCTAGGACATGGACAGTTCGGAGAGATAGGTTGACGAGACTCTTCCTTGAAGAGGGGGTGTTCTGGTTTGTTGTGTTTGTGAACCGATAGCTGTTTTGAATTATCGAAAGTAGGGTGTTCGGTTGTTTGAATCAAGATCTTGGTACGATGGCTGCCGCACTCAGCACCGTTGTATCAAGGTTGCAAATGCTGTCCACCTCTGATCACGCGTCCGTGGTGTCCTTGAACCTGTTCGTGGCGCTCCTCCTTGCTTGCATCGTGATCGGTCATCTCTTGGAAGAGAACCGGTGGATGAACGAGTCCATTACCGCTCTAATGATCGTGAGTTCTCTGTCTCTCACTCTGTATCTTCCTCTACTAGTGGAAAAGTTGTAGCCCAATTATGTTCTTTGCTCGCGTAGGTTCGAGTCCAAAGTCATATCCTAAAAATTGAGCTTGTCGCTTGCACCTTGCGTGTTGGCGTGTTGGTGTTACTTGTACACGTGCGGGCATTTCTTTTGGTCTTGTGCCAGAGTGCTGCAGACTTCTGATTTATCCAAGAAGATTGTTACTAATCGCTTCAAATTCTTGGCAGGGATTATGTACCGGTATCGTTATCTTACTGACCACTGGAATGAAAAGCTCCCATCTCTTAGTGTTCAGTGAAGATCTCTTCTTCATATATCTTCTGCCACCCATCATATTCAATGCAGGGTAAGTTAATTCCCAACTGGAGTGGTGAAAAACTTTTGTCGGATCATCTTACACAATAGCGTCTAGGCATCATTTTTTTTCGTGGTAACTTCTAGGCATTATTTGTTGCTACATGTTTGTTTTTCAAATTTGTCTCGAGATATAAATAACTCCATTGACTGAGATTGGGCTGGAGTTTGCCATAACTTTATAGATTATTTAAACCATAAACAGGCTTTGAAAGAATTCTGACGTGGGCTATATAAACTGTAAAGGATAGACAGTGTAGATGGACAGAAGACTGATCATCAAAGATTTGAATAATTTGATAGTCAGCAAAATGTCCATGTATAATAATCTGTTATACTTTATGAAATATAGAGTTGACAGACAAGTTGTACAATTTAATTTATTGTCTTATCTTTAAATTTTCCCTCTTTACAAGAAGGTTGCCTATATCTTCTTGGGTTAAAAGTTTCTATGGGATTGATCTCCTTTCTATTTTCTAATCTTTGTTGAGTAAATAAATAATTTCTTATAGGCTTCTGATATGGGGTGTTAATATGTTATTTATTGGTGCTAATCATCCTTTTCAGGTTTCAGGTGAAAAAGAAGCAATTCTTTAGAAACTTTATGACCATCATGCTATTTGGCGCTATTGGCACCTTAGTATCTTGCAGTATTATTTCACTAGGTAAGTCAAAGGTTTTTACTTTTATTTTTTGGCTCGCCATGTCAAAGGTTGATTGTGTTTATTGCTGCTTCCATTCTTCAATGCCTTGAAGATCTATCACACTGATTTTTACCTCAAAAGAAAATCCAATTGACATTTTGGACTGTTTCCAGGGTTGGGAGAGCGGCAAGTTACTGTTTGGGCAGTGGCCCTGTAGCTCTAGTTTAGATTAGCGGAAGACAAGATGGTGGTTATAAATCATATTTGCATCTAATAGATGATTGCAAATGCTTTTTTGTCAGGTGTTATACAGTTTTTTAAGAAGATTGACGTCAGTTCATTCGACATAGGGGATTACTTAGGTACAGCTTTGTTTCTCCTTTCATTTTTCTGAGACAGTATGATATTTTTCTCTCGTGTCTATTTCTATTGGTAAATTATATTGCAAAAGATATGCTTCTGACTATGTCATCTGTATTACCAATTGAAGCCATCGGTGCTATATTTGCTGCAACGGATTCAGTTTGCACTTTGCAGGTACTTTATTATTTATGCTTGAAATCGCTGTTTTAAACAATAATGTGGGACATGTAATCACCACCTTTTATATATGGTGCTCAGATTCTTAATCAGGATGAGACACCCTTGCTTTACAGCTTGGTGTTTGGAGAAGGTGTCGTGAATGATGCAACATCAGTGGTGCTTTTCAATGCAATACAGAGCTTTGATCTTAATCATATCAATCCCAGAATTGCTTTGCAGTTCGTTGGCAATTTCTTCTATTTATTCTCCACAAGCACTGTGTTAGGAGTGTTGGTAAGTCCACCCGACTTCCCCCAAAGTGGGCACGTGCATAGACACGTGTATACGTACAGACACCGACAAATCCTCATTCACAAGTTCTCTGAATAGTTATTGCCTCATCAATCGCATAATGCAATATTTTCTGTCCTTGCAGACTGGATTGCTTAGTGCTTACATAATAAAAAAGCTCTATTTTGGCAGGTACTTCTCAGAAACTGAATGTGCCGGTCACCTATCTTTTGGTTTTTCTATACTGTGTCTGCCTGTCTGGCAATAGTCAATAGCCTATCTAATTAAGATGAAAAGCTTTTGTGAGGCTAAGTTGATGTTTGATTATCCCTGGCTAATAACACTCTAGTGGCTGATCTTCTGTGAAAGTGTGAGAGTTGTTATACCTTGTGGGGTGCCTTGCACCTAAGTCAGCTGTTTCTGTTCTCTCCTCATAATTAGGAAGTGTTTGCATGAGTTTGTTCTGATTGGGTATAATTAAAAGAATCTCTTTCAAGGTTTTGCCCAATTTTTTAATTTTTATCATCCCGAACTTCGATCACCACAATCACGTGGTAGATGCTATTATCTTGGGATATTGGATTTACACATACTATACAGGTGTTACGTTGGAACATGTTCTAAGTTCGCAGTTCTTTTGTTTCCTGTAATATAATGGGTTTCTAAATTGAACATCACAATTCTACTCTGGAAGCTCAGGCACTCTACAGATCGTGAAGTCGCTCTTATGATGCTCATGGCATACCTGTCCTACATGATGGCTGAAGTAAGCTTTCTCAGAGCTTTATGGTCAGCTTTTGATAGCTCCTCCCTTTGTTTTCTTCAATTATCTAAATTCACGGCGGTCTTCTTTTTGACGTGTTGGTATATCCACAATGCAGCTGTTCTACTTGAGTGGCATTCTCACTGTATTTTTCTGTGGGATAGTGATGTCCCATTACACTTGGCACAACGTGACTGAAAGTTCGCGAGTCACTACCAAGTATGCCTCTCTGAATTATTCTTAAATTGGCATTTCCCTAGCCTCTGTGCATGCACTGTAACTTTACTTCCCTAATGCTTTTCTTTCTCTCATTGTCAGGCATGCTTTTGCAACCTTGTCATTCGTTGCTGAGACATTTATCTTCCTTTATGTTGGAATGGATGCTTTGGACATCGAAAAGTGGAGATTTGTGAGCAATAGGTACGTCCTATTTTCCCTCTGACTATTTGGCTTTCATTCTATTGAAACTTACTATTTGCTAGTAATAGCTACCTTTAGTTTGTCTCCATTGCTAGGTGTAACCGACTAAAATGTACATTCAACCATCTTTTATGTTTGCAGTCCTGGGACGTCAGTTGCTGTGAGTTCAGTATTGCTAGCATTGGTTCTAGTTGGAAGAGCTGCATTCGTTTTCCCCCTATCCATTCTGTCCAACCTAGCCAAGAAAAACCCCAACGAGAGAATCAGCTTCAGACAGCAAGTATGTTTTCCCCCTGGGACGTCAGTTGATGTAAATTATGTCCTTTTTTGAGTAATCAATTCACCAGCTAACAACCATTAACCTTTAGGTGATTATATGGTGGGCTGGACTCATGAGAGGCGCAGTATCTATGGCCCTAGCTTATAACAAGGTAAATGAAGCTTTTGTGTGCGTTTGCTTATGTGGGCGCGTGCTCGTCTGTGAGAGAGTGAGGGAGAGAGGGAGGAGCAATTTTATTTAACTCATGTTATTTGCTTGCAGTTCACTAGCTCTGGCCATACTCATCTGAGGGATAATGCCATCATGATCACAAGCACCATAACTGTTGTCCTCTTCAGCACCGTGGTAAGATGGCTTTCTCCTTTCGCTCCTCTCTTTTTTCTGCACCGTTGTATAGAGTTGCAACATGGGCGGGCTCCTGCAGTTATATAATTTTTTGTTCATCACGGTTTAGATACTCTCATGTTTCAATGGTCTTACGTGTCGGTATTTTGCAGGTGTTTGGCTTAATGACCCAACCTCTGATAAGGTTATTGCTACCACGTCCGAAACACACAAGCATGGTTTTCTCTGATCCAAATACTCCCAAGTCCGTTACTTTTCCACTTCTCGGAGGTGGGCAGGATTCTGAAGGCGATCTTACAGTTGCCGACATCGTCCGCCCAAGTAGCCTTAGGGCACTCTGGACCACACCAGCACATACTGTTCACTACTACTGGCGCAAATTCGACAATGCCTTCATGCGCCCGGTCTTTGGTGGCCGTGGTTTCGTGCCATTTGTTCCTGGCTCACCCACAGAAAGGAGCGTCCATCAGTGGGAAGGCTAGGCAGCGTGTAGCGTATCAATTAACGTAGCTATTGTTGAGAACCTGTAATGCAATTTTGCACGAACCCTTTTCACGTTGTCTTTCTTGACGGAACAGAATTGCGGTACCATATGGCAATAATCGATGATTCGTGTACCATAGATGTAAAATCAACTACGATGCATGCAAGGAGGGCCATGCCCAATGACACTGCTAGAGTTTTCTTCACATCGAATTCAGCTAATTCTAGTATTTCACCAGTCCGGTATCATATTGAGCAGGTGAGGTTTCAATTTTGAAGACTGGATGCCTCAACTAGAACATTACATATGCAGTAAGTGCTCTCATTAGACATTTCACGGGACGGATACGTTTCGACCAATGCATCAAGTAATCACATAAGTCGACAGTACAAGAGCAATTCTTGCAAAAATCACTTCCACAAGTATCTACAAGCTTATCATCATATTGACAGATGGCAACAACAGCCAGATATCCAGTCTACAGCAGAAGATGAAACTATACATGATGGAGAATGGTCATCGACTCAACCAGGGACCGTCCACGACCTATGACAATAAGGCGTGTTAACAACTTCACAACATTGATGCACAGCCTAATCCCATACAAAAATGGATCACATCTTACACATTACATAGCAGGCGTGGCGTTCTGCCATCGGGCAATATTTACTCTCTTTATCTACAATTTTCATCATACAGCTACTCACGATCTGAAGTGGCTTGATCACTCCCAGTCTCCATCGAAGAAACCTGCGTCCTTCATTTCGGAGTAGTACACATTCTCCAATTGCAAGTCCTCCTCCTATCATCATAATCAAGAATCTCAGTGTTACGACAATCTAAGCGAGCCTCTTCATGCTCACGTGAAATCAAACTGCATAAAATGCTTTCTAATAGAAAGTAACACCACAATGAGAAAATTTGGGCATAAGGATGATGGGCTAACCTGGAAGAAGTCAGCTAGAAATGTGGCATACAAAAGGGGAAGGTAGAAGGCATGATAGCAGACGATTGTGGCACCGTATAACCTGTAAGATTAAGTGCTCTAAACATCAAGAAAATAGATCACTAAACAAAAAGTTCGTCTGATGCAAGAAAAAGAAAAAAAGAAAGGAACAAATGAAATTTTGAATTACCACAACCCAAAGCCCGCTCCATTGCCAGTTAGGCCACATGCAAATAGAGCTAGCGCATTCATGATGAGCATGATGATTATATACCTGTAAAACGCTGGTCTAGCTGCAGACAAATAATAAACACACCTGGCTGGTCATATTATACCAACGTAGATTGTCAGGAGATTCATCGTAAACATAAACATGGACATACCAGGTAGCCTTTCTCTCCACCTGGAGTGATACATGAACAATATAGAACCATAAACAGCTGTAAGCACCAGTCGGTGGACTACCCACAACCCCCATTTAACCTTATGAGGCTTTTCAATGTCATCAACAAACAAAGGGATTCCAAATCCGAAAAGATAAATTGCCTGAAATAGAAACCATCAGGAACCAAAAATCAATCTCCAGAGCCATAATATTACCCATTGTTAAAGCGAAGAAAAATCTGATAAAGATCACAACGACAAAAAAAAACAAATGATAACAGGTCATTTCATAACCTTCAGGTCTCTTAGGGCTTGAAAGATGATTGTTTCCCGTGTATAAATTTATTTGAAAAGCGCACACACATCTCTTGTACCACTCATTGTAAATAAATTTGTTCCATCAGAAAACACAATGCATGATGCACAAAAGGAAAGAAGACGGTGTGCTTCAACCTGCTTCTCCATTCAGAAGGAGGAACATGGGGACAGTTCGTATATTGCAAAAGGAAAAACATTACCTTGAGAAGAAGATCCAAACCAACAAGAAGCCCCGAGACAACAAATGTACGAGTAAGTGCATGCAACCCGCTTGCCGAGTTCCCTTGAAGCAAGAAAGCCACCAAGCTTACTTCGAGAAAAAGCATTCCAGAAGTTGTAAACAAAGACAAGATGTTCCAGGCTACTTCCTTCCCAGGAGTGCATTCCCATGCCTTTATCAACAAAAGAGGTGATCAAGCATTTGTAGAGCAATGAAAGGTCCTTCAAAGTACAGATCTACGTAACTTAAAACTCAGATATTGTTCTCGTGTACAGATATGTATCATGACTTGACTCTTCTAGGAATAAAATGTGCAATACAAGGACTAGAGATGGATACAAAAATTTTGAACACCAGAACTCGGTCATTAGAAAACAGAAAATTAATACCACATTCATCTGCAAAAAGGCAAAGATGCTTGACTGTTGATAACTTTAACAGGATATTCAACCGTTGTCCTTCAAATGTTTTCATTATCTTTCTTCACTTTTTTTGGCTATTGAGATTTAAATTATTCGTAGCTCTACAACAAGACACAAAGCTGCAACTATTGAGTTTGAGATTACGTGTGCCGACCCACAATAAGTCCTACGCCATATCCTGTAGACATAGGGTGTATATCACCTCCATAGAACTGAGTAGCATGGTAGCAGATAAGCAATTAATGAACAACCCAGATAAAAGAGAAATTATTTGGTTTTTTTGTCACTTTCATGTTCTCTTCGTGTTTAATTCACGAAAATGATTGCTTTTTCCTTTTTTTGAGACCCAAAAGAGATATTAAAACTATAAAAACATGTTTGGTTGGCATATTTTTATTTTTTCTCTTTCTTGTATTAGATAGTTTAAGACTAATATCTTCACTGCTCCTAAGTCCTTAGCTACCTTATCTGAAAATCTCATTGCTTATCCAGAATTTTGAACCAATACGGTAGTTGTTAATGTCCTTAGTGTCAACACAATTCTTCAAGAACTTCCAGTTGGTGTGACTTACATGACCTTTAGCATAGAAATATCAATGCCAGCAGTCACTGGTACTTTAGGCAACAACAGTTGAACATTCCTTGGGTTGGGCTTACTACTACTTCCCTTAAAAAATTCAACTTCATAAAGTTTGACAATGACTTGGAGTGCTACACAGATGACGTGGACCTAACTAGGGAAGCATTAGGACAGGGGAGTGGAGTTGATATCCATAGGTTGAAAATGTGTTGTTGTGTGACTCGTGATATATTCAAGTCGTTCAGAGTTGGTTGGGATATTTTCAGTGGAATGTCCCCCATGTATGAAGGTAACTAGAAGCTTTCACAGCAATTAGTGCGGACTTTTGACCAAACTGTCATCACTGATAAGCAAATTCCTTATAGACAAATGTCAAGGACTATCCTGTATTATGTCTGCATTTCAATTTTCAAGAGTAACATCAGTAGGTGTCATCCATAATTGAAATAATCAAAGCTAGAACAATGATATCTGATAAAGAACTACCAGTACAGAATTGTTCTTTTGCCACATCTGACCTCCATTTTCACACCATTAGGGATAGCCATCTCAGGTACATTAGCAATAGGAAATAATTACATGATGAAGAGAACCGCATGCCAAAGAAGGTACGGGTGGACTTCTATGGAAATAATTTCACATTAAGAACTTTGGCTATATACCCCAAATGACAAAGAACGTGTGTTGTCGAATAATTCGTATTCACTTCTTAGAAGACTCCAGAAATTCAATCGAAAACCAATTCTATCTTTACCAACGCCAATTCAAGTCAATCCTATGTTCATCATTCTGACTAGTTCTTCTGCCATTTTCCACCACAACCACTAATCCACACCTCATGCTAAAATATCCAGTCGTTCAAAACTTCCCTCACACTTCTGCACAAGACACTCAAACAAACCCCTCATTGGAAAAGCGACACCAATAAACTGAAGACCCCAACTTGCAAGCAACATCAGCATTTCATCATCCTAAACCAATCCAAACACCGTAAAGATAAAGCTCAAAAGTGCCAATCAAGCGCAATAACAAGCTGCAACAAATAGCACCAACTTGAATAACCCATTCGCAAAAAACTCACTTTAAATCATAAACAGCCACGGGCAACGACAACAATCACCTGTAAAGAGCACCAAGTCAGGTTAAGCAAGCTAACGAGCCAGAGGCAACCGTAGTAGGCGAGCATGATGGACGACCTCTCGCTCGACAGCTTCGAGAAGCTCTTCCTCGCCTGGGCGGCCAGGTAAAGTGCGAACGCGAGCGAGGATGTCACCAGCAGCACGTTGTGCCAGAACCCATGGCACTCGAAGAGCCACCCGTACACGTCCGGGCCGGCGAAGCTCCCCCCGGCGCCGGCGGCGGAACCGAGGCCGCCGCCGCCGCGCGAGATCGAGGCGGCGGAGTCGACAGCTTCTTCCAGGGACCGCATCATCTTCTGGAGTCCCGAACTGGGTACCCTAGCTTTCCGGTCCGCGAAGGTGAGCGGAAGAGGTGGAGATGAGCGTTGAAGACGGAGAGAGAGAGAGAGAGAGAGAGAGAGAGAGAGAGGTGGCTCTAACAGTAATGCGAGAAAATTTGGTGGAAGGTGAAAATGGAAGGACAGTTGAGGGGCAAACCAGCAGAAATCATTTTTTTTTTCTTGGATAACGACACAAGTAAAGTAAATTCCCCGTACTTCGATTTAATGTGAAATATAATCCTTAAACAATCCTTCACCTTTAACTTAATATTTAATGTGATTCTTAAATTTTTAATTTATTCAATTTAGTATCTAGACTTTTGGTACATATTCAATATTGATCTTTAAATTATATGAAAATATTCATTGTTATTTTCACAATGAATATTTTCATATGATTTAGGAACTAAATTGAACATGTACCAAAAGTTCAAGGATGATATGAACAAATTAAAATTTTAGAGATCATATTTCATATTGGATTAAAGTTTATATACTACTTTGAATTATATTAGACCAAAGTTCAGAGGCTATTTATATTGCTTTGACTTTTTTTCTTCCAATTTTTTTTCCTGTGATGGATGGGACAGATTTTATTAATTTTTTATTAAAATACTAGAACAAATATTCATGTTGATTACACGGTTCAAATGCTTTTGTATCAACCAAGGAATGTCAATTAAATCCAGATTTATTTTTTCTGGACATCCTTTGACCTAATATATTTTGACAGAATATAGTAATAGTAAGACGGTGTTTTACATGGCTTCTTGATAACAATTGAAAAAATGAAAGCTTCAATTTCTATAATGTTCGACCAAAAATTTTTTTTATATAATGTGATTAAAACACCTTGCAAAAGTTTTTGGACAATTTACTGCGCTTAATTTTACCGGATGCCGACACTTTAAGTCTCATGTTGTTGAAAATGCACGTCCCAAGTGATTACAATGCAACCGCAATGGATTCTAATATATTGGTATGTAATGACAACATTGTGAGAAAAATAAAAGACACAGGATGCGTTTATTTCATGAAAGAATGATTTAAAATAGATTTTACTAAAAATGATTGCTCATATCACTTACAAAATGAACGAATGAAAAATATTTCATCGTTCACGAAAATATTTAGACATGAATTATTGTTGATAATGAAAACATTTTTCTGCGACTAATTAATTCAATCATACAAGTAATTCTTTTTAGAAAAATATTTTTACATAATTTATTTTCCGAGAAACAAACAAAGTCTGAGAAACTTTTTGCCAGGAATGACTATTGGGAGTCATTCAATACGGGAATCGGACCAAAAGGGCTCCAATTCTCGATTTATCAAACCTAAAATTGGCATAGGACGAGTTTGGTTCCCATTTCCAAGGTCAAAAGCATCGATTCTGTCTGAGAATCGGTTA
The DNA here is from genome assembly GCA_031216285.1 of Syzygium syzygioides. NCBI lineage: Eukaryota > Viridiplantae > Streptophyta > Magnoliopsida > Myrtales > Myrtaceae > Syzygium > Syzygium syzygioides. The sequence goes on along the minus strand of CM062243.1, from coordinate 27,015,855 downwards.
AACTAGTCCAATATGGAGTTGAACCAGTTTTAAATAGATTTTAAAGCCTCTTTTAGAAAAAGGATTATACTTTTGCACCAATTAGAACTGAACCATAATTTTCAAGATGAAAAAAATAACAACACAACAGCTTAACTAATAAATGCTTTTTGCAGTGAAATAATGCGCCTTTTATATTTTATTATAAGAGTTCGGCTTTAAACATAAAGTGGGCTGATTCCATAGTAAATTCGCAAATTGTATTCAAATCGGTCGATCGGTTTAGTAACTAGCACTTCTAGAATCAACTGGTTTGGTCCTCGATTTCACGAGATTGGATTCTGGTTCTAAGTTAGGAATTTGTCTACCCTGAGATCGATTGCCATACTCTTGATTCAGAATAAAATTGTATGCATCGGAGGAAGTCCAACAATAGCGCAGCCCCAATATCATTTGAGGTCAACCAATTTGCATTTTTTTTTAATTATTTATTATTGACATGCTACCATGAAAGCGAATCTCTTTTCCCATTTCTTTTTCCAACTTGCTCGGCTATATTTTGTCAACCGCGCTGTCGAAACTGGACCGCACCTTCTTTATCCAATAAAATAGAAATAAGACGAAAACAAAGACTAAATAGAAAACAACATCCCACGGATCAAAACGGTGCGTCGAAGCTGTGTGGGTAGTAGTTGAGAGAGATAATAATGATGTAAATAGTTTTAAATTTTGACCCGATGAATAATGTGATCTATATCCTTACCAAAAAAAAAATAATGTGATCTATGAATTTTTAATTTATTTAATATTATCTCTAAAATTTAACCTAATATTCAATATAATTCCAAATTTTTAATTTGTTGAATATGATATCTGGACTTTCGATACATATTTAATACAGTCTTTAAACTTTTAATGTAGTTCCTTAAATTAATAAAAGGATTATTTTAAATATTTTTTTATATAATTTAAGGATTAAATTGAATATATACTAAAATCTAAAAAATAATACTGAATAAATTAAAAATTTAAGAACCACGTCATATATTTATGCCATTTTTTCCTAGCGTAGAGGATTAGTGTCATGGCCGGTTCTTCTCTCTCTCTAGCTGGCCGGACCTGACCCACTGTGTTCTCCTACTATAAAAGAGTTAGATCCCCACAAGAAAATTTGGTCTTTTCTCTACGCATTTGGCTGTTTCAGCTTCTTCCTCCGCTGCGTGTCGTTGTCTCTCTCGAGGAGGGGTGCCCTGAGGTATCTTCCTCCATTTTCTCTCACTCAATTTCTGCTCTTTGAGAATCACCGTTGCAGTGGTTGATGATGCTGGGTCTGACATCCAGTGTTTAGATTGTTCTTCCTTGACGTTTGTTTTTCCTTCTTTTGATGCTTTGATCGGATGCACTTGTTTTGGGTTATGGGGTTTGATCGGTTTGGTCCCCGAAAGATCTGATCTTGATCGAGGAACGAAGACTTCCTTTTCTGACGGTGGCAAATGCTGCGATTCCGTCGCTACGGGAGAAGCCCAGAGTTGGGATGGTGTCTCTGTGTTTGTGTGTGAAGAATCACCGGTTGACTAGGTTTTGAGTTCCTGTATTGAAGTGGAGAGGAGATGAGTTTGCTTAGATATAGTCTAATTGGTTCTGGCAGAGCAGCTTTTTCGAACATGAGATCTAATAATTTGCATATTACTGAAACTGGGTCATGAACAGAAGTTTGGAATGTCTTTTGTATCGTCCGTCTGCTAACTTTGCGGCTTCTTTTGAACCCATGTTCCTGCTTTAATTGCTAATTTCTTCGCAGATTCGTTGTGCTTCATTTCTTTGTTTTTGTGGGTTAATTTATGTTTACCTTTCACCATTTCAGAATGACCATTTGCAGTTGTGGCGTTTCTTTCTCTGTTTAAGCTTGCGTGATTGCTGAGTCTAAATTTTTTCTTTTCTCTGTATAGATCACAAGGAAAGATGGTGAAGGCTGTTGCTGTCCTTAAGAGCAGTGAGGGTGTCTGCGGAACTGTCTACTTCGCTCAAGAAGCAGATGGTAATACAACCCTCTGATTATAGAATCTCGGACTTGTTTTCGTGTTTGTGGTTCAATGAATCTTTTATGTCTTGCTTTGTTCTTTTCAGGCCCGACCACAGTAACTGGAAGTCTGTCTGGCCTTAAGCCTGGACTTCACGGTTTCCATGTCCATGCTCTCGGAGACACCACAAATGGCTGTATGTCAACAGGTATCCTTTGATTACAGTGGTTCTTCTTATCAATGAAATAGTGTATAGACTATATCTTCAGTTACATAAATTAAATATCTATCTTCGTTGGCTGTTGTTATGATCTTTGAAAATGGCATTCACAGGACCACACTTCAATCCTTGTGGCAAAGAGCATGGAGCCCCTGAAGACGAGAACCGTCATGCGGGAGATTTGGGAAACGTGAATGTTGGTGATGATGGTAAGCTTTACAAAATCAATCGAACCTCCTTTACGATTAATATGCAACTTATGAATGCAGGATGTCGAGATGAATGTTAATGGAAATACTTGAAGATGTTGTGACTTTACACACCCATTGGAATGTGCATTTTGTCAAGCATTACAATTTTCCATACGGTAGAAGCTGTTAAATTAATTATGTTTTTCCTTGTGATTCAGGCGCTGTTAGTTTCACAATCATTGATAACCAGGTTCTCTACTATCTATCTGTACTTAGCAACTGGCATCGTGTGTTGAACTACCATGATTTAGATCTCTTTGAAGCCTAAACTTATTTTGATGAACCTTTTCTTTATGCAGATTCCTCTTAGTGGACCAAATTCAATTATTGGAAGGGCGGTTGTTGTTCATGGAGATCCTGATGATCTTGGCAAGGGTAATTTTTGAGAATTTAGGCTGTGTTTGCTTCGTGAAAAATCTCCACTCTTGCTGTTTTCGGTTTGGTTTTTTTAATTAACAGAAAGGCATTGGAGAATGAAAATTGAGAATAACTCCAAGAGTGTGCTTGGCTGTAGTTTATAAGAGTTTTCAAAACAAATATAGAGAAACTACTTTTAGCTTGGAGTAATAAACTGAAAACAATGTTTTGTGCTTGGTAGTAATTTGGTTCCTAATGAAAGATTGCAGTTTTAGAATACCAATAAAGTACAAGCACATAGTCACCATATGAAGAGAATAGCACTTCCATTAACGAAACATTCTGGAGAAAACAGTAAACGGAAGTTGACAATGTTTTCTCGTTCCAAATGAAAGCATGCGTGTTTGGAATTCCGATAGAATACAAGCATATTTTCACCAACTAAAGAGAATTGGGCCTCTCTGACCCAAAAAAAAAAAAAAGAGAGAGAATTAAGCCTCCACTAACCAAACATGTTTTTGAGAAAACAACAAACGAAAGCTGAAAATGTTCTCTCATACTGCACAGGCCCTCGACATTCTAAAATGCTAGTTTCTCTAGCTCAAATAGTGTTGATTAATAAACATCTTTCCCATCCATGGTTTTTTCCAATGCTAAAAGGGAATTAGTTATGGCTATAAGCATGCTATTGGTGGTTAGTATTTTCTTTTGGTGTGGCAAATAGCTTGTAAGGCTTATTTATATTTAAAAAAAGTGCAACTTTGTTTCTTTTCCTATACCCAGGTGGGCATGAACTTAGCAAAACAACCGGGAATGCTGGTGGCAGACTCGCTTGTGGTAAGCATTTTAGCTTTAACTTACTGCAGTGACACATCCTAGAATTGCATATTATATGACATTTAGCGTGCTGCTTTTAGTTGCCCCCAGTTTTAGCAGCTCACTTGTAGGTGGGCAGAGGGATGTTAGCTGATAGATGTCACTCGCCTCGGCGTTGATCTTTTACAGCTCTTTTACTTTCTGTTGCTCGTAGTAATTGCTGAGACAAGTCGGCACAGTTCAGTAGGCATCTGCAGATGAAATCTATTTGATCTTTTGTGAATTATATACAGCAGCACATCATCTTCAGAATGTTCATCATACAGTGCACATGCAAACTTAGACAGCCATGGGATTTTTTTGTTTCCACTTCTTATGGTTTGTTTGCTTCTCCCTCTTCAATTTGGCAGGGGTTATTGGCCTTCAGGGATGAACTGTATCCTTCAACTACAGTAACCACAGTCGTGCGCTTCTGTAGTTACGGGGTTCTTTGGGAATGAAGAATAAAGAGCAGTCTCGGTGTCTCTTCGTTTTTTTTTTTCTTGTCTTGGAGTGGTTTGTAATTGCTTTCATTTGGTGCATACTACAAACTTTGCTGTTGTGCCTTAAAATGTTCACAGGCTTTTCTATAGCAAAATGTGGAACTTAATGTATTCTCAAACACAAAGTTGAGACGGCTCACGCCAGAAAGTTACTTTTGTTGTGGATATTATCTAAGCTCTGTGTTCATAAGATGTCTGGAATTGACATCTTATATGGTCACCACGATATATTTCAGCAACCAAAAGCTTTTCTGTGCTTTTTTTCCCTTTTCCCCTTAAAGAAGTGATTACCGATGTAAACTAGTAGGGTAGTGGGACTGAACTTGTACTAATGTTCAAAAAAAAAAAATGGCCAACTTCTTGAAACCGGCTGAGTAGCACGCTTGGTCTACAAGAATAGATTTTGGTTAGAACAGAAGTCACCATTCAACATGATGAGCTTGTCGACGAAGAAGAGAATCGACACCATACAGTGTCAGTCGTCAACAAGAGCTCTCGCCCGAACCTAAGAGAAGTGGGTTGACGAGGTAATAGATAGCAAGCTATCCGAAGTTTTGGCTGTGTTGGAACCGTGACATATGATGCAAGAAACGCATTGGGGATGAAGCGATGCATTCCCCTTTGTTTCACTTGTTAAGATAATGGCCACCCTCGGGTTTTATAAACAGGACATCCATAGTATGATGAACAAGACTCCCCCGTCAAACTACACAGCTACAGCTCGACCAAAGAGTTGACAAATTGAGTTTAGTATCGTTTACATCACATCCAACCGCATCGGGTTGTCCTCACCATAGTATGCCACACCTAAATTCATCATTAATACCTTGGGCGATGGCTAAGGCAAGGACTCTTCCGATGGCATATGTTCCCTCATCGACTCTTGGGTCGACAAGCTTCATCACAAGGATAGGCTTCTAAGTCGTCTTGGTTTGGTTAGGTTCAAGTTTGAGTGTTGGGACGAGGGTCATGAGCCCAGTTGTTTTATGCGGGTAGAAATTTTCTCGACCATTCCCTAACCCATTCGTCATTATATTGACCCGTTTTACCTTATTTGCTGAATGAGTATTGCATTGATTATACAGAGACTCTACGAATCGATTGTAATAGTTCTTAAATGAACTTTGAAACTAATTGGTCTGGCAGATTGTATAACAAAGCTTGGCATTTGAAACGTTTAGGAAATAAGACATTGCACCAAGTAAATAGTTGGACTACCTCCTTTAAAGCTGAGACGTGGGCAATTTTGTCTCTTGTTAATCGGTGGCATTCCCAATACTAACTATCGGCATTAAACAGAAGACTGGAGATGGAGGCCGACATAATTTTGGTACAAACCTAGAAGTTCGAAAAGGTTATAAGGTAAAGTTATGAATAAAGTGGAATATTAGTCAAGAACTATATGAATGACCTAAACATGGATTTGTTTGCACCTTGGTTAGTATGAAAAATCGAATAGCAAAATCATTGATGACCAAATTATATCAATGGATTTCTTGCCAAAAGAAGAAGGATTCGCTTCCTTGTATGCAATGGCCCCAACAAGGAAAACAGTAACATGCCATTTCCGTTTTTGATTTGCCAATTAAAATACTCATGTCATGTATATATGGGCTCTCTCTCTCCATCCTGTCACAAATAAATCAAAGTAATACAGTTCTGAAAGAACCGGCTGCAAACATACAAGAGAAAAGAGCTTCTCTCTCTTTTGCTTTCTTGGTGACCCTCGTGCTCTTATCATCATGTAAGCCTGTCTCGTGAAACGTGCCTCTTCTTGTTTCTATAGTTTTTCAATCGCGATAAGGAAATAGTTTTCATACTGAACTGTGTATATACATAGGTTTGATGCTTGAGACAGAAGCAAGAGATATGACAGTGCCAAACATAAGTTGCCAAACTCGGGCAAGCTGCTTTAGATGGTGCGGCGGATGCTCTAGAAACCAGTGCATCCGCGAACGATGCACTTGTGGTTGCGCGGCTGGTCGAGGGCTAAAGCATGGATGAAACTGACCTAGATAATTACAAGTAAATTGCTTGCTGGATTACTTGTTTTATATGGTTTTTATTTGCTTCAATAAAGGTGTTGACAGCTTAGATTATCTCTTGAACAACAATCGAATTGCTTCTATATTGTGTCTCCTTTTGGTGAATTGAGTCCTTCTATTATTTGTGCTAGGAGTGAGCGGTTTTAAGTTCCTTACAAGTTCCACCTGGAACCTACTATCGGATACAGGTTCCTCATTTTTGGAACCTGAAACCTGAAACCTACTCATTGAAACCTGAAACCTACCACAGGTTTTAGGGTCAGTTCTAGGGTCTAACATGTACTTTTTTTGTTTCATTTTTTGTTAAACAAAACGAAAATAAACATAACAATATTGAATAAGTTTGTCATTCACCAAAGAGGATACAAAATATTAGTTTTTCCAGCATAACGGTTCAAATGAATATAATTAAAATGAAAAATTATTGTGTGAATCGACACGCAACAGAATTCACGATGGACTAACATGTCGATAAAGACTATATCCAAGACCACAAACAAAATGCTTTACACATATAATTCTAATTGCCATCGATCAAAATGCTTCACCAGCTTAAGCTCGTCACGAGCAAGAAGCTAAATTATCCACATTCGTAATGCTCTCCATAACGGAAGGAAGGGGAGGGGGCCTTTCCTTGCATCACAAGGACACAATTTCAACATGCACATAAATTCCATCCAACTCCAAAAGGGATAATTTCAGTTACTCTTTTCCCTTTTCCTAATTTATTAATAAATAAATGGATTTTTCCATTGTATAAAATAAAAATTCCACTGGATTCTGCTACTATAACTTTCCCAACTGCGATTTGTCCTTTTGTTTTTATTGGCATTCAACTCAAAATGAGTACATGAGAGTACCTTTAAGATAAACGTCGGAAATATATTGAATTGTGCTTCTAGAAATTGAATCAATCAAATTGACCAATTACATTCGTCTACACGTCAACCTCGACAAAGAAAAGGACTTGCTTTGAAATGATATAATCGACAAATCGCTTTAGGAATATATTTGAAACATTCTAGTGCAGTTTGACATGAGCATCACCGTTTTCTAGAATGTCATTAATTTGATTTATAATCAATCAATCTAGCTAATGATGAGTGACTTCCGTCCTGAGGTTCCTAAAAATGTAGAACCGGGAACTGGAATCTCTCTCCTTAGAACCGAGAACCAAATTGGACCCACCAGTCCGGTTCTTCGATTCTCGGTTCTACCTTAGAACCGTGCTCACCCCTAATTTCTGCACTCAATTGAGCCTTAATTTCTTTTCCTTGTGAAATAAGTCAAGAACGCTCTCAAACCCTTCTCAAATCCCAAATTAAAACTTAATGTGCATGGGTTGAATTTTGTCGACAAACTATACTTAATTACTAGGCTAACCTTAAAATCATTAAATTCAAACTTATGACTTTGCATCATCCCTTAGGATGACTTGTGATAATTGGACCTCCACATTAACGGATTTCGGCAAAAATTAACTAGAAGGACTATATTGGAATTTGATACTAAAGGTTTTTACTAAATTGGTAGAATTAGAAAGTTTGGGACTCTAACTTGGCATCGCATAATAGGTTTAAGATTGATTGAGTAACTTTCCCTACTCCTTCCGAGCTACTCTCAATACCCAAAAATGTTCATGATTTCCTACTTTAATTCTATACTTAATCACACGCAATGACTATGAACAAATCTATGATAAGACGGACCACTCATTCCATATGCTCGACCTATTGGCAAGGGATTCGAGGCCGAGTCTAGGTCAAACCCTTGCAAAAGCATTGGAGAGAAACCATGAACATATTTCAACAAGAAATATCAACTAAAACAAATCATTGCATGCTTAGTAGGGGTGAGCATGATTCTAGGGTAGAATCTGGAACCTGAGAATCTAATTAGTGGGAACCTATAGGTTCTAGGTTCTAAGGTATGCAGGGTTGTTTTAGGTTCAAAAAATTGGGAAACCTGTTCGAACCTGGAACCTAAGTAGCACTGACACGACACGACACGCGACAGGACACGACATGTCATTTTTCAAAAAATGAGAATTTTGACACATTGAGACACAGTGTATATTAAATGTAAATTTTTATATATACATGATAAATTATCATTTTTATGATAATTTCAATCAAATTAAGTTGATTCAAATCTACGTATAAAAAAAAAGAATGTCGAACGAGTGTCAGTGTGCGACACATCCGATACATGTTCAACACGACAAGGAGGCCCATGAAGAGGGCTCGTGCTTCCTAGCCTAGAACTTGGAACCTAGAACATGAATTCCTAGATAAGTTTTTTTGTGTTTTTATTTTGTCTACGTCTTCGCGTAATTCTGCATTGTTCTATGGCATTAGATGATGAGTGTATAATCTAGAACCACTAGTCTGAGCTTTCATTTTATGATTTGTTAATGTTTTATATTTTTCGTGTGTCTAAATATAAATTGTCGTTAGTAGATTGTAACAGGTAATGATTCCATAGCAATTGTTCAATTAATAATAATACAGGTGGAGTCTGGATAGACCTTAGAACCGATCATGGAACCTGTGACATGGTAAATTATAGGTTTTAAGATATATAGAGTAAGTTCCAGGTTTCAAGGAAATTGTTTTTAACTGGAGTCAAAAACTGAAGGCAACTTTCCAGTGCTTTTAGTATTGCGTTCCTAATGAAAGCGTGTAGGTTCGGAATACCAATAGAATACAAGTTTATTGTCACCGTCTAAAAAGAATTGCACTTCCACTATCGAAACATGTTTTGGACAACACAGCAAACAAAAGCTGAAAATGTTTTCTCATACCAAACTGGCCCTCAACGATCTTGAATGCTAGTTTCCCCGGTTTATTTCAGCGCTGCTAGGGTATCAGTTGTATTTTTAAGCATTCTATGAATTTCTTCTTGCTGTGGCAAATAGCTTGCGAGTCTATGGAAAATGCACGTTCAACTTTGCGTCTTTTTGCTATAGATTGCTTGAACTATTGCCCCCCCTCCAGGCAATGCAATTTTTCACGTAAGCCTTCTTTAAACTTTATAAGGAGTGCAACTTTGTTTCTTTTCCTATACCCAGGCGGGCATGAACTTAGCAAAACAACCGGCAATGCTGGTGGCAGAGTTGCTTGCGGTAAGCATTTTAGCTTTAACTTGCTGCAGTGACACGTCGTAGAAATCCATATCATATGACATCTAGTATGCTGCTATTAGTTGTCCCTAGTTTTAGCAGCTCACTTGTAGGTGGGCAGAGGGATCTTAGCTGATGGATGTCACTTGCCTCTACGTTGATCTTTTACAGTTCTTCTTTTCTGTTGCTCGTTTAATTGCTGAGAGAGGTCGATGCAGTAAGTAGGCATCTGCAGATGAAGTTTATTTGATCTTTCGTGAATTATACATTCCCACATCATCTTCAACATGTTCTTCATGCAGTGCATATGCAAGCTCAGACAGCCATGGGAATTTTTTTCTCTCATAGTCTGTTCTCTTTTCCCTCTTTGTTTTGGCAGGGGCTATTGGTTTTCAGGGATGAACTGCACTCCTCAACTACGGTAACTACAGTAGTGCGCGCGTGTAGTTATGAGAATCTTTGGGAATGAAGAATAAAGAGCAGTCTTGGTGTGTCTCTTTTTCTGTCTTGAAAGTCGTTTGTAATTTGCTTTCATTTGGTGCAGACTACAGACTTTGATGTTGTGCCTTCAATTGTTCGCAGGCTTTTCTATAGCAAAACGTCGAACTTTTGTGAGACTATCTCCATGACAACAGTTGTATGCAAACACAAAGTTGAGACAGCTCGCACTAGAAAATTACTTTGCTGTGGATATTATCAAAGCTCTGCCATCATAAGATGTCTGGAATTGATATCTTAAATGGTCATTACAAAACATTTTTAGCAATCAAAAGCGTTTCTGTGCATTTATTCCCTTTTCCCCTAAAAAAGGCGATTACTGAGGTAAACAAGAAGGGCAGGGGGACCGATTTTGTACTAATGTCGACACCAAATAATGACTCTTGAAATCGATGAGTGGCATGCTCGGTTGACAAGAATAGAATTTTGTTAGAATAGAAGTCATCAATCAACAGAATGAGCTTGCTTGTTGACAATGAAGAGAATCAACAACATACAGTGTCAGACATCGACGAGAACCCTTGCCAAGACCTAAGAGAAGTTGGTACACGAGGTCATAGAGAGCAAGCTATCCCAAGTTTTGGCTGCGTTGGAACTGTGACACATGATGCAGGGGACGCATTGCGGATGAAGCGGTGCATTCCCTCCTGTTGCGCTCGTTAAGACATTATCGACTCCTCGGGTTTTATAAACAAGACATCCATAGTACGATAAACAAGACTCCCTAGTCAAACTACACAGACAAAATTTGAACAAAGAGTGGACAAAGTGAACTTTAGTATGGTTTACATCACATCCTGTCACATCTCATTGTCCTCACTATGGAAGAATTGGCCTGTAGTATGCCTCGCCTACAGTCTCGTTGATACCTTCAGCAAAGGCTAGGACAAGGACTCGTGCAACCGCATATAAGCTCCATCCCGAGGTAGGATAGGCTTGTAAGCCATTTTGGCTCTGTTGGGTTCGAGTTTTAGTGTTGGGTTGAGGGTCATAAATGAAGTTGTTTTATACGGGTAGAGCTTTGCTCGACTCTTACCTGACTCGTTCATCATTATATTAACCCATTTTACCTTATTTTGCTGATTGAGGATTGCATTGATTGTACTAGTTCTTAGATGGACTTTGAAACTTATTGGCATGACAGACCACATGACAAAGCTTGGAATTTGAGACATTTAGGACACAAGATATTGCACCAAGTAAAACGTTGGATTACCTCCTTTAAAGCCAAGTCAAGGGCAATGGTGTCTCTTGTCAATCGATGGCATTCCCAATACTAATAATCTGTATCTGGGCAATTAACAGTAACACTACTGCAAACAGAAGAATAGAGATGGAGACCAACATAATTTTGGTACAAAACTAGAAATTTGAAAACGGTTATAAAGTAAAGGGATAAGTGTATTTGAAGTTTTAAAACTTATCATGATAGTACAATTGAGTCTTGAAACTTTCAAAATGTGCAATTAATTCCTAAAACCTATCACGAAAGTGTAATTAAGTCCAAAAACTTTCAAAAAATGTAAACACATCCTAAAACTTGTCAAATTGGTCCAATCAAATCCTTCAATTAATTACACTTCTTGAAAATTTTAGGGCTCGATTACACTTTTGTAATAAGAATTTTCATGACAAGAATTGAACTTGATTACACTTTTTGAAAATTTTAATATTTAATTGCACTTTCATGACAAGTTTTAGGTTTTCCATCGTACTTATCCCTAAAGTAAACTTATGAATAAAGTAGAATACAAGTCAAGAACTAGATGAACGACCTAAACATGGAGTTGCTTGCACCTTGGTTAGTATGAAAAATCGAACTTGTCTAACATTTCTAATACGCATACAAGTCCATGCCTTAACTAGTAAGCCGCCAGCCTGAGGTTTTATACGTAGTGACTCAATTGATCCTTCCTCTGCATGCAATGCAATGCCCTCGCAAGGAGACTTAATACATTTCCATGCCTCAATAATGATTTGGAGAACATTGTGGAAATGACTAAGCCGTGTTTTTCATGACAATGAAGGACAAAGAGCGACTAGGTGGATGCCCTAATCAATGGATTTCTTTCCTAATGGGAGGTCAGGATTAACATGAGAGTGATTAAGCGACCCAAAGACTTGACATAGTTTTGTTAAAATCCTAGGGAAAATTACCAAAAAAGTCTTAAACCTATTATAATTATGCTAATTCAGTCATAAACATTTTGCATTTGTGCTAATTTAGTCCATCTGACTAATTTTGACTGGCTGCTGGGCTAACATTGACTTGGACAATTTTAAATAATATATATATTTTTGCGAAATTATTATTAATTTTTTTCTTTTTTCCTTTTCTTTTTCCTCTTCTTTTTTTTTTATTTTCTTCCTTCTTTTCTTTTTTTTTTCCTCACAGTAGCCGACAAGGGCTTCGCAATCCTCACTCGGCATCGCTATGGCCTCGCACACTGCCCCCAAGCCTCTTGCCCATATCGCGAGGTGCGGTTGCGAGCAAGGCAAGCCTCATAAGGGCCGCCTTCGCCCATGGACATGCCTCGCAATTTGGGTGCAAGGCAGCCTTGCCTAGATTTGGACAAGGCCAACCTTGCCATGGCCTTCCCAGCCACGGGCAAAGTCAGCCTCGCTTGTGGCTAACAAGGCTGTGGCCACTTTAGCTCGCGTCGCTCGGGCCTTGTTGGTCGTGAGCCATGGATGAGGCCCCCCTTCGCTTGCGGCCCCCCTTCGGTTGCAACCCCCAAGCCTCACTGGCCACTATGGAAAAAAGAAGACGAAAAGAATGAAGAAAGGAAAAAAGAAAAGGAAAAAGAGAAATAAAAAGAAAAGATAAGATAAAAAAAATTAATATTTTTTTTTGAAAAAATTAAATAATATTACAAAAATTTGCGTTAGTGCTGGCTAGCCAAAATTGGCTGGATGAATTGAATTTGCACTAATGTAAAAGGTCTAGGACTGATTGGCAAAAAAAATTATTAAACTGAATTGCCACAAATTGCAATAGATTTAGGGTTTTTTTGGTAATTTTTCTTAGAATCCTAGATATTCACCTCATTCTGCAATATAGCAATCACTTTTATCGAGAAGTAAAGGCAAGTAATCTTGTCAGCTGTATAATTTTTAGGAAACCTCAATATTATGGGTGAATGTAACGTATACCCAATAAAAGGAAACCCCACTATTACCGATAAGTTCCGGTTGAGAGTATGGATGAATGCAACGTATACCCAATAATGTCGTTATCAAACGAATTTCTTGGGAAGAAATATTTTTTGTCGTTATCAAACACGTATTTCTAATTAGAAACTCGTCAAGGGAAAGAGAATGGTTATTACTCACACCCTAAATGGACAACCTAAACTTGGAGTTGCTAGCAGATTGGTCAGTGTGAAAAATCAAACTCGTGTAATGGGTCTAGTGCGCTCACAAGTACGTGCCTTAAGTAGTAAGCCGCCCTCCTGAGGTTATTCATAGCGACTTCACTGATCCTTCCTTTGAATGCAATGGAATGCCCTCGCAAAAAAACAAAAAAAATTCATACATTGCCATGCTTCAATGTGGAAATGATTATGCCGTGTTTTTCAGGGCAATGACTAATAAAGAGCAACCTGACAAAGGCCCAATAAGCGGATTTCGTTTCCAGTGGGAGGTAATGATTAACATGAGAGTGATTAATCGACACAACTACTTATGGGAAGATCAAAGGTATCGGCAGGCTTGACATAGTCTTGCTAGCATCCTAGATATTCTCATCAGTAACACATTGCCATGTGAGGTATCATCCACTATAGCGATCACCTTTCTCGAGAAATAATGACAAGTAATCTCGTCAGCTCCATAATATCTAGGAAACCTCGCTATTATGGATACGAGCAGGTTAACCATATGAACTAATCCAACGCATACCGGATAATGACATCATTGGAAATTTCTATAGGAAAGCTTACCAGCTGTCAACAGATAGATTGGTCAACATTGGAAATCTGGCAATGAATGTGTACATACTCCATAATCTCTGAATCACATAGCAAAATCATTGATGACCTAAAAGAAGAGGGGTTTGCTTCCTTCCATGCAATGACCCCCACAAGGAAACATTACCATGCCATTTCCGTCCTTGATTTGCCAAATCACAATACTCATGTCATGTATGTATAGGTTCCCTCTCTCTTCCATCTGTCACAAAGAAATCAAAGTACTACAGTTCAGAAAGAATCATCTGCATACATACAAGAAGAAAAATGAAAAGAGGTTCTCTCTCTTTGGCTTTCTTGGTGACCCTCGTGCTGTTATCATCTTGTAAGCCTTTCTCTTGAAACATTATAGTTTTTCAATCACGATGATGAAATAGTTTTCATACTGAACTGTGTATATACATAGGTTTGACGACTGAGATGGAAGCAAGACTTTTGACTGAGACAGAGGTATGCGAAGGTCCATATGACTGCCGCTTTGACGGCAGGTGCCATTGTGCCACCGTGGCCGTGGCGGGTCATGGCCTAAAGGATGGGCGGGTCAAGGGCTGAAGCATGGATGAAATTTCCCTGGAGAATTACAAGCAAAATACTCGCTGGATTTACTTGTTTTGTTTGGATCGTATTTGCTTCAATAAAGGTGGTTTGGTGACAACTTAATTATATCTTGAACAACAATCAAATTCGCTTCTTATTGTGCCTACTTTTGGTGAATTGAGTCCTATTGTTTGTGCACTCAATCAAGCCCTAATTTCTTTTTCTCGTGGGGTAAATCAAGAATGCTCTCAAACCCTTCTCAATTCCCAAATCAAAAGTTAATGTGTAGGGGTTGAATTTTGTCGATGGATATACCAAATTACTAGGCTAAACTTGACGTTATTAAATTCAAACATATGACTTTGCATCATTGTGAAGGACAACAAGCAATGATTGGAACGTCATGTTAGTAATTTTCGGTGAAAATTGATCGATGGGGCTACAATAAGTCATCTTGGTTAGGTTGGGTTCAGGTTCGAGTATTAGGCTGCGCATAGCAACTATTCTGTGCCCGAAAACAGATTCTGCTCAGAAATGATTCTTTTTGATTCCGTGGTCGGGAATAATTTCTAAGCATTTGAAGGTGTTTGGTAATTACCCAAAATTTTTATTCTTAGAATAGAAAAAGAACATAAATGCGTTTGGTAACTACACAAAATTTATTTTTATTGATAATATTTTAATAATATTTTGAATTTTTTAATATTTCTTTCTTTTTTTTTCCTTCCCTTCCTTGGCCATGGCCCGTCGCCGGCACCGAATTTGGGCAAGGTTGAGCCTCGCCCAGCCATGGCGAGGGCCGCGACGCCCTCGCTGGCCTTGGCCTGTGGCCGATGGCCGATGGCCAATGGTGGCGGCCTATGGCTGGCTGGAGGCAGGCTGGGAACAAGAAGAAGAACAAACCAAGAGAAAAGAAGAAAATCAAGAAGAATCAGAAATGAAAAAATTGTTCCAGAATCAAGAAGCTACCTTTTTTTGCTTCTTGATTCTGTTTCAAAACTGATTCTGAAATAATTTTTTGCAAAATTGTGCTCGGGCACAAAAAATTAAACAAATGGATTTATGTTCCCAAACTGATTTTGGGAACAAAAAAATAAAAAATTTTACTGTTTAGCAAGTTGTCAAATGAGCCCTTAGAGTGAGTGTCATAAATTGAGTTGTTTCATACAGGCAGAGATTTGCTTGAGCCTTACCCAACCCATTCGTGATTATATTGACCCATTATACCTTATATTGTTGAATGAGTATCGCTTTAATAATACAAACACTTTACGCATGGATTTTAATAGTTCTTAGATGGACTTTGAAACGGAAAAATTGTTCAAAAAATCTTATAGTTATTTTACAGTGGTCAATCCAGTTACAAATTTTTTAATTGTGCCAATTTAATCCTACACTTTTACACAATTTGCCATATTTAGTTTTAAACCTTTTGATGATTTGTCTATTTAGTCCTTGTAACTAATTTTGCTTGAAAATTACTGATATGATAGTCTAGTCAGTGCCGATTATCCTACATGGTAGGGTCAGGGCTTATTTTGACGAGTTTTGTAACTTTCTAAATTTTTTTCATTTTTTTCATTTTTTCCATCCCCTTTTCTTTTTTTCTTTCATTTCTCTTTCTTCCTTTTTCTTTTTTTTTTTCCTCCATCAATTGTCACCTAGGCAATGGTCGGCGAGAGTTGGGACACCCCTTGTTGGCAAGGCTAGCGATCTGTGGAGTAAAACAAGGACAAAATGAGGAAAGAGAAAGGAAAGAAAAAAGAAAAAAAAGAAAAGGTAAACAAAAATGAAAAAAAAGGTATCAAAAATTAAATATTATAAAAAATCTCCACATTAGCTTCGATCGTGCTATGTAAGACAATCAGTACTAACTAGATTGCTACGTTAGTAATTTTTGACCAAAATTAGTCGAAATGACTAATTTAAAAATCATGTAAAAGTTTAGAATTAAATTGGTACAATTAAAAAAATTAAAACTGAATTGGCAAGTTGTCAAAAGATCTAGAATTAAATTAGTATAATTGAGAGTTTTACAAGTGAATTCACTTTAATGTAATAAGTTTATGACCTCTTTAGTAATTTTCCTGCTTTGAAACTAATTGGCATGACAGACCGTTTAACAAAGCTGGGAATTTGAAATATTTAGGACAAGAGATATTGGACCAAGTGTAAAGTTTTTATGTTTTTTTGTCTGGACCTAGTAAAAAGTTGGACTACCTCCTTTAAAGCTGAGTTATGGGCATTTTGGTCTCTTGTCAATTGGCGGCATTCCCAATAATGATACCACAAACCTTTTGTCTCTTATTGGCATCCGAGCATTTAACAATAATCCTACTACAAACAGAAGAACGGAGATGGAGACTGACACAATTTTCTAGAAATTCAAAAAGAGATGCCTGAGTGAAAGACTCGCTAATTATAAAATAAACTCATCAATAAAGTAGAATGCGAGCCAAGAATTAAGAGCGAATGAAAATCATTTTATTTATTTTTATTTTTTTATTTTTGAGAAAAGATTTGAAATAGAAATCCGTTTGATTGATAAGACAATTTCATTTTTGAATTTTTGGAACAAATTTTTTGTTTAGAAATAGATTTGGAACAGAAATGAGAAGTAAAAAATTTTCTACTTTTATGTTTATGGAACAAAAAGAGAAATGAAAACTTTGTGCGCCCTCACCTCCCGCCACCCCTCGCACGTGGTTGCCGCCTCCTGCCGATCACCACCTCCCACTGCTCGCCGCCACTACCCCTGCGGGCCACCGCCCGTCGATGAATAGAAAAGAGCGTAAGATGGAGAAATTTTATGTTGTTATCAAATGAATTTCCGTTCTGGAAAGAGGAATTTTTCGTCGTTATTAAACGCATATTTTTATTTAGAAACTTTTCGAGGGAATTGAAATAAAAAAATGGACGACTAGAAATCTATTCCGAAATATAATGATTATTATTCGCGCCCTAAATAGATGACCTAAGCTTGGAGTTGCTTGCAGCTTGATTAGCATGAAAAATCGAACTTGTGTAACGTGTCTAGTGCACGCACAAATCCGTTCCTTAAGTAGTAAGCCGCCCTCCCGAGGTGATACATAGCAATGCCCTCGAAAAAAAGAAAAAGAAACTTAATACATTGCCATGCCTCAATAAGGATATGGAGAACAGTGTGGAACTGATTACGCTGTGCTTTTCATGGCATTGACTAATAAATAGCAACCAGGCAAAGGCCCAAATCAGTGGATTTCGTTCCTAGTGGGAGGCAATGAATAACATGAGAGCGATTAATTGACACTACTTATGGGAAGATCAAAGGTATAGGCAGGCTTGACAAGGTTTCTCGAGGATCCTAGATATTCTCATCAGTAACACATTGCCATGTGTAGTATCATGCACTATAGCAATCACCTTTCTCGAGAACTAATGACAAGTAATCTCGTCAGCCCCATAATTTCTAGGAAAGCTCGCTAATATGGATAGGAGCAGGTTAACTATATGAACTAATCCAACGCATACCGGATAATGACATCATTGGAAATTTCTATAGGAAAGCTTACTAGCTGTCAATAGATGGATTGGTCATCATTGGGAATCTGGCGAATGAATGTGTACATACCCCGTAATTCTGAATGGCGTAGCAAAATCGGCAAAAGAACATCAGAAGTGCCATAAGTTGTGTACGGAGGTCACTTTAGTGCCATAACTTTTTTCTGGATCACTTTGAAGCCAAGTCGGAGAAAAATAGATCACTTTAGTGAGTCCGGCCAAAAATTGACTTGGCATTTATATTTAAAAAAAATGGTGACCTAGCATTTATATTTTTAAAAAAATGGTCTGCCTTGTACACATGAAAATTAGGTGGCTTTTTTTTTAAAAAAAATAAATTTAAATTATATTCAAATAAGGAAAAAAAAAGGGAAGCAGCAGCAAGCGAGGGCTTGTCGCCGCCCCACCACCGCCGGCCGGGTGAGGGCTTGTCACCCGACTCAGGCGAGGGTTGCCCTCGCTGGATCCAGCGAGTGCTTCCATTGCCCACCTAGGTGAGGGCGACCCTCGCCGGTGTCGGGCGAGGGCCGCCCTCGCTAGATTCGGCGAGGGCAATCTCGCCCAACGCTAACGAGGGTTGCCCTCGCCAGAGAAGAAAGAAAAAAAATAAAAATAAAATAGAAAAAGGAAAAAGATGAAAATACCCTTGGGTTAAAGTGTTGTGAGGCAAATGTGTCACAATGAGTATAATTTGGGATTTTTAGTCTCACAAAAAAAATTTCAGAGTAAACTTGTCACAAATGACATAGTTTTGGGTTTTTTATGTAAAAAAAAAGTTCAGGGTAAATTATCATAAGTATCATAGTTTGGAATTTTTGGTGGTATTTTCCTTTTTTTAATTATTTTAATATAATTTAAATTTGGAAAAATTTCAATTAAGGATCCTAAGTGGGGTCCTTTTCTCAAAAAAGGACTTAAAGTGAATAAGGTGTCAAATAAAGGCCTAAAGTGCCCAGTCAGTCCCAAATAGGGGCCCAAAGTGCTCAATTAGTCTTAGGCAAGGGCTTGGGTTCGCCGGCTGGTGAGCACAGTTACTGTTCCGGCGACTGAAACAGTACATTTCATCTCTGTTTTTTTTTCTTTTTTCTATTTTTTTTCTTCTCTTTCCTCCGCCGGCCATAGCTGGGGTCGGCGGAGGTCGTCGGCCTCAGGCGAAGCTGCCCTCATCGGCGTTGAGCGAGGGCCGCCCTCGCTTGGGTTGGGCAAGGTCGGCCTCACCAGTTGTTGGCGAGGTCGAGCCTCGCCAGATTTGGCGAGGCTTGACCTCGCTGGCGTCAGGCAAGGCCGATCTCGCTTGCAACGGCAAGGCTGGCCTTGCCCGACGCCGGTGAGGGCTTGGCCTTGCCCAGCAACGGCGAGGGCTCGGCATCGCCGGCATCGGCAAGGCCAGCGACCTCCGCCGGCCCCGCTTATGGCCGGCGGAGGAAGAGAAGAAAAAAAGAGAAAAGGAAAAGGAAAAGAAAAAAACAAAAAGGAAAAAATAATAAAAAATTTTAAAAAATTACTGTTCTGGGCCGGAATAGTAACATTCTCACCGGCTGGCGGATATTTTGGACGGCCAGTGATCCAGGCCCTTATTTGAAACTTTTTGGGCACTTTGAGCGGCTATTTTGGATTGACTGGGTACTTTAGGCCTTTATTTGACACCTTGTTCACTTTGAGTCCTCTTTTGAGAAAAGAACCCCAGTTGGGGTCGTTAATTGAAATTTTCCCTTTAAATTTTATTTTTTTAAAAAATTACACGTCAGCGGACTAAACGGCGTCGTTTTTTGTTTTTAATGCTGACTAGAACTCTTCGGTGAGCCATGCAGCGACACATCAGATTTTCGGCAAGCAAATTGGAGTTGGCACTAAATTGATCGTTTTTCAAAAAAATTAGCACCAAAGTGACCTCCGTACATAACTTATGGCACTTCTGGTATTCTTTTGCCTAGAAAAATCATTGATGACCTAACTATATTAGTTTAGATCTTACCAAAAGAAGAGGAGTTGCTTCCTTGCATGCAATGACCCCAACAAGGAAACATTAACATGCCATTTCCGTTCTTGATTTGCCAAATCAAAATACTCATGTCATGTATATATAGACTCCCTCTCTCTCCATTCTGTCACAAAGAAATCAAAGTAATACACTTCAGAAAGTGTCAGCTGCATACGTTTAAGAAAAATGGAAGAGATTCTCTCTCTGTGGCTTTCTTGGTGATCCTCGTGCCCTTATCATCTTGTAAGCCTTTTCTCACGAGACACGCCTCTACTTTTTCTTTTTATAGTTTTTCAATCACGATGAGGAAATAGATTTCATACTGAATTGTGTATATACATACGTTTGACGGTTGAGATCGTAGCAAGAGATTTGACAGAGACATTTGCTTTATATTGTGCGGCGGATGCCTCAAAACATGTGCGTCCACTGCCGCTGCATTTGCAGCTGCGTGGTGAGTCAAGGGCTAAAGCTTGGATGAAACTCCCCTAGAGAATTATAACGAAGATGCTTGGTGGATTTACTTGTATTGTTTGGTTGGTATATGCTTCGATAAAGGAGTGATAGCTTAATTATATCTTTAACAACAATCGAAATTCGCTTCTATATTGTGTCTACTTTTGGTGCATTGAGTCCTACGATTTTTTGTGCATTCAATTAAGCCCTAATTTCTTGCAATTAGTTTATTATGTTGGTCTCTTAGTACAAGACTAAGATCTTTCATGTGGACATTATAGCCTTTCCCCAATATCTATCTCAAACTCAAGATATTGCTTGACATTTTTGGAACATAATAAACTTTATTAATAAACTAGCGTGTACCATTCTTTTAACAAATCAAAATTGTACATTTGCCTTCGACAAAAACTTTGGAATGAGACTTTCCCCTTGATTGTCTCATCTACTTGGGCAAATATCTCCTTTCACCCACACATGTGGTTACTTGCACTAGTGTGCAAGTACTACATATCATTCTGTCCACTTTCATCTTCTTTGAATGCCAATAAAAGATTTTGTTTGGCATCATTCACCAAATTCGCCTTTTCATCTGCTCTGCTACTTTCTTTATACCAATAGTTAGAAGTAAAATGACCAAATTTATTGCAATGATAATATCAAATTTTAGATTTGTCATACCGTCGGCCTCTTGAGTTCTTTCTCTTCCATGAGCACTTCTTTGATTCTGGTATCTATCGTCATTTCGAGCAATTTTTTCTCGCCTTTGTCCATGACCTCTACCTTGAAAGCAACCTTGGCCTCGACCTCAAACCAGATCTTGATTAGTCCATCGAGTTTGCATAGGATCTCTACTTTGCTCATACTCATCTCAGATGGTCAACCGAGTTTGAAGTTCTTCCTCCACCGACTCATGCTTGTTTCTTCTGAGTCTTTCTTCATGAGCTTGCAATTAACCCAAGAAACTCATCGATCGTCATGGCATTTGGATCTTTGGACTCTTCGATTGCAATGCTAATGTGATTGTACTTTATGTCTAAGGATCGAAGAATCTTCTCAACAATTTGAACATTTAGAACATCTTTACCATTTCTTTTCATCTGATTGACAATTGCTAAAACTTTTGTGAAATATTCAGAAATCGATTCAGATTTCATATGGATTACCTCGAACTTGCATCTTAAAGTTTAAAGGCAAATCTTCTTAACTTTTTGTATTCCTTGGTATTTTGTGTGAAGGATGTTCTATGCCTTCTTAGAAGTATTAGCATTCAAAACTTCTCGAATATAGAATCATCGAAAGCTTGATAGATGATTGATAGGGCATATTGATCTCTTGCTCAAACCTTCTCCAAGGCATTCTTCTGATTTTGACTCAAGGTGTCTTCGTTCTCTGGCTTACCATAGCCTGTGTTGACAAGTTCTCACACACCAAAGGTGCCGAGTAGGGCTTTCATTCTAATAGCCCAATTACCATAATTTTCTTTGGTAAGTCTAGTAGGGTTTTCATTCTATTAGCTCAATTATCATAATTTTCTTTGGTAAGATGAGGGTATTGAAGAAGAAGCTAAGTGTTTGTTGATGCCATGATCACAAACCATGTGCTTTGATACAAATTTGATGGGATAAATTTGAAGTTAAATTGTTGATTCATCAAGAGTTGTCAATTGGAGACTAATATACTTTTATTTTTCTTTTTACTTCACCTTATCACCTTTTTTTAACTTATCAGAACTGATTACAAGACTTGTTTTTTTTTTTATCTATCATACTCTAACTCTCAACTTACTCTCAGACTTTTTATCTTGCCTCTTACAGGGCGTGGGAGTTGAAACCCACTTCTAAAATTATACGTTCTTACCCCTAGTCCTCTTGAGAAGGTAGGGATTCAAACTCTCTACCTCTCCCTTCCCAAGTAGGAAGAGTGGCCACTGATACAAACCCCAATGGTTGAAGACTTGCCTTTTATATAGGCTTGATACACAACTCTTGCTTTTAAATGACTCATAAATGTGTTTAGTATTCTAAGGAGATAGTTTAGAAACACGAACAATCAAGACATAGAAATACGAATAGCCTATTGAAAACAATAGTACAATAAAGACTCTTCTTAACTTGTGTACTAGTCTTGGGAGTTGAACAGACATCGACATCAATCTTGTTAGTCGATATCACAAGTCATGTGATAATTCACGGATGTATTGCCGATGAGAATAGTTTACTCACATGTTGTCGCCTGTCACTGGAGTTAAGCTGCTCTCCAGTCTTCGTGCGCTGTGTTATGTTTTATCACCAACTCATTAGTTGGTTCGGACACTCACTCGAAACATCAGCAACATCCAAGCACGTCCTAGTGTTACCTGAATTTGTTTTCACCGAGAGGAAACTGAGAGCTCCTGTTCTTCACTTTCTTCAACTCTGGGTTTTTTGCCGGTGATACACTTCATAGCCATGCCTTCGTTCTCGTGTCGATCTTTGCTTCGCGGACTTTAACGACGACCATCAAGCTAAGTCAAGCATCTATTTTATTATTTTGCTTTTTGTGTGGCACGAAACACTGTACCTTCCGTTTTTGTTTCAGAGCCGTTGCTGGTCCTCGCCAAATTCTCTTCACAGGCGGATGAGCTTCTCTCACTAGATTCTGTTTTGTCGACTCGAAAAAAAAAGGGATTCTCAGTAATTTTGTGCGTCGCTTTCTTCTGGGTCAAGATGATATGGGTCATGTTCTATTTTGTTAAATAATCAAATCACCGCTTGAGTTTTCTTCGTAAAATAAAAAGCCATCCATAATTATCTCCATTATTTTTTATGAAGTGTGTTTGCTTTGTGTTTGTCCGCATCCATGTGTATGTTCATGTGGAGGAGTCGTGGGGGAGTGCATAAGTGGCGCATGTGAGATTGTGTGGTGGTTTTGTTATGCATGTTGTTAAGGATAACAATGCTTGACTTGTTCAAATTCAAAATATTTTGAATTAGTCCATTTTTATCTCAATTAGTTATTACTAGAGTTATTACTGTATCAGATGTATTTATTACTCTAGTTACTTCTGTAACGGACTAATTTAAAATTCAAAATATTTTGAATTAGTCTATTCTTATCTCATGTAATTGCTGTAACAGTTAGAAGAAAAACTCTATAAATACAAATGCTATCCTAGAGTTAAAGGATAAGCAAAACTCAAGCTCAAATTTCGAGTATAATTCTTACATGGTATCAGACGATCAATAGGATCCTTGGAAACACCTCTGTTATTTTTTGTTTCTCTTCCATTTTTTTTTCGACCTCTTCTATTCATGATGTCATCTCCCACATCCACTCCGGCTGTGCAACACCACCTTAGCCTCAAACTTTCCGGTGATAACTTTCTATTGTGGAAAACCCAATTGTTTCCATTGCTTCGTAGCCAGTCCTTAATGGGATATCTTGACTGCAGCATTATATGTCCTCCTCCAACCATCACTGAACCCTGCATATGATGAATGGATTCAAAAAGACCAACTTGTTCTTAGTTGGATGATATCTTCTTTTTCACCTGATGTCCTACCCTATGTGGTTGGATTAGCTACTGCTGCCAATGTCTGGAAGGTTCTAGAAACTGCTTTTGGATCTCTATCACATACAAGCATTCTTCAACTTCATATGCAACTCCAAAATACATCCAAAGGTGACAAGTCTGTTTCAACTTATCTTCGCGAGGTAAAGTACATTTCGGATCAATTGGCTGTTGCCAATCACCCTCTAGGGAATGAAGAATTAAATGTCATTGTCTTTCGTAATCTTGGTTATGATTTTTCTGACATTATTGCTGCCTTGGCTACAAAACCTGATTCGATAACCTTTCCTGAAGTCCATCGATTGCTTCTCAATCATGAGCTTCGAATGAAATTTGCTACAGTACCTATAGAGGCAAATGTTACCACTTACACCCCTCCATCATCCACCCCTACTAATCAACCTCAATCGATTTCCAATTTCCAACTATCTACCACCCAAAACCCTCAATACCGTTGGCAAGGCAACCAGTGCAATTATGGAAACTCAGGCAATTGATCTAAAAACAGGAAAGACCGATGCCAGATTGTCAGAAATATAACCATATGGCTGCAAAATGTTATTTCAGGTACTCGCAGTCTAACAACGGTGCACCTCAGCCTATTGCTAATATGGCTAGGATTCTTCCTACTCCATTGCAGCAAGACTGGTTTCCGGATATGGCAGCTACTCACCATGTGATGCCTGACATCGCAAATCTGCAGATCTCTACACCACATAACGGTAATGAATCTCTTCGTGTAGGTAATGGAGCAGGTTTAGACATTGTTAATGTCGTTTCTTCCACTCTCAAAACCCCTATTAACAAATCTTTCCATTTCTCAAATATCCTTCATGTCCTTACCATTACACATAATTTGCTTTCTGTCCATAATTTTACACGAGATAACAATTGCTTCTTTGAATTTCATCCATTTCACTTTGTTGTGAAGGATTTGCAAACCAAAACACCACTACTCCAAGGTTCGCTTAAGGATGGACTATACCGGCTGCCGGGTCTTTATACCACATCTCCATCCGCCAACACAATTTCACTTGATACTTCCGCCACTGCCACTACCTGGCACACTCGAATGGGTCATCCCCAATAAAACAAAGTTCGCTCTTTGATTCATTCAAATAATTTGCCACGTTCTACATTTGATTTCAACAAATATGCTTCTTGTTTGTTAGGCAAATCTCATAAAATACCCCTACCCCCCACTTATAGTATTAGTAAAGCACCTCTCGATTTAATTTTTACTGATGTATGGGGATCGACTCCAATTAATTCTGTTTCCGATTATAAGTATTTTGTTCTATTTGTTGATGATTTTTCCAAATATACCTGATACTATCCTATTCAAAATCGATCTATGGTTCCTTCCATTTTCAAAAAGTTCAAAATTATGGTTGATAAACAATTTGAAAAATCCATCAAAGTCGTCAAGTCTGATTGGAGTGGGGAATACAGAAACCTAAATAATTTTTTTATCAAACCATGGAATTCTCCACCGTGTAGCTTGTCCACATACTCATGAGCAGAACAGAGCAGCTAAGCAAAAAATTCGCCATATTGTTGATACTGGCCTTACATTATTGGCACATGCATCTCTCCCACTTCAATATTGGCCTTATGCTTTTGAAACTACAATTTACCTTATTAACATATTACCTACACCACTCTTAAACAATATCTCACCTTTTCAAACACTTTTTCATCAAGAACCGGATTACAAGTTTTTAAAAATATTTAGTTGTGCTGTCTTCTCTTTATTAAGGCCATACGATTCGCATAAGTTTTCACTCCGTTCTACTCAATGTGTGTTCTTAGGATATAGCCCATTGCATGTTGGTTATCGTTGTTTAGATTACAAAACTAGATGCATGTATATTGCAAGACATGCTCATTTTATTGAAAATATTTTTCCATTCGCCACACTTGGTTCCCACCCTGCTAAAATACCCTCACCATTACATCCTTGATTGACGATCTCCACAACTGGTATGTCCTC
This sequence comes from Syzygium syzygioides, assembly GCA_031216285.1. NCBI lineage: Eukaryota > Viridiplantae > Streptophyta > Magnoliopsida > Myrtales > Myrtaceae > Syzygium > Syzygium syzygioides. The sequence continues at coordinate 26,989,977 of CM062243.1, read as the reverse complement.
CTAGGCAAACCATGGTGTTAATGGTAATATTCTACCTCCTACCCCACCCTCTAACACTTCTCCACCCACCTTTGAAGAACCATCATCGACATTATTAAATACCAATATTGCTTCAACATCTAACACGTTGGTTTCTAGTCCGTCTAATGCTGGTGTAGGTTCCAATGAGGCTCTTTCAGATGCCTCCTCACAACAAGCTATTGTGATACCTCCACAACTGGTTTATCAAAAATCAAGAACCCATTCAATGCAGCTACGTAAAAAACCGAGGCCCAACACTAAATATCCATTGCCAGATGTGAACTTGACTAATATAATCTCTAAGGAAGAGCCACGATGTTTCATCGAAGCTAATAAAGATGAAAAATGGAGGGATGCGAAGCTTCAAGAATTTAATGATTTGTTGCGTAATGGAACATGGGTTTTGGTTCCACCGAGTCCCAAAGCAAATGTTGTGGACTCCAAATGGGTTTATCGAGTCAAGACACGTGCAGATGGTTCGATAGATCGGTACAAAGCCCGCCTCGTGGCCAAGGACTACAATCAATAGGAGGGTATTGACTTCATAGAAACGTTTAGTTCCGTTGTTAAAGCAACCACCGTCCGTACATTTATTTCATTAGTTGTGACAAAGAATTGGAAACTTCGGCAGTTGGATGTTAGCAATGCATTTTTAAATGGTAACTTGACTGAAGAAGTCTACATGGCTCAGCCCCAGGGCTTCATTGATAAAGAAAGGCCAAACCATATATGCAAGCTACAAAAATCCTTATACGAATTGAAACAAGCACCATGAGCTTGGTTCCATTGATTGAGCATCTTTTTAGAATTACTGAGATTTATTGGATGAAAAACCGATACTTCCCTCTTTATAGTACATTGGCCCAATTTCTCCATTTACATGCTCATCTATGTTGACGATATTGTTATTACGGGTCCAACGCGACATTCATTCAAGACACTATCAACTGCTTAAACAAGGAGTTCTCTATAAGGGACTTGGGCGAACTTAATTATTTCATGGGAATTGAGGTGATAAAACATCCATCAGGGCTCCTCCTATCACAACAGAAGTATGTTACAGATCTCCTCTATCGAACCAGAATGGACGGTGTTAAACCAGTTCACACGCCCATGGCTACAAATACTGTGACATTCTGAATTTCGGCCCATTTTTGGGGTTTATAAAATGCGTGATTTGTCAGTGTGCTTATAGTAGAATCTCGCCCGAGAACTGATCACTCTGGGTTATTATTTTAAATTTGAGATTTCGCTAGAATCGCACTCGATTGAATTTTCGTCGTTATTTAGACCCTAAACTTGGCAGTCGATTTTCGGGTGTTTCGGGATGAAATAAATTGGACGGTGTCGACATTAATGTGGTCAGTATCGAGATTGTCAGGATTAATGAAAAAGTTAGAGTTTTTGGACCATGTGCGAATTTGGGCTAGTAGACCCCCTCATTAAAATTTGGTCTAATTAATTTGGCCTTTATCCCTTTTTATGTGCGATGCTTATTTTGGACCGGCAGACCATTTTCGATTTTGAATTTGGACCCTCGGTTTGCGTTTAATATTTGAATGAGTATAGTTTTCCTTTAATTCTAATCTCTCTCTCTCCTCTACGCCCGCCACCCACTTCGGCGCGACACTCCCCACGCATGCCCGTCTCTCTCCTTCTCTCTCTCTCCTCTCTCTTTCTTTTCCTCTGACGCGCGCACGTTTCCCCCTCCCTTCAGTCACGTCTTCCCCCCTCTCTGCATGTCAGACCATGCACACCTACCCCCCCTCTCTCCTTCCTTTCTTCATTTTCTCCTCTCTTCTTCTCACTCCTCTCTCTTCTCCTTCTTCTTCCTCCCGAGCTCGACTGGTCTCGCTTCCGCCTCCCTCCGCTCGACTGCCCTTCGCCTCTGCCCGGCGCTGCTCTGCTAGTCGCCACCGCCAGCAAGCCAGTCGCTGCCGCGCTGGCCGCCAGCCTCAACCCCGGCCGCCCTCTCTCTCTCCCTCGCACGCGCGCGGCAAGGCGTCGCTGCTGGCCTCCGCGCCTGATGTGGCCCAGCCGCGCCTGGCGGTCGTCGTCGTCCTCCCGGCAGCTCCGATCGTCGCCGTCGCCGCCACGAGCTAGCCCAGTCCCTGCTTGAGCTCGCCGCGCCCGGTCGTCACGGTCCGTGAGCTTGTTGCGCCTGGCCGCCGCTGCCCGCCAGCTCGCCGGCTAGCCCTGCGTCATCAATCGCCACCGTACCGCCGGTCGCCGCCGCCTCTCTCCTCCAAGCAGCTAGCAACCCCCTTCCTCCCCCTCACTCTCCCTCTCCCGATCTCTCTCTCTCTCCCTTATGCCCTTGCCGCCGCACGCCGGAGGGGCTCCGCCGTCGCCGGAGCTGTCCCACCACCACCACAGCCTCGCCCGGCCTTGCCCAGCCGCCTCACTCCTCTCTCTCTCCCTCCCGACCGCGGTGACCAGCCGACCCTCCGTCTAAGCTTTCGCCGTTCGCCGGAACCGCCGCTGCCATTACTGTTCCGGTGAAGGACCGCTGCTGCCCAGCCGCTGTTGCAGCGTGTTCGGCTCGGTTTGAAGCGTAGGACACCCAGTGAGTTTGACCCTAAGCCCTAATTAGGCTAATTTACATTTCTAGACGGGTTTAGGGGTTAATTAGGGTAAATTAGGGGTTAAATTGTGAAAGTAATTAGGGATTATGATTGTGGCCAATTTGGTGGATTAGTATGTTAAATTAATGGAGGATTAGTGGCCCGAGAGGCGCGATAAATGGGCTGGACGGTTTGGATTAAATCGGCCCGAGTTCGGGAAGGTTCGGATTTATTATATGGATTATAGTGCGTGTTGAATTTAGGTTTTGTGGTGATTGATTAGAATGATATTTGAGGAGTATAATGGAGCATTTTGATGACAATTATTGGCCTAGAATTTACGGTATAATGGTCGCCCACGACAGGACTAAATCTGGGCGCGGCGCGATTAATTTGAGGTCTAAGCGTGCGATTACCGGAATTGATCGATTTGTGTAATTGACTAGCTAATTGAGCCTCAGTTGTGGTTAATTTGATGGTGTCCTGTCGCACGTCGAGCGGGACTGAGAATGGATTAGCCTGGCGGGCCTCGAATGCGCGAGTGCTTGTTGACCCTGTTATGTGAATTTGTACGTGGGTAGTGTGTCAATTTGATGCTATGGCTGATTTGAATTGATTGTCTGATTTGGGCATGTTGATTTATGAATTTGAATATGCGTCGTACAAGTTAAGTATGTTTCATCGTAATTCGCGCATGTGGATGCCCAAGTGTGAACTTGATAGCCATGAGTATGCATCTCAAGCATTGGCACGGCATGAGCATGTACAAGTGTGACGCCCCAGAACGTCACGCGCGACACGTACCAATTAATATTATTAATAAAATGGCCAGCAGAAGTCAAGACTAATCATGAATATCACACAAATTTGGTCAAAAAAACTTTTTCTTCTCATTAACAATACTTGTAAGAGTTACAAGACCAGGCAATACACCATAAAATCACAAAAAAACAAACATCTGGGTAGGTCGAGGTTGCCTATCTCCATACTATAATTTACTCCAAAGACGGCCCGCACAAAAGTAAACCTTACAACAAGTTGTAGATGCCGTCACCTTCATATCAACCTTTGTCCCGCATCAACCCATATAGTAGATATACATCTTGTACAAACTATAACCACCCTCGGGCAAACATATCAACATACTGGCATTCATAGTATGTACAGAAAAACCAGCAAGTTTGTCCATTCCTACATGTCTGAAAAATAGTGGGATGAGCCGAAGCCCAGTAAATGAAATCTCTAGTTTTAAGTTAGGGAAATCAGCTTATCACTTCACCTGGCATAAACACATACGCATGCATAGCAAACGATATGCATAAAATTTGAATGCAAGTTATACATTTTCCATATGGATGTGCCGCAAAATCTGAATAATGCAATATATCATGACATTTGCACTCAGACGCAAGCATGAGGTAAAATATTTATGCTCATGCGATTAAGTTTGTTACTTCATCCTCCCGAACACTCCCGGGGCATCCCGACCAACGGGACATCCCAACTCCGAGGCATCCCGGCACACACCCGGGGCATCCCGACCAACGGGGCATCCCAACTCCGAGGCATCCCGGCACACACCCGGGGCATCCGGCACACACCCGGAGCATCCCGACCTACGGGGCATCCCAACACACGGGGCATCGTCACACACCACTAAATGGGCGACGAAATTAATATTATTCCCATGCAAGTCATGACAACCAAGTATTTGTATGCAAAAGTCCGCTTTGGCCCGTCCCATATCGAGCCATCACGGTTTTTGTACTTTAAAGTCATGAAATGCATCATTTGAGCAATTTAAGTATGAAACAATACCTTTCGAACACAGAAGCAAACTCAGCTCATAAGCAAATTAAGGGTCATAAGCAAATTCGAGTAATCAGAAGCAAGTACAGACTCAGAAACAGATTCAGACTCAGAAGTAAATTTAGACTCAGAAACAGATTCAGAATTAGAAGTAAATTCAGACTCAGAAATAGATTCAGACTCAGAAGTAAGTTCAGACTCAGAAACAGATTCAGACTCAGAAGTAAATTCAGACTCAGAAACAGATTCAGACTCAGAAGTAAATTCAGACTCAGAACCGGAACAGTAAATTATGAACATTAACTTTTGAACAGTAACTATGAACAGTAAAATGTGAACAGTAAGTCTGAACAATAAAGTCTGAAGGTAAAGTCTGAAAGTAAAGTATGAAGGTAAAGTCTGAAAGTAAAGTCTGAAGGTAAAGTCTAGAAGTAAAGTCTGAAGGTAAAGTGTGAAAGTAAAGTCTGAAGGTAAAGTCTGAAAGTAAAGTCTGAAGGTAAAGTCTGAAGGTAAAGTCTGAAGTTAAAGTCTGAATAGTTTTCAAAAGTAGACAGAACCAAATTTTGATAGCAAAGTCTGAGCATGTTCAAATGTACACAGAACCAGATTTTGATAATAAAGTCTTAACAGTTTCAAGGTACACAAAACCAAATTTTGAGGATTAAAATTTGCCCAGTTTCAAAAATAAACAAAATCATCCCTTTAAGTATCAAAATAAACATCATCATCACTTTGAGTAACACGATTTTCTACCATTTTTAAACATACATAAACCAATAATAAGGACCCGACAATCACCTTAAAATTAACACTTACACGTTCCGATTTAATCGTTCCACTTGCCGATTATCGCCATACTTTAAAGAAACAAAACACAACCATTTGAACTTGCGCAGTACCAGCAAAATAGATTCAATCATCATCACAACCTCACCGTTGCACATCAAAATAACCTTTTTCAAGCAACCAAGCTGCAAGTGCCAAGTAGATTTATTCAACTTAAATCTAGAGTTTTCACTTACCTGGTGCAGAATCTGAACACCCCAAAAGTTAAAACTCTCTCGGAAATTCTCGATTGGTGATGGTGAGAGTAAAAAGTGAAGAAGAGAATGTTAGTTTGAGTGAAATTCTCTTCGGTCATTACCCAGGCGAAGATGAAGCCAAGAAGTATACAAAGGGGTGGATAAATTCAATGCACTCACAGATGGTATCTTCTCCTTCCATCATGGCCACGTGTGAGAGATCAAAGAAGAAGTGATGGCCAAGGAAAATCATTACTTAGGCTAGGTGTCTAGTTGGGCAGAAGATGACGAAAGGGGCAGGTGGCTTCGGTCAAGCTTCATCTTCAATGCTCACGTGAGGAAATGGAGAGTCCAGAAGATATTTTCATTAGAATATTTTATTACCTTTCCTTGATGGCCAAAATAGAAAAAGGCTAACCTTACTTAACCAAGATTAAACAATATTAATAATAATAATAGTAGAACCCACTAATTACCAAAACGACGGTAATTTTATTAATAATGCACTACGACTAGCGTACACGATAACGTTTAAAATACTAAACACGTCGAGCTCGGAACGATTACGATTTCGAATCCGCGCTTCGCAAAATACGATTTGATGAAAATCTCTACGTGTCCTTACAAATACCAACTTAAGTAGTTCTTGGCTTTATAATCCCCGTATCATTCTCGACCATAGAAAATTCCCTTCGTCACTTATTTATTATTATGAAATTTCCAGATATCACAACAAGTGTGCCCGAGTGACATGTGCATTGTGATCACCTAAAATGCCCTGATGCGTATTACGCGGGGTTCAGATACAAATTGGTGCTTGTGAATATGTGATCACAATAAACCCTGATGCGCGTTACGCGGGGTAGTGAACTCGTCTTGAGGCGTGTTACGCGGGACGATGCCCTGTTTACCGGAAGATGACCAACCTGATTCGTTTGACGCGGGTAATGTGTCATGAGCCTGATGCGTTTTACGCGGGCCAGAGATCGATCTCGAAGTGATAGACCTGATGCGTTTTACGCAGGTCGGAGGAGAAATTGAGAATGGTTGAGTGCTAGTGTGCAAGCGTGCGATAAAGCATTGATGAGGCATGAGCATGAGTGCGAGCATTAGCATATGCATAACATGTGTTGTGACATAGAAATGCGCTTGTATGTGCTGTGATTGAATTCTGCCGCGTGACTACTATTGTTGATTTAATGCCTAACCTGCAGGGTCCAGTAAGCTTAGATTTAGGCCCGAGGGCCTGAGTCAGTTATGTGTGTCTTATATGTTGTTAGCGCTTGTCAGGAGGTGCACGTTAACCTAGTTTAGGTTTAGGGAATTACTCGCTGAGATTTATTCTCACGGTTGTTGAAAACCGATTTTTTAGACCCCCAGCCTTGAGGATGGCAGGCGTACCGATGCGTTTTTGGGAGGAACCCCCGGCTAGTTATAGTGCCTGAACCTGAGCCACTTAGCCCATTTTTTATAGTAGTGGCCATCGACCGCCTTTGATTTTTGGAGGTTCATGCTATATATGAATATTGTAAAGGTTTTCCCTAGCAAGGCAAGTGTAATTGTTTTGTTGATGGTTGTGCGGCTATCCTTGGTTATTTGAATTATTGTTCGGGTGTTTGTTATTTCCGCTGTGCTTTGTTCTCTGCTGTTTGGGTGTTGGGTCGGCGACGCGTCCTGGGATGTCGCACACGAATCGACCATGACAGGGATGCTCGCGCGTCGTAGGGCTCGGGGCGTGACAAATACCAATTTAATTAATTAGGGTAAGCCACTTGAAGATGCTACTTTGTATCGGAGTACAGTAGGAGCTCTTCAATATGTCACTCTAACTCGACCAGATATATTTTATGCGGTAAACAAAGTCTACCAGTTCTTGAAAGAACCAACAGAAGACCACTGGAGTGTGGTAAAGCGGATCCTACGCTACTTAAAGGAAACCGTTTTGCATGGATTGTTCATCAGTTCCCACTCCACTACAGAACTCCACGCATACAGTGATGCAGACTAGGCCGGTTGTCCCACTGATAGGCGCTCAACAGGAGGTTATGCAATTTATATGGGTCAAAATCTAATTTCTTGGTCAACCAAAAAGCAGCATACCATTGCACGTTCCTCAACTGAATCTGAGTATCGGGCATTGGCAAACGCCACGGTAGAAGTGGTATGGTTACAATCACTATTACAAGAATTGGGCATCTTTCAATCAAAACCTCCTATCCTTTGGTGCGACAACCTAGGGACAACGTATCTTACGGTTAATCCACTTTTTCATGCTAGAACAAAGCAAATTGAGGTAGACTTTCACTTCGTCCGCCATTTAGGGTCACAACGCAAACTTGAGGTTCGCTTCATATCCACACGTGACCAAATAGCGGATATCTTCACCAAGCCTCTTACAATGTATCGTCATGATATGCTTAGATCCAAGTTGAAGATCATCCAGAAGACCACCTTCAACTTGCGGGGCTTGTTAAGGATAATAATGTATGACTTGTTCAAATTCAAAATATTTTGAATTAGTCCATTCTTATCTCAATTAGTTATTACTATAGTTATTACTGTAACGGATGTAGTTATTACCCTAGTTACTTCTGTAACAGACTAATTCAAAATTCAAAATATTTTAAATTAGTCCATTCTTATCTCATGTAATTGCTGTAACAGTTAGAAGACAAACTCTATAAATACAAACGCTATCCTAGAGTTAAAGGATAAGCAAAACCCAAGCTCAAACTTCGAGTATAATTCTTACACATGTGTTCTCAATTACATAGTATACTCTGTGAGGTTATATTTTAAAATGTGTTCCATTAAAGCGGGGACTATGCTGTGAACACTTTCGCAACTAGGTTGCAATTTTGTTGTCATTACTCTACGCTGTATTTATGCATTTCGGTACTTCTTCTTCGCATGGACTACCTTCATGGTTACTTGCTGGTCTGTGTTAGTTAAGTTGGAAGCAAGTGGACCTTGACTTCACTTAAATGTTGTTCGGGTCAGTCGGGATGATATTTTGATGTGTGGCCGATTTGCTATTGCTTCACCATGTTCGACACCTCTTGCGACACGGAATATGGTCCATGTTCGCTGGATGCTTGCTTGTCGGTCTTGATTAAGCTTGAACGCTTGATAGGTTTTAGCTTTGATTGGGCGTCCCTTTTGACTCATGATAGTATGTTAACATGCTGTTAGTTTCTCATCATTTCGAACAAGTTTGGACCCATTTTCATGCATTAATAAGGGCTCGTTTGGTAAGTTACCAAATAGTGAAAATTTTTGTTTTTTTTTTCCCAAAATCAGCTTGAGAACATAAATCCGTTTGTTAAAATTTTTGCGCCTGGGCACAAATTTGCAAAAAATTATTCCCAGAATCAATTTTGGAATGGAATCAAGAAGTAAAAAAAAGTAAATTCTTGATTCTAGGAACAAGAATCGGAATTGGAAAAGAAATTATTTTTTTTCTTCTTCTTCTTTCATGTTCTTTTTGTTGTTCTTCTTCTTCTTCATTCTCCGGCGACCGGCAACACAGGCAAGGGCATCGTAGGCCTCGCTGGATCCGGCGAGGGCTGGACCCTCACTGCCTGGGCGAGGGTCACCCTCGCCAGATCCGACAAGGGCGGCCCTCGCCCGGGCCGGCAAGAGCCGCCCTTGCTAGATCTGGTGAGGGCGACGGCGAAAATCCAGCCCTCGCCCAGGCCACGAGCCTCGAGGGCGGCCCTCGCCAGCTTGGGCGAGGGCTGGAATAGGCCGGCAAGGGTCGCCCAGGCTGCGAGGGTCTAGCCCTTGCCCTTGCCTATGGCCGACAAGGGCCACGACGCCCTTATCGACCCTAGCCTGTGGCTGGCGACATGGTCGGCGACCAGGCCATGGCCGAGAAGGAGGTGAAGGAAAAAAGAAAAACGAAAAAAGAAAGAATGACATATTAAATTATTTAAAAATATTATTAATAAAAAGAAATTTTGTGCTGTTACCAAATCCATTACTGTTTTTTTATTCCAAGAACGGAAATTTTAAACTGTTACCAAACACTTTCAAATGCTTAGAATCAGTTCCCGGGCACAGAATAAAAAGAATCATTTTTTAGCAGAATCAGTTCTCAGACAAAGAATTGTTGCCATGCACACCCTAAATGTCATTTGTTGGTGTCCAAGTTTTGGCCAGTGGGCATTGGTCTCCTTTTTAATCAAATAATATGTCGTGATGATGGGAAAATGCCATAAAAGTCCTAAACCTTTTGTATTTGTGTCAATATAGTCCTTAACCTTTTTTTGGTACTAATTTAGTCCTAAACCTTTTGCATTTGTGCCAATTTAGTTCTAAACCTTTTTTATGCTAATTCAGTCATAAACATCTTGTATTTGTGCCAATTCAGTGCTAAACCTTTTTGTTTTTGTGCCAATTCAGTCCTTCCGGTCAATTTTGGCCGAATTTTGCTAATGTGGATGCCGGCTAGCCGATCATCGACGTTGACGTGGACAACTTTTAATAATATTTTAATATTTTTTAAAGTTTTATTTATTTTCTTTTTTTTTTGCTCCCTCCCTCCTTCCTCCAGCAGATCGCCGAATTAGTGACCGGCTAGAGGCCAATGAGGTCGACCCCATTGGCCATTGGCAAGGCTCGCCCTCGGTGGACATGGCGAAAGCGAGCCTTGCCATGGCTGGGTGAGGCACGACCTCACTGGATCTGGCGAGGTTGTGCCTCGCCAGTGGCCGGCGGGGTTGACCTTGCCAACGGCCAGAGAGGTTGACCTCACCGGCCTCTGGCCTCTAGTCAATTGTCGGTCCGACGACCGGCTGGAGGAAGGAGGGCGGGAAAAAGAAAAGAAAAGAATAGAATAAAAGAATAAATAAAAATTCAAAAAATATTAAAATATTATTAAAAGTTGTCCACGTCAGCGCCGGTGGCCTACATCCACATCAGCAAAATCCAGCCAAAATTGGCCGGAATGATTAAATTTGCACAAAGACAAAAAGGTTTATGACCGAATTGGCATCAATGCAAAAATTTTAAGATTAAATTAGCATCAAAAAAATGTTTATGACTGAATTGGCATCAATGCAAAAGGTTTAGGACTAAATTGGCACCAATGCAAAAGTTTTGGGATTTTTTTGGCACTTTTCCCTCGGGATAATCTTAGTTGTTTGACTGTGAACCTGAGATGTTCTTTTAGGCTGTTGAGTCGTCCTTATGTATTTTGCATGTTTAGTTGGCATTAAGTAAACGTTTAGTCAGTTTTCGTTTAATGTTTCTCATTCGGTGGGTAAGTCTCTTTAGTTTGGAATTAGACGTGCATTTGACTTTGAATTCAGCTCATGGGGTACTGTCCCAGGGTTTAATAACATGGCCGTGTAATATTCTTTCCCGACATAACATTGGATTTTCATTCCCGCATTTTACTATAAGCTTTCAATAGTTGGGTGTTTAATTCCTGCAATTTAAATACATTGTCTACTCTTTTCCTTTTTAGGATAGTTAGGACAACCCTTAGGATCATAATAAACTCCTAAGGACAATTGGATGAACATTTTAGTGGCTTGGAAAGACCTTTAGGATCATAATTGGTAACAAATAACGTTTGATCACTTAGATGAACAATCCCACCAAATTAGAAATACCGAAAAGGCACTAATTATACTATTAGCATAATCAAGTCTCGGAACTTAGAAATTCTAATTGTGTAGTAAGTGAGACAAAACTCTCACATCTCGCTTGGTTTTTGGCCAACCCTAAAAAGACTAGTGGCGGCTCCTAGAAATCTTTAGGTTTAAAGAACTAAAAAGAAATCCAACATCGCATGAGGTATGGGCTTAGGAGGGCCCACTCCAAATTGATGTCATTTGGCCTACCTTAGGCAATACCCCTAAACCTCACTCTTTTCCCCTTCGGACGAAATAGAGAGGATGGACACAAGTCTTGTTCATATAGATCCTATACTACAATAAATCTTGCCTTGGCTCTAAAAAGGGAATTTAGATCAAGAATGATTTTCCGATAATCAAGGAAAGATTAAGGCGGAGGCCATCAATCCAGCATTATAGAAATCACTTTGGTATGCAACTTGTCAAGTCTATCAGATCTCAATATCATTATTGCTAGCCAACATCAAGAGCAACCGGGCAAAGGCCCCTAATTAGTGGATTTCTTTTCCTAATGGGAGGTAATGATTAACATGAGAATGATTAATCGACACAACTACCAATGGGAAGATAAAAGGTATAGAAACTTGACATAGTTTTGTTAGAATCCTAGATGTTTGGGATAAGGACACCACAAACGTCATGACTTTTATACATCGTTCACTTGAGTGCAAAACTTTCCATTGATCACTTATCCAATTGCTAGAAATCCGATGTAACATTGCATTTGTGGGGAATATTTTTAAAAAGTTATAACATTCAAGTAATCAATTGAAAAGTTATATGCACTCAAGTGAATAAAAAAAAGTTATAGCCTCAAGTGGGCGCCACACATAAATTATAGAATTCAAGTGATCGAAAAAAAAGTTATCGCACTCAGGTGAACGTTATATGAAAGTTATGGTACTTGTGGTATGCTTTTCCTTAAGTATTATAATCAGTAACACATTGCTATGTGAAGCATCATGAACTATAGCAATCAACTTTCTCCGGAACTAAGAACTAATGACAAGTAATCCCGTAAGCTATATAGGAAATCTCATTATTATAGAAACGATCAGGTTGACATTATGTATAAACCCCATAATTTCTGAATGACATAGCAAAATCATTGATGACCTAACTATATCAATGGAGCTCTTCCCAAAAGAAGGATTTGCTTCCTTGCATGCAATGACCCCAATAAAGAAACATTAACATGTCATTTCCGTTCTTGATTTGCCAAATCAAAATACTCATGTCATGTATATATAGATTCCCTCTCTCTATTCTGTCACAAAGCAATCAGAGTAATACAGTCCAGAAAGAATCGGCCGCATCCATACAAGAGAAATGAAAAGTGCTTCTCTCTCTTTGGCTTTCTTGGTGACCCTCGTGCTCTTATCATCATGTAAGCCTGTCTCATGAAACGTGCCTCTTCTTGTTTTTATATTTTTTTCAATCACGAGAAGGAAATAGTTTTCATGCTGAATTGTGTATACACATAGGCTTGATGCTTGCGACAAAAGCAAGAGATTTGACAGAAATAAAGGCAGGCGTATGCCAATCAGCGGCAGAGTGCTTTAGATTGTGCGATGGATGCCTCGGAAACAAGTGCATCGACGGCCGGTGCATCTGCGGCTGCGTGGCGGATTAAGGGCTAAAGCGAGGATGAAACTGCCCTAGGGAATTAGAAGCAAAATGCTTGCTGAATTTACTTGTTTTGTTTGCTTAGTATTTGCTTCAATAAAGGTAGTGATAGCTTGATTATATCTTCAACAACAATCGAATTGGCTTCTATATTGTGTTTTGAGTCCTCCTATTATTTGTGCACACGCCCTAATTTCTTTTACCGTTAATCATGTGTCTTGGACCTATTAAAATGGGTAAAAACCTATAATGATCCGAACTTGTTGGAAAAGGTTATATATGAGTCATTTCAAATTTGAAGATCCTAACTATATTGGATTCAATAATTTAAAGTCTTACATAAATAGGTTTAAATAGTTTCTGAAATGAACTAATTTTCACCCACCGCGGCTCAGACTCTCTTCTTTCTCAATCTCTCACCCTCTTCACTCTCTCTTCGCTCGAGATTCATTGTTTTGTGTTCCTCGAACCAAGCTTCGAATGCCTCTGGTTCGCGCCTCGGCCCCTTGTTCGACGCTTCAAGTTCTTCAATCCACTTCACCGATTTGGCAATCTCTGTGATGTTGGAGTAGATCACGCCCTTGAGCACCGGGACAAGGGACGCCATCTCTCGTACAACCTCGTGCTCGAGGAGTGACTAGGCTCATGGAGGTCCTTGACGAAGCAAAGGAGCTCGGATATGTCCAGCGGGTGGGGCTGGACCTGGGTGAAGGAGCGCGGGAAATAGGCGCGGATTTGTCTCCAACTACAGCCGACACAAAGGCAAACGGACCCAGAAAAATAGAGTATCATATCAGTACCTCCAGAGACGCAGCAACAAGGACAAAACGTAAAAAGTAGAAGGAAAAGCGCAAAACCGGAAGAAGCTTCGAACAGAGGCGATATCAGTTTCAGCGCTTACATGCACTTGATTAATGGCAGAGGAGGGGAATGGTGTTAGGCCATTTAGGAGGAGGGCTTGTTCATCATTCAAGTTGCAATCTCTACACCACACCGTCTCCTTCACCTATATAAAGAGAGACTCTCTCTCTCTCTAGCTTTCTCTCTCTACAGCCTCACATGCACAGAGCAAGAGTTAAAAAACAAGGAGTTATGTGGTTAGGTTTGGGTAGGATCTAGATTCGGTTGGGTATGTGTCATATAAATTGTCAGAAAATATTTAAGTCAATGTGAGTTAAATTGTTGAATTTGGGCTAAACCAATCCAAACCCATCCATTTGCCACGTCTAGTCTTATTGGAGTTACCTTATCCGAATATAGTAAACATGTATCTCTCTATTAAAATGACAAGTTTCTTCAATGCAGGATCGAATCAATTAATATCGAAAATTCAAGAATTATTGAATTAAAATCGATCGGAATCTCTATTAAATCAATGAAATAGGTTTTTTCTTTTTTTTTTGTCAAACAGTGAAATAGGGTTTAGCATGTGAACATTTATTTTAAGGATAAGTACACTAAAAGTCCTAAAACTTTAAAAAAAATGCAATCGAGTCTTAAAAAACTTTCAAAAAGTACAATCGAGTCCTAAAAAACTTATCACAAAAGTGCAATTGAGTCCTAAAACTTTTCAAAAGTGCAGTTAAGTCCTAAAATTTATCAAATTGATCTGATCAAGTCCTTTCGCAGTAAGTTTTAAAACTCGATTGCACTTTCTAAAAGTCTTAAGACTTAATCGTGCTTTCATCACAAATTTTATGACTTCGAATGCACTTATTCCTTAAATTTTACGTCGGTAAATGTGTTTCCTCTTTTGGGTGGAAGGTAAATACGTTAATAAAGCAAAGAAAATGTTATAACTCCAACCTCTACAAGCCCAGCCCAAAGACTAAACTTCGACCCCATTGAAGACGAAGAAGCTCATCGTCGTCTTCGACCCTTCGTCTTCCCCAGCGCGCAGCGAGAGGGAGAGAGAGAGAGAGAGAGAGAGAGAAAGGATGGGGCGGGAGGTTTCAGAGAGCTGCATAGACAGCCTCCTGACCGAAATGGTGTCTTCCTACTGCAATCGCTTCTACGCCGACAAGCCCGAGCTCGCCGCTCGCAGGATCGAGGCCATCGGCTATCAGGTCGGCCATCAGCTCTCCGAAAGGTGCGGTCTTGATCGGTTCCTCCCTTTCCCCCGCTGATTGGTTCAACTAGGTCGTCGAGTTTGACCTCCGAACCTGAGTTTTTTGGAAACCCTTTCTGATCCTTCCTCGTAATTCCTATCGCAGTGTGTTAGCTTACCCTGTTCGCGATGCGTTGATGTGTCCGTGTGCCGATTTGTGGTTTCCTTCTGGCTCTGTGTGCTCAAGCTGATGATGTGTTGAGATTCATCGTCGCGAGATCGAGTGTCGAAAGCCGCATTTTCTTTCTGGGTGTCTGCTTCGGTGCGTAGGGTGCTGAATCGATTGTCAGTGAATTGGTGTTTTTGTCGTGATTCTGCAGTTTGAGGCCTTAGATCTGGGCACTTGAGTGAGGATTCGGTGTTCTCGTTGATAGATTGGTAGGATGAGAAAAGGGGGTTGGTTCCTGAGTTAGTATTATTTTGCTTGAGGTTTGTGTTGGGTAGTGTGGATTTGACAGCTGATTTCTCACCATGTGCAGAGTTCGTGCGTTTATTGCTGGAAATGTGGCTTATGTGGTTGTTCTTCTCCTGATAGGTACACCATGGAGAGACCTCGTTTCAGTGATCATTTGGAAGCAATCAAGTTCATATGCAAGGACTTTTGGTCGGAGGTTTTCAAGAAACAGATCGATAATTTGAAGACTAATCATAGAGTATTGGAACTTTCGAATCCCTTACTCGCACTGTATCTCATGGACATTGTTGTTTATTGAATATCAATGGTTTATATCATGTTTGTCTTGTAGGGTACATTTGTGCTGCAAGATAATCGTTTCCGTTGGCTTTCTCGCATGTCCGTTGAGCCATCACTTGAAACAGGTCAAGAGGGTGACAACAAGGCAACAGAAGCAATGAGCATGCATCTCTATTTCCCTTGTGGAATCATAAGAGGGGCTCTTTCAAACTTGGGCATTCCTTGTGCTGTTTCAGCAGATATTTCCAATCTCCCTGCATGTAAGTATTCAACTATAAACCCCATGATCCTCTCTTAGCCTCCTTTAGGGTCAGTTACAAATCTGTTGAACCATTGGCTTGACTTCAAATAACTGCTCAAAGTTGGTTGTTGACTTTGATAACTAAGGTGAAGTTGAGCCAACGGCAGAACTCGATATCTAACTCTAGCATCACCGCTGTTTTGTTTTTCATGAGTTAGTTTCTCCGCTACTCCTCTAGTCGATGTCATTCTACTGGGGTTCTTTAAACTTCCATGCACTAAAGTAAAAACTCTGATCTTAACTTGGACCTTATTGGGAAAATGGATCACTATCTCTACATGGACTTGTTTGACATGATGCTGATATAGAAACTCTGGTGGGTTCCTTGTATATTCATGAATCTGTCAGACATGTTTTTCTTGCTACAATTAGATAGCTTCCTAATTATTATTTCTATCCTTTGCAGTGGTGTTGTAGTTTAGTGGTCATTCTGCATATCAGGTTCTTATTACTAAATTTCATTTTCCAGTATTTTGCGGCATTCTTTACCAAATTGCAGTATATGCTCTCAAAAAAACATCTTAAAGGTTGAATCTTTTCTCTTTCCCTGCAGTGTCTGTAAGCAAGACCTATCAAAAAGTTTATTTAGTTCTTCCCAGTTTTCTCTCAGCTCTTCCTTTCTGTGCCGCAGTATAAACAATGTTCTTTTAGGACTTGCTAGTTTCCATGAGAATCTGCAGGAGATAATTTGATGCTTAGAAATACTGATCTCCAACTCCTGTAGAAACTTTTACGACCTAATATAATTAATTGGTATCATACAATGACTTTATCTGGGAGTTTGTGATAACACCCACTGACACTCAAAAACAGAAATTAGCAAGCTTGTGATGTATGAATTTTCTTTACTTTGTGGTCAGATGAATTTATCATCTGTGTAAACCCTTCTGTTCTGCATCAGTGTCTTTGTATTATGTGGGAGCAGTTACCTTTCAAGTGCGATCATATACAACATTTGTTTGATGTGCAGACCTTTGGATATTCTTTCTGGGTGAAAGATGATGCATGCAGTTAGCTATTAGCTGCCTAGATCACTTATGATTTTAGTTTTGTTTGACTCAGTCTATGTCAAAAAAAAAAAAAGAACATAAATGATAAATGAAAGTTGAGACTAGTCGCAACAGGCAGTTGGAAGTACCTTAAGAGTTTTAGTCAGGAAAATGTTGAATAAAACTATGAATTTATTGAAGGTTGCTTCCACAGTAATACCACTGGCATTTTATGGTAATAAGGACCATGAGATGCTGACCTTGAATATGTTGATGGCAGAGCTAAGAAATGGCATTTCTTGCGTTCTCTAGTCTATCTGGACCTTTCTTTTAATCCTATGTATACTAGGATCATATTTATATTGCTTTCCATTATCCAGCTTCCCAATTTTGTGGTTTGTTGTTTGTCATTTTATTTAAATATGTTATTTGAGGTGTTATGCTAAATTTGCTGCACTGGGATCTGCTATCACTTGGTCTAATGCTCACCTGTTCTACTCTTCATATGAATAAACAGGCTCATTTGTTGTTCGCATAAAGGCCTGATGAGCACTTCAGGACAGAGTGATTGAGATTAAGCTCTCTTCCCTAGCCTTTGCTTTTTGGTGACATTGAATGTGGTAAGCGATTTGTGCAAATCAAGGCAAGATTTGAAGGACTTCCTGAACCTGAATCATGTTGGTCCAAGCTGATTCATGATAGACTAGTCACATAAAGAGAACGTTTGTTGGTTGCAAGTCTCAGGGTAAGTATCCTGGATACTCCCTTTCCTGTAGTGTGATAAATTTTTTTAACCATCTGTTAGGACTTGTCGAGAATTGTACATTGTAACTTGAATTCTGTCAGGCGGATCTCATGCTTTCTGTATTGCATTTTATTTTAAGGGATAAGGAAATATGGTGTAGTTCTCATACAGATGTCTGACTACAATTGCCATATGTATATTTGCAAGCAATTTGTTACATTTTCATGGGCCAACCTAAGTGAAAATGGATCTCCTATGTAACATCCATATGGAGTCATGGAGGGTGGAAGTACTTAATTGATAAAATCCAGTCTGTAGATTGAAATTTGAATGTATTAGTACCTTAAATACATACCTGAAATAGTAATTCAATATCTGCAACCTCAACCCGTGGCCGACTTAAGTTTATGGTGCATCATATTGATGGTTTTCCTTTTATTCTTTATACTGACTCGATGCACTTTTGGCCCTGTAGGATTTGTAGATTATAAAGCTTTACTTAGGTTTTAGGTATGCGTATAAGTATTCTTAAAGAGCAGGGGTACTTGTCAAGTATAATTTATTTGAAATAATTTAATTTTCAAGGTATTGATCGTGCATATTACGAAGGCAATCATTGCCCTAGAAACTATAGAATTTCCTTAATTGTTTGCCTAACATGTACTTTTGAATTTGTGGTACCCTTTTAAAATCTTTAGATATTTTGCAGAAGTCATTATGTAAATCATATGCATAGTATCCGATTGTGTACACGCCTTATTTTCATGATAGGTGCCATGTAGCATACATAGTAAGTTGTGTCTTGTGTGCTGCCCTGAACTGATCAAATACGGCAGCTGCGCCAAAGGATTCGTGGGGCAATAATGAGTTTCGCATATGCATTACTTGACCATGTAGGTTGAAGAAATCCACTTCCCTGATATTTTTGTATGTCTGCGTTTTATGGTAGCTCGCTTCTACTCATATCTTTGGACTCGGGAATGCCTTATATACTCTTAGTCTTATTAGTTTAATGGCGGGTCATAAAAAAATTCCTCCCGTGGGTTCAGAAGACCAAATATTTACACCACCGGATGTATAGACTAATGTGAGTTTAACTGCGGGTCACATGTCGATCTGCTAAACTTGAGACAGTATCCTATGTGCTTCATTGATAGCCTTTGCTCTTTAACAAGATTATTGCGTGATGTTTGCGCGGAAAGAGTAGAGAAATCTACGATGAAGCATTAGAAATAGAGAAAGAAGGCAGTCACAAGTCCAAAGTTGGCTATTCTTCTGGCTTTAGAATCTCTTCATCAGGAATTCGAGCACCATCTTACCCTTCATCCAGAGTTTCTTCCGACATTGGCCTAAGATGTACAACCAACCGTGCATGAAGTTGTCGATGTTCACCTCCCTACGGATCACTCTTGCTGGATTCTTTCTCTCCATGCTTTTCGTCTTCGCTAACTTCCCTCGAGGAAGTTTTGCTCTTTGGGTTTCACATCATGACTCAGCATTCTGGCCCGACCCAAATAAACTGGCTCGTCCGAACTGATCGAACTGATGGTATAATCTCTATAAGCGACGATACCTCTATCAAGAGGCTTTCTCTTGAATTCTTTGTCCTTCATGATAAGCATTCAACCGATAGGAAATTCAAGGAACTGGCCGCCGGGTAGCACGACCCCAAGCAAGAGGATGCCAGGAGCATCGAACAACTTGCGACGCATTTCGGGCATGATGAGTTTCGCCTGCGCCCTCGATTCGATGCCCTCGTGTCAACTACTTGTGAATGCTACCCCAATTGCCTTCCGTCTCGTGCGACAGATGAGAAAAAGGCCGAAGTTGTACATCAGAAAGAAAGCAGAAGTTCCACCCAAAAATAAATCCTCAAATTGGGGCGAATTCTTCCATCAAGACATAGTTTACAACGTCATTTCTTTTTCATCCATTGGGCGAGAGAAAAATTTTACGTCACCCATTTTCTGCGACAAGCGTATTTAGTCCTTGCCGATGCGCATTCCTCATTGCATAGTGCACGCCTTTCTCACTCCGCAAGTGACAGTCCGACAAAGCCAAGGCTTCCTTGGTCCGTCACATAACACTTGGCACTCGCAAAACCCACCTGAAACAACGACTAGAGGTGTGCAAAACGGATTACTCAAATCGGTAGGGGTGTGCGACCAGACCGGGTTTACTCGGAAACCGGACTGGCCCACCCGAAAAACAGGTCTGGGAACCGGTTCTAACAGGAACCAGTCCGGGAACTGGTTCCATTTTTTGGGAACCGGTTATAACCAATCTGGTTTCTGATTCCAAATAAAAACCGACCTGGACTAGTTTTAGAACCGGTTTTGAGATAATGGAAAAAAAAAAGAAGTAAAAACCCTTGATCACGTTACCCTATTCGGCTACCCAGTCTATCTCTCACGATTTCTCTCTTCGCATGCGCCTCCTTAGTCGCTATAAGAATGCAACCTAGCTCGTCACCTGCCTGTGTGTTGAAGAGGGCTAGGGTTCAGTCATCTTGGCATCCGTACCGTGCATGTGTTTTTTCCGCCTTTTTGGCTCACCAATCGAATAGATCTTTGACTTTGAATCGTTTCATTACTACCTATATTATTTTGTTGGAAAAAAATGAAAACAGAAAAATGAATTAAAAAAACAGGTTCTCAGGTAGACCCTAAAACCGGACCGGAAAAATGGGATTGATTTCAAAACAGGATCCAGGGAAAACAGAGTAGGCTTTAGGTTCCAAAAATTAAGAACCGGTTATAAGAGGGTTGGTTTTAGGTCCAGGGTGGGTCAGTTTCAAGTTCCAGATCTAGACTCAATCCACCATGGAACCGATCACCCCTACAAATTTGGAACCGCCCGAACTAGATCGGACCAGCCTGTTTGGTTCGGTTACTGGAAGTGTCAGTCTAGTTCACGGTTCCTGAAAAGTGGAATCGATATTCGGGCTATTCGAGTCTTGGACTAACTACATATACTTTTTTTTGTGATTATGTGTAGTTAGTATAGAGAATATAATTCTAATTTTATAATATATGTGTAGTCAACATAGAAAATACAATTTGTCATCGTATTAGTTCGAATTACACATTTATTTTTCTGATTACATGTAGTTGACATGAAGAATATAATTTTAATTTCAAAATATATGGTATCAAGTAGAATAAAGAAAAAAAGTGACCGATTTCATTGGATCGAACCGAAACCGAACCGGATGGATGGTCCCAATCCTAGGACCAATTGATCCGGCTCCCGGTTTCTAATTCGAAACCGGTTCCCGGTTTCACCTTGAAATTGAACCGGGCCGGGAATCCATCAGCCTTTGGAGCGATTGTGCTGTAAACTCTTGCGCATACCCAAAAAGGGCGGCAAAAAATCCAAAGAGGACCGGGGTAGACGAGCGCACGCAGTCCTCTCCCCTCACGTGACAAGCTCGAAAAGGCCATTCCTTCACCCATTAGAATAACACCGTCCGGTAACGCTAGCAGTCCCCACCTGGTAACCATGCGTCATCTCCGAATCATCGTCCTGCTTCTCATCGTTCAAACACGAACTCCAATAACACACTCGCTCTCGACGCAGCTCCCTCAAAACTGCAGGTTCGTCAGGTTCGTCCTCGATCCTCGTCGTGTGAGTTTTACATTACGCTCCCTCGTAGAACTCTTAGTCTGTAGGTGGGTTTGTTTGTTTTTCTACTGGGGGGGTGTGTGGTTTCTGGCGTCGGTGCTTCGATGGAGAAATTCTCAGGCGAGATGAAGCGGGCGGAGCTGCAGAAGCAGGCCCTTTTCAAGACGTACGAGCAGGTGCAGTCGCAGGCGTCCTCCGTCCTCTTGTTCACGCTCCAGTGGAAGGACCTGGAGGAGCGCTTCGACGGCATCCGGAGCTCGCTCGAGCGCCGCGCCGGGGAGCTCCGCGAGGGCGAGAGGTCGCTCGCGGAGCGGGAGGAGGGGCTGCGGTCGGCGCGGCGGAGGGTCGAGGAGCGCGAGGAGGAGGTCCGGAGGAAGGAGGTGGAGCTGAGGTCCGTGGAGACGCGGCTTGAGGAATGCGGGGATGAAGAGAGGATGGAGGAGAGTGAATTGGTTCTGAAGCGAGAGGCGCTTAGCGAGTGTGACTCGCTGATCAGGGACAAGGAGAAGGAGCTGCGCTCTCTCATGCAGGCGACTGAGGAATGTCGCAGGGATTATAAATCGAAGGACGAGGAGGTGGAGAAACTGCGACATGAATTGGACTCGAAGGAGAAGAAAGTCAGGGTGGTGCGGAGTTTGCTCGAGGAAAATGCTCGGGAACTTGATGTAAAAGTGGAGGAGTTGGGTTCGGTGAAACGTTCTCTTGACGAGTGCTCTAGGGCGGTTCAAATGAAAAGGGAGGAATTGAGTGTGGTGCATCGTCGGCTCGACCACAGTTTGGAGGCTCGTGACGAGAGTGAGAAGAGGCTGAGGGTTCTGGAGCGCACC
Organism: Syzygium syzygioides; assembly: GCA_031216285.1. NCBI lineage: Eukaryota > Viridiplantae > Streptophyta > Magnoliopsida > Myrtales > Myrtaceae > Syzygium > Syzygium syzygioides. Next base: position 26,968,006 of record CM062243.1, on the reverse strand, counting down.
ATCAAAGAGCGCGATGAGGAGGTCGCCATGAAAGCCGGAGAATTGCAGTCTCTCAAAGATAAGATAAAGGACTGTCACGTTGAACTCAAATTGAAGGAGGAGGAATTCAGAGGAATTTGTAAATCCATCGAAAAGCGATCCAAGGACCTTGAATCAAAAGAGTGTCAACTCCATTCTTTCGATATACTAATTGAAGAGCACAAAGAGGAGGTCAAATCCAAAAGGAAGGAGTTTGAGGAAATCAACAGGTTGATCAATGAGCGCTTCACGGCACTTGCTTTGAAAGATAGGGAACTGCAGTCCATTGAAACGTCAATTGGGAAGCGCTCCAGGGAAATGGAGTTGAGAGAGAGGACTAGTGGCCATCCTGGGGTAATGCCGCAAAATTGGAAATGCCCGTATGGGCCTGCTCTAGCTTCATGTCTAAATTCTCAATCCACAATTGCTCATGATGGAAAGCAAATGCAGATGTTCATCTATCGACATTTTTGGGAGCTTAATAGAGTGTGCCATAAGGTGCTGGAGATTATTCAAACATCAGCTAATGCTGCGATGTTGGTATTAGATGCCATGGAAGGGTTTTACCCCCAGGATTCAGGAAATAGAGATGGATACCTAGATATTGGGATGATTAGAAGGAGTTGTATCTTCCTGTTGGAGAATTTAATACGATCCTCAGCGGAGATTAAGCCTCAGCAGAAGGAAGCTGCAATGAAACTGGCCGTTGAATGGAAAGGGAAGCTGAAATTTTCGCCATCACTGGAGCATCCTTTGGAGGTCTTGGGTTTTTTGAAGCTTTTAGAGGCATATAAGCTAGCTTCTTCCTTCAATGCAAATGAAATTCACAATCTTGTCAATTCTATGTCACAGTTTCAAATAGCGCAGGAATTGCAGGTCCTTAGTTCTTCAGCAGTGCCGCCTGGTAAGCAGAGACACAGCTATTGACCTTTCTTTTATAGCGAAGCTATTGACTTGAAATGTTGAATCTGGTTGCCAGTTTCTTTATTATATTATGCCTGGTTTTTGCAATTTTATTCATGCCACTTTAATGTTTGTCTCTTTATGCAAACAAAGTCTTTAAACGTGGTGAGGGCTCTATAAGTTGACTTGTGAGAGATGAGGTAATCCCATGTTTTTTCCTTTTATACATTGCAGATACAGCACCGATTATTGTTTGATCCAATGAAAAATCTTGGGGATGCTAATGACTACTTTCTGCTTTAGGTTCAACCTTTCACCAAATCAAATTTAATATTATTGACTGTAGACTTGTTTATGTTATATTTTGTAAATTTTAAATATCCGATCTGCAAATTAATACAAATTCCCTTTTAAATTTTTAATTCAATTTCACCTTTGAAATCATTCACCCTTTTGACTAAAGAGCAAAAAAAAAGTTACGTATCTGATAATTTGCTGGGTGTTCTAACTCATGTATAATTTGATCAAACTAAGGTTGTCTCATTTGGAATATATTCCAAAGTTGACAAAATAGATCCATTAAGTTACCTCTTTAACCCCTTCTTTTCTTTCTTTTAGATTGAAATGCCAAATCCATTTATATGTGTTCAGACATTATGCTCAGGAGATATATATATTGCTTCTTTGAAGGTTACATCCAGTAGGTCAAGCTCTATGGTTGGAGCTCACAAACATTTCTCCAAAGATATTTAACTGGGAAGCTGAAACTTTTTGACTTGCTTTGATGATGCTTGCTGTGCATTTGAGAATTGAGATCAATTATGTCCTCTCTTTCAATGTTGGACTTACCTTAGCTTAAGATTTTCATCTTGTTTTCGAAGTGCTCATGGCAAACCACGTTTTGTGCTGTCATCTTGATAAAGGCGGTTCGGATTCTTAATTGCTGACTTGTGTTTGATAGGTTCTTTTAGATCTATTCAACATTGGCAAAAAAAGACTGAGGAACCAGAAAATTTTGCTGGGCACAATGCAGACGATTCTTCTGTTGTTAATCCACCACTACCAACTGTCTCAGTGAGAAAAGACTTGCAGCATTTTCAAACCGAGCTTTTGAGTGAGATTACTATGATATGTGAACAAATCTCACATAAATTGCAAGACTCATCTGACCCTGCAAAACTTGTTCTTGATGTTTTTGCGGGGTCTTATACTCAATACTCAAACAGTAAGGTTATGAATTTAAAGACAGACGTTTTGAGGAGTCAAATTGTTCTGTTAGAGCAGCTGGTGAGAATTCCCCCTTTAATAACAGACGAGGTTGAAGAAGGAGCAATGAAGCTGGCGAGAGAATGGAAAGTGAAACTGTCAGATAAACCCAAGAGTGGTCTGGAGGTTTCGGCATTTCAGCATTTCTTGGCAGCATACAATTTGGTTTCTTTGTTAAATGAGAGTGAGATTCTAAAACTAGCGGAAATTGTTTCACCAAACAATGACGCTCCTCTGTTGGACCAGAGCCTTGGTCTTGTCAATGAGATTACAGGTAAATTTTCTGTGTATCAATTTTTTCTGTCTGACTCTCTAAATTGCAACTCTTTCCTTTATTGGCTTTTGAAGAGAAATGGTGATGCTACGGTTTTGGCATGTGCTTGCTTACAAGATTATGACAACCCAGAACCTTCGCAGATATGGACCTTGTCATTGAGATCATATTATGTTGCTCTTTGCTGGCGATTTATGTTAACCGATCTATTTGTTTGTTGTGTGCAATATATTTGTCATGCATCTACATGTTTGCTGCATAGTGAAGAGATGGATCATTGGGGAAAATGGGTCAATAATGGTCAACTCAACCCATCTAAAATAGTTGGTTTATAACTTGGATCCATACGGCCTGAAATCGAACCTGACGCTATGTCCCTTGCACGGTTGTTGCACAGCTGAAGATCTCTAAGATCTTTGAACTCAATTTGCCATGTGGATTTAGAATACTAGTTTAGTTAGAAAAAGGTTTAATGTAGAGAGACCTTGCTCTGTGGAAAGTATACATGTATTGCTATCATAGACTCATCTTTCCCTTTTATCCTGTTGCTTTCTTATATGTACTGAAAATTTTGTGAATATCACGTGACCTTATTTTAACAGGCCATATAGATAATTTGCTGGTGCATGGCAATATAAGATGTACATATGATCATCCTGGAAGTGGTACATTCTATTTCAGATAGCCAACGGCAGTTTTACTATTTTCCGTTGTGGTGCTGTTTTTGCATGGATAAGAGCTTGGGATATTGAAACCCGTTGATAGGACCCAATCTTCACTTTAAGTCTAGCTGTTTGCTCTTAGCATGTTCTGATGTTATATTGTAGATAGTCTGCTTTTTCAAGGTGGGTTGCTTTCTTGAGCACTGCAAACTTCAAGATCATTGAGCCTGTATAAAATCATGTTGGAACATTCAAATGTTTGCTGGGTGATGCACGGTGTTTCTTGATGGCTTGTGGGTAACAGGCCCTGTTTTTCATTTACAATCCCCTGACCCTTGTGTGGTTTTTGATGAACTGATTTCAGCACACCAGCTAGCATACCTGCTTCTCACTCCAGAGTCCGTCAGCAACCACCCAGATTGAGGAAGCGTTTTGCTGGGGACCCAGCGATCGATGTGCAATCCCAACACCATGCAGGTAAGTGTAAATACAAGATGAACAATGAGGGAGGTCCCATGTAATCCTCTTTAGGACTAAGGTATTCTCTTCTGAAAGTAGGCCGGGGCTATTTCTGTGGCTAACTCGTACACCTGGCATTGCCAGACAAATCTTATATAATTTCCAAACCTGAGCTTATTGTTCAAACCCTTGAAGAACTTGACGCAATGTTTGTTGCGATGGCCTGCTTCAATCTAAACACACTTTATCAATCAATTTACTATTTAAATGATGGGGCCGTGCACTATGGTTCGACGCGCAGTGAATTATGTGTAAGTCCAAGCTATGCTACAGTATATGTCCTCAGAATTGACCTTAAGAAAAAAAGTAAGTAACGGAGCACGGTTTCAGACGTGCTTGTACCATTAGAATTCAATGAAAAGTTTATCTGTATCCGATCCATAATCACGAGTTTTGGACCCCGTGGATCTCACATAAACCCCACGTGATCAATCCATTGTCATGGACCCTATCCAGGTAAGTACTCTTTCGAAGATGGGTTGGAGTTGTGGATCATCCCATGATATTATGTGAGAGGAATGGAATATAATCTCTATCTGCACATATAGGAAGGCCTGTAAAGAAGTACCGACGATGAGATCAGTGCAGCATCGTCTCCTTGATCATATTCCTATCCGAAGTGAAAAGCCACATGTGATTTGCAGAAGTATGAATGCCTGTCATTTCCATTGGCCCAGAAGAAAGTGATCAATAATTTACAATTATCCTAGTCATGTTACAGAAAGCTTAGACTCGAATAAAAACTTTCTGAACTCTTGAATGCACCATGTCTGGACAACCCTTGCTGCCATCAGAAATGAGGAAAAATGCGACATCATATCAAAAACACATCATTTGCATTGCATTGATGTCATATGCTATTTTGGGCGAGTTTCGCAACGCTTTAGCTCTAGGACTTTGCATTTAAGGAAATTGGCTCAAAGAATTTTCAAGAAAAATAACTAGTGTTTGGTAAACACCTTGTAGAATACTTTATTTCAAAGCAATTTTTAATAATTTTTAAAAGAGAGAGCGGAGGAATTTGCAGTTGCAAATAAAAGTTGGGACGGGCAGCACGGCAATAGCACATGTGATGACATCATGCGACCCTAGGTGATGTGTTCCCAATGTTGCACAACCCCAAGTGGCGCAACATTGGGGTTGCACGACTAGGCCACTTGACACAGGTGACATAGAATTCACTTGAGGCCCTAGAGCCAACATTGGCTTTGAGGACCCAGGCAATGCGACGCGAGTGAGACAAATCTCATATGATTTCCAAACCTGAGCTTATTACTCAAATCGTTGAAGAACTCGACCCAATCTTTAATGCTTTGAACTACATCGGTCTGAACTCACTTCATCAAGCAATTTACTATCCAAGTGATGGGGCCGCGCACTATGGTTCGACGTGCTGTGAATTATGTGTAAGTCCAAGCTATGCTACAGTATCTGTCCTCGGAATTGACCTTAAGAAAAAAAAAGAAAGTAAATGAGTCTATTTCAGATGTTCTTATACCATTAGATTTCGATAAACAGTTTATCTGTATCCGTCCCGTAATCACGACTTTTGGACCCTATGGATCTCACATAAACCCCGCGTGATCAATCCATTATCACATGGACCCTATGCAAGCAAGTTCAGACTCGAATAAGAACTTTCTGAACTATTGAATGTACCATGTCTCGACAAACCTTGCTGCCATCAGAAATGAGGAAAAATGCGACATCATTTCAAAAACACATCATTTTCAATGCATTGATGTCATGTACTATTTTGGGTGAGTTTGGCAACGCTTTAGCTTCAGGACTTCGCATTTAAGTATAGGAAATTGACTCGAAAGAATTTTCAAGAAAAATAGCTAGTGTTTGGTAAACACCTCGTGATATACTTTATTTCAAAGCAATTTTTAAAATTTTAAAAAAAGGGGGAACGGGGGAATTTGCAATTGCAATTGAAAGTTTGGACGGGCAGCACGGTAATAGCACCAGTGACGATGTTGCGTGACCCTAGTTGACGTGTTCCCGACGTTGCACAGCCCCTGGTGGCGTAACGTTGGGGCCGCACGACTAGGCAACTCAACACAGGTGATATATCACCTGTGGCCCTAGAGCCGACGCCGGCTGTCAAGGACCTAGGCAATGCGACGAGAGCGAGACAAATCGTACATGATTTCCAAACCTGAGCTTATTTGCTCAAAACGTTGAAGAACTCGACCCAATCTATAATGCTTTGAACTACATCGGTCTAAGCTCACTTCATCAAGCAATTTACCATCTTGGTGATGGGGGCCGCGCACTATGGTTTGTGGCGCAGTGAATCACGTGTTGAGTCTGAGCTACGCTGAAGTATCTGTCGTCACAGTCGATGGGAAGAACAAAAGTAAGTAAAGGAGTCTATTTCAGATCTACTTGTAATTGTAACACTAGAACTCGATGAAATGGTTGTCAAGATCCGACCCCTATTCACGATTGACTCAAAAAAAAAAATCCATGAAAAATTAATAGTGTTTGGTAAATATCTTGCGAAATATCATATTTCGAAGCATTCGAGAGAGAACGGAGGAATTTACAGTTGCGGATGAAAGCTCATAGGAGTGGCACAACAATAGCACCGGTACGGACGCCGCGCGACTCCAGGCGACGCATTGTTGGAGCTGCATGACTATGCAAAGTGATGCAATCGATCTAGTTCACCTGTGGCCCTCGTGCCGATGCTGGCGTTGAGGACCTGAGCAATGCGACGCGGAGCAGGGTCTAGCTAGCACGCGGCCCTCACGTTAACGCCGGCCTCGAGAACCCAAGCGACGCACCGCCCAGGGTCGTGTGAACCCCTACGCAATGGGACCGCACGGTTGTCGAACCGACTGGGCGGCGCGGCTCGAGCGAGCTCAGTTCGCTAGAGACTGGGTTGGGTCGATGGAGCCGCGCGAGCCCCCGGGGTACGGCATCACCATCGCTCGAGCCGCCACCATCGCTCGGGTTTCAAAGGTTTTGGCCCGGGGAAATTTTCCGGCGAGAGTTATTGCTCGATCGGAGACGGCGGAGATCCCGGGACCGCCCGTGAGGGTAGACTTGGGATTCAGATAGTTAAACGAGGGCAAAGTTGAGAGGAAAAAAAAACCATCCATAAGTTGGTGCTTAGCAAGGAAATTGATCGGAAAAAAAAAAAAGAAAAAGAACGGTGGAAGTATGATCCAAAAATCCAACTCGCTCGCTCGCTCGACTCGGCTCGCTCGACTCAGCCCCGTCTCGTATTCCCTTCGTCTCTCTTTCTTCGTCGCCAAGAAACTCTCGCTCGTTCCCTCTCGCTCTGGTTTTCCTCAATGGCGGCTTAGCTCTCGCGCCAATCCCCCAGGTTCGTCCTCCATCCTCGTCCCGTGGCTCCCTACGTCCCTGTCCGCAGGTGGGTCTTCCGTGTTTTTTCTTCTCTTTGGGTGGGTTTGTGTCGGGTTGGCCTGGTGGGGTCGGTGCTCCGATGGAGGAATTCTCCGGCGAGCTGAAGCGGGCGGGGCTGCAGAAGGAGACCCTCTTCAGGGCGTGGGAGCAGGCGCAGTCCCAGGCGTCCTCGGTCCTCGCGTTCGCGCTCCAGTGGCAGGACCTGGAGGAGCGGTTCGACGGCATCTGGGCGTCCCTCGAGCGCCACGCCGAGGAGCTCCGCGAGGGCGAGAGGTCGCTCGCGGAGCGGGAGGACGGGCTGCTGCGGTCGGCGCGGCGGAGGGCCGAGGGGCGCGAGGAGGAGGAGGAGGAGGCCCGGAGGAAGGAGGCGGGCCTGAGGGCGTTGGAGGAGCGGCTCGAGGAGTGCAGGGATGAGCGGAGGAAGGAGGAGAGTGAACTGGCTCTGAAGCGAGGCGCGCTTGGCGAGTGCGACTCGCTGATCAGGGACAAGGAGGCGGAGCTGCGATCTCTGATGCAGGCCGCTGAGGAATGTCGCGGGGATTGTGATTTGAAGAAGGAGGAGGTGGAGGTGCTGCGACAGGAATTGGACTTGAAGGAGAAGAAAGTTGGGTCAGTCGAGGCAAAATTGGAAGAGGTTTCCAAGTCTCTTGAGTTGAAAAGTAGGGAATTGGATTCTGTCCGATCATCCATCGATGACCACAATCTGGAACTTGCATCGAAAAAGAGAGAGCTAGAGTCCATCCAAATTAATATTACACAATGTGCAGAGCAACTCCGATTGAAAGAGCAAGAGTATGTGTCCAAAAAGAAGCAATGTGATTCGATGCAAAAATCCATCACAGAATGCTCGCAAGAGCTTGAATTTAAAACGAGGCAGTTGGATTCCATTCAGTGGAGGAGCAGAGAATGCTTGGCAGATCTCGAACGTAAAGAAGAGCACCTTTATATGCTTAACATGTCGATTGGAGAATGCTCTCGGATAGTTGAGATGCAAAAGGAAGAATGTGATGTGCAATGTATGGAGCTAGAATTGGGCCGGCAACGGCTATATTCGATTGAAAAGTCAATTGAGGGGTACTCTAGGGAAATGGAGTCGAGAGAGAGGATTAGAGTCCATTCTGGAGTAATGGCTCAAAATAGGAAACGCCCATTAACAAATGGACCTGTTCTGGCTTCATGTCTAAATTCTCAACCCACATTTGCTTTTGATGGAAAGGATGATCTGCAGATGTTCCTCTATCGACATTTTCAGGAGCATGATAGAGTGTGTCGCGAGGTGCTGGAAATTATTGAAAAATCTGCTGACGCTGCAAAGTTGGTCTTAGATGCCATGGAGGGATTTTACCCCCAGAATTCAGGGAACAGAGATGGGTTAACAGATATTGGGGTGATTAGAAGGAGCTGTATCTTCCTCTTGGAGATTTTAATGCAGTTTTCAGTGAAGATTAAGCCTCAGCAGAGGGTAGCTGCGATGAAACTGGCTGTTGAATGGAAGGGGAAGCTGAAATTTTCACCATCACTGGAGCATCATTTGGAGGTCTTGGGTTTTCTGAATCTTTTAGAGGCATATCAGCTAGCTTCTGCCTTCGATGCAAATGAAATTCAAGATCTTGCCAATTTTGTGTCACAGTTTCAGAAAGCACAGGAATTGCACCAGGACCTTGGTTCTTCAGTAGTGCGACCTGTTAAGCGGAGGTGCAACTATTGACTTGAAATGTTGAATCTGGTAAGCCAGTTTGGTTATCATATCATGCTTGGTTTTTGCAATCTTATTCATGCCGCTTTAATGTTTGTCTCTTTATGCAAACAAAGTGTTGAAAAATGGCGATTGCTCTGTATGTTGACTTGTGAGAGATGAGGTAATCCTATATTTTTTCCTCATACACATTGCAGATGCCGCACCAGTTATTGATTTGATCCAATGGAAAATCGAGGGGATGACAATGCCTAGTTTCTGCTTTAGGTTCAATGTTTCACCAAATCACATTTAAAATCATCGACTGGACACTTGTTTATTTATATTTAATAAATTTTAAGTGTCTGATCTGTAACTTAATACAAATTCCCTTTTAAATTTATAGTTAAATTTCGCCTTTAAAATCATTCACCCATTGTGCTGTCGCTGTGCACAATGCAGATGATTCTTTTGTTGTTAATCCACCACTACCAACTGTCTCAGCTAGAAAAGATTCTTAGCTTTTTCAAACCGAGCTTTTGAATGAGAATGCTGTGATATGTAAAGAAATCTCACATACACTACAAAACTCATCGGATCCTGCAAAACTTATTCCGGATGTTTTTGCGGGGTCTCATACTCAATACTCAAACTGTAAGGATATGAATTTGGGGACGGACGTTTTGAGGAGTGAAATTGTTCTGTTAGAGCAGCTAGTGAGAATTTTGCCTTTAATAACTCATGAGGTTAAAGAAAGAGCAATGAAGCAGGCGAGAGAATGGAAAGCGAAACTGTCAGATAAATCCAAGATCGCTTCAGAGGTTTTGGCATTTCAGTATTTCTTGGCAGCATACAATTTCGTTTCTTTGTCAAATGACAGTGAGATTCTGAAACTAGCAGAAATTGTTTCACTGGGCAATGCTGCTCTTCTGTTGGGCCAAAACTTTCACAGATATGGACCTTTTCATTGAGATCATATTATGTTGCTCTTTGCTGCCGGGTTATGTTAACCGATCTACTTGTTTGTTGTGTGCAATATATTTATCATGCATCCACATGTTTGCTGCATGGTGAAGAGATGGATCATTGGGGAAAATTGGTCAATGATGCTCAACTCAACCCATCTAAAATAGTTGCTTTATTGCTTGGATCCATGTGGCCTGAAATCGAACTCTACGCTATGTGCTAAGTTGCGCAGTTTATCACACAGTTAAAGATCTCTAAGATGTTTTAACTCAATTTGCCATGGGGATTTAGAATATTAGTTTAGTGAGAAAAAGGTTTAATGTAGAGAGACCTTGCTCTATAGGAAGTATACATTATTGCTATCATGAATTTAACGTTCCCTTTTATCCTGTTGCTTTCTTATATGACCTGAGGATGTTGTGAATAATCATGTGACCTTATTTTAACTGGCTATCTATATATTTTGCTTGTGCATGGCAATATAAGATGTACATTAAATCATCCTTGAAGTGGCACATTCTATTTCAGATAGCCAAACAGCAGTTTCACTGTTTTCCGTTGTGGTGCTGTTGCTGCATTGGATGGAAGCATGGGCTTTTGATTTCCACTGATAGGACTCGATCTCCACTTTTAAGTCTAGCTGTTCGCTGTTAGTATGTTCTGATGTTATATTGTATATCGTTCTCTTTTTCAAGGTGGGTTGCTCTCTTGGGCACTGCGAACTTCAAGATCATTGAGCCTGTAGAAAATCATGTTGGAACATTCATACGTTTGCTTGTGATGCATAGTGTTTCTTGATGGCTTGGGGCTAGCAGGCCTTGTTTTTCATTTACAATCCCCTGAACTTAGTGTGGTTTTTTGATCAACTTATTTCAGCGCACCAGCTAGCGTACCTACTTCTCTCTCCAGAGTCCACCAGCAACCACCCAGATTGGAGAAACGTTCCGCTAGGGACACGGCAATCGATGTGCAATCCCAACCCCATGCAGGTAAGTGTAAATACAAGATGAATAATCGAGAGGTACCATGTAATTCTCTTTGGACTAAGGTATTCTCTGCTGAAAGTAGGCCGGTGGCTGACTCGTCCACCTGGCATTGCTAGACAAATCTTATATGATTTCCAAACCTGAGCTGTTCAAAACCTTGAAGAACTTGACACAAAGTTTAATGCTATGACCTACTTCAATCTAAACACACTTTATCAAGCAATTTACTAAGTGATGGGGCTGTGCAATATGGTTTGAAGCTCAGTGAAATGTGTATGTCTAAGCCACACTACAATATCTATCCTCAGAATTGTCCTGAAAAACAAAAGCAAGTAAAGGAGTCTATTTCAGATGTGCTTATATTCAATCAAAAGTTTGTCTAAATCCAACCAATAATCGCACTATTGGAGCCTGTGGATCTCACATAAACCCCAGTGCAAGTAAGTACTCTTTGAAGCTGGGTTGGAGTTTCGGATCATCCCATAGTTTTGTTTAAGAGGAAGGGGATATATTCTTGATCTGCAACATGACCAGTTCATCCTCACCAAACATATAGTAAGGTCTATAAAGAAGTACCGATAGAGAGATGTCGCGACCTAAAAAAAATAGTTATACGATCTTAGGCTAATGGATTACTAGATCAATTAAATTAACTAACCTAGCTCGAGTTCTCTCAAACTCTATCAATTCGCAACTTAGGTCCAATTATGAGCATGCAAATATATTTTCAATGGGAGTTGCCGCTAATCATTTAAGGTAGGTTGATTAGAAACCTAAATAAAATAGCGGGAGTACTATTTTATTTCTGCGAACCAGAAATTATAGATTTGGAGACTTGGTTACGCTAGATTCCCTAACGCCCTTTCGGTACCAATTTCAAGAAAAATACTCAATTTGACAATTTTGATAAATCCTGACTTAGAGTTCAAAGGTATAGAAATTTTTTTTTATTTATTTAAATGAAAGCTAATCTATATGTAATGACGTGCAAAAATTGACATGCGATTAATGCAACCTAACAATCAAACTATATGTCATGCGACGACGTGACCTATTTCTAATGACAGGCATATTATTTTTGTATATTTTTTTAATGAAATTCGGAATAAAAAATGTCAATTATCTAAACATGCAATTTTAAACTAAATAAATTAACCTATTCTAGGGTAATCTTTTGGTATTTTTTTTTATCAAAATTCGAAATTAAAATCAAGTAAACAAATATAATCGCTAAATCTTTCGAATTAAGTTTCGATTTGAAACCTGATAGATCGATCCTAAAATTCGAAATACCTGCTATGAAAATAACTCTATTTAAAGCCTGATAGATAGATTTATTTTCATGTATGCGGTTGCGGATTAGGAAATTTTCCTAATCGATCACATCTTGAAAAATTTTGATATCTTAAATATTTGGATATATTCAAGAGATTTTGAAATTTTCAAATTCTATCCAAATAATAGACGTCTAAAATTTCCAAAGAATATTCAAATGAATCGCAGTTTTTAAAATTAAGCGAGGCAGTAAAATCCTAGTTAGATAATGCCCTGATCACTCAAATATGCAAAGTTAGGTAACAAGAAGCACAAAATAAGCAATAAAATATCCAAATTGATTTGGATAAGATTTTTACCTAAACGCGCAAATAATTTTCCAAATTCGAATTGCTGGCGTATCGGGAGTGTGGATCACAGGACGACCGACGGTGTGCGGTGCTCGGCTCGATTCGATGGCCCGACTCTTAGAGACTCGCAAACGGCGGTGGTTGTGGGACTTGCAGCTACTAGCGGTGGCAGTGCTCGTCAGGGGCTGGTTAACCCGCGGGGATGAATTTCAAGCAATCTGCAAAGGGAATAGATAAAACAACAAAAAGCTCCGTTGATGTTGAGTGTTGCTTCACTGCAGCTACATCGGCAAAGCTGCGATTTGGCGTGGTGGGATGATGCTCCGACGCGACAATGAATTCTGGTCTTGCTGGAATTGCTTGAAGAGTCGCCTGGTCTGAAGCGTGGACGGCTGTAGAGCGCGACAACGAGGCTTCGTGAAGGCTGGCTAGGTAATCACCAGACGACGGGTGAATTTTTTTTTTTGGACTGATCTGGACTTCACGCCAAAGGAGACCGGACTCGATGGCATCGCCGGCAAAATCTTTTGGACTCTTTCTTTTTGTCCTTTTCTCTTTTGTGTGAAAAAGTGTTCTCTCCCTTTTAACTCTCTCTTCTGTTCTCTGTGTTTCTTGTCTTTTTTCGGAGAGTCCTCCCGTGAGAATGTCTAGGCGCCCCCCTCTTGTTGACCGAAACCCCCTCCTCTTTGATTTTTTTCTCTCAATTGTCTATCCCCCTGAATGTCTCTCTACTTCAGAATGTCCCCCCCGCCATTCTTTGGCCGTCTTTTATAATCTCAAAGTGACAGGAAATATCCTTTGTGTATATTTTCCTCTTACACAAAAGATTCCAAGAAAAACCCAATCGGCTGATATCTTTCCTCTTTGATATATCGTGACACCCGAGATTTTTTAATTTCCAAAAGATATATTACCGATTACTTTCCATGGATTAAAGAAATATGCAAATATAATATTACTCCCTCATATCTTCAGAGAATATGGCCAAATATAATAAATCCTCCTTCCTTCTTGATTTAGCCGACAATATGGAGGAGATTTTTTTTTTATTGCATAGGCAAAACATATCAATTTCGGTTATGGGCTTGATTCAATTAAGCTCTAAACCATTCGCTCGAATCCATCCGTCGTCTGTACGATAAATGTGCAAATTATATGGGCCTAATTAACTATTAATGGAATGCTCCTAATATTTATACGCAATTTAACTAAATATATAATTTTTTTTAGGGACCAAAATTGATCCCTAATTTTTATACAATGAGTAACTACTTGTATCTCTAAAATATAGGTGTCAACAAGAGATCAGCACAGTGTCCTCAGCAGAAGTGTAAATGCCTGTAGTTGTAATTGGCCCAGAAGAAAGAGATCAACTGTTCCAAAACCGGAGCCTGAAGCTGACCAAAGCACAATAGGAGCCAGCAAAAGAGGTTGCTTTCGTGTGTCCAAAGAAGGCTGCTTTCTCTCATGCAAGATGACAACCTGTATATTTTAATTATCTTTTCCCAATCCTCATCCAAAGTTTAAATGTTATTCTAATTTTAAAATGTTTTAGAAATATATGAGGTTACGTTATGGACATTTATATATTGTAAAAATTTCAAATGTTTAATGAAAAAAAAAACAAGTCAATTTACGTGTGCCATGAGATTCGAAAAAGCCCAAAAGTTCGAAGTAAAAGTTCCCCCAAACAGGCCGATGATGAGCGATTCAAGTTAAATGTTGGTGATCCAACGATCGTGATAGTAAAATGCAAGGGCATGATGTCCACAAGGGATGATAGACTCTCCTTATCAATTATACAATTATTTGCATTTACCACAAAATGTGCATTAATTATTCACTAGTCATCATATCAGAACCAATGATAATAGTGTACAATATAATTTGTTATGGTCCAAAGAAAATCCAAATTTACCAAACTAAGAGTCCGTTTGTTTCACGGAAAATGAATTATTTGAAAAATATTTACACAAAAATGATAGCTTATAAAATGAATGAACGAAAAAAAGTTTCATCATCCACTAAAATGTTTATCATGAAAACATATTTTATTGGCCAATTATTTCAAGCTACACAAGCGTTCATTTTTCTAGAAAAATAATTTCCAAATCATATTCATCTTCCACGAAACAAACAAATGCTAAGTTAATTCGACTTGTATCAAGTTTTCATCAAAGTGCGCCCACCAATCTCCAAATTAAGCTCGTGTTTTGAAGTGAGTTGTAGCTTATAAATAGGAAGACGAGGAGATAACATGCGAATGATATCCATGATATTAGGATGGATTTCTCTTTGTTCGCTTCCTTAACGGAGCGGCATACTGATTCTGTACTCTTTCTACTTAGCTATCCCTCAGTGAAATATATATATGTCGATCGGCTAATTGGTAATCAAACCATACTTATGCTACCTCAATTTTTGGAATTTAGGCTAAAGGGCGCCCGCTATATACATAGAAAGAATAATAGAATCGATGAAGCAGCTCGAGATCAAATGTGTCTGCATCATTTTACTAGTCCAGATTTATTCCGAGTCTCGAGTACTCTATGGGAAGTCTCAAAGATTGTAAACTTTTGGGGGGATGTTGGTACTTTGATGTATGATCATAATGGCATATGGAGCACGAGATAAATCAACGGAAAATCAATGTTTTCTTTATCAACTATTGACATAGGTTTTGGAACTTTTTGGCTCGTTTAGTACGCTGTTGTCTACGCGCATTAGGTAAAGGCTTTATCCACGAGATATTTGATGCGGCCCTAAATGTTTCTCTGCGTTGGAGGATGTTTTGGTTTAAATACGACAGTATTTATAGCATCGGGAGATGGCATCGGACCCCCATATCAATCCCTATGGGGCCATAGAAGATTTATAGGCAAAATTATCAAACTAGTTCTAAATTTATCGTACATATGTCGATTTAGTCATAAACCATTTGAATTGATCAATGTAATTCTAAATTTTTTATTTGAAATTCCTATGTAATCCTTGTTACATATTTTGGCTTGAAAATGCTAACATGGAGATTTAGTTATCGTTGACCGTCCTATGTGGCACAACCGGGACGGCCAGCATCTGACGTAGACAAATTTACAAAAAAAAAACGACATCGTTTTGAGTAATTTCATTAAATTTTGGATTTTTTCGCTCTTTTTTCTTTTGTTTCCTTTTTTTTGGATTACTGTTCATCTTCTTCTTGGTTTTTTCCCCCTCCATTTTTCTGATCCAATTGCAAATCATGTTGACTCGAAGATCGAACGCCTTAAGAAGTCACATTGGAGTATTGTCGTGGAACTCCGGTACTCCGAGACCTATTCAATCATCCATTTCACATGAAAAAAAGAGATGCCATACATCTGCATACCAAAAGCATCAAATTGATCTACTCAGGCTCGTCTATTATGTTGTCTAAACTGCTTCTTCTTCTTCTTACAAACCTCAATTTGGCTCGAGTCTCTTCTTCAGGAATTAAAACACCATCATACCCTACACCCCAAGTTTCTTCCGACAATGGCCTAGCACATACAACCCGCCATTAACGATAGTGTCGTTCACCTGCACACCGATCACTCTCATCGGTTCTCTCTCTCCATGCTTTTTGTTAGCGCTAAGAGGAAGTTTTGTTCTTCGGG
This sequence comes from Syzygium syzygioides, assembly GCA_031216285.1. NCBI lineage: Eukaryota > Viridiplantae > Streptophyta > Magnoliopsida > Myrtales > Myrtaceae > Syzygium > Syzygium syzygioides. Next base: position 26,952,099 of record CM062243.1, on the reverse strand, counting down.
TTTTGTATCACTAATTAGGCATTCTGCCCTAGGCCAAACGAACCAGCTCGTTGCGACTTGTTAGATCATCGGTCCAATTTTGAGAAGCGACAACACACTAATCAAGAGGCTTTCTCTTAAAAACCTTTGTCCTTCATGATAGGCCATAAAATAGTAGGATACTCCAGCATTCTTCTTCCCCCCCTAACTTCGAGCTATAATTTGAATCCAATAAGACTAACACTTCACTGATTTATGATTTCATTTGCAACAAGTTATTATTGAATCCTTACAAAGATCTATAGACGTGTTCATGATCCAGATACCATCTATAACGAGTAGCCTCGATTCCGTGTGTGCCAAAGACTTTAAAGTCCCAGTCTTCACGAGTGATATTTACCTGTACACATCACCTCATTATTTCAGTCCTTATACAAGGAATTTAAAGCATAGTCAGAGAGAGTTCATGCCGGCCAAACCCTTCTTAACATATCAGGATACAAGTAACATTAACGAGTCAGATTCTCACTTAGACCAAGTTATTATTATGTACTTTTGGCTTGTACCAAATTCGCTAGCCTTAATTTCCAAACCTGAGCTTAGTGTTCAAGTCCTTCAAGAACTTGACCCCATCTTTATGCTATGAACACACTTTATCAAGCAATTTATTACCAAAATGATCGGCCGGGCATCATGGTTTGATTCGCGATGAAATGTGCAAAAGTCGGAGCTACGCCGAGGTACCTATATTCAGAATTGACGTGAAAAACAAAAGTAAGTAAAGGAATCTATTTCCAAATCTGTTTATAACATTAGAATTCGATGAAAACGCTTATCTAAATCTAAACCGCTATTGCTACCCATGGATCTCACAAGAACCCTACATGATCGATCCATTATCGCGTGGGCCCGATGCAAGTACGCGCTCTTCGAAGCTTGGCTAGGGTTGGACCATCCAATAATTGTACGCAAGCTAGAGGAAGGGAAGATATTCTCAATCTTGAAAATGACAGCCTAGAACAAGAAGATCAGAGTTCATCGGCACCGTATGGGAAGGTCTGTCAAGAAGTGCCGACAAAGAGATCAGCGCGCCATCCTCTCCTCCCCCTTCCAGGTGAAAGTTCACATGTGATCTGCAGAAGTGTAAATGCCTGTCGTTTTCATTGGCCCAGGAGAGAGAAAGAGATCAGTTTTCCGGAAACTGAGGCCTGAAGCTGACCTTGCATGGTAGGAGTCAGCAACGGCGGTTGCTTTCATGTAACCCAAAAGGGGCTGCTTCCTCGCATGCAAGATGGACAACCCGTAAATTTTAGTATTGGTATTTTTTGCGCTTTACTTATCAAAATTAAAACAATTAATCAAAATTTAAAATACGGAAAAAGAAATTATATATGAATCTACGCGTCAACATTCATATTGTGAAAGTTTCCGTTGTTTAAGATTTGAAGATGATCAAATTACGTGCGCCACACAAAATGTTGGTGATATGATGATTGTAAGATGCAACGGCATGATGCCCACAAGGTACAGTGGACTCTCCCCTTATCATTTGTACCAATTTTTTTTTATATTTATAAATCAAATACAAAACCGACGTACCAAATTGGATACGCAACTCTTAAACTTCATTAAATTATACTTGTGAATTTCTCGCAAGTCCAGCGGAGTCTCATCGCCAATAATTTACAATTATCCTAGTCATGGTATACCGAGTTTAGACTCAAATAAGAATTTTCGAAGCTATTGAGTACATTTCTCCATTAATTATAAAAATGAATAGAAGATAAGCAAGGAAAACCCCTAGTCCCTCCGACCGACCGACGGACCATCCTAATGGTTAAATGAAGTTTGGTTCAATAAAAAATAAAGAAACATACGACCTCATTTCAGAAACACATCATTTTCAATGCAATGTTGTCATATTATATTATGGGTAAATTTGACTGCGCCTAACTTTAAGACTTTGCATTTAAGCAAATGACATTGACTCAAAGAATCTCAAGAAAAGAAAAACAGTGTTTGGTAAACACCCTGCAAATTACTTTATTGCAAAGCAAATTTTAGAATAATTAAAAAAAGAAGAAGAAATATGAGTAACTTGTATTTGAATATGGAAGCTCAAGCGGGCAGCATAATAATAGCATTAGTCCCGACACCGCGCGGCCCTTTAGTGAGCCGCCGAGGTCGCGGGATCCCAAGCAACGTGATGCCAATGTCGCACAACCCCAGGTAGCGCAACACCAGGGCTGCACATCCAGGCAACATGACACGGGCGATATCTGGCTCGCCGGTGCACCTCATGCTGATGTAGATGTAGGTGTCGAGATCCAAAGGACGCAACGCAAGCAAGATCTAGCTCACCTGCGGCCCTAGGGTCAATGCCAGCCTCGAGAACCCGAGCAACCCGGCGCTGAGGTCGCCGAAGCCCCGGGCGATGGTACGCCGGGGGACATCGATCCACTGTCGACGCAGCTAAGCTCGCCCGAGCCCTCAGACCGACATCTCGCGTCCGCTGTCTTGGTGGCCCAGTTTCCTCGTCGGGGGTCGCCCGGGCCTAGGCAAGGCTCCACCGTCGCGCAAGCCTGACTCGCGTGCCTAGAGACGCCGATCAGATACCGGCGAAAACCTCGTTTGGCCGAAGTCTCGCTAATCGGTTGACTCGGCTCGCTCAAGTCAACCGATTCAACCCCTCTCTCGTATTCCCTCCATTTCCCTTTCTTCGCCACCGACGAGCAAAACAACGCTCTCTGTTCATCCGAAAACTGCATTTGCCTCAGTGCCCAGCTTAGCTCTCGCCCCCATCGCCAGGTTCGTCCTCCATCCTCCGTCATCTCTTAGTCCGTAGGTGGGTTTTCTTCCCTTCGGGTGCGCGTGTTGTTTTCCGGTGCCGGCGCCGCTTCGATGGAGAAAATCTCCGGCGAGCTGAAGCAGGCGGAGCTGAAGAAGGAGGACCTCTCCAAGGCGTACGAGCAGCTGCAGTCGCAGCTGTCGTCGTTCGTCTCGTTCACGCTCACCTGGAAGGACTTGGAGGAGCACTTGGATGGCATCCGGAGGTCGCTCGAGCGCCGCTTCGAGGAGCTCCGGGAGGGCGAGAGGTCGCTCGCGGGGCGAGCCCGCGACGTCACGTCGCGGGAGGAGGGGCTGCTGTCGGCGTGGCGGAGGGTCCAGGAGTGCGAGGAGGAGGTCCGGAGGAAGAAGGTGGAGCTGGGGTCGGTGGAGGAGCGGCTCGAGAGATGCAGGGATGAACAGAGGAAGGAGAAGAGTCAACTGGTTGTGACGCGCGACGCCCTTAGCGAGTGTATCTCGCTGATCAGGGACAAGAAGAAGGAGCTGAGCTCACTGAGGCAGTCGACTGAGGAATGTCGCAGGGAATATAATGCGAAGAAGGAGGAGGTGGAGGCGCTGCGACAGGAATTGGACTCAAAGGAGAAGGAAGTCGAGGTGGTGCAGAGTTTGCTAAAGGAAACTGCTTGGGAACTTGATGGGAAAATTAAGGAATTGGGTTCGGCGAAGCGTTCTCTTGGTGAGTGCTCTAGGATGGTTAAATCGAAAAGGGAGGAATTGACTATGGTGCAGAGTCTGCTCGACCATAATGTCAAGGCGCGCGACGGGAGTGAGAAGAGGCTGAGCGCTTTGGAGCGCACGATCAAAGAGCGTGATAAGGAGGTCACGGTGAAAGCCGGAGAGTTGCAGTCTCTCGAAGACAAGATAAACGATTGTCGAGCTGAGCACAAAGTGAAGGAGGAGGAACTCACGGAAATCCGTAAATCCATCGAAGAGCATTCCCAGGAGATTGATTCTAAAGAGAGTCAACTCCATTCAATCAATACATTGATCGAGGAGCACAAAGAGGAGCTCAAATCCAAAAAAGAGGAGTTTGAGGAAATCAACCGGTTGATCATGAAGCGCTTGGCGGCCCTTGCTTCAAAAGATAGCGAATTAGGGTCCATTGAAGCATTTATTGAAAAGCTTTCCAGAGATCTTAAATCCAAGAAAGGTGAATTGGAAAATATGACGAATCGGGTGAAGCTGTGTAACGAGGAAACCGAGTCAAAGACAGAAGATCTTGCTTCAGTCCAGGCAAAGTTAGAAGAGGTTGTCAAATCTCTTGAGTTGAAAACTAGGGAATTCAATGCTGTCCAAGCATGTATCAAAGAGAGCAATCTTGAACTTGCATCAAAAAAGAAGCAGCTAGAGTCCATTCAAATTGATATTACAAATCGTGCAGAGCAACTCCGATTGAAGGACAAAGAGTGTGCTTGCCTTCAAAGCTCAACTCTCGAATGCACCAAGGCCCTTAAGTCCAAAAAGAAGCAATGTGATTTGATGCAGGATTCCACCACAGAATGTTCTCACGAGCTTGAATCTAGGAAAAGGCAGTTGGATGTCATTCAGAGGAGAAGAAGAGAATGCTTCACAGATGTTGAACTTAAAGAAAAGCAACTTCATATGCTTCACATGTCAATTGAAGAACACTCTCGAATACTTGAAATGAAACAGAAAGAATGTAATGTGCAATGCATGGAGCTAGAATTGGGACAGCATGGGCTTGATATGATTGAAAAGTCACTCGAGAAGCGCTCTAGGGAAATGGAGTTGAGGGAGAGGGCTAGTGTCAATTCTGGGGTAGCGGCTCAAAATTGGAAAGACCCATTAATAAATGGACCTGTCCTAGCTTCATGTCAAAATTTTCAACCCACAATTGCTTTTGATGGAAAGAATATGCAGATGTTCCTATATCAACATTTTCAAGAGCACGATAGATTGTGCCACAAGGTGCTGGAAATTATTCAAGCATCTGATGATGCTGCAAAGTTGGTGTTAAACGCCATGGAAGGATTTTACCCCACGAATTCAGGGAATGGAGATGGTTTACTAGATATTGGAATGATTAGGAGGAGTTGTATTTTCCTCTTGGATAATTTAATACTATCTTCAGCAGAGATTAAGCCTCAGGAGAGGGAAGCTGCAATGAAACTGGCTGTTGAATGGAAAGGGAAGCTGAAATTTTCACCACCAACGGAGCATCCTTTGGAGGTCTTGGGCTTTTTGAAACTTTTAGTGGCATATAAGCTAGCTTCTGCTTTCGACACAAATGAAATTCAAGTTTTTTGCAATTCTGTGTCACAGTTTCAAATTGCACAAGAATTGCGCCAGATCCTTGGTTCTTCAGTAGTGCTGCCTGGTGAGTGGAGATGCACCTATTGAGTTGAAATGTTGAATCTGGTTGCCAATTTGTTTATCATATTATGCTTGGTTTTTGTAATATTATTCTTGCCGCTTAAATTTTTGTCTCTTTAATCAAACAACGTTGTGAAACATGGTGATGGCTCAGTATGTTGACTAGTGAGAGATGAGATAATCCCATGTTTTTTCCTTATATACATTGCATATACAGCACCGATTTTCAATTTGATCCAGTGAAAAATCTTGGGGATGCTAATTATTACTTCCTACTTTAGATTCAACTTTATGCCAAATCAAATTTCATATCATTGACTGGACACTTGTTTATGTTATATTTAAGGAATTTTAAATGTCCGATATGTAGATTTAATAAAATTTCCTTTTAAATTTTAAAGTTAGATTTCACCGTTAAAATCATACACCCTTTGGACTAAAGAGCACAAAAAATTATATATCTGACAACTTGCTAGGTGAACTGTTTTAACTCATGTCTAATTTGATCAAAGTAAGCTTGTCTTTGGAATGTATTCCGAAGTCGACCAAATGGATCTCTTCAACCCCTTCTTTTCTATCTTTCAGATTGAAATGCCAAATCCATTTATATGGGTTCAGACAAAATGCTCAGGTTCATGTTACTGTGGCATCACACACACACACACACATATATTGCTTTTTTCGAAAGTTCCGTCCGGTAGGTTAAGCTCCATAGTTGGAGTTCAAAAAAATTTCTGCAAAGATGTTTAACTGGCAAGCTGAAACTTTTTGGCTTGCTTTGATGATGCTTGTCGAGCACTTGAGACTTGAGATCAACTTATCCTCTCTTTCAAAGTTGGACTTTCCTTAGTCTTTACATTTTTTTTGGTGGTCATTCCAAAGTCTTCATGGCCAACCACGTTTGTTGCTGTCATCTTGATAAAGGCAGTTCGGAATCTTAACTGTTAACTTGTGTTTGGTAGGTTCTTTGGGTTCCATTCAACAGCGGCAAATAAAGACCGAGGAACCAGAATATTTTGCTGTGCACAATGCAGATGACTCTTCTGTTGAATATCCACCACCACCAACTATCTTAGCTAGAAATGATTTGCAGCTTTTCCAAACTGAGCTTCTGAATGAGAATTCTATGATATGTAAAGAAATCTCACACACGCTGCAAAACTCATCTGACCCTGCAAAACTTGTTCTGGATGTTATTGCGGGGGCTCATACTCAATACTCGAACAGTAAGGATACGAATTCGCAGACAGACGTTATAAGGAGTCATATTGTTCTGTTACAGCAGCTCGAGAGAATTTCACCTTCAATAACACATAAGGTTAAAGAAGGAGCAATGCAGCTGGCGAGAGATTGGAAAGCGAAACTGTCTGATAAACCCGAGAGCGGTTTGGAGGTTTTGGCATTTCAGAATTTCTTGGCTGCATACAATTTGCTTTCTTTATTCAATGATGCTCCTCTGTTGGGCCAGACCCTTGGTCGTCTTGTCAATGAGATTACAGGTAAATTTTCTTAAGAATATGTTTTGCTGTCTCTGACTCTGACTCTGACTCTCTAAATTGTTACTTTTTCCTTTTTTCGACCAAAAAAAAAATTGTAACTTTTTCCTTTTTGCTTGCGCATGGCAATATAAGATGTAGATTAAATCATCTTGGGAGTGGGACATTCTATTTCAGATAGCCAAACAGCAATTTTACTGTTTTCCGATGTGGTGCTATTGTTGCATTGGATGGGAGCATAGGATTTCAAACCCCATTGATAGGACCCAATCTTCACTTTAAGTCTAGCTGTATGCTCTTTAGCATGTTCTGATGTTATATTGTAGATAGTTCTCCTTTTCAAGCTGGGTTGCTCTCTTAAGCACTGCGATTCGAGATCAATAAGCCTGTAGAAATCATCTTTAAAGTACAGAGACAATACTATTTTGGCACATTCATATGTGTGCTGGATGATGCCTAATGTTTCTTGCTGGTCTGGGTGTAATAGGCCTTGTTTTACAATTACAATCCCCGGAACCTTGTCTGGTTTTTAATCAACTTATTTCAGCTCCAGCTAGCATACCTGCCTCTCTCTCCGGAGTCCATCAGCAACCAACCGGAGAGAAGAAACGTTCGGCCAGTGACCCAGCAATCAATGTGCAATCCCAACCCTGTGCACGTAAGTGTAAATACAAGATGGACAATCAGGGAGGTCCCCCGTAATCCTCTTTTGGACTAACGTATTCTTTGCTGAAAGTAGGCCGGAGCTACTTGCTTGGCCGACTCATGCACCTGGCATTGCCAGACAAATCTCATATATTTTCCAGGGGAAATTTGGTGCTGATGACTCCCGGGATGTTTAGAAGATAGGTCTTGCTTTCCCAGGGGAATGTATAGATAGGTGTCGTAACATATGTGCTGTCCCATGCTTGGCAAGCAAGTTGATGCTTTTTGTATGCAGATTTTCCTAGGAAGCTGCCAATGAACATTGATAGAATTGTGCCGAATGCTTTGAACAGTAGATGTAACTGAAGTACATCTAATATATATATTGTTCAAACATGTCTTGAGTTTGAGTCCGTGAAAGAAATCCGGTTCATGTAGAAATCCGAAACCTGAATAAGACTAGTGGTTTGACATCCGGACAAGCAGAAATTATTGAAATATTTTTCAAGCTGGAGTTGAATTCTTAATTTGAATAGGTTTCCTAATTTGAGTCAGCAAGTCACATATTGTTTGTGAAAGATAAGAAACATACTCTGGCTGTAAGTTTTATTTATGTTTTCAAGATGGAAGATGAGTTTCCACGGGAGCCCCTTTTGGAAGATTCCATGAGAATCTCCATAATTGCTGCTGAAGCGATTCTCCGAAATAGACATGACTCTCCTGAAGCTCAGGTATAGATTGCTCTGTTGGTAGGCCATATTCCTAAGTTCGCATCTAATGGCCAATTACAATCATTGTGTTCATGACATCTTGCAAACAGATTCAGGCCATGGAAAGAAGATTAGCTGATCTGCAAGCTGGAGTTCTATGCATCACAGATCACAATATCAAGTCAACACTTTTCATCTGAAAAAATCTAGCAAACTATTACTTCTATGGAGAAAAAAATGGGGAGCCATCGAGAGCAGCTGCAGACATTGGCGGCATCAAAAGGGGAGAATTGGATGGCAAATTACTCTGCCCTGCTATAGTAGCTGCTCCTATTCCATCCTCTATCCGTGTCTCTGCCAAAACTACTTCTCCTATCACCACTGAGGCTGCTGTCAACCCAGCATCAGAAACTTCAAGCCCACCACGGCATAGAGGCAAGCATCCACGAACAGCTGCATGGGCAAGAGTTGGACCGAATCCTCTCGCCGGAGCCACTTCTAATGCTCGCTCATCACACACTACCCACCAAGGTATACCGTATCCGACTCTTTGAGTAACTGCCCTTCTTGTCACCCATTAACAAACATGTGAGTCGATGTGGTTATTACCATCCAGTAGCTATACATAGGGCCCTATTTCTTGCCTTAGATTTAAGAATTTTTGTTGGGGAGGAGATTCAGCCCTGATATGGACCAATTTTAACACGTCTTGAAGTTAGCAACTCGGCACTCTTGATCGATGATGTAGCGAAAGAATCTCATCGATGCCGTCACTTTTATGTAATTGTGGGTCCTGTTAGCAAATGCTTTTACAGTACTAGTCAAGGTAACTGGGCAATAGCAAAATGTTAGCGTGAGCTGTCTTCTAGAACCAAAATAGGAAACTTCTTATTGTTTTATTCTCTTTCTATGTATATTTCCTATTTCTATGTATCTCCCCTGTTTTGTAGGTCAATTAGGGTTGATTCTTTTCTTTGTATATTTATGTACTTATAGCCTTGTAAACGTAAGCTGAAATGCATAAATTACAGAAAAATTTTAGAATTCTTTATGTTTCTACATGGTATCAGAGCCACCGATCAAGGGACTCTATACTCAATCCGATCAATCAAACTCCATTGCCGTGACCTTCGTCGCTGCGCCAACCAGATTTCTTGAAGATCACTACAATCGTGCTACATCACCCAATGGCAGACGCAAACCCAACTGGCAATGTTCTTCCCTTGGTAGCAGAAGAGGGAGCTTCGAATACTGATGCTCTTATTGAGCGTTTGACCAAAGTCCTATCCCAACATGTTCCACAATCTCATGTTGAGACTTCGGCTCCCTCGATTGCTGTCAAGTTAGATGGAAGCAACTATGGTCTTTGGTCCCAAGTTGTCAATATGTACATCTTTGGCAAAGATAAGTTGGGATATATTACTGGGTTCTTCCCCAACCCTCTCCGAATGATCCTGGCTTCCGAAAGTGGAAGACTGATGATTCAACTGTGAAGAGCTGGCTTATCAATTCCATGGATCTTGCAATGATTGGCAACTTCATCTGATACCCCACCACAAAAGCGGTTTGGGATGCAGTGGCTACAACATTCTTTGATGGCATCGACATCTCCCAGGTGTATGATTTAAAGCGACGATTGACCCGATTGAAGCAAGCTGGCAGACCCATTGAAAAATATTATAATGACCTGTAAGGACTTTGGCGAGAAATTGATTTTCGCCGGCCTAATCCTATGACCTGCGCTCATGATATTGACATATACAACACTTTAGTTCAAGAAGATCGTGTTTATTTGTTCTTGGATGGCTTGGATGATCGCCTTGACAAGGTTAGGGCTGATGTATTGCAGATGCAACCATTTGCTACAGTTGAACAAGCCTAGGCACGAGTAAGAAGAGAAGATGTGCTCGGGCTGTTATGATGACACACCCACAGACTCCCACTGCTGCTGCTATGGTGTCGCGTGGCAGCAAAATAGGCTCAAAATTTCCAGAATTTGGCTCCGGACATGCTACTTTACAAATGGTTCCTGGTTCTACTCTGTCTAGGAGAGAGCACTCTATCTCTGGTCCGAGAGCTAAGTTACAACCGCTAGTAGCAGGGGGTTGCACTCACTGCGGGAATTCTCGACATACAAAGGAGACCTGCAAGTTGCATGACTATCCTGAGTGATGGAAAGAATTGCAAGCAAAAAGGAAGGCTGACAATCCAACGGGTAAAGGACAAGCTTCCTTGGCCATAGGTGATTCGTCGTTATCTTTGGTGCCGTAGGTAGACTCCATCGCTGCACCTGATTCCGATCTTACAGGTAACAATTGGTTTGTGCTTGTCAATACTTCTTAAGCAGGAGGTAAGGATGGGTGGATTGTTGACTCAAGCGCTACTGATCACATGACACCCCATCCTGATGATCTTTTGTACCACACCGCTCCCAGGAGACAACATATGTATAATGTCAATGGTCGTCATTTTCCTGTGTTGGGGGCTGGCAGTGTTGAACTTTCCCCATCTTTATCATTATCTCATACTTTACTAGTGTCATCTTTATCTAACCGACTACTCTCTGTTGGACAAATCACTGCTAAATTGAATTGCAGCATTATTATGTATTCCTTCTTTTGTTTATTTCAGGATATCCTCACAAAGAGATTATTGGACGTGGTACTAAGAGAGAGGGACTGTACTTTGTTGATGACTTTACTGAAAACCGAGCATATTACACCCGTAATCAGTCTACTGCTAAGGAGAAAGAAATTTGGTTATGGCACCGTCGCTTAGGACACCCTTCTTTTGGGTATTTAAAGAAATTATTTCCAGATTTGTTCAGTAGTTTATTAAATTCTAAATTTCATTATGAAACCTGCATCTTGGAGAAGAGCCATCGTGCTTCTTTTCCATTGAGTTTTAATAAGAGCCCAATTCCTTTTTCATTAATACATTCGAATGTATGGGGTGCTTCACCAATTGTTACTACATCTGGCATTCGTTGGTTTGTAACTTTTGTGGATGACTGTACAAGGATGACCTGGTTATATTTAATGAAACATAAAGATGAAGTAGGGACAATCTTTCGTGTATTTCACTGCATGGTCATGACTCAATTTGGAGCTCAAATCCGTATACTTCGCAACGACAACGGTGGCGAATATATTAACCAATACCTCACAGGATATTTTCAAGATCATGGATTAGTTCACGAGACCTCTTGCACTCAAACACTCCAGCAAAATGGTGTTGCCGAACTAAAAAATCGTCACATTCTGGAGACAGCGAGGGCACTTCTAGTGGGTGGGCAGGTTCCGAATCAGTTTTGGGATGCGGCTGTAGTTACTGCCGTGCATCTAATGAATCGCATGCCCTCTCGCGTATTGGCATTCCAGACCCCGCTTCAAGCACTTTCGATGCATGTCTCACTTCTTTCAATTTTGACTTTACCTCCCAAGGTATTTGGATGTGTGGCCTACATCCATCTGCATAAAAATCAGCGAACAAAGCTAGACCCATGTGCTGTTAAGTGTGTTTTTCTTGGCTCTGGAACCCACCAGAAGGGATATCGCTGCTACAATCCGGACACAAAGAAAACTCATGTGACCATGGACGTTATATTTGTTGAATCTGAACTCTTCTTTTCTGCCACCAATTGTACCTTTCAAGGGGAGATCCATGGTGAAAGGGTAAATTGGTGAGAAGGTGGCTTGATGGCAGAGGTTAGCAATGCATCTAACTCACAGCAGCAACTTCTTAATGAAGATGACCAGTAGACTATTTTGTTACAAGAGGCACAAGAATAAACTCAAGAGCAGTCCTCTCTTCCTCAAAATATCCCCTCTTTAGTACCCAACCATTCTCCTGAGGATACTCCTAAGGCAAGCTCTCCTATCACACATAATTCTCTTGATGATACTAATGAGGTTGTTGATTATAAATTGCTTGATAGACACAATCGAGGCAAGGCTCCTAATAGGTACTCACCAGATATGGAGGAACGAAGGTCAAAGTACCCGATTATCAATTATGTTTCCACAAGGAAATTGTCGGAACACTTGACGGCATTTGTGGCCAATGTCTCTGCAATTCAAGTTCCTAGTGGAGTATAAGAAGCCTTGAGGGATCCCAAGTGGGCTCAAGCAATGAAAGAGGAGATGGAAGCCTTGCAGAAACATAAGACCTGGAAATTGGTAGAGTTGCCGAAGAGGAAGAAGGCTGTGGGGTGTAAGTGGGCCTTCACTATCAAATACAATGCAGACGGGTTAGTTGAGAGGTACAAGGCATGATTGGTAGCAAAGGGATATACCCAGACCTATGGTGTGGACTACCAAGCAACATTCTCTCCAGTTGCGAAGTTGAATATCGTACAAGTTTTTATGTCAATTGCTGCAAACCTGAATTGGCCTTTGCACTAATTTGATGTGAAGAACGTATTTCTTCACGGAGATTTAGAGGAAGAAATCTACATGGAAGTCCCACCTGGGTATGCGTGTACTGATCAATCAAATGTGGTATGCAAACTTCAGCGATCATTATATGGGTTAAAACAATCACCTCGTGCATGGTTTGGTCGGTTTAGCTCAGCGATAAAGAGGTATGGATACACTCAAAGTAATCTTGATCATACATTATTCTCAAAGCGTAGACAAGACAAAGTGACAGTATTGATTATATACGTGGATGATATGATCATCACAGGGGATGATCTTGAAGAAATTGCAGACCTTCAAGGGTAGTTAGCCAATGAGTTTGAGATGAAAAATTTGGGAGGCTTGAAATATTTTTTGGGAATTGAAATAGCCAGGTCGAAGGAAGGTATTTTCTTGTCTCAGCAAAAATATGTGTTAGATTTATTAGCTGAGGTTGGAATGTTGGAATTTAAGCCTGCTGACACTCCTATAGTTCAAAATCACAAACTTGGAGAGTTTCATGATCAAGTGCCTACCAATAAGGATAGATACCAAAGGTTAGTGGGGAGACTAATTTATTTGTCACACACTCGTCCTGATATTGCATATGCTGTAGGGGTTGTGAGCCAATTTATGCATGCTCCGAGTGAAGAACACATGAATGCTGTGTTTTGGATTCTGCACTACTTGAGTCAACTCGAGGAAAAGGGTTGTTCTTTGCAAAGAACGGTCACCTTGAGGTAGAAGGATTTACGAATGTAGATTGGGCAGGTAGTATCTCTTATAGGAGGTCTACGTTAGGCTATTTCACGTTTGTGGGAGGAAACTTGGTAACATGGAGGAGCAAGAAGTAGAAGGTTGTAGCATTGTCAAGTGCTGAAGCAGAATTCCTCGGGTAGCTAAAGGTCTATGCGAGTTATTATGGCTAAAAATGTTGATGACAGAACTTGATTTCTCACCTAAATCTGAGATGAGACTATTTTGTGATAATAAAGCTGCGATTGAAATTTCTCACAATCCAATTCAACATGACCGTACTAAGCATGTTGAGGTGGATAGACATTTTGTCAAACAAAACTTGGATGCTAAGATGATATAGTTTTCATTCGTTAGATCTGAAAATCAGTTGGCGGATGTTCTTACGAAGGCATTGTCGAATCGAGCTTTTCACAACTCACTTGTCAAGCTGGGTATCAAAGACATCTTCTCACCCGCTTGAGGGGGAGTGTTAGCATGAGCTGTCTTCTAGAACCAAAATATGAAACTTCTTATTGTTTTATTCTCTTTCTATATATATTTCCTATTTCTATGTTTTGTAGGTCAATTAGGGTTGATTCTTTTCTTTGTATATATATGTACTTATAGCCTTGTAAACGTAAGTTGAAATACAGAAATTACAGAAAAATTTTAGAATTCTTTATGTTTCTACACAAAATGGTTATCGATATACTTCAGGAATCAAGCATAGTATTGGCGAGCTTGATTTCTGAAGAGCAAACTGCGCTATCCACTTCGGCTTCTTGGTCCTAATCAATCTCTTTGGGTTCTCTTACCGTATTGTCCTTCTTTTTTGTGATTGTTTCTGTTAGAATAATTATATACTAAACCACGCCTTTTAAAAATAGTTGGCAATGGTCTTACCAAAATCTCACGTAGTATTACAGCTGAAGATCTCGATTTCAAATCTTTCCGAACCCCATTTACCTCTAAAGCTTAAGCTTTGAGAATAGTTGGCAGTAATCCCACCAAAATCTCACAGTTTCCTTTTTCTTTTGTTTGTGGAGTTATAGTTTGATGTTGATGTGGGTATCGATCAGGGGTAGGGGCAGAACTTTGTTCTTCTTTTACCTTCTTATGTTAAGATGGGGTTTTTGCTTTCTGGGAATTAGGAAGGAAGGCGATTTTGCACTAACATTTTCTTCATTTGTAGGGTAAAAGGTAAGAACCTTCGATTATTCAAAAGGGGCCATGTTGACACGGTTTCTTGTCAAGTACTGGGGGGATTTGGAGGGAGAAAAAGTGGTCGAGGGGTACATTGAGAATTGGCTAACGATACAGGCGAATAAATGAAATTTTCCCCAATTTGAAAAAATGATTAATTACCCAAATTAATAGTGATGTATGTAGATTGTGTAAAAAAAAATAGTGCATGGCTTCGTACTAAAAATTTTTCCTATTTAAATATCACCTCAAAGTCTGCACCATTTCTTTGTATTCTGATGTTGAATCAGTTTGGGTTGGGATAAGTTGACTAACGATACAAGCAAATAAATGAAATTTCGCCAATTTGAAAAATTGACCAACTACCCAAATTAATAGTGATGGATGGAGGTTGCGTAAAAAAATAACAAGGAAAAAAAGAGTGCACGTCTCCGTACTTAAAATTTTTCCTATTTATATATCCCATCAAAGCCTACTGCATTTGTTTATATTCTGATATATAATCAGTTCAGAATGGGATGAGTTGACTAACGATACAAGCAAATAAAGGAAATTTTCCCCAATTTGAAAAATTGACCGGCTACCCAAGTCAATAGTGATGGATGTAGGTTGTGTAAAGAAAATAACAAAGAAAAAAAAGGGCGCCCTTGCTCCATACTTCAAAATTTTTCTTCTTTATATATCCCATTAAAGTCTACTGCATTTTTTTGTATTCTAATATAAAATCAGCTCAGGATGAGATACGTGCATTAGAAGTCCTAAAAATTGTCATGATGACGTTGAGGAAGCTCAAGAAAGGATGATGGTGGTGGATGACGACCACGGAAGCGGTTATGCTGATCTCAGGAGCCTCCAAAAAGCCAGCTAGGGAAATTCAAGAGGAGCCAGGCTCGGCGCTTCGGCTTCTTTTTCTTGATCAATGTCTTCGTGGCCTCATTCCGCATTGTCCGCCTTTGCATTTAGCATTTATTCTTCTTGTGTTTTGTGGATTATAGTTTGATCTTCAGGTGGGTAAACAGATCAAGGCAGGGGCAGAACTCGTCTCTTCTTTCATCTTCTTGTGTTGAAGATGGGTTTTAGGAAGCCAGTGATTTTGCATTATCATTTTTGTCAAGTACTTGGGGGGATTTTAAGGGGAAAGAACCCGGGTTGCGGAGGTACATTGAAAACTGGCTACCGATACGGGCGGAGAAATGAAATTTTTCTTAGGTTGGAAAAAATTGACCAACTGTCCAAATCAATGGCGATGGATGTAAGTCGTGTTTTATAAATAAAAAAAAAAAGGGCACACGGTACTGTACTAATATTGAATCAGTTTGGGATGAATCCGACATCTTTATAAATTGGAGTTCGTTCCAAACCGCGAATCGTCTCCCGAGTTATTCGAAATTCCTTCTTGTAATTCCTTAAAATTCCTATTACGGACCAAGTGGTCCAATGATGTCTGCCGATGATTGAGCAGTGAAAGTGAACTTGATGTTCCTGTCAACGTTGTGGCTTTTCTTATAGTATCATTGAGGAATTATTCGGGACAAAAAGAATTCCTAGTCAGACGCACGCGTGGGGGGGTCCTCATGGGACAAGAATCGATGTCACCACTTGATGAATTAGAGATAGCAAAGCTAACCCCATGCATGCAAAATGTCTCCACCAACCTAGGCACGTCGATCCTCATTAATATCATGCAAACCGACCATGAGTTTCGAGTTTTCTGATGTCGCTTGTAAATCTCGTAATTTCCGTTTTCATGAAGACCAGAACCAACGCGGGCTACGCGCGCCCGCGTATTTCTTGTAAAGGAATCCAGAAAGATTTTGGTTTTACAGTTGGCGGTTAGCTGATTGAAAATCCGATCCGCGGCTTTCTCTTTCCTCTCTCTGCATCTTCACCAATGTCGATGCTATACTGGCCAGGAAGAACCCGTTCCCTCCCCATCTCTGAATGTTGGAAAAAGTACCATAAAAGTCTTAAACATATTATATTGATATCAATTCAGTTCTAAATCTTTTAATTGGATCAATTTAGTCCTAAACATTTTCACATTTGTACCAATTCAATCCTTCCAATCAATTTAGGTTGGAATTCGCTGACGTAGATGTCATTCTTCCTACGTGGCATGAACAATGCTGATGTGGACAAATTTTAATAATTTTAATAATTTTTTTATAATTTTTAATGTTTTCTTTTTCCATTTTTTCGCTTCCTTCTTCTTCCTTGGACCAGTAGTTGGTAGCCATAGCCAGTGACCAACCATAGGCGAAAACTAGTGAAGGCGAGAGTTGGACCCTCACAGCTTAGGCGAGGACGATCCTCACAGAATTTGGTGAGGGTTGGACCCTCACCGCCTGGAGGAGGGTCGCCCTCGCTAAATACGGCAAGAGTCGCCCTTGCTCAGGCCTCAAGGGTCTAGCCCTCACCCTCGCTGGCGAGGGCTACCCTTGCGACTTGCGGCTTAGGGAAGGGCTGCTCTCGACGGATCAGGTGAGGGCGACCCTCACCCAAATCGCGAGGGTCCAGTCCTCGCCCTTGCCAGCAATGGTGACCCTCCCGTGTGGCTAGTGAGGGCCACGACAACCTCACCGACCCTCGTCTATGACTAGTTGTTGGCTATGGCCACTAGCCATAGGTCCAACGAAAAAGAAGGAAGGGAAAAAAAGGAAAAAAAGAAAAAAATTCAAAATTTTAAAAATTATTAAAATTTGTTAATGTCGGTGTTGGTTGTGCTATGTAAAACAGCTGATATTCATGTCAGTGAATTCTGGCTTAAATTGGTTGGATGGACTGAATTAATATCAATGTGAAATGGTTTATGACTAAATTAATTAAATTAAAACATTTAATACTAAATTGATATCAATGTAATAGATTTCGGACTTTTTTGGTACTTTTTCGCCTAAATGTTAGATGGAATTTAAAAGTGCTGACTTTATAGGACTAGCTTCTGAGCACGCGTGCAGCGCGTGATTACTTTTATATAATTCTTTTACGTTAGTAGGATCTTAAGATACGCATACTAATAACATCTAAAATTATTCTTGTGAGGAAAAATTGATTGAAATCGTACGTGAGGGAATTTATGCAACTTTGGATGTGGAAGTAGTAGAGGAGAGTATTTCTTTTTTTTTCATTTATTGTTGAATGGACATGTTAAAGGTGTAAAGATAGGCAATTTTCAAAAGAGTTAATACCATAAAAAATCTCAAATTGGTATATTTGTGATAAATTTACCTTATGTTAATTTTCGTTAAATTTTACTGCCGAATTGCTGAATTTATATCAACATTAATGTGCACTAAATGGAGTTTATACCAACATTGATGTGCACAAGATATCCTCAATGATGTTATTTCATAATTCTTTTATCATTCTATACTCGTGAAAAGTTCTAAGTTAATATTTGATAATTTGATAATTATTGCAGAATGGCTAAATAACATATTTATTTCAGCTTCACTTTTAATTTTTTCCGGTGGAGTGCTTAACATAATCCCATGATTTTTGATAATCTACTCTGATAATAAATAAACACCCTTCTAAATTTGGGGGGTGTAAAATCGTGCTAACCGGAACCGCACACGAGGGCACCGCAATTCCTCGAGGCTTTGCTTACACCCGTCAAACGGGTGGGTCGGGTCAGGTTTGGGTCGGGTCGAATATGGGTCGACCCATATTTGACCCATTTAACCCGTTTTGACCCATTTTCATGTAATATAAATATAGTGACCCATACCCGACCCGACCCATACCCGACCCGTACCCGACTCGACCCATATTACTAGAACACATTAATAATTTAGGAAAACTCATATCCATCCATTTAATTCACTTTAACCTCTTCACATGTATATGTTATTAGAATAAAACTCCACATCAAATTAAAAAAATAAATTAAATAATAAAAAATAAATTAAATAAATTAATGCTGACACCTCCTTATTAATACTAACACCGTCATGTTGAAATATAAGCAATCCTTACACGATTAATTTTCATTTCTTGCATAATACTAGATGTAAAACAACTGCTGCTGTTTTGCACTGCTAGGGCAACTGAAGTATATACATCCACCAATTGCCAATATCATGGCTTTTTACTGCTTTGCATTTGAGCACTTTCTACATTAAGCAGATCCATTAAATTTAAGTTCGCTAATCTCTAGCCTGAGGTGTAATGCGTTTTCTGAAGAAATTCTTCCCCACCTTTCAAATTTAAGTTCCCTGCATCTTAGGCTGCAGCATTCCTGCCTGAGTCGGACAAAACTTGGCTAATCTTTAGTTTGAGGTGTAATGCGTTGTGCTGCACCGTAACACTGGTGCAACATGCTGTAATCAAATCTCGACGGGAACAAGTTTACTCCGACCCCAGGCACTCTGTCCAGACTTCACCACTACAAAAATTCTAGACTTTGATGATTATATCTAAACATGTCCAAGGAACCGAGGAGAATATTGCATCAACTCCTCCCAGTAAGGATGTCAAACAATTTCAAACCTAATGATATGCGAAGTAACATGCGATTATACCCAGTGGAAAAGAAAGAACTATATCCTCGTGAACATTGATCACATCTCTAAACATAAAGTCATTCCCTTGAGGCATTAAACTGTTCAGATATCCGAAGCTAGGCATTTACACATCAACACCATCCAACACAAAAGTCCTACATAAAAAACAATACCTATCAAAATTCGGTAACTGCAAACAAACCCACATCACTCTTCATCAAAAAGTGAATCCACCAGTCGTCATGTGAAAACCGAGCAACCAAACTCTCAAACGATTGCATTCGCTGCACTTGCAATCCTCGGCCATAAATCGGCGCATTCCTTTCCAATAGGGCCAGTAATAGCAGAACCTATAAGTTCAAAAGCAATGACTGAGAACATTTCTTAAATACAGTAAAAAATAATGCAGAAGAAAACAATACAAATTAACCTATTTTCTGTTACTTTATTTTATCCCTCAAACCATATCAGTGCTGTAGCCTAACTATTAGGCAGACTTAAAGATCCATAAAAGCCAAAAGAATACAGGTTGAAGTCTATTGTTTCCCTGCTAATTTTCATAGATTATATATTACAAAATTCAAATACTGATAGAGGAACTCACCTCCGTCTGACGGTATTGATATTTGGTCGTTCTATATACAATAAACAACATCACTACACAGATGATCCCCATAAACGGTAGCTGTTTCATCTTGATCCCTCATTTTCCCTACGGCAATCAAACTTATAAGCATGAAAAACCGTTCAAAGCCATCCAAATATGAACAGGGAATAAAGATCAAACTCACCCCATCAAAGGATGCATTCTTTTTCCTCAAGAGAAGTCTCCATGATTTGAACGACTTCATAGACAACAGATGCTTCTACTTCTCTCATAACAAAGTGACTACTGAGGCAAAACAGATACACTCCAATCAGAAATCATTCCAAACGTTTTCAAGCTAAGAAACCCAAGACAGTTTTTATCACCAAACTAGCGTTCTCGAAAGGCCTAATTAAGAAATTTGTCGCATTTTCCCTCTAAAAATAATCAATTGAGAAATACTGATAGGAAAGCTAGAAATCATCCAAAGTTTACAAGCGAAAGTATAAGAAGTAAATCATGACCCAACAAAGATTTCTCCAACTCACTAAAACAACTTCCAACGAGATGATCAGTATTGTGGCCCGCTTAAGAAACGTCATGATAGCAATAAATTTGGGCATAGCATGATAAATTTGTATGTGAAAGCACAAGAAGCCCAATGCAACGAGAGTAGAAACGTTTGTGTTTTATATGTTATGCCCTCTGGTTCTCATTAGAAATGGAAACCCCATTAAGAAGCTAGTTACATTCTGCAAAGATTTTTCTTCTGACTGTTCCACTGAACAATTGGCCACATAAGTTGATCAAATGCTACAAACCAGTGTAACCATTTTCCGTAAGAAGCTCTTTCGGATGTGGGATACAACGGCAGAAGTTTACGCACACGGAAGAACACAGAAGCAGGTGCCACCAAAACGACCGCAAACAAAAGCAGGAGCTATCAATCTCCTTCCGACAAACCATCTCACAGCTACAGAGAACAGGGGCTACCAATCTCCTTCCGACGAACCATCTCACAGCTACAGAGAACACAGAAGCGGGAGCCACCAAAACGGCCGCAAACAAAAGGGGAAAAGGGATCGCGGAAACAAGCGCGCGAGAGAGCAGGAGCTGCCGGCAGCCTCCAGATCCCGACACGGAGCCCGGCAAGATAATCAGCAAATCAATCAAACAACAGACCCCAAAAAAGAAGAAGAAGAAGAAGGAAAGAAGCCCATCGAGCAAGCAGAGGAGTCCAACACTCGCAGCACTTTCGGCCATCAGATCAAAATCCCGGACACTCCATAAAAGCCGAGAGAGAGAGAGAGAGAGAGAGAGGGAGTCGAGGGATGCAATTCACCTGGAGGTCGAAGACGAAGTCGAGATCGAGGGAGGGAGAGAGAGAGAGAGGAGGAGGAGCGAAGACGAGGAGGCTGATTTGGGGAGGCTGAAGAGGAGCCTAAGACGATGGAAGGAGGAGGAAGAAGTTAGGTTCGGAGCAAAGCATCGCTCGTGGATGGGCGTCTGAGCACTGAACAGGTAACGCGGATGGTGAATTTAGAAAATATGGGTTAAAATATGGGTCTGCTGATGACCCATATTTTAACCCATTTTTTGAGTGCTATATATTTTTTAACCCATTTGAACTCATTTTTTAGAAAAGTGAGTTACCCAAATAAACATGGACTTCCTAAAAATGAGTTATAAAATGGGTACGTGACCCATTTTGCCGGCCCTAGCTTTGCTATATCCGGTACGACAACCGTGCGCATCGCCTTGTACAGGTGCGATATCGGCTTTGGTCGTATCTAGTAGGCGCAACGTCGCGTTTTTAATACGACTTAACATATCAAGCTAAGTAAACCATCAATGACGTTACTAAAGAATTCGAAAAATTTACTTTCTCTCGACCTGAAATAAGTAGATCACGTCCAATCGGCACTGCGCACGAGGCGCCGCAATCCCTCGGGGCTGTGCTATATCCGTTACAACAACGGTTGTACATGTGCGATATCGGCTTTAGTCGTGCCTAGCGGGCGCAACATCGCGTTGTAATTGGTACTGTCCGCCGCATTTGATCGACAAATTTCGGCTTTTCGCTGCTTGTTCGAGCACGAAATTACCAAATCAATTTGGAATCCGAACACAATTAGGGAAAGTAAAATCTCTCTCGGATTCCAACTTCTCCTTTCGGTTTTTCCTTATTTTTCTCTCCCTCTTTTAATTATTATTTTACTATATTTCAAAAAGAATTCCCGAATCGGTCCGTTACGCCTATAAATACGCACGCAGTTCCAATCTTACTCATCTCATGCACGACGAAGAAGAAGAAGAAGAGAAACCGCCTTCTCTTTCACTCTCTTCGACACACACGTCTTGAACGAGAGGATTCGGTGGTGGTGGTCGTCGTCGTCTTCGTCGTGTTAGGGTTTTTGGTCGACGTCGTCTTCGTCGTGTTAGGGTTCTCGCTCGCGCTTCGTTCGGTGGTGGCAAGGAAAAGCCATGGCCGACAAGCCGCGCTCGACGGACTTGAACCTCGCGGAGGTGAAGAAGAGCGGCTTCCGCGACAAGCTGCAGCAGCTCCAGGAGCGGTCCTCGTCGCTCCTGCTGCTGTCGCTCCAGTGGAAGGACCTCGAGGACCACTACGAGGCCACGCAGGCGGCGCTGGAGCGGCGCGGGGAGGAGGTGCGCTCGGTGGAGGAGTCCATCACGGCGAGCCTCAGGGCGTTCGGGGCGAGGCTCGAGGAGATCGAGAGGAGGGAGGGCGAGGTCGTGGAGAAGCGGAGGGCGGAGATCGAGGGCAAGTTGAGGGAGGTCGAGAGGAGCGCGGCGGAGCTGGAGGATGCGAGGAGGGCGATGGAGGAGAGGCTTCGGGAGATCGAGGCGATGGAGAAGCGGGTCGAGGATGTGAGTAGGTCGTTGGGCGAGATGATTGAGGAGAGGATGAGGGAGGTTGGACAGAGAGAGAAGGAAATCGAGGTTAGGAATGAGAAATTGAGGGAGAGGTGGGAGGCATTCGAGGCTAGCAGGAGTAAATTGGAGGGCAAAATCATCGAGGTACAGGTGAAAAGTGAGGAATTTGAGGGTAGAATCAAGGACCTGGAATTGATTGAGAAGGAATGCCATGAGCGAGTCAGGCAAGCTGGGTTGAAGGAGAAGAGGTTGCAGGAGTGGTCTAATGAGCTTGAGATACAGAAGAGAGAGCTTGAAGTGAGACTGAGGGAGGTCGAATTGAAGGATAAGAGGGTAAACGAATTGTCTAAAGAACTTGACTTGAGAAGCAAGAAAAGTGAGGAACAGAACAGTAATAATGTTAGCCCTGCGATAAACAAATCGAGCGATGAAATTCATACGAAAGTACTGGCCAAATCACCAGATACTTGCTTGAAGAATGATGGCCAGGTTCCGAATATCCAAAGGCACGCGATAGTGGACGGGAGGGACTTGCAAATTTTCCTTAACGAGCGCTGGACAGAAGGTGAAAAATTGAGACACGAAGTGTCCGCAGCGCTGAGACAATGTCCCGACCCGGCGAGTCTTGTTCTGGATGCAATGGAAGGGTTTTACCCTCCGCATTTGAAGAGGGGAGATGTGGAGTTTGACGAGTGTGTTGTTAGGAGGAGTTGTATCTTGCTGTTGGAGCAGCTAATGAAGATCTCTCCGACCATTACCCTCCAGGTAAAGACTGAGGCGACAAAATTGTCTTTCTTCTGGATAACTAAAATGAGAGCAGATGCCGAAAATTCCTTGGAAGTATTGGGATTTTTACAGCTTTTGGCTACTTATGGATTGGCTTCCGCTTTCGATACCGACGAGATCTTACATTTTGTGGAGAAAATTGCTCAGTTTAGACATATGCCTGAATTATGTCAGGCCCTGGGCCTTAAGGATAATATTCCAGGTAAAACTTTTGCCTCTCCTGCATTTTATATAGCTTAATCTTTTCCAGTCGTTGCTTGCTGTCCATTTGCGCCTTAACTGCCTCTCGATACCTTAAGCAAAATTTAGCACCGGGCGGCATTGCAGTGCCCATCACTTCACTTCCTGGAGTAGGCCTTAGACATTTATGCGATGGGAATGGCGGGGCTTAAATGGGAATGAAAAATTATTACCTCAGCGTGCATTTTGATTATGCCGACTCAATAGTGTGAGAGACAAAGGTACTGCGCTGATGCTGACTGTAGGGTGCATCCTTGCTTCTGGCCATCGGCATTTTCCCGAATGCAGCTGCACTAATGGATCAGTCTTTCTTTAGCCGGACTCGAGCTGGAAGTCTGGGTCTTAATTGTCAATGAAGTAGCATGATCTTGATTCATTATTTGTTCAATCTGGTCGACCGAGTAGTAAAAGAAGACAATTTGTTGTTGCTTTTTGATGTTATCAGCAGAATTTATCATTCATTTGATGATGGTATTGAGGTTTAGAGCTCTATGGTTCGTTATCTTTCGCCATTTGTGGGTTCGTTATGGGTTTCAACCATTCCTTCGCCCTTCTGTCAGCCGTTCCCTTTGTTAGGTTCTCCTCATCCTCCCAGCCTCAGCCTTCACATAAAGGAGAGTATTGAGATATATGTCCAATCTCTTAGAACAAGTTTTTCAAACGCTCGATCTTATAACTATTTC
Organism: Syzygium syzygioides; assembly: GCA_031216285.1. Classification (NCBI taxonomy): domain Eukaryota; kingdom Viridiplantae; phylum Streptophyta; class Magnoliopsida; order Myrtales; family Myrtaceae; genus Syzygium; species Syzygium syzygioides. The sequence goes on along the minus strand of CM062243.1, from coordinate 26,928,055 downwards.
ACGCCAGTCTAATGTTATTGTTACGCCTGTTTTACGCAACTCACGCTTTTTGCAATTTATGGGTTAACTTTTGCATGGGGAGATGTTTATGCATGCACTATCTTCATTGGGTCATTTAATGAGGCAATCTAATAAAGATAGTCATTTGACTATTGGTATGGTAGGTTTCATTCGGAACCTTGTGAAAGAGAAGAAACATAATCTGGCTGTAAGTTTTATTTATGCTTTCAAGATGGAAGATGACTTTCCACCGGAACCCCTCTTGAAAGATTACATGAGAATCTCCAAAAATGCTGCTGGGGCAATTCTCCAAAATGGACATAACTCTGCTGAAGCTCAGGTATAGATTGCTCAGTTGGTATGCCATATTTCCTAAGTTTGCATCTTATGGCTAATGCAAATTACGATCTTTGTGTTCACGACTTCTTGCAAACATAATCAGGCCATGAAAAGAAGAGTTGCTGATCTGAAAGCTGGAGGTGGATGCGTTGAAGATCACAAGATCAAGTCAACAATTTCACCTGAAAACATCAAGCAAGCCATTACTTATATGGAGAAACAAAATGGGGAGCAAAAAAAAGCAGCCGCAGAGATCAACAGCTTTGAAGTGAGAGAATTGGATGGCAAATTACATAGCCCTGCTATAGTAGCTGCTCCTGTTCCATCCTCTATCCCTGCCTCTATCAAAACTGTCTCTGCTATCACCACCGAGACTGCTGTCAAACCAGCACCAGAAACTTCAACCTCACCACAGCATAGAGGTAAGCATCCACAAACAGCTGCATTGGCAGAAGCTGGATCGAATCTTTTTGCTGGTGCCAATTCTAAGGCTCAGTCATCACACATTACGCATAAAGGTACACCATATCCGACTGTCTGAGTAACTTTCTCTTTTGTCACCCATTAACAAACACGTGAGTCGAAGTGGTTATTACCATCCAGTAGCTGTACATAGGCCCCTACTTGTTTCCTTAGATTCAAAGTTTTTGCTGTGGAGGAAATTTAGCACTGATATGATGACCTTTGGCATCTCTTGAAGTTAGCAACACGGCATTCTTGATTGACGACAAGTGGCAGAATACTGTTGATGCCGTCTCTTTTATGTAATTGCGGGTCTTGTTAAAAACTGCTTTTGCGGTACTAATTAAGGTAACTGGACAACAGCAAGAATGCTTATTAAGATACTTCAGAAATTTGAAGATTATATATAAAGCAAACCGAAATTGGAAAAGTTACATTTCCATACCATATTTAATAGTCTCAATGAGTGCCCTAGGTTGCTCTTCAACAGTTTCCGATATTGCTCTCAATTTTAAATGTCTGTTATTGGAAGTAGTGCTGAATGTCGGAAAGTGCTCAAGTTCATATCGTCCAACCCGTCTAAGAGAAATGTATCTTTTGTAGCATTTACTACCCTAAAAGCAATGTACCTGAAATGGATGGTGGAAGCCTATGCATGGAATTTTCATATTCTGAAACAGAATCTTATTATTTATGAGCATACGAGCACTCATATTTCATTTTGAGAACCAAGATGGCTACGCTTCTCGTGCTTCGAGAGCCTTTATCTTTGTTGTAACTTTGTTTCAGTTTCTTAAGGTGCTTGATAATTATGTATACCTATTGTTGTCTCATAATGTGAAATTTGTTATTGCATGATCCAGAGGCGGCATCATCTGAGAATCTTTGCTCTAAGCCTACTGGTAAGCCTAATGGTACGATTTTGGGAAAGATACTCAGCAGGGAGGTGGAATATGAGTTGGTGCGTGATGAAATTTCTGTTCTTCTTCAGTCCTCATCAGATCCCGCAAGTCTTGTTCTCGACACACTGAAATATACTGATCCTTCAAATTCGAGAGAATTCATTAGGTTGGGTATTCCCGTAAAGCGTTGCATATTGCTATTGGATCATTTAAAGAGATTTTCGCCTATCATCAATCCTCAGTTAAGTCAAGAGGCAAAGCAGTTTTGTACTAGTTGGAAACTAAAGTTGAAGGCGGGGAAAGATGATCATATGGAGACCATATGTTTTCTTCAGTTTCTGGCTGCCTTCAAATTGGCTCCTCTGGTTTCTGCTAATGAAGTTCTTAATCTCTTGGACCCATCGAAGTGGGCTAAACAGGTCCCTGATTCTTGCGAGTCTCTGGGATTAGCAGAGTTTTTACCTGGTAAGGATTCCTTCCTGTTACCTCCCTTTCTCTCTGCCTGTCCTAGTTTTGCTTTCAGCAGGAAAGAAGTTCCAGGGAACTGTGCCAAATATTCTGGTTCTTTTACTAGAATCCCGGGGTTTTCTTCTTACATCAATGGGGTGCACGGGGATCTTTGACCAACTGAGTAATCCCTACTGGGTATAGCAGCTCCCCTGTTCCACACACACTTGGTAATTATCGGAGATACACAGGTTTGTGCTCCTGGGGTGGCCTCAAGAGAAAATGCAATTGTGGTGATTTGAACCCATGCCTTGACCGAGGAGGACAAACCCACTCTCCACTTGAGCAACCCCTTGGGGTTTGTTAGAGTCTCTGGTTAAAATGGTCGAGAAAATGTGTCAGGGATTACATGGACGGAGATGCTTAGTGTGACTATGAAATCGTTAAAATGAAGTACTGCAGTACTACTTGTTATTGGTTTTTGAGAAATGCGGTATTTAATTTACTTATCATGTATGGATATAATCCATTAGTGAGATCAGTTGCAGAAGTTTCATGTCTGTTATTTCAGAGGCTTTGAATATTTTCCATGCATATGATGGGCCTAGAAATTTGTCTCTTGTTAGAACCCACAGTACAGTTTTTAAAGAGTTAAATGCTCAGCTGGTCTTATATTTATGATATTTTTGCTTCAAAGAATCATTTATTCACAGCTTCTTTTCATCTGACCGTGTTTTCCTTGTTTCTCTGCTTCTTTTTGCCAGGTTTTATCAGAAACCTTATTGAAAAGAAGCATTGGATCGATGCTATTAAGTACATTAATGCGCTGAAGATGGAGGACAAGTTCCCTCTAGTGTCTCTCGTCACTGACTATTTGGCATATTGGGAGAACAGAGCAGATGCAATATCCAAGAAACAAAACAGCTCGCCTAGGAATCAGGTAAATGTTGCCATGAGAAATAATGCTTTAACTCGATCTCCATATTCAGCTATCACCCTTTCCTAAGGTCCTCACACTAGTTTTGCTTACAGATTGAGGCTATTAACAAAAAGTTAACTGCTACAAAAACTGCGATGAAATGGATAGCGATATACAGGCTTGAGTCAGAGTTCTCGCACAAGGATTTCGAAGCCTATATCAAACAGCTGGAAAAGCAGAAGGCTGAGGTAGAAGGTAAACTGAGAGAATCTGAAGCTGATCGTTCTGCAGGATCACAGCATGTATTATTGACACAGCAGGACAAAAAGGAGGAATCGCCAGCACAAGCCACCTCTGATCATGTTGCCACCTCATGTGGTGATGCCCTCCCTACGGTCACCGCCTCGACTGCTCCAACTTCAGCCGCCAGTTCAAGCTGTAAGCCACAAAAGAAGGGTGGAAAGAAGCGTAAGAGGGTACCTCCAAAACCACAAACTCCAAAGGAACCCTCCAATGGCAGTCATCACTCGACACAGCCCCACAATAGGCACCCGGCGGATACGCATAGGTATCAAATGGGGCCCCCATACTCAGCGAGATCGTCCGGATACTACGGGATGCAAATCCCCCAGAACAACTATCCTATCGATCCGTACCCTTTTAATGGCGTTGATCGTTACCGTGGCAGAACTTATGCAGTGCCTCTCTGTGGTGGCCGGCCGGTACGGTTGGCTGGTCCAAGGGGTGGTTACAGTGGTCCTAGATGGTAAATTTTTCCAGTTTGGTCTCATGTATCTCATCCATCAGTGTAAATTCATTTGCTGGTCTTTATTCAGTCAGTCTGTCTATTTATGGTTTTATGGACCCAAAGACATGGAGAAGTAAGAGTTTGGCAAAGCCCTTCGCGGGGCAAAAACAACAGCTGTTTAAAGAACGTTCTTCTTTTTCATCAGAATTATATCCTCTGTTCAACTATTCGTTCCATATTTTCTGTATTGCTCTTTCAGTAGAGCCACTTGCCTGATCAGATGATATCCGAGTTCGGAGTTCTGCATTCAGGTAAGTTCCAATTGAACTGTATGTCTTACTATAATAATTGATGACGACCGAGAGTCGTGAAACGCGCAATTTGTACTTCGGATCTGATGATTATAAGGTCTTCTGCAAGTTTTAGGTGAGCCTCAATACTAATCGTTATTCTGGTATTGTGGGAGATCAGTCGTGCATTGGATGTAATCCACACGGGATCGGGATATGGATGTATACATGTCCTGATTTTTGCTGTTGAATGTTGATATATATGGTGAAAAGTGGGCATGATTTGCGAAGTCTTATCTTATTTTTCGTTCTATCTTCTTGTTGATAACAAATGCATTTACGCTGCTCTTTATTATCTTAGGTGACTGGCGTGATAAGACAGAAGTTTCTGATTTTGGTAAATTTTTTGCGCGACGATAATTAGTTAGCGGTAAATGTGCCATGTGGGTTCCGATTTTAGATTTTTTGTAAGATGAAAAATAATCTAGGGTGAATGTGTCGCCACCTTGGGAGTTTATCGGTAATAACCCATAAAACAAAAAAGCTAAAAATTTTACAAAAAAAAAGGCATGCTATCAGATTCTCTCTCTCATGGAGAAAACAACACAATTACAGCTGTCCGTGGTCGCCGGCCGGCCGCCATTGCCTCGAACGGCTGTCGCCGGACTCAAACAGCACCACCACCTACGGCTTTGCCAGTTATCCCTGCGCTTGAAGACGACCACTATGGAACCGAACACTACCTCCCCTGCAACCTAATGTAGGCCCTGTAGCCAACTTCGTACTTGACCACCTCCAAACTCATCCCCCACCACCACCACCACCACCACCACCACCACCTAGCATCATAAGACTCGACCACCACCACCGGACCGGTCGCGACCACCACCATACTCGTTCCCAACTATTAAAATCATACCGCATGTAACCATTCCCAAATAGACTCCAATTTGAGGTTGAGCTACGGAGTGAGCATGAAACCTCAGATTTGAGGTCGCACGACTTGCAATTTGAGGTTGAGCGACCTTGGCCAACTGAGAGAGAGAGAGCGAGCATTGACGATGATGGGGCTGCTACACAAAGTAGTGAGGGATCAAGTACTGCCTGCGGGACGCCTCACGGCCACTCTAAGAGAGGGTAGGTTGTCTTGATAGGCCTTGACGGAGATGATAGGGTGTGAGACGCGTCATGGCCGTGCCGAGAGAGGTTAGGTTATCTCGATAGGTCTTGACGGAGTTGATAGTGGTTGATCAAAGTCAGGTTGAGCGAGATGGATGTTACGGCCCGATTATGAGCTCCATCGGAATTGGCGGTGATTTGCCCAAAACAAAGTCATTTTGGCCCGTTGGTTCGCCCGAGTTAACATTACCGGTCATGAGAAAAAAAAGCCCTGTCGATGTTTTTTGTTAGCCAAATTTGACAAACTTAACGGATAAACTTGATTCCATCAATTTAATAAGTATTGGGATTTTAAAAATTTTAAGACTTAATTACACATTCACGTTAAGTTTTAGGATTTCAAGCGTACTTTATTTCTTTCCCTTTATTTGAAGCAGGGTTAAAAAGGATATTGTATACAAATGTAGAAAAAGTTGGACTTTCCCCCATAAAATGTCGTGTACGGCAAGACAACAATGTAATTCGATGCTTGAATTAGCCGCTACGACAAACTACAAGTTGAGCGGATACCACGCAACCTATTTAAGTTTGGGATCTACGCTATCCAAAAGTAGGCAAGTGATATCAAAATTTTTCCCTTTTTCTCATGATTTTAAATTGAGGTAGATGTCAGAGTTTAATTACACGAATGTTAACATTAGTAACCAGATTTGGTATGCACTAATACTAGGACATTTGGGTTGCCCAAACTAAGGGACAGGACCATTTGGAGCTCAAAGCTTTCATCACCTACTAATTGGGTAGGTGGAAGAAGGGGCTTCACCTAACTACACATGATCTGCGCGTAGGAATTGACAAATTGGTTTGGAGAAGATTACAGAAGAAGTGGAAATGCAGAAGAAACTCAATTGAACTTCTCTACCAATGCTATCATTGGAAAATCACAAAACAGTCCTGCGCGTACATGCTGGCCTGTCTTTATTGATTGGGGGAGTCAATCTTGTAATTTTCCTCTTCCTCGGATGGTGAGGGTAAAAGGTCGAATTGATCCGAAACAAAAGGATGTATTTGTTTCACAAAAAATAAACGATTTGTAAAACATTTTTCGAAAAATAATCCCTTTTATCGCTCACAAAAATAAATGAATAGAAATTTTTTTTATCTCTCATGAAAATAGTTAGGTATAGATTATTATTGATAATGAAAACATTTTTCATTAACTAATTTTTTTAAACGATATAAGTCATCATTTTTCTAAAAATATTTTTCAAATCACTCATTTTTCGCGAGACAAACACATCTTAAAAGAAATCACGTTTGGGATGCACATTCATAGGCACTCCAAATTCAGACCTAATTAAGAAATTTGATTGACAGTTCCTGGTTTTTTAAAGCATAGATATTTCTTGATTTTCCGTGCAAGAAACGATAGCATTTGATAAACATCATTAATAAAGTGAAATAATAAAACCCATTTTTTGTTTATTGATTGAGATAAAAGCACTACAAAAGAGTGCTATCGAAATGATTTTACCGAGCGAACTAGTTTTAAGTTTATTTTGTGAATTTCATTTATTTTAAACACTCAAAATGGTAATTGTTACATAAGCGTTTCGCTTAAGGTGAAAAGCTTAATCTTATCCGAGGTTTTGAGATCTTGTTTGTGCAAGTTATAGAGATCAAGAGATAAATGCTTCCTATCTAGTCATTAATTGGGAAAATTATCAAAAAAGTCTTAAATATAATGCGCTTTTGCCAATTCAGTCTTAAATCTTTTATTGTACCAATTGAGGTTTAAACATTTTCACATATTTTGCTAAATAAGCTCATCTGGCCAATTTTGACTGAAATTACTGACGTGGACCTCAGCCGTCCTATGTGGCAGGGCCGACGTTGGCGTAGATAATTTTTAATAATTTTTTTTCAAACTTTTTTTCTCTTTTTTATTTTCTTTTTCCTCTTTTTTTTTCCTTTTCTTCTTTTTTTTAACTGTGGCCGGTGAGGGTCTCGGGCCCTTGAAGGCCGCGGGTGAGGGCTTGGATGCCCTTGCCTAGCGTGGCCCAGTGGCCGACGAGGGCAATAGCTTTAAACTTTGAATGTTAATATTAAGATAAAATTTCTCTCTTCCTTAATTTCTCTATTCTATATAGGAAAACACTCCTTTTCCAAAAAAAAAATTTTAAGAGCATATATTTGAAACGACTTTTATATGTCACTTTTTGTTTAATGTAAATCATGCAGTTCACGAACTTTGACTTTTAAAATCCCAAACTTCTCAAACTTTTCACAGCACTCGAAAGTTGATATGTAAATTCACATACAATTTTTTTTATATAATTTTCTAAATTTTGAACGAAACTCTAAATATTAACGGGTATTTCTTCGCTTTCATTACAGTCCAAACAAACGCATCCTTAGTCATCATTTGCGGCTATATCAAACAAGTCCCTTCAATTTCAACGCCTCCCATCGGTGCATCGTTTAGGAAAGCCGCGCACTAGCGGCCCAACATGCGATGGTGACATCACTCCAAACTCGATTGGCACTTGGCAAAGGAAAAGGTCTTTTCGGTGGCTCGTCAGCAGCACGGAAGGAACGGACGAATCGTAGTCGAGCCGTGATAGAAATCGCTTCCCCCAACCCCATCTTTCCATAGCTGCGCAGTTCAAATCATCAATCGAGAGACACGATACCGTCATTAAATCTTCGCACAATCTTGACGAGCAACGCGACAGGGTTCTGTCCGTCATGGTATTCACAAAACAGAGCTGATATATTGTGTTGGGACGGGAACTTTACAGGCTAGAATGACGTAGAGAGAGAATCCACCAAATCCTACCCATTAATTTTTTAGATCTGTGGGGGTTTCAATTAAGAGTTCACCTTATCAAGGAAAGGGAACTTACGTTCCTGCGAGGGCCTCGCATCCATAATTTCTTTATGTTTGTTTATTTTTCATAAGGAAAAAGAATATCATCTGAAAATTTTACATTTCAATAGTCCCGAGATCCAAATGAAGACCGAAAAGAAATATTTTCAAGACATGCTTAGATCCTTACACGATACAAATATCCAATCTCACATAATCCTATCGTGTATCAATTCTGTCCATCATGACATTCATATAACAGAGCTGTTGTATTATATTGGGTGTGGGAACATTACAAGCAAGAATGACGTGGAAAGAGGATCCACCAAGTCCCACCTATTAATATGTCACGTCACGTCACACCAACCCCACTAACCCCCCCAAGAGCAACTTCCTTTTGATCATCACCAACCCAAAAACTTGATCAAGAAACTGTTTTTATCCGTTGCCATTCAACATGTTGACTAAAAAAACAAGAAGTTTCGTCATTAACTAAACAAGAGGTTTTGTCATCGACTCGACAAGTAGGTCTTCCAAGTTCTGGGACTTGCTCTGTCTTTAAACAATTGTGAAGGGGACCAAAAGGCGAGGTTTCGATCGTTGGATGGCTCTATCTATGGTATTAAGTTTGGTGTGGCGGCATTGGATGCCGCCTCTTTCAGATGCCATCCCAATTCGGAGCTTGGGAAGAGCATGAGGAATGCGATTTTCAACGATAAGGTGGACCCATTTAGGAGAAAACTGAAACAAAACAATGCATAAAGTACAAGATGACGAAGTAGAGAAAAACTGATGCCGATTCTTTTGTAATATTCTCGGTCCGATTCCACTGCACTGACTTGGCTGATTTATGTTCTGTCTAGTGTCCATTCACAGTCCACAAGGTCCAAGATATTGTCATATTTCCTCTTCTGTAGCTTTCTTCATAGTTAAATTCAATTCCTCTTTCTTAATGTTTAATCTTGTGACATCTGCTATGAGGCCCCCAACAAACCTTATCTGCAGATACCTTCTGTGTCACTGAACCAATCCATTTGTTATGTCCCTCCAGATTTTGTCCCGCTTCTTATTTGGTCAGCCATTTAATGAGCCCCGGATTTACCTACCTAAACGAACTTTCTTGCCATTGAAAGAAAAGAAGATGCAATTTGTCTATATATATATATATGTTTGTGCGTACGTACCTTGTGAAACCATATGGTGGAGGTAGTATTTGCATGAGAAAAGGTCCGGTCTGATTTTGCTTCTACCTTGAAAAGGGCCATTTTGTGAACAAAGTTGCAACCTTTGATGTACAACCGATAATCCTCGTTCCCTTGCAGCTGTCCAGCATTTCCTGATTTCCTGGAGTAGCATTCTCATTTCGGCATCGGCGGACGAAGTTTGGTACTCTTGATTAATTCACCAAAATGGGTAGTCTCCCTCTGTCAAGTGATAGTCCGACCATGGTTTGTGCACCTATAATGGGTGAATCTGTTGACCAAGTGATTGATGAAATGCACAAGGCAAAGGCACAAGGTGCCGATGTAGTCGAGGTCAGGCTGGATTGTATCAAGCACTTTCAGGCTCACCAGGACCTTGAAATCATCCTCAAGAGCAAGCCATTGCCGATTATCATTGTTTACAGGTACATATGCTTCCCCTAATGCCAGGTTTTATGCATCACATCAGCTTAACATATAGACTTTCAAGCATTTCATGCGCCGATGGACCTAAAGGCATCCCAGCATAAACTGATCAATTTGTTCATTTAAGTCCTACAAATTTCCAGAAAAGTGAAATAAAGTATTTTGGGTTGTCGCTTCTCCTTTCTCTGAACTCGGGCCGCCAGCTAGGCAGTTCTGGGGCTGCCAGTTAGCCTATTCACAAGGAAAGGACTTTACTGCACTTTTTTTTAAAAAGCTTGGGACTACTGTACTTCTATGAGGTCTAGAACTTCCGATGGATTTTTGTCATCGAGAGTATTTAAAATCATGTTCGTCAGAATGGAAAGGAGAACTTCTCATATCTTGTAATTCAGCTATTGTAGTCATCTGTTGCAGAAACCAGTATACGCTTGTTTTTTTTTTTTTTTGGTAAAGAGTATACGCTTGTTGGCACCGGCATAATCATTAAATATGCATAAGTCAAAAGATTAGTCCCCTGCTCTTTCCATAGGCCAATTAGCTTTCTTTAAATCTGCAAATGATGCGAGTCAAAAAGGAAAATCTTGTGGATGATTTGCAAATGTTTGGAGCAGAAAGAGTAGAAAAAGCAATGAAATAGTTCTGCAACCTGCCTACCTCTCCTTTAACAATTGATGGAGCAGTTGAACAAGTATTATGTGAGGAATGTACGAATCTCAAACGAGGTAATACTGAAGTCTACCTAACATGAACTTATTCCCCCTAGGCCTAAATGCGAAGGGGGGCTCTATGAAGGCGATGAAATGGCCCGGTTGGAAGCACTTCATTCTGCTTTGAAATTAGGTGCTGATTATGTTGATTTCGAGCTCAAGGTATCAAATAGTATTCCATGAACAATTTTTAAAATTACTTGTCTTGAATGGCACTTACGAACATTTTGGTGTAATGACAGGAAAAATAACTCTTGAAAAGCACTCCGATTTTATGTCCATTTCCAATCGATCGACTTGACAATTCATCTTATTTTGTGCTATAAATCTTCAGGTGGCCTCTGAACTTATGAGTAAGCAGAATAGATTTCATTGTGGAGGTACCAAAGTGATAGTTTCTTGCTTTTTGGATGGCATGACCCCTTCGAAAGAAGAACTTAGCAACCTTGCTGCACATATCCAAGCTACTGGCGCAGATATTATCAAAGTTGTCACTAGTGCTAGTAATATCACAGAACTGACCAGACTTTTTGATTTACTGTCTTATAGCCAGGTACGAACCCCATGAGAATTTACTGAAGTTAACTTATTCCTTTTTTTGGATAAGCAGCCAAAAAAGCCATATTCTTGGTTCGATTCACACATAATTACAACAGATTTCAAGTCGAGTCGTGAATAAGTTCTTGTTGCTACATGCAGATGCCAGTAGTTGCATACTCTGTTGGAGAAAGAGGTCTGATCAGCCAGTTGTTGAGTCCCAAATTTGGTGGTACTTTAGTCTATGGCTCAATAGAAGGAAAGGTGGTTCCCGGTCTTCCAACTTTGGAAAGCCTAAGAAAAGCATACAGAGTTGAGTACATCGATTCAAATACGAAAGTTTTCGGCCTCATCTCAAAACCGGTTGGCCACAGCAAAGGTCCGATTTTGCATAACCCTACGTTCAGACATATGAATATCAATGGACTTTATGTTCCGATGTTTGTCGACAATCTTAAAGAATTCTTTGAAGTGTACTCCACCCCTGACTTTGCTGGTTTTAGGTATGTTCGTGCACTTAACATGCATTAATCATTTTGTACTGCTTTATGCTTCCAGGTGCTGCTAGTATCTCATTCTTTAAAATGGTGTTTCTAGCACATTTAATTTCTTGCTCATTGATTATGTTGGTACGTCATAGTCTCTTACTCAACCGACTCCTATATAGCATATTATAAACACAAACAAGCTTCACTCCATCTCCTGCAATCTGGCTAGTCTTCACCTACACTTTCCCATCTCTTTGAACAAGTTCCTTTCATTTTTATCCTTTTTCCAGTACAACAGCTTGCAAGAAGTCAAATAATGCATATCTACTCACTTTTTAGTCCTGACTTCTGATCTCTCGAGTTTACTTCACTGTGATGACCTCATTTAGGTAAAATTTTTCTGTATAATTACAGAGACGTTTTTTTATTTTGGCCGGAATTAAAGAGTCTATTTGAGTTCTTTCTTTTTTATCTAGACATGAAATTCTCTTAGTTTTGAACTGCAGTGTGGGATTTCCATACAAAGAAGCTGTCATTCAGTTTTGTGATGAAGTAAATCCACTTGCTCAGGTGAGCTTCACTTCCTATTGCCCAATTTTCCGTGACATGATTTTCTGGTTCTTTCTGTCTCTAAACTTGTTCAGGTCATAGCAGATCTACACATGTTAGATCATATTTGTTTTTCACCCCTCTCATGAAAGAAAATAACATGTTTGTTTTGACGATAATCCAAATCCTTAAAAGGAAAACATTTCATAGTCACCAGGTTGTTTTATCATTCTTAAATCTTATCCAACTTTTAGCAACAAATTAGCCAGAAAACTTTTATCCGCAATAACTGCAATCTGCATGCTCATACCACACAAATAGAGCCCCTCTCGCACTTTTTACTTCTTTTAAGCAAGTAAGCTACAGACATTCATTCATTTTATCTCATATGAATAAACTGCAATTGCCATAAATCTCCAGGTTTATTTACCCTGATATATTTTGATTGATTCTCTCTTTTTGATGTGTGGCCTTAATCACAATTCAAGCATGTTGATGTATTGACTATCCCCCAAATTATTATATCTCTCATCAGTCCATAGGTGCTGTTAACACTATAGTAAGGAGGCCTAGTGATGGGAAATTAATTGGCTATAACACAGATTGTGAGGCTTCAGTAACTGCCATAGAAGATGCTCTGCAAGGTATTTAAATTTTCAGCACGTATCAAATGAAGCCTTCTTATGGAGGGGTCAAGATGCATTATTTCTTATTGCTTATGCCTGTTGAATAGTGATAAACTTCACAGTTTAAGAAAATTGACTTATCGGTAGACATTCATCGAGTTCTTGCAGAATGTCAATGCATTAATGGCAAACAATCTTTGGTTTCTCCCCTGGCCGGGAAAGAGTTTGTGCTAGTTGGTGCTGGAGGTGCAGGAAGAGCTTTGGCTTTCGGTGCTAAAACCAGAGGAGCTCGGATCGTCATTTTCGACATCGATTTTGGTATGCCAATTAGGAACTATTTAGCATGAAGTGACTTGTGATTGTTCATTAATAATTGTTCTGGAATTGGATATTAAATACTTTCCACCTAATACCGGGGTATTTCATGTTAATAGAAAGGGCAAAGATACTTGCTCATGCTGTATCTGGCAAAGCTAGGCCTTATGGTGATTTACCTTACTTCCAGCCGGAGAAAGGGTCAATTCTTGCTAATGCAACACCTATCGGAATGCATCCAAACAAAGACCGAATACCAGTTTCCGAGGTCCCATACTTGAAGTGAATCCCTTCAACAACAAAAGACATAATTTGCCTGTTGTAGCTGAAGATGCTTTTATGTTTTTTAGGCGAGTTTGGGGGTTTTCCAGCTCGTTTTTGACGCGGTGTATACACCGAGAAAGACGACTCTTCTAAAGGAAGCCGAGGCTGCCGGAGCAATTATTGTAAGTGGAGTTGAAATGTTCCTCAGACAGGCCATAGGCCAGTTCGATCTCTTTACTGGACGAGAAGGTACATCTTCAGATTTTTCTCTTTGCTTGTAACTACGTACACACATAATTTGCATTTTTTCTCTCTCTGATGCATATTGCTTTTGTTTCCCGGATGTAGTAAGAAAGACTGAAAATTTTGACATGCCTAATTCACCAAGAAGACATCGTAGTTTCACCGAATAACCAAAAATCAAACTTCTGCTTCACTGAAAATTTGTCAGTCATGTAGTAGTCGGGTCTGCTTTCTTTTCCTTTGCCCAATTGATAGCATGAAGCTGTGAGTTAGGAAGGATTGGTCGACAAATCTCTGACGTTTGTGTGATCAAAACTGGAATTTGAGTACAAGCGTTACCAATTCATTTCAGCATCAAAGCATCATGCAGGCCGCTGATTTCTGTTTCAAACTGGTTTGTCATGTGGCAATCTCTAGTCTTTCGGTTTTGCTGAATTTGCCAGAAGAAAATCCCAAGTTCCTCTTGGATTGGTGAAAGCATCCTTGTGTAGTTAATATATGATTAAGCCATGCATCTTTCCCACTTTCACTTCACATAAACATTACGAGATCGCTGCAACGTGTAGAACTCTCTTAAAATCAAAACTATAGACGGCACGCATCTGATTCATGATGGACGTGATCACAACCACACTGATACCTTCTGTTTTACAGCACCCAAGGAGTTCATGAGGGAGATAGTTTTGGCCAAGTTCTGACCAGCTGCATGAACGGCAATGCTGCGATGACAACATCATGTCCACATTCGACTGTCTGCCGAAATTGCTCTAGCTTTGTGGGGTCCAAAAAAAATTGATGTAATTTTAAATGGTATCATCTGTTCGAGTAAATTTTTTCCGTTGTATTGACAATCGTCACTGTTCTACTCCAATTGCTGATGGAATTATCCGAAGTTTCGATCTTTCTCAACACAAAATGACGGATGATTATTCTTTCTCCGGCAAGGCATATGAAAGACCAAAGCCATATGGTTGAGAGTATGTTTGCAGTGATGCTACATGCTCAAACCAACCAAACCGTGGCTAAAGAGCTCAATCAGAAAAACCAGAACACATCATTACAACATAACATCCACACATAGCTAAATTATGGGTAATTGGCTGCAAAATTTCGCTCAAGATTTCTTGGTTCGAAGGAAATTTTTGGGGTCACTCTGAGGAAATATACACAAAAAACATAGAGGGTTATATCGACATTCGTCACTGTTCTACTCCAATTGCTGATGGAATCATCCAAAGTTTCGATCTTTCTCAACACAAAATGAAGGATGATTATTCTTTCTCCGGCAAGGCATATGAAAGACCAAAGCCATATGGTTGAGAGTATGTTTGCAGTGATGCTACATGCTCAAACCAACCAAACCGTGGCTAAAGAGCTCAATCAGAAAAACCAGAGCACATAGTTACAACGTAACATCCACCCATAGCTAAATTAGGGATAATTGGCCGCAAAATTTCGCTCAAGATTTCTTGGTTCGAAGGAAATTTTTGGGGTCACTCTGAGGAAATCTGTACAAAAAAAATAAAGGGAAATCGGATGTTGATGGTTCAACTGAAAAATGATGGAGATGGGGGGTATCGAACCCCGTACCTCTCGCATGCAAAGCGAGCGCTCTACCATGTGAGCTACATCCCCTTTTGCGAATGCATTCCATAGTTTTCTTTAAAATAACTTCGGCGGATTTCGAAAAGTGTCGGAGTGGTTTTTTCCTTTAATTAACAAGCTTGGAAAAGGAATGATGACACAAATTGTCCCTAAACTTTTAATTTATTTAATGTAGTCCTAAAATTTTGATACATGTTCAATTTAGTCTACAAACTAATTCAAGTTTATGGACTACATTGCACCTTGAGCTAATATTTAGATACCATATTGAACAAATTAAGAGTTTAAGGATCACATTACACATTGGGTCAAAGTTGAGAGATCATTTGTGTCATTTTCCCCTCAAAGTGAAATAGTTAAGTGGTAATTATTGTTCTCTATAGGGATAATGACACAAACAGTCCCTAAACTTTGGCTCAATGTGTAATTTGATCCTTGAACTTTTAATTTGTTCAATGTAATCCCTGAACTTTAGCTTAATATTCAATATGGTCCCTAGACTTTCAATTTGTTCAATATGGTCCATGAACTTTTTGATACATGTTTAATTTAGTCCCTGAATTATATGAAATGTACAATATAGTCCATGAACTTGAATTAATAGAAGGAATATATTGAATATTTTTATAAAGTTCAAGGACTATATTGGACATGTACCAAAAATTCAAGAACTACATTGAATAAATTGAAAGTTTAGGAACCATATTGAACATTGCATTAAAATTTAGGGACTACATTGAACAAATTAAAAGTTTAAGGATCAAATTGCACATTGAGACAAAGTTCAAGGATTATTTGTGTCATTTTTCCTTTTCTATATTTACTTGAAATACTCAGGAAAATTATCTAAAAAGTCATAAATATATTGCATTTTTGCCAATTCAATCATAAACATTTTCACTTCTTGCTAAATGAGTCCATTCGGCTAATTTTAGCCGCTTGGAGCTGACATGGATGCTGGCTAGCACTGGCTGTCAGACCAACGCTGACGTGGCAATTTTTTTAAAAAATATTTTAATATATTTTTTGATTTTTTTTAGTCTTCTTCCCTACCAGCCAAAGGCAAGGGCTGGCGGGGACGAGCTTCGCCACTATTGAGGGTGAGCCTCACCTGCCCCTAGCCTCACCTTGGTTGGGCAAGAGAGACCCAAATGATGGCGAGGTTAGCCTCGCCTTGGCTCGGCGAGGTTCGACCTCACCATCGTTGGGCAAGGGAGACCCAAGTGACATCGACGATGAGGCTTGTTAGTGGCCTGCGGGGGCGAGCTTTGCCAAAGGTCGGCGACGTTGACCACCTTATCGACCCTCACCTCTGGACTGGCTTGAGGGAAGAAGCCCAGAAGAAAAAAGAAAAATAAATAAAAATTTAATTAAAAATTTGAAAAATATATTTAAAAAATTGCTACATCAACGTTGGCCAGATGATTGGCCGCCAACCAGCATCCACGTCAGCTCTAGCTAGTTAAAATTGGTTGAATGGACTCAATTGACAAGAAGTAAAAATGATTAAGATTGAATTAGCAAACATGCAATAGGTTTAGGACTTTTTGAACAATTTTTTGTGAATACTCATTTATAGCGAGATTTGTAAAGCACTTGAGTAGTTTCTTTTTTTTATATATAATTATATATAAGTTTGGAGTAAAATAGTTATCAATCAGTAATATGCCGGGCCATCACTTTTCGGACGATATTAACAGTAACCCATGTAATTATATTCCATCAAAAGGAATTTGACGTACATAAGCAAACTAGAGAACATGTCAAATATAAATCGAATGTGTAATTTAAGATTAAGGTTTCGTTTGTTTCGCAAAAAATAAATGATTTAAAAAACAGTTTCCGAAAAATGATTGCTTGTATCTTTTAAAATAATTAGTCAATAGAAGATGTTTTCACTATCGATAGTATTTTATATCTAAACATTTTCGTAGATAATGAAAATATATTTCGTTCATACATTTTCGTAAGTGATACAAGAGATTATTTTTTGGAAATTATTTCTAAATTATTCATTTTTTTGCGAAATAGATAGAGCCTAATATAATATGAATATGATTCAAACTTTTTTACCATGTTTAGTAAAAAAAATTACGTCGATCAATTTCAAGAAAATGTAGGTTAAAATCTGGCACAAATTGCTTATCAATTGTATGAATAGAGCTTACGCGAAAGCATCATACGAAATTGATACTATGCATATAATTTTTATGTCGTGTCGTATATTTTTACGCATAAAGGCCGGGCCCTACCCCTTCACGCCGTCGCACCCTAGTGACGCTTCTGCAATCTCCTCGGCAAAAAGCCAGCAAGTTGTTTATTATCTGCAGGTCTTCCCGGCGCCAAGCAACTGGCCCCGTCGCAACACGGTCACCTGCCACCCTCACTGCCATGCTCCACAACCTGCCCGACGCTGCAGCCTGAGCTCTGGAACCGCCGCGAGCCGGCCCCTGTCAAGTTTCGTCTCTTCTTTGTAGGTTGGCCGGAGTTCCTTGCCGCTTCTTCCCCTCGCTGCTGCTCCCTTGCTGATCACGCTTGTCGCTTCGCCATTACCGTGAAACCCCTATCTTCAGTCATTGTTTGAGTTGATGTACCAATTTAGGTAATTACCTAAACTCTACTTAATTGAATATTGAGATTATTGGATTCTAACACGAATGGATTTGAAGTTTTAGGCGTTTCCCGAATAGGTAGTTTCCGTGTTTGATTCAATACATATATATGTTTGATAATTGAGGATTTTGATCTTTGGGATTGACGATTGGATCCTCAATGAATTTGTTTCCTTATTTGATCATGGTGAATATTTAATATGTCATCAATCATGTAGGGTTTAGATATTATATAGTTGAGGAACATTCATATTATAAAAATCCAAAAAAAAAAATTTGCATTGCATCTAGGGTTAGACTGCATTCACCTAGGTTTCGTCATTTAGATGTCCATATTTAAGGACTCATGTAGTAATTTAGGAAATTACCTAATTCAGATTAGGATTTAATATTAATTATGTATTAATTTAATTTAGGTCATTATGTAACATCCTCAATTTTAGTCCATGAAAAATGGTTATGGCTTAAGTTTGGTGATTTTTCAATCGGAACCAATTTTTTTACTCTTGTTTTAGAAAACCCAATTTCGGATCCTTTGTACCCTTTCGTATGTGGAGACTTTTGTTATCCAAATTTCCAAACACTTCCTTCTTGAAAGTTTCTCCAAACATCTTGAAGTTTTACATACTTTAATTTCAGAATTTTTGGACTTGATATGAGTAGTACGACAGCCTAAATTCCGGACCGTGTAAAACTGCCCAGAATAGGTATTTCGGTGATGTTCACCATTTCTTTATTTTCTACAAGTTTTTCTGGGATGACTTTGAAAAATTTTCCTTCACAAAAGTTGTTGAGAACTTCTTTTTCTATATCTTAGATAAATTTGGAAATTTTTCGAGATGATTTGGATTCTAGACAGAGCTTACTTTTAGAAACAAGAATTATGTTCCAGTAAACTATTTTTAGTCTGTCTTTGAGCTACTAAAAATGGTATTTATAGAAAGATTTCGATTTTTTCTTCCTCATGAGAAATGTTTGTTAAGGCATTATTTATGACATATTCCAATTTGAGAATTTTCGGAGTCCATTTACTGTGTTTTCAAGTCCGATTTCGTGAACAATGCAAAGCTATCTGGTTTTGTCAGATTTCAAAGATTCATAAATTTCTATATGAGAACGTTGAAATTTCGACTTGATATCTTCTAGTAATTTAATTTACACGTTATGATCTTTCAAATGAGATATGTTACACCTTTATTGGAGGTCATATGAAGGGGAAAATGAGGCTTTACATATAGTGGCAAATGCTAAAATGTGTTCTTCTAGAATGATTCTATAATGGAATCTTGATAACCAAGGCCATCATTCACACTTAGTAAGATGACTCATGGCCAAGGGTGAGAGAGAAAAGACCAATAATGCAACTTGCTCTCCAAGTTTTAGGGCCTTTAGGCCATCATGACTCCTAGTTCAAGACTTGAAGCTAAGTTTGGAAATGAATGACCAAGAATGAAACTTGTTCAAGAAGCTTAATTAATGACCTTAGACTTTGGAGGTCTCTTCATCATGACATGCCATTAACAAAGATAAGCTGAGTTGTCCCTTACATTTAATGCCTCAGACACCAATTATTAATAGAACCAAGAGGAGAGTCGGCCAAGGAAAATGGTAGCCGAGAGAGAGAGCCCGCTCAAGAGATTAGCCGAGAGAGAGAGAGAGCTCGAAAGATTAGCCCAGAGAGAGAGAAGCCAAGAGGGAGAGAGAGAAAGAGGGGGCCAATAATGGCATGGATAAGCTTGGCCCTTCATCATTATCTTTTGCCCTTAGCCGTTAAGAGCATTTAATGCATGTCATCATAACTTTTGACTTAAGAGGCCCTTCCATTATTGCTTATTCTAGGATTTTCTAGGTTTTCCAAGCCTTTTGTAAATGGCATGACACCCCCCTTCTCCTTTCTCACGCCAACTTCTCCATCACCTTCTTCTCCCTTTTATTTCTTGTTTTTCTCACGTTTTGGCTAGAGAAGCCCACGCCCTAGAAGTCCCGAACCGGCCCGTGTTTCTCCTCATTTCCACCCAAGAACCCACAGTTTGACCTTTGTGTGCCTTGTATTAGTCGGCCAAGCAAGGAGAAAGCCCGAAGATCACCCGAGCTTGCCGGTCTCTAACTCATTCTCTAGTTTTGTTAGTCGTTGAGTAAGTAAACTTTCTAATATCGAGAAAGGAAGTTGTGATATGTTGTGACACGATTTGCTTAGACTGTTTCTCGATCGTTTGGTTGGCTGTAGTTAGTTCATTTCTCGATTTAATCATGTTTCATTTTTAACGTTTGTTTAGAGATAAAACCGAGACTTGAATGGCAAAGTGCATATGTTATAGCCATGCTTGATATTCTCCTGTATGAACTTTTCTATTGATCTGCCATCGATGCGGGTGCGGTAAGGGCCAACTTATGTTAACGGCGATCCCCTCGTCCTCGCTTGATATTAGTAGGTTTACTTGTTAAGTCTCCCCAACTCATCCCCCGTTGTTTCTTTTTCAGGTCCGAAGAGTGGCGTCTCCCCTAACCCGGTTCAACAACCCCGTGGAAATAAGAGCCGAAGTGCTCACCGTGATAGATGTCCGAGAAGGCCGAGCCTACCACCGGATCACGTCGTATGTGACAATCGATGAGGGCCTAACAGACTTGGTGCCTTACCCGTATGTAGCATGGTATGACTACACTGACGGAGAATGGGTTGGACCCCTACGTGGGTTCAATGGACCTTTTGGTGGTGTAGGTAGGCCAGCTCTGGGGTATGCCACAAGTGGGGTGTAGATCGGCCATGCGAACGGGAAGCGGGGAGGAGATGTGGATGGAGTTAGAAGCGAGAAGACAAAGTATAGGGGATAGGATCACACGAGCCAAGTTTTTCTATTCATAGTGCGTGTGAAATATGTGTTATTTGCCATTGCCTGAAAAGCTTGTTAAAATATGTTTGCATGCACTATAAACATAAGATTTGCTCATGATGCTACTTGTCTAAATTCCGTTGTTATTCTGAATATGATTGTCCCGAAATTATATTTTCGCTTGTGTATAAAGAAAGATAACAATGAATGGGGACGTCGCGTTTATGACCCCAAGGTGGGGGCGTTATACATTATATAGATTTGATATAAATTCTTGTTTATTAATCTATAAAGAAAAATTCATAAAAAAAATCAAGTTGCATGTCAAATTAGGAATAGTTCATATTTCTTTTAATTAATAGTTCATCTCTTAGGAAATTTTAATTAATATCATGTGTTAGTCGAAAAAAGAAAAATACAAAAACAATTGTTAATATGGGTTTCATGTTAATAATTAGCTCATGTATCGTGTAGCATTCACATTTTTCAATAGTGGTTTGTAAAGAACCCCGTTATGATGGGACTTTGACTTGGCTTACTTTATATTTTTGAGGTTTGATATTTTCTTGCACTTTATTATTTTGATTTATTGAGTGTTAAATCTATGGTTGTGTCCCTACATGATCATTTATCATATGTTAGTGAATTATGATGAAAATTGACCAAGATTGTTTATAAAATATTTTTGAAATAAAGAGTACTAAAATGGCGTTAGCTTCCTTACCAAAAAAAAAATGGCATTAGCTTTATCTAGCATAACCAAGATTCCATATTCATGAAATATCTTATTCGCAGAAGTTGAAATGTTCTCTCATATTATACTTTTTATAACAGACCCGTAATGGATTAGGGGAGACTCCAAAATGAAATGATTTACATATTTAATGATAAGATAAAAACCCCAAAGTTGCAACTCGTATAGACTTGGGAGAGTCTGCGCTAAGTATTTGCTTAGTAACTCATTAGGTTTTCCTTGGTGGTTTGTCTCTAGGAAGGTCCTGACACCCACTAGGATTGTAGAGGCTCGTTTTAGAACCTTCGACTACATCTGTAGCATGAACTGCTTCTGCAAAAAGGTACTTCTATGCTTTTCACAAAATCTCGTTATATAGTTTGTTCGCCTTCTACAAGATGGTTTTTCCAAGCAAATTGATGTTCTTTATGATCTACATGTTGCTCACCTTCTGTTGGTTTATCTAAGTTTTATTGGACCCTCGTTCTAGAACTTGTTTTAGAGGTCGTTCTAGACTTAAGACATAATTCACATCCAAGAGCTTGTTCTTTTTCCCCATAGTCAAAGCCTTCTCATGCGTTAGTAGTCCTGGTATTAACACTATTTACCTCTGACTCATGTATGTAAAAGTTGTTCGTTTTGCATACTCAAATGCACATAGTAAAATTCTTTGATTATATTCTCATCTTCAAAATAGTATAAAGAATTTTCTCGACAAAAATCACTGTAGAAACTTCGAGTATGAGTTCCAGACACCTGAATTGTCAAGGGTTCGTCCCTCACAGAGCAGCATCTTTTGGTGACGCCCCATAATTACTAGAAGTGACCCATCGCCGCCCATTACTCAATGCAAGGCAAGTTCCTCTGCCTCATCCCTAATCTCGTTAGGGGTGAGCAAGACGGACCGACTGAATCGAGAGCTATCAGCTGGTTCTAAACGGGCCCCGGAGGTGTTGGTCTAATTCTCGATTCCATAAAATTGAAATCGGTGATTTTCGGTCCAATTCCCTGTTCCATAGAAGGGAACTGGACCACATGTTATTTATTTATTTTTATTTCTTAAATGTAAAAAAAGGCGAAAGGAGAGAGAGAGAGAGAGAGAGAGAGAGAGAGAGAGAGAGAGAGAGAGAGAGAGAGAGCCTTCTTCCGCATTGGTACAGTAAGATGGATCGATATCAAGGCAAAATTCCTAACCAATCGAAACAAAATTGTCATAATCAAGGATTTTATTATATCCTATCAACCGTTTGGTAAATCTCAACAATAAAGCTGAATATTTTCGTATTCTATTATATCCACTGTTTGACATAAACGACATATTAATATAAATGAACTTGAAATGTACAAACGGAGATGGTAAAAATCTCTCGCAATCCGATGTTAAAAAAATCACAATTGCACAAATGGAGATAATCTCCATTGATAAATCCATAATTATTGTACGATCTAAATCTTAAATAGCAAATGAGCTCATTGTAGCATCCCATAGCCACAGTTCAACTATGATAAGAAATATCAACGAGGTAAATTAGTTAGCGAATTTAGAATCTAGTAAGAGAAACAAAATAATCATTACCTTTGCAATTCCAAAATGTGTAGTGCATTAACTCTCTCATCTACTTCATTTTTATTTTTATTAATTTTCCTCTCCTTTTTTGTGTTGTTGGCACCCAAATATTGACGATTCATCTAAGAAATTATTGTATAGAAAATTAGGGATCAACCTCAACCCCTTAACAAAAATAAATTAATTAATTGCATTTGCAATAGTAATGATAAACTCATAAAAATTGCATTCGAATTGGTCCGGCGATGGATGAAACTTATTTAAAAGGCCCTGAACTTAATTGAATCAAATTTGGCCAAGCCCGTGGAATTATGTTGGTGGAAATTTATATGAATAGAGGGGATTATGAGCTTAATGAGTTGGGTTAAGCCCATACAATTGCATTATGAATGGAACTGATAAAAAGCTTTAAACTTAATGTTAATAGAGCCCATTACTTCTTAAATATGAATTAAAATAAGCCCACAAGGATTAAAGAGTTAAGCCCATAATCAAGGTTAGGGAATAAGAAACCTGATTACCGCTATAAAAGGACTCTTATTTCTCAAATTCAAGAGAGGTGAGACACACTTGAGGTCACAATAGAGAACACATTCAAACACACTTAGAGAAAAGGGGGAAGGAGGGAGTTTGGCTGAGCCACATAGCCGAACCCCTTCACGACCGCGGCACCTCTGACACTGCTTGTTGCTCAACGACGGGAAACCAGCACAACCGACGAGTTGCTACCCTTCCAGCCGACTGAGAAGCCCCTAATGACGAGCTCCAGCCCGCGGCGATATTAGCAACGAGCCTTAACGCGGTCGCTCATACCTGCGCCGTCAATGAGCCCTCTATCAGCGTTGTTCTGCTTGCATCCCCAATTCTCGATGCTAGTTGGGTTGACAAAGCTGCTCCTGCTTCGCCGAAGTACTTGATGCTGATTGCCGCTGCTTTGCTCGTCGCCGCCGCCATTGCCACCGTGCCTGCACCTGTTGTTGCTGCTAAACCACGATCGACGATGCCCAGCCAGCAGCCCTGCAGCCACAATCCAGCAAATCAAAGATTCCCACCGACGGAACCGAGTCATCGCCAAGAAGCTCAAGCAACTATCGAGAGCTCGTTGTCCACCAAACCAAGTACCACATGTCCCTCCGTCGATCTCATTTTGGAAACAAATCCTTAAATTAGGTAATTATCCTGTTCGAATTTGATTTGAATATTTTATTGCCTATTTTGATGTTATCTTAATCTAATTGATTATTTAAGATTATTGGGATTATCCAAATTAGGAAAATTTCCTAGTTCGAAACGTGCACGAAATCGATAATTCCATCTTTAGGTATTTATTGGGTTATGGATTGCACTAGAAAATTGGTAACTTGATCTTTAGACATTAAGATCGGGTTGTCGGTTTATTTGTTTCCAAGTTTGAATTTTATGGATATATTCTATGATTTTGTGTTGATCTTATTGTTTGAATTTACTTATTTGGAAAAATACAAAAAAAGATGACATGGCATGGTAGATTAGGATATTCTTGAATAGCATTGCATGTTTAGATAATATCTAGCGATTTAGGATAGGTTTTCCAAGTTAAAATAGGATTTAGCTTAGATTATTTCTTAATTCAAGTTAGAGAACTTTTCACTTTTGGAAGTTTATTTTCATTATTTATTAATTTCAAATTTTTTGATTAAAAATAAAAAAAATGCCATGTGCATATTTAGTTGCACATACATGTGTTATCATATTTTGCCATGTCATCTTGCCACGTCATCATATTTCGCCATGTCATCATTTCATCTCATTGTGCCACGTTATTTATGCCACGTCATCATGCTTGTCGTGTCATTGCCATGTCATCACCATATCACCATCCATGCCATGTCATTTAATGATTGCATGTTAGGTTTATCTAGTCAAAATTGCATGTCATGTTAGAAAAATGTTACTTTATTTAATTGTCATTAGAATTAGGTCATATAGATAGCATTTTCGTGTCAAGTTAAATTATTTGCCTTAAAGGTTTGCATTACATGCATTGTATATAGTTTAATTTTTATAAAAAAAGGAAAACTCAAAAAGAATTAACTAGGATTGCATAATTATTTAGAAACCTTGCTTATGTTGTTTTTTTTTTTGTTGAAACCATGTTTAGGTTAGATATGTATTTATAGTTGACATATTGTAGATATTTGGGAAATTGATTAGTGTATTTAAATTCTTTCCATATTCTAGCAGTTTATTTAATATCTTGTTTATTGATTGTTACTTTAATAATTGTGCACCCGCATATTCACATGTTAGTGCTTAAGTTTAAAATTAATCCAAGTTGCATGCAAAATGTTTTTTTTGAAAATAAGAGAAGAGGTATCGAAAGGGCGTTATAGTAATCTAGCATAATCAAGTTCTCATATCCATGATTGTATCTCTAGTTCGTAGAAGTAAAGTATTCTCTCACACATTACCTAGGTGACTAATAGACCCACCAAAGTATTTTAGTAGTGATTTCTGAATAAATTGATTTTGCACGTTGATTAAACTTGAAAGTTGCAGTTGGTACGGGATGGAAAGAGCCCAAATTAAGTGTAAACTTAGTAATCCATTAGCCAGAGGTGAAGGTCACAACATACATACATATATATATATATATATTGTACTTTTGAATTTTTTATATTAAAGTTCAAATATTATTTATATTTAATTACTATTTTTTATTTTATTATTTAAAAATGTTATTATTTGAGAAAAATAGCTTTTATACCCCGAATATTAAAAATCCTACCCACCTATATACCATCTCTACCATAGGATATTTATATTTGGGTTATGTCCTTTTTATATTCGACTTTATTCTGTCTTGGGTATGAGCCAAACACAATATAGAATGAATTATAATATGCCGAATTTTATTCTGATTACCAAATTAAGCCTAAGCATAAGCAAGTGCAGATATGCACTTGAGTGGGTGAAAGTTACTATCCTAATTGAATTCTCACTATTGATTTCATTGCACTTCATTCCAACTATCCAAATGAGAATGGAGAAAGGCAATAGGGCCTCAATTCTCATTCCATTAACTTCAACTTAAGTGAGATTTGATATCGATAGATTTAAATGTCAAAACAAAGTAGTGATGACTCTTTTGTATACATCCGATTTTCTAAGCTCAATAAATTCCAAAATTAGGCTAGACAACCTGTATACCTTTTCGATGTGCTTAGAGGTACCCTTTCTTATTAAATCGAGGCTATTACATAAATTTTCCCCGCCGGACAAAAAAGAAAACATAAATGAGCTCGACTCAACTCGACTAGACTGGTTCTAAATCCCAAACTACACACACCGACTCATTTCAAACGTCTAGTAACTTCTCAATCTTGCAAACGGACCGAGACAACCATCCATTGGCCCGGTCCGATCTCTAGGAATGGGCTTATGACTAGCTCTTCATATCGATCCGGCCCGGCCCGAACCCGCCCAATGATCAACCTCCCAAACTTTTTTAATTTCTTCTAGGTCCTTCCAACTCACACAAAAAAGTTGGGAAAACCCTAGATCATTTCCATCACCAAGGTACCATAGAGAGAGAGAGAGAGGGGAGAGCAGTGGGAGGAAGAAGAAGAGCAGCAAAAGATTGGGGAGGCAACCAGAAAATTTCACACAAACTCAGGGACCCCCCTCTGTCCTTTTCATTTTTCCCACCCAAATTTCCCCTCCTTCCCTCCCTCCCTCTCTGAAAAACACACAGAAGCTCTCCTTCTCTCTCTCCCTCTCTCTGATTTGGATTCTCCCTAAATCTGGTAAGTCCTCTCTCTCTCTCTCTCTCTCTCCCTCCCTCCCGTCATCCTCCGACCTGCGATTTCTGCTTGTTTCGGGTTCTTAGGGTTTCCGGCTCGCCATCACCTCGAATCTTCTGCATGATTTGAAAATGTTTCGCTGTTCCGATGGCCGAGGGCAGGTCCGTTCTCGGGTGCCGAATGCGAGATGGTGTTGCTTGCGGTTTCGTCGGCTTCCGTGTTTATGCGTGTGTCTGTGTCTGTTCTGCTCGCGACTGTGGAGAGGGACATTGGCTTTGCATGGGCTTGTTTTGTTCGCTTTCGGGGCGTTGCGGTGGTCCGCCGCGAGCTTGCTCTGTTGTTCCGGGCTTTCGCTCGATGTGGCATTTGAATTTGAAAGCTGTTTGGATTTGGAGGTTGTTCCTGATAGAGCGAGGTCTGCGGAGGTATATGGGCTTGCGAAAAGTTTTTGACTGGAGTGGGAGATTTCCTGTTTATGTCCTGTTTGGCAATTCATACTCGTTTTCTTCACCTGTCATGCAATCCCGGACAACCATTTACGCGTATTTTGGTTTGCTTGCTCAGAGTTCGGGAAGGGGGGGGCCTTTACAGTCAGGGTCAAATTCGCTCAGATCTGCGCGGGGACATTTTCTTGGCTAGAAGATCGTGTGTTCATGCGTGCTGCTGGCGTGTATGCAGCATCTCCAATCTAGACTCTTCGCATGTTTTACCTTTGCATCTGTGTTCTGGATCCGATTTATCCGACGGCGGTTATTTTTCAGGTCCTTCGCTTGAATCAGTTTGGGGATTGTTCGTGAGAATGTGGCTGACTGGATCCATGGCGGGTCCAATGCCTTAGGCCCTTAGTATCATTTGTTTGTCATCAGTCTTTGCTTCTGGCATGCTTTTTTGCCTTTTTGAGATAAAAAGGTAATGCACTTTTTATCTCGTGTGTTGTTTGGCTTGCTGAAAGTTTTGTCCTTGTTCACATCAGAGATGTCCGATGCGAATCTTTTCGTCCAGGTAGGTGGATTCAATTGTTTTATTTTTCATTCTGCAGGTGAAATTGGTACCTGTTGATGGATTTTTGAATGATATTTACTGCCTGACTTTATACATTGGCAACAAACTAATGGAGTGCAACAAAGAGGAGGCTGTCAGGGCAAAGGAAATTGCAGAAGTGCGGATGCAAAACAATGACTTTGCAGGGGCCTTGCGCCTTGTACAGAAGGCCCAGCGTCTTTTCCCCGAGCTTGAGAACCTATCCCAAATGCTGGCTGTTTGCGAGATTCATTGTTCTGCTCAGACTAAAGTTTGTGGATCTGAGCATGATTGGTATGCAATCCTACAGATTGAAAAGTCTGCTGATGATATAACTATCAAGAAGCAGTACAGAAAATTTGCTTTGTTACTTCATCCAGATAAAAATAAATTTACTGGTGCTGAGGCCGCTTTCAAGCTGATTGTTGAAGCGAATAGGGTGTTAACAGACCAGTTGCAGCGAAAAGTATATGACAGTAAGTTTAGGAATCCAGTGCAGCCACAGAAGCCTCCAGCTCATCAACCAACTCGGTATACTGGTGTCAGGAGAAAAAACGGAACTCAAAACAAATCAGAGAGCCATCCGAATTCACGATTTCCAAGTTCAAACGCCGAACAGCAGGGGCAGCAGCAGACTTTCTGGACCAGCTGCCCCTTCTGTAATATAAGGTATCAATACTATAAGCAATTTGTGAATAAAGCTTTGCGTTGTCAGACTTGCAAGAAACCCTTTATTGCCTATGACTTCAGTACTCAAGGCATGGCACCTGGACCACAGTGGAGTAATTTTGCCAACCAGCCAGATTTTTCAAATTTTGGGTTCTCAAATACAACTCCTCAGGCTAATAACGGAGTTCCTCCTCCTATGCAGTTTGAGGACAGGTTTTCAGGATTCGTTCCGGTAACTAAACAAAAGGGGCACGATGAGGTTGCTGGCAGTTCAAGAGCTAAGGTGGGCAATGAGTCTGTTGACAAGGGAGCTGGAATGAAAGAAGATAGAATTCCATACGGTAATGCAGCAAGACCAACAGGAGTGGGTTCTCAGAGTACCATTGGCAGGATGAGAGGTGGGATTTCTGGTGTTGAATTTGTTGGGACTTCTGAGAATGTGAGTAGGAATGACTCTGTTGGACATGCTGGCACTTCAGAAGATGGAATTAATCCTTCCCAGTCAAATTCTGAGCTCAATGGAGCTATGAGGTCTCAGCAAAAGCAACCTCCCTCCAGGAAGTCTTCTCGCCTAAAGCAACGTGTGTCGTACAATGACAATTCAATTGATGACGACGACTTTGTTAACCCGCCAAAAAGGTCAAGAGCCAATGGGTCGTCGGATTCTGCGGAAGCTAAGAAAAATGAAGGGTCTGTTGAAGGCTCCAGCAGTGATTATTCAACTTTTTCTAATCCTGAAAATGGCGTTAATAAAGACATTAAGAACGAAAAAGATCTTCCTCAGAAAGAAAGCTTATCTGGGAAGGATTCTGGGAAAATGAAGCCTGAAGAGAAGAGCGGGGAAGCAGTTTCTGCAGATGAGCATAATGAAAAATCTAAATCTAACAGTAGTTCTGGTTTCGATGGGCAGGAACCTCACATAGTCGTCTGCCCTGATCCAGAGTTTAGTGATTTCGAGAAGGATAAAGCGCAAACCTGTTTTTCTGTTAATCAATTATGGGCATTGTATGATACACTAGATGGCATGCCGAGATTTTATGCTCGGATAAAGAAAGTGTTTTCTCCCGGTTTCAAGGTGCAAATCACTTGGCTAGAGGCTGATCCAGATGACGAAGATGAGATTGATTGGTGTGAGAATGAGTTGCCTGTTGCTTGTGGCAAGTACAGAACTGGGCACACTGAAGACTTGGAAGATGATCTCATGTTCTCTCACCAGATAGAGTGCCTTAAGGGTGCTCGTAGAGGCTCTTTCATGGTATATCCCAGGAAAGGGGAGATCTGGGCCCTTTTTAAGAACTGGGATATAAAATGGAGCTCCGAACCAGAGAAACATCTTCCTTGCAAGTATGAATATGTGGAGATCCTCTCAGATTTTGTCAAGGACTGTGGCATTAAGGTTGTGTATTTGAGCAAGGTGAAAGGCTTTGTTTGCTTGTTTCAGCGAGTAGATGCACATAAAGATGCAGATGCCTCATTTGAAATAGCTCCGCGTGATTTGTACCGATTTTCTCATCGAGTTCCATCATTCACGATGACTGGGAATGAAAGACGAGGTGTTCCTGCTGGATCTTTTGAACTCGATCCTGCAGCTTTAGATATTGATGAGCTCAGAGATACTGTGGAGAACAAAAGTGCTGATGCTGATGTAAGGAAGCTTATGCCTAAAAATTCTATGGTAGAGACTTTACCTGTAAGGAGGTCGCCGAGGGCTTTGAGCAAACAGCGGTAGTCCAATAATGCTGGTGGATCTGCTGCCAAAGAAGGGATGTAGAAACAGTTTATACTAATGGCCACTTAACTTGGAAGTTGTAAGTAATGTTCAGCAACTTGACTGGGAATGAACCTGTTAATCTTCTGTTAGATCAGACTTCGGCTGTGCAGCTATAGTTGGTCATCAGGCATCATTCATGCTTCAGAAATTATCACCAAAACAAGAAGAAAAAGGTTTGTTGGGTTTTGGATTATTCTGAATTGGTGGTAATGAAGAGAGTTTTTCCTCACTTTTATGTTTTCTAGTCTTTCAGATGCTTGACTGATGCCCCTTGAATAGGCAACTATATTTTGCTCAAGAGAGGGCGAATACTGAGTTTTGAAGCAGAAGACAATGTTTCGGGGTGAAAGGGAGATAGAGATTGACTACATAGACTTTTGGGGTATTGGTAGATGTACTGTTAGGTCCCAACTGTTGGTAAATGTTGATGTTATTATCTTCTCGCCAAAGAAGTTTATGCTAATGTGACTCAATAGTTTTTATCATTCTACGTCCACCCTCGGTTAGAAGCCATTGCTTTTGGACGTTCCATTGTGGAAAAATAGATGAGCTTATCTGTTCCGACTTTGCTAAATCTTTTATGCTGGATGTGGCTTTTTGAATCTTTATTTTCTTGACGGTCTGAAGTTTCAGCTCCTAATTTCGGATGATTAGGTGTACATATGACTATAGTCCCGTTTATATTTAATTTATCATCGGGAGCTTTTGATTGGCAAAAAGCTTCACAAGATTTATCATAGTTGTTTGACATATAGAGACGAGAAGGGACCAACCATCATCAGATGCAGACGACCCGGGTCCTGTAGCCAACAACTCAGGACCGACTGTTCGCGGTTGATGTCTAGCCGCCGTAGATCCAGAGTAAGATTTAGCACATTTAAGTTGGTGTTCGACAGAATGTGTGCTGATTACTACCGTGAAAAAGCACCTTTTGCTTGGGATTGGAGCACTTTCCTGTTTTGAGCTTCCGATGGTTTCTTAGTGCATGATGTGTCGGTGAAACCCCATCGTTCTTAGTTTTCTCTATGGGCTTTTGGCTGCTATCTGGCCTGAAGGGGTCGATTGTCATTTATGCACTCCAAGTAGTGGTGTCAAAAAAACCCGAGCTGACCCGGCCCGGTCCGACCCTACCCGGCCCGACCCAAAATTTTGGGGTATTTTGGGGTCAGGTCTTGTTTTCTATGGGTATGGATTTTAGATATGGGTATTTATTAGGATAGGGCCGGATTGGGCCGGGCCGGGCTTTTTTGACCTGGTACCAAATATAATCCTAGCTCCCCCTTCGCTCTCTTTCTCTCTCTGCAACCCCCCCCCTCTTCTCTCTCTGCGTGGAGACCCATCTCCCTGTTGATCCTTTCTGCCAGAGCAGCTGCCGCCTCCCCCTTTGCCGCCTCCCCCCTCCATAGTCGCCAGCGCCGAGCCACCTGGGTGGCCATCTCGCGCTTGTGGCACGGTCATCATGCGAGACCTCTCCCTCCCCTCCAGCAGCGGTGCCCTCTCGACCTCGAAGCTGTACTCTCAAGATGACAAGCTCCTGACCCTCCTTCGCCAGAGGAAGATGGAGGAAGCCTGGGCTGTGTACGCTCAATCCGACCACCTCCCCAACCCCACCTGCCTCAGTCGCCTGGTGTTGCAGTTGTCCTACCAGAAGACCCCTGAGGGCCTCGCGTGCGCCCAGTCCATCCTCACGCGCCTACACGATGAGCGCCAGCTCCGCCGCCTCGACGCCAACTCCCTCAACCTCCTCGCCGTGGCCGCTGCGAAGGCCAGCTAGACCCTCTATGCCTCCTTCGTGGTCAAGTCCATGCTCCGCTTCGGGTACCTCCCCCACATCAAGGCCTGGAGCACCATCGTCAATCGCCTCGTCGCGTCGGATTGATCTGTGTTCGTTGTGATTTTGGGGGGGAGATCTTGCGGTTTTGGATATGTAAATGCAAAGAGAGAGAGAGACAAAGGAGGAGGAGGAGGCACAGAACAAGGTGCAGAGAACAAACCCTAAACCCGACCCGGACCGACCCGATCTGACCTCATTTTTGGAGTATATGCTTAACATGGTCTCGGGTCGGGTCGGGTCGGGTCGGGTCAAGCGCGACTCTATATATTTCGGGTCGGGTTGGGTATCATGAAAATCCGACCCAATTCGACCCATTGACACCCCTAACTCCAAGTGATATCTCCACATAATATAAAGAGAGGATTTTCGCCCAGTGGACAGTGTCCATAGGAAAAAGTGGATTTATTTGAGAGATTGTCCAATCGGTCTTAAACCTATTCTACGTATGTCAATTCGGTCTTAATTTTTTTTTAATTTTATTAGTTTAGTATTATACTTTTGCATGGAATTTTCATTTTCATTTTTTTTGCCAAAATTTGTCGATGTGGTGGTGTGTTGCGTAAGACAACTGGCGATAATGGATTGACACATTAACAATTCTATCGAAGAATTGATTGGAAAGATCACATTGGAATTTCACAAGAGTTCTATGACAAAATTAGCTAAATCGAAAAATGTAGGACTGAATTGGCATTTATACAGTTGGTTTAAGAATAATTGGATGTTTTCTTTTGAAATGTATGTTTACGTGCATCATGTTGCTCGAGGTTGGAGGATTTGGTGCTTATAACGGTTCTTAATGCAAGAATGGAAGAAATGAGAAAAGTGTCAGAAAAATCATAAATCTAGGGATGAGCATGATTCAGGTAGGCAGTTCCCAACATGGGACCGGGAACTGCTCACTAAGTATCGGTTATGAGAAATTAGAATCGAGATCCATCCGTTGGTTCCATGGATCAATTTGGGACCAAGTTTTACGTAAATGGAGATAACCAAGAGTGAGAGAAGAGGTGATGAACTGTTAGAGGCGTGACCGTGAGTTGATGGAAGTTGAGAATCGAGCTTCAAATTATGGATTTTATGGTTTTCATTTTTGTAAAAATGTTTTCTATTTTCTTTTGTTGAACTTTTTCTTAAAAATTATATATATATTACTGGTCCGATTTGGTCCGAGTGGGCGGGCGGGTGGTTCCACTACTAGAATCGGGAATCAAACTGGTACTTATCGGTTTTAGTAAATTAGAATTGGGAACTGGATCGGCCCTCACGAGAACCGTCGGTTTCGGGCCGGTTCGGTCTGGTTCTAGGCGATCTAGGCGGTTTCTCGTTCCTTTGCACACCCCTACCTAAACCTATTGCATTTGTGTCAATTTAGTTTTAAATCTTTTGATTTAACGTCAATTCAATCACTCCGGTTAACTTTAGTCGGATATTGTTGATGTGGATATTTTTCAATAATATTTTAATAATTTTCGATTTTTTTCTTTTTTTTTCTCTTTTTCTTTCGTCCTCGTTCCAATGTCTGGCGAGGGTCAGCCTTGCTGGGGTGAGGGCGAGCATAGGTGAGGCCGCCCTCTATCGGTGCTCACCCTCACCAAATCTTGCAAGGCTAGGCATCACTTGGGTGAGGGCAGCTTTGCTTAGGAGTGAGCATGCTTTCAGGATAGAACTTAGAACCTAAGAACTTGACCTTTGAGAACCTGTAGGTTTCAGGTTCTAAAGTATGCAAGGCAAGTTTAAGATTCCAAAAATTGGGGAATCTGTTTAGACAAGTAGATTCTAGATTCTAGGTAGGTGGAACTTGTAACGTGAAACTTAAACAAGTTTTTTTTTGTGTTTTTTCTCGGTCTAAGTTTTCTTGTGATCCTGTAGTATTTCATGTCGTTAGATGATAAGTGTATAATTTAGAATTACTAGTATGAATTTTCATTTTATGACTTGTTAATGTTTCATATAAGCTGTGGTTAGTGAATCATAGCAGCAAGTGGTGGTCATTAAAGGTGATTATTCACTGAAATTATTCAATTAATAATACATGTAGAACTTGAGTAGACTCTAGAATCAAGTTGGAACTTGTGATAAGGTAGGTTCATGGTTCCAAAAATTGAGAAACCTAATACCATGTGTAGGTTCCAGGTGCAACCTATATGAAATATGGAACTACTCACCCCTAATATTGATTTACATAATGACTTCTCATTTTAATTGTATTTATTTGAACCGTAATGCAATGAAAACTAATCTTTTGTATTTTCCTTGGTGAATGATAATCTTATTTAGTATTATTGCATTCATTTTCGTTTTGTTTATCTAAAAAAGAAATAAAAAAGAACTTGTTAGACTCTGAAACCTATCCTGTAACCTGTGATAGGGTAGGTTTTAGGTTTTGATGGGTAGGTTTCAGGTTCCAAAAAATGAGGAACCTGTACTCGAGGGTGGGTTTTAAGTGGAACCTGTAAAAGAATCTGGAACCGCTCACCTCTAGCCTCACCGGTGCTTGCACTCGCCCTAGCCTAGGCAATGCCCGGTGAGGTCACCCAAGTCCGCGTTAGGGCAATGTCATATGCTTTCGCGGCTTTGTAAAGAATTTGGAACCGCTCACCCCTAGCGTCATCGGTGCTTGCACTCACCCTAGCCTAGGCGATGCCCGGTGAGGCTGCCCAAGTCCGTGTTAGGGCAATGCCATACGCTTTTGTGGCTTTTCTATCAACTCTCTAGAGACAAGGAGAAGGTGAAGTTTCAGTGCAATTTGAACCAAAGTCCGAGGGCTCGAGTACTTCCCATTTCTTGATTTGGGCTTGTCACGGAATTCCTTGGCCATTTTCTTCAATGTCACCGAATGATTCTTTGAGAAATTGCTTCCGGAGACAATGAGGAGCTGCAGATGGAGAAGCTTTGACGGTTGTGTTTCCGATTTGGAAGTGCTTGAGAGAAACTTTGATTATGCCATGGTTTCATAGTTCTTGGTACTTCGCCCCAGCAAGGGTGGCCTTGCCGGCACTCGCCCTTGCCCCGGTGAGGCCAACCCTCGCCTGTGATGGCGAGGGCCTTCCTCACTCATGCAAGGCTAGCCCTAGCTGGCCATTGGAAAGGAGAGGGAAAAATAAAAGAGAGAAAAAAGAATGGAAAATAAGACAAAAATTTGAAATTTATTAAAATTATTATTTAAAAATTCAATACTAGTGCCAGCTATACCACGCACGTTGCCGACATCCAAGTCAACCGAAGGATTGAATTAATATTAAGTCAAAAGGTTTATGACTAATTAATATAATTAAAAAATTTTAGAATTAAATTGGTGGAATAGGTTTATGATTTTTCCAACATTTTTATCGAAGAAACAAAATCATTAGAAAATGTGATGTTAAGTTTTTGATTCTTTCCGACCAAAAAACAAGTTTTTGATTCTTAGACATAAATTCTTATTGATAATAAAAATATTATTCATTGACTAATTATTACAAGTGATCATTTTTAGAGAAATATTTTACAAATATTTTATCTTCCGTAGAACAAACAAAGTCTCAATAGAATTCGATTTCGGTTTGACATCTTTTCAACCTCGAACCCAACAATGAGCCGATAAATGGATGCGGTTCTACACCAATCCCTTATATTTTAATCACAAAATCACTTATTTTTAAAACTGCAAATGTGTGGATTTTCAAGTAATCCTCTTTTGTTTTTTACGTGAAAAAAGATAAGAATTCACAAAATTAAAAACTTTTCAACCATGTTTTTTTTTAAAAAGCTTTTACTATATAAATGTTTATGGTTCCTCATTGGAAAAAGCTATGCAGTTCTATTCCACCCGAGGCTCGCGAAAAATGACGTAGTCCCTCCCTAGCGCTTGCTCTTCCCTTCCTCCGGTGGTCGCGTTGTCCCTGTTGATTGAACTCCCGTTCCGTTCCACTCCATCTCTCTCGCCTGCTCCTGCGTACGTAGTTTGGCTGCTGATCTTCATTGCTCTGTCTCTGTCTCTCTGTGTGGTTGGTCGGATGTGTGCCTAATCATGTTTGCCCGAACCCCATGTCAAAAGGAAGAAACTTGCCTTCTTTGTGCTGCATTGGCTGGTATGAAATAGGTATTTCGTAAAGAATTCTTACTGGGTTTTGAAGGAATCGTGGCATGGTTCGAGTTTCGGGGGCTTTTGGCACTTACCCACCAGTGCGTTCTAGCTGTTTGATGAATTGCTTAGCTTAACTTCTGTCAATGCTGCTTCCAAGATTGTGGGGGTGTTTGTGTTCTGTGGGTTCGTGTGCTTGCCCGCTTTTCTGGTTGGTCCTGAGGAGTCTTGGGGGTTAGCCGTGTCTTGCTGACAATGGTTCGTTTCTTTCAGGTGTCACGCTCGCTGTGATCAAAGTGGCTGCTTTTATTTGCTAGAAAGGTGTCTCCTGTGCAGCGAGATGTTGAGGCAAGCGTTTCGCAACCTGTGCGCTAATAGTGTTCTAGTGCGTGGTGTTGATGCCTCTCGACACGGTGTCTTTGTGCCGACATGCAGTATCCACAGTGGGCAGGTGACTTCATTGAATATCTGATTCTTTTACTAGTTTGTGAGGTCCTCTCTTTGTCATTTCCTCGATAATGTTGCTGGTGCAGCATAATGGTTGAGCAAATAATCAATTGAATGTGGGGTTGCTCTATCCTTAATTGAACTGTGTAGGGATATTGTATGCTCGTTGGCTCTTAGGTGACCATGTTTAGTGGGCAAGACTTAAGTTTTTTGTTTTTTGATTTTTAGAGTACTCTTCCAGGTCTTCCATGTCCTAAGATTGTGCCAGTTGGTAAGCTTGACACTAGTTTCATTTGTCTGAGCAGCCTCATTTAGCACCAAGAAGTTTCTTTGGAGTTGAAGTCTACTTGGATGATAACAATAGCCGGCCATACACTTACCAAAAGGGGAAGAAGTCCAAGAATCCGAATAAGCATGTGTCCTTCAAACAGCGCACCATAGCGTACATGGAGCCATTCACGCTAGATGTTTTCATCTCCAAGCGCTTCGTCTCAGCTTCGCTGACTCACAGGGTCACGTGCAAACAGGTCACTGTTGCGGGTACCAATTCTAAGGACATCAAAGCTGTACTCAAGTCTCGATCGGACATACCTGCATGTTTGGCCGTAGGCCAGATTTTGGCAGACCGGGCGAGGGAAGCTGATGTGTACACTGCTTCCTATACTCCAAGAGAGAGAGACAAGTTTGAAGGAAAAATCAGAGCAGTAGTTCAGTCTCTGATTGATAGTGGCATTGATATTAAAGTTTATCTTGACTGATTTTCCCTCCTTGAGAATGATCTTGTTTATGGGCACAACTCCTAATGGGAATATACTGACATCTTCGACATTGTTTTGAGAATATGCAGGATGTTGTGTTGGTTCATTTGCTGGTTACATATAGATAACTGTGACTATTTGTTTATCAGTGGAAGAATCAGATTTCGTTTTGGCTTTGTAGAAACATGTACCTTCTGGATTCTTGAATGAGCATTGTGATGGCTATCATAGCTTCATATATGTTTCTCCAATTTTACATGGTGTCTACGTCGACTCCAGCTTTTGAAACGTTATGGATGCTTTGGCTTTGACTTACCCAATGCGAGTTTGTAGATTCAAATCCGAAGTGTATTGACGGAAGCTCCTCTGAATCTTCTTAAACTGTCTGACCAATACTTTCTGTTGTAGTTATACTGTCCCAATTCATATTCTTTTCCCCTTCAATCTTTCCCCTTTTTTTGCTGTGATTTTGTTTTTGTGTTTGTGATCTTTCTGAAAAAATTGAAAGGAAGAAATAAGAAGGAAAATGTAACGTTTGCTTTTGCTTCATAATTTTGTCACTTTGTGTTTTCTTTTCTCTTTCATAAAAACCATTTTGTTTTGAAGTAGAATCACTAACTGAATTTGATTGATGTACCAACATTCGTCAAATTAAGATACGAGCTGATTTTGGTTACCGACCTACCTTGTAAGTTTTAATTCTTTGTACTTTCAAGATTATCAATGTTTATTTATGTTCCTTACCAATGTCATTACTAATTCTTTGAAATTGCCAACCTTATTTGAATGGTATGTCGGTGATATACCAACACGAAACTAGGTTTCGTTCTTATCCCCACGGAACACTAGAAACGTCCGTTGGTTTTTGCATGTAGACGCAGGAGCAGCTCTGTACCGCAAAGTTGT
This sequence comes from Syzygium syzygioides, assembly GCA_031216285.1. Taxonomy (NCBI): domain Eukaryota; kingdom Viridiplantae; phylum Streptophyta; class Magnoliopsida; order Myrtales; family Myrtaceae; genus Syzygium; species Syzygium syzygioides. Next base: position 26,890,002 of record CM062243.1, on the reverse strand, counting down.
CATCGGCCTATTTCGCGCACACATCCTTTTGCCAATACAACGGAACTTCTTTTCTTATCAGCCATCTGGTTCTTTTACCAGTTTAGTTCTCACTCCTGTACTTACAATCTGTCTCTTCGCCCTTCTGGATACGTGCACTGTACTACCCCACTTATGAGTTAGATCCACGTGTGCTTTGGAGAAACTCAGTGAAGGTCGGGCCTCAAAATCATGTGGCAGCGAAACCATTCTGCGTAATTTGTTTTGAATGCTTATTGCTTTCGCCATTGAAGAGACTACATTGAACCCTCCTGCCGCGCCTCTCCCGTAGCCATTGGTACGCTTGTTTGCATGGTTGTGCTGAGGAAGAATGTCGTGGATGGTGTGGTCATCGTTCTTTCCTACAAGTTGCCAGTGTGGCCTGGTACACAAATTATTTTCTGTTAGTTTGTACTCTTGTGAGGGGCTTGGGGACAAAGTCATTGGCAAAGTGATCAGTCAACTATTAATGTTCATACTTTCAACAAAGCTCCCTGGGCAATCAAACCGCGGTTTTCGCAACAAGCAAAATGGGACCGGAATGATATCTAGGTCAAATCCCGATCCGACCATGGAATGTTCGATCAAAACCATTGCGTCCAGATCAATTTGCCAGTGCTTATTGGGTCTTTTAGGTTAAACAACCTTCTCATTATTTGTCTGTGCCGGAACGGGGGAAGGGAATTGAGGGGCCAGTAAATTCAGAAAGAGATAATTCCTCCATCGAATATCGAGTGTCGTAATCCATATCTATATTATCTAAGGAAAGGGAGGTTCTACTTTTAGGGCGAATAATCTATCTATATTTCAATCGGCCTATACTTCGTGCAAAAATATAATTGCCATAATTCGAGAATGCGACGTGTAAAACTTTCAATCGAAAAATTCCATTAGTTTATCGACAGCCAATCTTTAAAAAATTTAAATTTCACTCGTATCTCGTTCTCTTTTTTTTGAACGATTTTTGCTGAACTCTTCCTTCTTCGCAGCGACCGAGAGTCAAGGTCCGACATTGACCTTATCCATTAAGACCCGTGCGTGAAGCTGCAGCAGAGGTCATCCCAAGCGTTTTTGCCCAGAGATTCCCACGCGGTTTCGAACGCAGCAGCACGACGGCTTCAGTCGACTTCCGGGTCAACGTCAAGCCATCATCTTCCCTCTCGTTCCCTCGTCTACTGGTCATCATCATCGTATACGGTCTCTCGTCTCTCTCTATGTATAGCAACCGAACTCCACCGAGAATCCCAGAACACAAGCAAAAGCTTCGAGCTTGACCCGGTTGCCCGGTATCATCTTCACGTCCCTTCGCTGTTCGCGGGATCTTTCGACATGGGTCCGTCTCGAAAGGTTGGATAAGGCCCGCCGGAGTCGTGATCGGGACGTCACGACGGGCCCCACGCGCTTCCGCGTTTCTGTCCAGTACATAAAGGCAGAGAGAGAGAGAGAGAGAGAGAGAGAGAGAGAGAGGGTGGTTGCGACAGTTTTCGCCAGAAGCAGTTTCAGTGAGATTGGGGAGTTTCAGAGGGAGACGAGGGGTGGCGGACGAGAGGGGCTTTGGAGTGGGATCGTGGGTGCGTATCGGATCGGCGAAGGAGTTGGAATTGGAGGTGGTCGAGAGTGAGTGAGAGAGAATGGGGGGTTGCTTTTCGGATGTGAGAGGAGGTCAAGAAGCGGTCGGAGGGACCCAGCAGAGGCCCATGGGAGGAGTTGGAGTTGGAGGAGGAGGAGGAGGCAACAATGGCGGGCACAACGACGCTGTCGACCACTTCTTCCGAGCTCGCGGTCAGCCCGCTCTCTTCTCTCAAATTGAGGTTTGTGTCCCTCGCCTGTTCACTGTCGTAATATGCTGCGGTGGTACGCTTCGTTTTCTACAGACCCGAGTCAATGTTGTCACTTGTGTGTATTTTATTCTTGTTTTCTCGAGGGAAACGATGATTTGGCCAGAAAAACCTCGCTGTCTATCGGAGGATTGTTTGCAGAAAAACTGAGAAGCATTCTGCACAATTGTTGATTCTGCTCAAACCTCGCTGCTGAACAAATTGATGTTAAATTGCGCGAAGAACTTCTGGTTGTATGGTCACGACATGGTTGTCTAATTGGAGTTTTTTTTTCTTGTTTTCGTCATTAGACTTGACTTGAGGAGATCTCTTTTCTTTTCTTCGAACCAAAATTTTAGTCTGCCTCTTGAGCTGTGACCTTCTAGAACTCGTACAAATGACGAGAATTACATGCCACAACAAATTTAGTGGGAATGCTTTGAATCAGTTTTTTCAAAAGGGTTGCTACTTTAGACACTGTCTAAGCTTTGCACTTGCACACAGTATACTGTTCATTTTTCAGAAACAGAGTTACTGTCTGAATTATGTGTCGCCTTTCAAATTCTAAACTTGTTGCTGATTAAGCATAGATACGAATAGGATATCTGGGAAGGAGCTAGTATAAATTAAGCATATCATACTTTTCAACAATAAACATCGTGCATTGCATATGGTGCTCTCGTAAGCATCGATCTTGAAATCTAATGCCTATAGTTTGTATGATGCGCTTTATTGTCTATGCTGCAGTTATCCTTGTCTGCTTCAAAATTACGTGATCGTGATGTCATGTCAAAGGTGAGAAACTTAATTAGCATTTTCAGCGGACTTCTTGTTGTACATCTTGCTACCAGTGTGTAGTTTTTCTATTTTGTCTGCATCTTGCTTTCACATTCACCTGGGATCTTCTTGGTTCTTTTTGATTTGGTTGTCACAGAAGGGTATAGCTTCTTCTTGTTCTTCTTTTGATGTAAATTTCTGCTACTTAACTTAAAACTTGATTTTCTGTCTTCTTATGGTTGCAAAATTTAGGACATCACAGCATATGATGTATGCATTTCTGGCCGTTCCTGTTATTTGTCTTAAGTACTGTTGTGTTACTGAAATTTACCTTCTGACTGGAAGACTCATTTGTGCTACGGAAAACACTTCTAGGACAGTCTTTGCATGCGTATGTCATGCTATTTTCTATATAACTTATGTGCTTCATGTGGCAAATCTCATCTGCCAAAATTTCTGCCATGGCAACTTTAGCTCATGTCAAAACTTGCATACATACTCTTGATCAAATTTCTGGCTGTATAAGAAACCTGAACTAATATAGTTAAGGAGTCCATGCATGTTTGTGTTTCCTTCTTCTTTTATGCCCAAATTCGAGTTTTGCTCAAAGGTTTATGAACTTTGATCAATGGATTCTCGCAGAGTGATCCAATGGCAGTTGTGTACTTGAGGAAAAGAGATGGGATGCTTGAGGAACTTGGGAGGACGGAAGTTATATTAAATAGTTTGGATCCTGCATGGATTGAAATGATTTCTTTAGCTTATCAATTTGAGACTGTGCAGCATCTGGTGTGAGTTTTCCATGTATAGCAAAGTATTACTTATTTAGTCTGTGTTTTGTCTCGACTATATTATGTAAACGCATTTGTTTGTTTGATTTTATCTCTTTTCAGGTTTCATGTATATGATGTTGACACAAAATATCACGACGTACCTGTAAAGGTGTGTCAGCTATTGTAATCATTTCATGTAGTTTGATATTTCTTTTTGGATTTTCACTGACATTTTTTCTTTTTTCTATCTTCAATTTTTTTTCCCTTCTAAATCTTATGGGTGAAGCCATGTGCTGTGCATGGCCTTTCCTGGTTATACATTAACAATGTCTTTGACTGCAAATCTATGCTCTATGTCACATTTTAGTCAATCTTCCTAGAGGTCTAACTCAAATTTATATGAAAACGGAGAGACTGTTTGGAGTTATATAGGGAGTGGTCTCAGATCGATAGCAAAGTTTTTAGCTACTTTTACTATGGTTATGGATCAACTGAATTTTTGGTTTTGTCCTAAAGTAGGAATTATAAAGATAAAAGCTCATCTCTTTTCTTACCTTTGATGTTTAAGTGTGGTAGGATGACACTTTCCCTGGGTGGATTGGCTTTAGCTGTCTTGTAGTCTACAGATTGTTACGTATATGGAATTCTGGAAAAACAAAATGAATGCCTTGGATGATCTTATGTTTGCGTAGGAATTCAAATGTTAAAGGGTTTTTAATTAATCATGACTTGCAATTACCCTTGCAGTCATGCTTATTTGGGAAATATGTACTAGTCCATTCAGATTATTTGGGTGTCTATTTGCCTTTTGTCTTTCTATGTGAGAAAGGTCTCAATAGTATCTTTGATCGGGAGGTTTCAGTGCAGACATTAAAGCTGAAGGACCAAGAGTTTTTAGGAGAAGCTAGCTGTGTGCTGTCAGAGGTACTTACTCCTGTTTCACATTGTAATCGTGTCATTCTCCATGCACTTGGTTCAGTGAAGTATAAGTTTAATCCATCTAGATCTTGTCCAAAGCATCTTCTCCTTTCTATTTTCTGCAGATAGTCACAAAGCAAAGTCGGAGTTTGACCCTGTCGCTTCATAATAAAAATTTGCAAGTAGGCTTGAGAAACCTGGGTACTCTGACTGTCCGTGCTGAGGAATCTGTTGCTTCCAGGACTGCTGTTGAAATAATATTCCGCTGCTCCCAGTTGGAAAACAAAGATATGTTTTCTAAAAGTGTAAGCTCTCCAAAATCTCTCTTGAACGGTCATGTTTGATAATGTTTCTTGCCATATCTTTTCATTGCTTTAGTCTCATACTCTGGTGTTACCTTTTCTTAGGATCCTTTCCTGAGACTATCCAGAGTAGTTGAGTCTGGGGGGTCTCTTCCTATTTGCAAAACCGAAGTTATCAACAACAACTTGAACCCTACTTGGAGGCCCTTATGTCTAAGCATGCAGCAATTTGGAAGCAAGGCAAGTTTTACACAGAGCCTGTTGTCATATTGTCTGATATGTTACTGGAGGCACTAGTGATTTGACATACTATAAGACGTGTTGCAGGAGAATCCATTAGTAATTGAGTGCTTTGACTTCGATACTAGTGGGAACCATGCGCTCATAGGGTAAATGCCTATTCTCATGCAATTTGTAGTACTTAGGCTTTTTGTATGTTAATTTGCCTCTTGTTTATTACAGTAAACTTCAGAAGTCCATGGCAGATTTGGAGAAACTTCACAAAGAAAGAAATGGTGCAAATTTCACTTTACCGGCTTCACATCATGGCCATGAAAAGGTGTCTGTCATTCTTAAATAGTTTAATACTCTTCATTCTGATAAGCCCTTTGATCAGTTTAATAACTTCTCTGTATAGTTTCTCAAGAGTCAGCTTTTCGTGGATCAATTTTGTGAGAAGCAACAGTACAGCTTTCTTGATTACATATCAAGTGGATTTGAGCTTACTTTTATGGTTGCTGTCGACTTTACAGGTACAAAATCGTATTGATATTTGTTTATCCTATAAAACTTTTTCTCTTTGATGCTCAATCTCATTTCATTCTAATGCTTCTGGACTTTTCAGCTTCAAATGGAAATCCCAGAAATCCAGATTCCTTGCATTATATTGATCCTTCAGGAAGATACAATTCCTACCAGCAGGTATATTTTAATTTGCCTCCTAAACATGGCCACTTGTGACGTTTTTACTATAGCCGTTTGATGACATTTTAATATGAAATCACATAAAATATACTTCAAAGGTAAATGTTCTAATAGGTTAATAAGTTGACGTGCTTTTTCCTTACTTATATTTTATAGTAGGTTAACAGTTGACATGCCTTTTCTTTCCTTATAATCAATTGATGTTATACTTATTTTTTTTGAAATTTGTGTTGCCAAAATTTTTAGGCTATAATGGAAGTTGGAGAAGTAATTCAGTTTTATGATTCGGATAGACGATTTACTGCGTGGGGATTTGGAGGAAGGACTTATGATGGCACTGTATCTCACTGTTTCAACCTGAATGGAAGTCCAGATGGCTATGAGGTAGGTGAACTAAGTTTGCACACCCCATCGATTTGGAGCAGGGACTGCAGTGCATGAACCTATGGGACATCATATCAATACTGTCAGAACTCTTTGTCGATAGGTTGAAGGAGTCGAAGGCATCATGGCTGCTTATGCTGGTGCTTTGCACAATGTTTCCCTGGCAGGACCCACTTTATTTGGTCATGTGATCAATGGGGCTGCTCAAATTGCAGGCCAATCACTTTCCTATAATCATAGCAAATACTACGTTTTGCTTATAATAACGGTAAAGTGGAAACAAACATTCAATCTTTCTTAGCTTTTATATGTTTTGCTGCACTGCTGATAGAAGTTTTCCTACTTGTTTAGGATGGAGTTCTCACGGATCAACAAGAAACGATGGATGCATTAGTAAAGGCATCGGATCTTCCACTCTCAATCCTGATAGTTGGAGTTGGAGGTGCAGATTTTTCACAAATGGAGGTAGGTTTGTTTCCATGGTTTAAGTTAGACTTTTATGTGTTTTCTATTCTCATTTGCATTTAAGAAGCGTGTCGAAATATCTCTTACAGAGAGGATATTGAGAACTTACCATTCTAATTTTTATTCCTGTCAGAGACTTGATGCTGACCACGGAATTAGATTGGAAAGCTCTACTGGTCGGGTAGCCACGAGAGACATTGTACAATTTGTTCCAATGCGAGAAGTTCATCGTAAGTTAATGAATCCATTATTTTTCGTTAATCGAGACAGATGATCATGTTCACATCAATACTTGACAAAAACCATAATTTTCTTTCCTCAGTAATGGGAGGTTGTAATAAGGATCGATTGAGTAGCATTTGAATAGAGGCAATACTGTTCGGTAAATCAAGCCGAAAGAGGTTGAAAACCTGCCATGTCATGGTATAGTTAGACGATGCGAGTGTTGGACTTGGTTTCTTTCTTGACTTTGTAGATTTTTTGGTTTCCATAGGCTTATCCATTTGTTTACCCATTGTGACTTCATTGTATCTTGGCATAATTATCTTAAAAGCCAATCGATATATAGTATTTTGTTTCAACTGATTAAAACCGGGATCAGAGAAGACAGTATCTGATATGAAAGTTCTACATGGTTGATTCCTTGTTTTGCTGTTTTTTTTTTTGGTGGAATTGGAAATGTTTTGCAATTAAGTACAAGTTCATTGAAACAGTTTAGGAGTTGCGGATAAATCTTTCCTTTTTCTGTCAATGGTAATTTACCCGAATCTATACTGTTCTTGGCAGGTGGGAGTATATCAGCGGTTCAAGCTCTTTTGGAGGAGCTTCCTGGACAATTCCTGACTTACATGCGGGCTAGAGGCATAAAACCACGCACTCACATGCCTCCTTGAGCAGTTCTTTGAGAAGTTCCATTTGTGCCAAAGCATCTTGAACATCACTAAAGATTAACAAAAGTAGGATTATGTTTATGCTTGATTTGCGCACAGCTGCTACTGAAGGGTTGAAATTCTGTAAAGAGCTCTATCGTTTACTGTCAATGCAACTTTATTGCGTAAGTGTTGTTCCTGTAAATTGCTAATCATACTGCAAGTATGTGAATATGATTAACGTCTTCGTGAATGGGAGTATATTTCAGTTTCCCAGTTGTTACTGCAGTACCCGTGTGTGATGAAGCAAATTTTGAAAAAGCAAACGTGGAACTTGTTAACGATCCTGAGTTTGAAACCTGGGTAGATGGAGTGGTCAAGAATTGTGGTGGATTGCCACTTTTGATTGTTCCGTTGGCAAAAGGGTTGAAGCACAAAGATTTGGCTGCATGGAGGAATCCCTCAACCAATAGAGATTTGTCGGATGTAAAATCACTTGTGGAACTAAGTTACAATGACTTAAAAGATGAAAGGATCAGATCATTGTTCCTGGTTTGTGCTTTAACCTCTGGGAGAATTTCTGCGAGGGATTCCCTTGTCTACAGCATGGGTTTGGGTTTGTTTAAAAAATTCAGCAAGACCATTCAAAAAGTTAGAGATAGGCTGATTGAGGATTTACATACCCTACAGGACTCTTCATTGTTACTAGAAAGTGATGACACGAAACGATTCAGAATGCATGACATATTTGTTGACGTAGCCAGCTCTATGCATGACAAATTTATGGACATGAAATGGAACGCCTTGGTCGGGAGGGAGGATTATGGGTTTAAAGAATAGTCAGAGGATGAGCTCAGACAATGCACTGCGATATCCTTCCCTTATGTTGGCATTGATGAGCTCCCTGAAAAATTGGACTGTCCAAACTTGAGGATGCTTCTGTTATTTGAAGACAGCCCGTCTATCAAAATTCACAAGTTATTTTTTGAATCTATGGAGAAGCTCCAAGTCTTGGACTTGACTGGTTTATCTTTAACCTGTCTACCTTCATTGATTGAGTTCCTTGAAAACCTCAAGTCGCTCTCTCTTGATTTCTGTCATCTGGAGGATGTGACTGTTCTTGGAAAGTTGAAAGGATTGCAGTTCCTTAGCTTCCTACACTTGACAATCGCTCAGTTACCCCAAGAAATAGGTGGACTAACATAATTGAGATTTTTAGATTTGAGAGGGTGTGCTAGGCTCAAAGTTATTGAACCTGGTGTGCTTGGAAGCTTGGTTAATTTAGAAGAACTGTATATGGAAGACAGTTTTGATCGGTGGGAGGCCGAGGATGAAGCATCGCAAAGAAACGCTAGCCTAGTTGAGTTGAAGAACATGAAAAAGTTGAGCACTTTGTACATTGCCATTCCTCATTCTGCCAATCTTTTAAGAGACCTGCCATTTGGAGAATTAAAAAAGTATAAAATCCAAATTGGGGATGTTTGGGATTGGTCAGGTGAATACAAGGAATCGAGAACTTTGAAGCTCAAGCTAGATTCAAGCAATCTTCTTGAAAAGTGGGTGCAGAGATGTTTGCGGATAACACAAGATCTCCACTTGGATGGATTGCAAGATGGCAATGATAGGATTCATGATTTGTGCGTTGAAGGTTTCCAAGAATTGAAGCATTTTCATGTTCAAAATAGCCCATCAATTCAGTACATTGTTCACTCAACAGAGAATGTCCAATGCACTACATTTACAAAATTGGAATCATTGTTTCTCGAGAATCTGAACAAATTGGAAAAGATTTGTTGTGGCTATCTTGCCTCAGAATCCTTCAGCAAATTAAAAATTGTGAAAGTGGATAACTGTGGTGAAATTAGACATTTATTTCCTTTTCCCATGACGAGAATATTCTTGCAGCTTGAAGAAATTGAAATAAGCAGATGCCGCTCGATGCAGTTAATTGTTGCGGATGTTGAGGCAGATGAAGACAGAATTGAAATATATGATGATCCCATAATGACTGTATGCAATTTGCGTAGGCTGACATTGCGAAACTTGCCAAAGATGACGAGCTTCTGCAAAATCGGAGATCACTTGATTGTACTTTTTGACGGGCATCAGGTAAATTTCATTCTTTCTAGAAGGGTCATGCTTTTCTACATGGGGACCATCCCGGTCAGAGGAAACCTTCTTCCAATCCATAAGTTACAAACATGGATATTACCTTCATAAGTATATCGTTCATAGAAATATACTTGTTTAAAAAATGGGTTAACTCATAACTCAATTAGTGATACCCTCGTTAATGAAATCTGACGAAAGACAAATAAAACAACATGAATCCGACTTCTATAGCCTTTTTTTAATTTCCACCTTACTTTTCAAAGGCATTGTTTTTTTGGGTCAAATTCAAAGGTATTAGTTGAAGTCCCACAAATTGTATGGACTTTTTAGAAGAATTTGACTTGTTGAAATATATTTACTTTGAAGGTATATTGTATAGAAGTTTTGTGTAACTTTACAAATCAATATGCATTTATCAACCAAACCACAAAAAAAATTATTAACATTTGGATATTTTACTATTTTGTGTTAAAAAGTATGAATTTTATTCAAATGTGATTATACAGGCATTTCATTTATAAACACATTGATGTATTGACTTTACAATTCTCTCAATTTACTTTTGATATGTGCGTCTAAATTATGAGTATTAATGTGAGAAATAATTAGTCTTTGAGTTTCCAGAATAAATAAGACAGCTAACAATTTTATTTTTCAAAATGGAATTACTATGTGATATCTGATTGCATGAAAAAAATTACATGGTAGTTAATTACATCATACTTTATTTGTGTTATGTTATCAACATAGTTAAAGAAGCATTATATGATATATAGATGTTTTAAATAATCTAAACATTTATCATTTCTTAATGGAAAAATTATATATGTAAACACATACATTCATATGGATATATTCATAACTTGAAGAGTGTACATACGACCAATATAATTTTTTTGACCTTTTTAAAAAAAATTAATGGACGTATGTAGAATACTATTATCTGCTTGATTAAAGGGGGAAAAAGACAAAAAATATTTATTTAGTGTTACTTAAGGGACAGTGTCAAATAACATCTGGATCAATTAATTATATAAATTAATTTTGCAATATTTGTCTTGAGTACTTCATTTCTAGGGTAATTGAGACGATTAAGTTGCTTTTCTTTTCCCAAAAACTGTAAAAAGCTGTGGTTGGACCTTTGTTGAAATGTGGCTCTGCACGAAGTTCCATCATATAATTTTTTTATACTCTTATATGTTAATTATTGGAATTATTACGTAACCAGGAAATGAAAAATCAAATATAACAATCGATAAGAGAATTTGTTTTTGTCACCCTTGGTACATTATAGAGATGTTAGTGGAAGAATTAATTTTTTGGTTCTAATTCATGTAAGCTGGGAACCGTTCGGGTGGTGACCAATTCTTCCACAAATTTTAATGCTGACCACTTTTCTAGTATTACAAGTGGAAACATATCCAGCATTCATTTGTGCACTATCACTAGGACTTAATAATTTCAGTTAGTACTATGTTTGTATAAAATACAAAAATGGAAACCCCCTTTCAAATTATTTTTTTGAAGTTATGTTTATCATGTGACCCAAACTGCAAAAGCATGATGCTCGACTAAAATCATTTGTTAATTAAGTCATTCTTTTTCTTGGCTAGATGACTAAAGCTTTCCACATAATTAACTTTCTTAAAAAACCAGTAAATCAACGATTTTAAAGTCTCTGTTATTATATATATCGTGAAGTCCTACTACATTTAAGGTAAATGACAAGTAAATTTAAAGTTTTTTTTTTGGTAAGGAAAGGTAAATTTAAAGTTGATAAATTAGAAAGAGAGAATAACGTAGAAATAAAAAATCACTCCTCCACTTTTTTCTTCCATCATCTTCAAATCTATTATATGAGATAATATAATTTATTATTTTTATACATGCAACACTTGTTCATAATTTCTAGTTACAATCATTGTAAAGAGATTATGTGGGGTTATTCACCCCTCGCAGCTATATAAAAAAAAATATGCATATGCCTTGGTAACGTTATTCTCTTGGCTTCTTAAGGTTTCATTGTCTTGGTTGGAGTCCTTGACACTGTTTGAACTTCCCAAAATGAAAGAGATATGGAACTCTCAGTTTCTATAAGATGTGAGAAATCTAAAATTTCTAAAAGTAGAGGATTGCATGTTTCTCTTGAGCATCTTCCCCTCAAATGTGCTAATAAAGTTACAAGATTTGGAAGCCATAACCATTGAGAGATGTCCACGAATACAAGAAGTATTCGACCTTGAAGGACTGATAACCAGTGGGGATGTTGAGATTCTGTTGCGATTAACCAAATTAACCTTGAGTGACTTACCAAGTTTGGGACACATATGGAACAAGAATCCAAGAAGAGCATTGTGTTTCCAAAATTTAAGGGCATTGAAGGTGCAAAACTGTGAGAACCTGACGTTTCTTTTTTCTTCTTCCATGGCTAAAGCACTCGGGCAAATAAAAGAAATAGAAGTAGCGTGTTGTAAACTGATGGAGGAAATTATGGAATTGCAAGAAGAATCAGAGGAATTTGCAGTCACCGACCCTTTAGAGTCCCTTTGTTAACCTCCTTGACTCTTGAGGAATTACCAAATCTCAAGGCATTCTCTAATGGAAAGTACTGTATTCATTGTCCATCCTCAACAAGACTGAGACTATCTGAATGCCCCAAAATGATGACTTTTTCTTCATTTGAAGAAAAGAAACAGTCGATGACAGCTGATACAGATTTTCAACAAGCGTTTGGTCATCTCAACTCTGGCTTGTCCTTGCCTGTCTTCTTCAATCAAAATGTGCGTAAATATCTCTGGAATTTTCTCTTTATGTTTATAATAGAAATTATTCTCGGTTTAGCTGTTGAAATCTTTGCCTGCCAGCATGTCCTATAAAGCCTCTTGCTACTCCATGCATATGTTGTTTTTTCATACTATGGTATAGTCTAGGGTAATCAACTTCATTCTTGAGAATATACTAACATGTTACAGCAACCAAATCAGGACTTTAGGAGTTCACAGTCGAGGAACTAACATATGGTCCTATCATGCAGGTTCTTTTTTCGAGCTTGGAAGAGTTGACGCTCCTGTCATTGTACGGGTTGAGGAGGATATGGCACGACGAACTCCCTGAAGAATCATTCTGCAAACTGGCATCCATCTCGGTCAGAGATTGTGAAAATCTGTCTCATATTTTTCCATCAACTTTAATAGAGAGATTCCAGAGCCTGAAAATGATTGAGGTGGTCGAGGATACTTCTTTGGAAGCATTAATGGAACCTGTCTCTGTCAATACTAAGAAAAGGCCAAAATGTATGACCTTCTTAGACTCAAAAGAAGTGAAGTTGTGGCACATACCAAGGCTGAATGCTGTTGTGACAAGCAACACCAACGCAACGTTGGGTCTTCCTAGTTTGACTGATGTTTAGCTTGCGCTGTTGCAACAGTTTGAGATATCTCTTCACAAAGGACACATCGAGAACTCTTAATAAACTTGCGGCGCTAGATGTTTCTGGCTGCATTAACATGCAGCAAGTAGTTGCCGTGGAAGAAGGTGAAGAGCAAAAGTTGAAGGCAGTGAAGTTCTCGCATTTACATACATTGAAGCTCTGTTCCCTTAAGAGCTTGATTAGTTTCAGCTCAGGAAGTAGTGCGTATGAATTTCCCTCCCTACGAAATCTCTCAATTATGGAATGCACTGAACTTAAGGCATTTATATTGAGGCCGCCGACACCAAGCGTGGAGATGAATGAGCGAACTGCTGGTTTTGACAAAGGTCCATATTCTTTATATGACAAGAAGGTTTTCCTCTTTCCTTTAACTCAGCGGTCTCGCTTCTCATGTGATTTGGTTTCTTCTTTATGATGCTCTGGATTCATAAGCAACTTTGCTTCTATATCATTCAATTGTGACTTTAGCCAAGTGATATTTCTGTAGGTCATACTTCCCAATTTAGAAGAGCTACGCCTAACAGGAATTGAATCGAGAGAATTATGGGAGAGTGAGTCCATTTGCTTTCACAACCTGGCTTCTATAAGAGTTGAAAAGTGCCCACGTTTGAGAAATCTTTTTACAATGTCCATGGCCAAAAGTTTGGAACAACTCCTATATCTCGGTCTAGGTGTCTATGGAGAGATGGAGTACATTATTGGCAGAGAAGAGGAGAAAACTAAAGAAGTGGCTGATAAAATTGTAATTCCTGAACTTGTCACTCTATATATTCACAACATGCCAACACTCATAAGTTTCTACCATGAGAAGCATATTTCAGAGTGGCACTCCTTGAAACAGTTAAGTGTTGAAGATTGTAAAGCTGTGAATGTGATTCTAGGAGACACGAGTTATAGAAAATTAGGGGGTAGCATTCCAACGCAGCAACCACTTTTGCTAGTTGAAAAGGTTTGCACTTATTCTTCTTTAATGGCATATCTAGAATTCTTGTCCCTAATGGTTTGAGCTAGACAATGTGGGGTGATTTCTTCTCAATTATCATATTCTTTTACATATTATTGACTTTTATAAATTGAAAAACTTCTTTGATATAAACATATTAACACATATAAAATTTTTCCTAATTTTCAAGAAATTAATATTTTCATTCATTTTCAAATTCTAGACTAATGTAACGTTTCATTAACAATGTAATTAAAGTACAAATACTGCTGAGAGGCTAAGCTCCAATTAACATTTTAACTAATTTGGAGTCTCTACTATTGAGTAGGTCACTCCCAATTGGAGAGGCCAAAGGGAGGGGGAAAGAAAATCAAGAGAGATCGGGAGATAAATCAACATGATCTTTCACATCCAGAAAATCATGAGTGTTTCGGAAACAAATCACTGTGATTTTCATATCGTACAATTCCAATTGGGATTGCGTTTGCTCCTATAAATAGGAGTCCTCCTCAATGGAGAAACACATATACAAAAAGCAAGAAGACCAGAGTATAGCAGAAGAAACAATCTTCTTCTTCCAAGAGAGTTATCTTCGAGAGAATTATCTAGTTTGTGAGAGGTTTAGATTCACAAATTGAAGACAGTGAGAAATTCACCTTAGGGTTAAGTTGTATCATATTATTTATCATAATGGAAGTTTGAAGTGGACTACGGTCCCGTGGGTTTTCCCTTCACCTTGGAAGGTTTTCACATTAAAATTCTAGTGTTATTTACTATTCATCTTTACCGCTTTTATCGAATATTTTATCCTATTTAATTGTGATAGAAATAGTAAGGGGAAAATTATCCGGGTCTTTTCCACAAATATTGTTCTTTTTCCCAACATCTACGATGCTAAAGGGGGTGGCTCAAGTTAATATTTTATTCAATGTAAGATCAAGGGATACTGACATAATGAGTCTTAAAACTTGTATCAGTTTGTCATTTAAGTCTAAATTTTTTTTATATTCATTCAAGTTATAATATTTGCATGCCTTACGCATCTGAGGACTTGTTAAGTCCGTCTATTTTTGTAGATTCAATATCTGCAATTTTTATCCTATTTTCTGTCCTTGATGGATTCCTTCTGTCACTATCCCTAAGATCAATCATAATGATTATGACTTAAAATGTAAGTGGTCAACTTAATATTCTTCTTTTCGGAGTCATAAGAGTAATTCGGAATCATAAGAGTTGAAGGGAAAAAAGATGCTGGCTACATTTACTAAATGGTTCAA